>NC_069484.1:22587276-22602350 GCF_026875155.1 Cherax quadricarinatus
TTTATTTTTAGTTGACGGCCTTTCCACCCGGGAACAAAAAAATTAAAATTCCCCAAAAATACTCTGCAAAAACCAGGGTGCTTTCTATATAGTATGTCACGATGTCACATAGGTCTGTACAAGTTGTATCGTGTATGTAGATATAAATACAGTAGACCCGAGTTTCGTGATTAATCCGTTCCAGAGAGCCTGCCGAAAAGTCGAAATTCATGAAACTAAACCATTTTCCCCATAAGAAAATATGGAAATAAAATTAATCCGTTCCAGACACCCAAAAATTTTAAAAATAATTTTTTTTTTTTCAAATTAAATAAAGATTTTAAAACTGAAATCAATGAGAAATCAAGTACACGAATATAAAAAATAATAACATTACACTTACCTTTACTGAAGACTTCTGGGTGGATGGAAGATGGGAGGAGGGGATAGGGGGAAAGGTGTACACTATTGTTTGGAAGGAGAATCTCCTCCTGTTACAAAAAATGCGATTCTAAAAAGCTTAGAGATCTCCAGCGAATACTAGAAAGGATGCCCTTCTAGCATCCAGCCTGTTACTGGGTTTTCGTAACAATTAGTCAGTATCCTGGTCCAATTACCCATTAGAATTCAATAAGAATTATTAGTGCTTCAGGATTACAACTGGTAGGCTATTTAACTAGAAAAAATTTAAATTTAATAAATTTATTAATAATTAATTTGTCTGGGGCGTATATCAAATTAAATTAAATCAATATCAACAAATAAGAATAATCACTTCTCTCGTGTACAGTATTATTGTGCTGAAAGCAAAATATCACATTTATAAGTCTAAAAGTACCATCTGGTACATTAATATTTAATAATACAATATACAAATAAGTTTGTGTGTATGTGTGTAAGTGCTCTAAGCAGTTCGCTATGTCTCACGACTCGACTAGACTTAAAAAGTGACTGACAAAGTCCTCTCATAAAATAAGTTCTTGACCGACTGGCAATCAGAAAAAGTCTGCTTGAACAATAAAAAGAATGCTAAGCCCAATAGCAATATAACAAGCAACTGCGACACAATCAGGATCAAGGAGATAATATAACGACACTAAGTAGGGACCATCAGCAGATCCTCCACAAAAGTCACAAAATCCCCATACTACTGAATCTAAGTTCAGATAAGAAAATCCCGACTGTGACAATACACAATACCAGTACAAATTAGGTCAGAAGCTACAGCTCAGGACCTGAGTTGCTCAGGGTATCTAGGCGACACACAACCTCAGTACAACGTCAAAAATCACTAAGTCTATACAATGTTCTGTGAAACAGAGTCCCACAGAACCAACAATAAAGCTACAGAGACGATCTTCCAACAAGGGCCATTAAGGGAGATTTAGGCACTTGTCAGGAATACGTCCAATAACCAAGAAGGTCTAGACCAGACTGAATACTTCAGGCGAGGTGAGATCCCCCTCCCCTCGATCACGTGAAGTTGCTGCCTTAGCAACAGAAGCTGGCGGGAGTAACGAGCAAAGAGCGATAATTACAGTAGTTAGACAAACAAGACTGAAACTATGAGCAATAATATGTTACATCCTACCTAACAAAGGTAACTAAGACAAATAATAATATAAAGCAATATATTCACGATTTAGCTATTATCGCAAATATAAGCAATATAAAATTACATGAAAAGGTAATATACATTATATACAAATATACATCATATACATTGTGACCCATTCAGGGGAGGCAACACCCCCCCCCCAACACGACAAACGGTCGCACTGGAGTTGCGTTAATGTCTTTCACATTATTAAATGATTTTCTCATCTCACAATATTACTTTAATATTGAGATCTAGAGTCACTCTTGTGCCAAGCATTTCTATAATTTCACAGTGTCTATATCACTAAGTTATGCCCCTAGTAATAGGCAGTACACAGTATCGTATCTCTGCATATCGTGGTTATGTACATTAGTGTAGAGACAGGATAGCGTAGGGCAAGCATGACACGTTGAGGCTCGATCATAGTTGTGGAGACTGCATATGAACAAAAGTCTAGTGCGATGACAGGAGATGGCATTCCACTCTTAGGTAGTGGTTGTGGAATGCTATGCAGTATGGACATCTGAGTATGAAAAAACTTAAAGTGTGTAGTGAGGGGGGGGGGGTCTGGGGCGCAGTGTGTTCTGCCACGCATTTAACATCGCCCACACAACACTACCCAATCAACACTCAGCTTCTGTCTCCAACTGTTTCCTCACACACAAAATCACTACTGTGAATATATAAATAAAATAATTAGACATGAGTTTATATAATTAACATGGGCTGGAGAGATTACGTTATTTTTACTGAATTTGACATATCAAGTAACAAAAGGTTTTTGGCATAAAATTTACTTTAAATTTTAATTTGTAATGATAATATTAAGGACGTGACAGAGTGTCAGCATTACATTACAATGACCACTTATGTGTTTTATACTAATAGAATAAGGTTGGATTCTGGGGGCCCACCTCATGATCCTAGCATTTTTACTCTTCACAGTGTTTTTTGTAGGTGAGAGGATTGTGGTCTGAAAAAAATTTTTTAAATTTTAAATGGGGAAGTGCCCAAATACACGTCAAACTTTCCCAAAGGACACCACAAGAGCTAGAGCCTCTTTCTAAATTGTGGCATAATTTTTCTGGTGTCATTTAAGCTTAGATAAATAGAAACATATAGGAGGAGAATGTCAGTGGATGTTGACTGTTGGAGCAGCACAGGCCCACTGCAAAACCCACTCGCATTTATATGCAAAAGAAGGGAAGATTGAAATTAGGACTTTTTCAACACAGGAGCAGAGGAAAGCAAGCAACCTTCAACCTTTTAAACGAGTCTGAACAATTCTAGTCCAGATGAACTAAACTTTGCTACTAGTAAGCTCAGTCAGAGGAGCTGCAATCTGAGAAAAGTTTGGACAGAACCTGCGATAATATCCTGCCATACCCAGGAATCTCTGTACTCCCTTCCTATCCTGTGGCACTGGAAATTCAGAAATTTGCACGAACCTTAGCCTCAACAGGGAGCAACCTCACCTTGGCGATATAAAAGCCTAGATAGGTAATCTTGGCTTGACCAAAACTACTTTTTAGCTAAGTTAACAGTAAAAGTTGTAGTGCGCCAGTCTCTCAAACAATGCTCTGAGATGCATCAAGTGCTGTTCCCACTTGTCACTGTACACACTAAGTCGTCAAGGTAGGCTTCTACTCCCTCTAAGTTGTGGGTCAACTCGTTCATTATACGTTGGAATGAAGAAGCCGCGTTACATAGGCCGAAGGGGGGTGACGAGGTAGTTAAACAATCCATCTTGAACAGTAAAAGCAGATATTTCTTGAGCACGTTCAGTAAGGGGACTTGATAATAGCCTCGTAAGAGATCTAAATGCTGACAAACTGCGCTCCTGACACACGGTCAATAAGGTCGTCAATGCGAGGTAGAGGATAACCATCAGGCAAGGGGGACAGAGTTCACTTTTCTGTAATCAGTGCACATCCTGAAATACCGTCAGGTTTAGGCACATAAATACATGGAGATGCCCATGGAACTTTTACTGCTCTCATAAGTCCGTGAGGTAACAGAAAAATCAACCTTTCTCTCAATGCTTTATGCTTTGTTGGATTTAAACCCTATATGGTGATTGCTTAATGGGTGATGCTCCCTTTTACATCAGCGTCATGTACCCCCAGAGTACAACGTTAGGAACATCAACTGAACAATTCAGGGAAATGCAAAATCATGTTTTAATATCACCAGCTTTATCAATCCCAAGGTTACTAAGAAAATCGTCTAGTGATTGTAGGTCACTAAATTTTCTAAACGCACCTTATACCTCTTGAGATGTCAGGTAAACTGACGTCTTCTTCCTTGTCCTAGGAAGAATAGATGTAGTAGGTAGAGGACTAGCGTAGTATGTCTTAATTTGGTTAACATGGTACACATGATTAGATTTTTTTCCCAGGTGTACGTACCAAATAGTTTACATCGCTAAGCCTTTTCACTACTTCCAGGGGACCATCATACCGGGCTTGTAGAGCATGCCTGGTACTAATTTCCGAGCCATCACCTTATCTCCTGCTTTAAAAGAGCAAGAGACAGCACGCTTGTCATAATGTTTCATTCTAGTTTGGGCTGAAACTAGGTTTTTCGAAGCTAGCTCTCTAGCGGCTGTCAAATGTTGTTTGCATTAATGAAGGTGAAGTGCTCAATGATGGATTTGATTTTCCTGTCCCCCAACGTCTTAACACTGCAGAGGACCACGCACTTAGTGTCCAAATATTAATTCAAATGGACAAAAACCGAGACTTTCTTGCTCACTTTCTCTCATAGCGAACAGAAGAAAAGGTATACCCTCATCCCAGTCTCTAGAAAAATGTTCACAATAAGCTCTCATCATGGAAATTCAATGTCGATGAAATCTCTTAGAGCCCCTTGGACGTGGATGATAACTGGTTAAAAGTACAGACTTTATTCCTAGGTGGGATAATGCTTCTCGAAAGATCTTAGAAGTGAAATTAGATCCCTGATCTGTTGTATCTCTTGTGGCAACCCAAACCCGGGGAAAAAAAATTTCATCAGCGCTCTCACAATAGCACGAGCATTTAATTTTTCATGGGAATAGCTTCGGGATAGGGTGTTTGCAGCGTCCATAATAGTAAAAGTATTGGGTTTTCCCTTTGTTTGGTTCTAGGCAAAGGACCAACACAATCAAAAATAGACGTGAAAATTGGTTCACCATCCACGGATGATAGGAATGAGAGGCGCGGTGGAGGTGTGTGTGCTGGCTTGCCTGTCATTTGACACAACGGGGCAACATCGCACATGATCAGCTACTGTTTCCTTCATCTTTGGCCAAGTAAAATGTTTTGCCAGTTTACCGAGTGTCTTCTTGACACCCAAATGTCCTCCAAGGGGGCTATTGTGAGCAAAATCAATGGCCTGTTCACGAATGTAATGGTAACACTACGAGATGCTTGACTGTGGTGGAAACACTATCAGCTGACAACTTACATGTATTTTCTCCATGAGTACACCGTTACTATAATAGTAACAATTATCGAGATCCTTTGCTTCACTCTCAGTAACTGCTATATCTTTCAGTTCTTTCCAGTGAATGATCAACAAATGATATTGATTAAATCAGAGTTAGAAATTTTAAAGTCAGTTGTGTCCTGACTAGGTTGATGACCGGGGGGGAGTCGTGTTAATGACCCTGGGACAAGAGCGTCACTAAACAACATATTCAAGCCCAAATCATTGTCATCAACTAACTCAACAGGAGACAAGGATGGTTTTTTGATCTTTGAATAGCTCTAGTAATTGCGCTGAGAGGAAATTAAAAAAGGCTTTTTCCTACAGCTTCAATGGTATAATTATCATCAGTGTTTATTATCAATCACAAGTGGTTCCTTACATATACCAGCATGAAGGATATCGTTCCCCATCAACAAGTCCACTGACCTAAAGGGAAATACACCATGGATATACCCACTGAAATATACCAGTATAATAGCTTGTTTCAATGTAAACTTTGTGCAGAGGTACTTTTATAACAGCCCCACCATAGGCTTCTAACAAAACATCTATCTTGCAATAGGTTTTCATCAGTTATGGGCAGTACATCTTCTCTTAATAACGTTGAGATAACTGCCAGTGTCTCTGAAAGTAATTTATCCAGTTAGATGTGATTCGTCAAATCCTACTTTTCCTCTCGAAAAGTAAGGACTCATCGCTGAACGAATTTTTTCATCAGATACACTTTCTGACGCTAGTCATCTGTCTGAGTTTAAAATTATCTAAAACAGTTAGGATCAGAGGTATTACTAGGATTTTGGTGCCTTTGTTGTCGGAAGAGGATACGATTGTGTGGGGGGCGCCAGCCGCACGACTGCTTCTCGTATCTCTTTCTAACTCATAGCAATACGCTCTAGCATGTCCTTTTCTGTTACAATAGGTACATTTAACTTTCTTCCTCTCGATATCAGATTTCTGTCTAACCACAGGAACAGTTTCAGGGTTGCGAGTTTTCCTGGTAAAGGTACGAGAAGTTACAGTAGCAGGTACATCAGGCGGGCACTGGCAGCTGATTTAGGTTTGCCAACTTCTAAGACAATAGTTACCTTGTTTCTCTGTGTTTTAAGCAATACAAATTTGTGAGAAATCTCGTAATTGTCTGCTAATGCTGCAGTTTCCAGAATATCCCAGGTAGTTATGATCGATCAGATATTCTTGTATGTCTGCAGACATACAGTTGTTAAACTCTTCGTGAAGTAACAGCTGAACTAGAGTGTCGTTTAAATTTTTGCACTTGGGCAGACCTACCACCATCTCTCAACTGCAAATTTTTTCTCAAGAGCAAAACTCTACACAAGTTTGATCTTGCCGCGTTGTAACATATGAAATGCACACTGATAACTTACAGGCAACAAGTTATATGTCTCTAGAATAGCTTGCGTGACAGCGTCATAACGAATGTACTTGCAAATGGGGAAGCAGCAGTACAAGTTCGAGCTCTTCCTGTCAAAGCTGTGTGCAACAAGGTAGCCCAGTGCTTATGTGGCCAGTTCCAGCAGTGCCTGGTTCTCAAACACATCAAATAGGTGTCTAGGTCACTCTCAAAAAATTAGGAACCATTGATGCAGCTTTCTGCACATTAAAATGTTTTTCCTGTGATCTATCAGTCTGTTGTCTTTCCCAAAACGAATATTTTCTCTCTGGGAAAACTTCGTTCAATTTCCTCTGTGCCTCTATTTGTGCAGTCTGAAACATTATGAGGCGTTCAAACCTCTCAAACTGTTCCTGAGAGATAGGACCAGTAGGTAATGGAGGAGTGGGGAAATAAATGAATGAGTCTGGATGGTCCTTTTGGTCGGGCACCTCGTTCAGCCGTCCTAGAGAGTCTGATCTGGTCTAGGGTAAAATAGATTACAGGGGAAGCATACACGGTACTAGTATGAGGCTGAGTCATACTACCAGCTATACTCTGTACTATTATGTCAGTGAGGCGGGAAGGCGTGAGCGAGAACAAAATTTCACTAGGCTCAGACACTTCTGCCATAGTTACTCTTTTTTCTAAGTAAAACAAATAGTCCCTACTTCCTAATTGTGACACTAGGCTTTCTGAATTGAATCATAACAGACATCTCTGTATGAGCAGGAAACAATATATCTTTAATTAACGCTCTGACAGTTTCTGCGGTGTAAATTTTTTGTTATACGTCCACCAGATATTTGGCTACTAGCCAACACGTCTGAAGTTTTAATGTACTCAACTCAAAGTCAGAGTATCAATTAACTTTTTCACTATGGCATACAACTGGAAAATAAATGTACTACGAGAGAGTGATTATGGGAAACTATAATCCTTTAAAAGGGAATTTAGTGTTGGTTGTCTTAGAGCTAGAGCTCAAACAGGATTTCCATCTCCTTGGATCAAGAAAACTTAGTCAATACATAATCCATCTAGTATGTTGTACAAGACAAAACTCAAAGTCTTCAGATTAGGAAAGTACTCAAAGTGTTTGATCATAGAGTTACTAGTATGTCAAACTGGACAATTTTTCCAACACTTTGGATCAAGGAGCATCCCAGACAGGCCCCCATTTGTTACAAAAACGCGATTCTAAAAAGCTTGAGATCTCCAGGAATACTAGAAAGGACTGCCCTTCTAGCATCCAGCCTGTTACTGGGTTTTCGTAACATTAGTCAGTATCCTGGTCAAAATTTTCCATTAGGGAAATTCAATAAGAATTATTAGTGCTTCAGGATTACAACTGGTAGGCTACTAACTAGAGAAATTAAAATTTAATAAATTTATTAATAATTAAGTTGTCTAGGCATATATCAAATTAAATTAAATCAATATCAACAAAATAAGACTAATCACTTCTCTCGTGTACAGTATTATTGTGCTGAAAACACATATCACATTTATAAGTCTAAAGTACCATGTTTCATTAACATTTAATAATACAATATACAAATAAGTTTGTGTGTGTGTGTGTGTGTAAGTGTCTAAATAGTTCGCTATGTCTCCGACTCGACTAGACTTAAACAAGCGACTGACAAAGTCCTCTAAAAACTAAGTTCTTGACCGACTGGCAATCAGAACAGTCTTCTTGAACAATAAAAAAAATGCTAAGCCCCAAAAGCAATATAAAAGCAACTGCGACACAATCAGGATCAAGGAGATAATATAACGACACTAAGTAGGGACCATCAGCAGATCCTCCACAAAAATCACAAAACTCCCATACTACTGAATCTAAGTTCAGCATAAGAAAATCCCCCGACTGTGACAATACACAGATTTCCAGTACAAATTAGGGGCAGAAGCTACAGCTCAGGACCTGAGTACTCAGAGTGTCTAGGCGACACACAACCTCAGTACAATGTCGAAATCCCCAAGTCTATACAATGTTCTGTGAAAATGAGTCCCACAGAACCAACAATAAAGCTACAGAGACGATCTGCCAATAAGGAGAGTTAGGCACTTGTCAGGAATCGTCCAACCACCAAGAGAGTCTAGACCAGACTGAATACTTTGGGCGAGGGGGAGATCACCCCCCCTCGATCACGTAAATAGCTCCGTGGACAGTTGCTGCCTAGCACAGAAGCCGGCGAGAAATGAGCAAGAGCGATAATTACAGTAGTTAGACAATCAAGATGTTCATAACTATGAGCACATAATATGTTACATCCTACCTAACAAAAGAAAACTAAGACAAATAAAAATATTGAAGCAATTATTCACGATTTAGCTATTATCGCAAAAAATAAGCAATATAAAATTACTACATGGAAAGGTAATATACATTATATACATAATAATATACATCATATACATTGTGACCCATTCAGGGGTTGCAACACCTTCCATTAGGACTTTAGGTAGCAAGTCCTTATCTGGGGTTACTTCCCTTCTTTTAATGTCACTGGGAACAACTTGAGTCACTGGACCGCTGTCGCACAAAATATCTGTCCAGAGAGGTCTTTTTCTGGCATTTCTTTAAGATTTTCCTGAAGTGGGACACAACACTGTCATTGTACATGTTGCAGATATAGCGTGTTTCAGCTTGGTCAGGGTGATACTTTTCAACAAAACTTTGCAACTCATTCCACTTGGCACAAATCTCCTTAATCTTTGAGAAGGCACCTCATCCACTCCCTCTTCCTCCTCTGAAGCAAGTTCCTCGGCTGTGGTTTGATGATGTTCCAGTTGAAGCTCTTGGAGTTCGTCAGTGGTTAGCTCTTCCCTGTGGTCCTCCACCAACTCTTCCACATCCCCGTCACTCACCTCCAACCCCATGGACTTGCCCAATGCCACAACACCTTCCACAACAGGCAGAGGGTCGGCAGGGACAGGGTCTGCCTCAAACCCTTCAAAATCCCTCTGGATCGTGTTCCTCACTTTATTTACCAAAGGGCTTGCACTAGCTTTCCTTGGGTCCATGATGACTGATTTAGCAGTTGCAAGCACAAAAAAAACAATGGATTATTATGAAATGTATTGTATGAACCCATGGGGTGAGGGTCACGTGTTGGTAAACAATGGCACACTGAGTGCGAATGGTGTGGGAAACTGGCTTGGTGTGCGTGGTGATGCGCGGACGGGTACCGGACGGTCGCCGAAACACGAGTCTAATCACGAAACTCGAGGCTAAATTTTGTCAAAAAAAAAAAAAACTCGCCGAAGGTCGAATTTCACGAAAGTCAAGGCTGCCGAAACTCGGGTTCCACTGTATTATGAAATAGGCATGCCTCACTAATATGGCATTTCACTTTCAAGTGCTTCAATAATACGGTGCTTGTCAATTGCATTTATGCTTTTTTTTTCAACAGTGACGTGTACAATCAACTGACTGTAGCTTTTTAGGCCTAGCACTATTGCACTTAATAAACTTAGTAAACATGTTTTTTGGCTTTTATATTCACTGGCAAGTGAAAAGAAAGCCGAAATTCACTTTAAAGTGATATTTACTGGCTTTACAGCGGTGGTCTGCAACTAAACCCGCTGTATTAACGAGGTGCTCCTTCACAAAGTTTCCATGACAATTTCTGAATGCCTTTTTCTGATTGGCTTCAAATTTACAGTGTACTGCATTGTTAATTGATACCACACAAACAGCTGTCTCATAAATGACAGTATATTACCTTTCTTTCATTAAGGGGAAGCACTAAACCCAAAGGGGTTATACAATGCCTAAAGGAATGGGAGGTAATCAGTTTCGATCTAAGGAAAACAGATCTAATTCTTTGCATTGTAAGGCCCTCACATTCATTAAGGAACCTTCATTGATGACCGGGTGATAGGTATCGAGCTTGGGTAATTATAAATGAAGGAATCTCTAACTTGGTCATGAGAGATTGGGATTTTGCAAGCTAAGTTTAATCCTGTATAAGTTGTATCATGTACTTGTAGAAATAACTATTATTATTATTGCCAAGAAATTTAAGTTAGTTTATTATTTCAGTGATTTATACGGGCATTTCATTTGGCTTATTACAGTTTTGCGAGCCATGATGTATTAACACAATTACAAACCCTCACTTTTATTTTTTTGGCATAGTATAATTTCTCTGGTTTTAGGATACTGAACCCAGTATGAGAGTTTTCCAGATTATTGAACAGCTCCTTATGTTTCACTAAAGTTGTTAGCATAATGAATTTCTTTATTGCTTGTTGAACAAAGATCTACATTTTTATGCTAGTTCTCTGGGTATTAAGACCAATCTATTTTTTCATAGTCTGTTTGTCAACATTAGTCATGGATTATTCACTCCCATTGTGGTAACTCAGTGTTTTTTTTTTTAACACATCAACCATTTCACACAGGCACAGTGACCCGTAAAAGAAACACTTTCATCACTCACTCCAGCACTGATTTTTTAATGAGCAATATTTATTGTAGATGTTTTGAAATTTTGGCAAGACTACAAGGGCACAAGACTTATCATGAGCACTCTCAGTGTTAGTGATTGCTATGGTTACTTACTGATGCCTTATCCATGAGCCTGAAGGATACTTTAATTGATAATTTTATGTTGGTGACAAGGAAGGTAGGATAATAGGCTCCTCACTTAGCAATGTACTCTTTTACCGACCACTCGGACTTACGACCAGCTCTCCAACTAGCATGCAAACCTATGTATATTAAAGCTGATTTTCTCTATTCTGTTTATTACAGTATACAGTACACTACTGTATAAACATTTAAAAATAAACTAGAAATGTTATAAATGGTGCAAAGGTGACATGATAAAATATATGAAGATGGTTGACACGAGTCCTCTACCAGTATAGTATGCTCTTCGCTTAACGACCAATTCACCTACTGACCTACTATTAAGAATGGAACCCCACTGATAAGTGAGGAGAGGTTGTAATCAGTTATACTCTTGGCAATAATGCCTGCTTTTACAAGAGCTACTGTGTTGGTACAGATGTGGTCAGGTGAAGATGAAGCTGTCTCAGTAATACTCATAGGATTATTTTTTAACATGCCAGCTATCTACCACCAAGGTAGGGTTGACAAAAATGATTACCAATGGTACTAATAAGCAAAGATATGCATTTAGAAAAGCAGCTACTTGGCAAGTAATACCTGGAGTATACCTGGAGGGGGTTTCAGGGGTCAATGCCCCTGCAGCTCAGTCTGAGACCAGGCCTCATGGTGGATCAGGGTCTGATCAACCAGGCTGTTACTACTGGTCGCACGCAAACTGATGTATGAACCACAGGCCGGCTGGTCAGGTACTGACTTCAGGTGCCTGTCCAACACCTTTAAGAAACCCAGGGGTTTATTGGTAATCCCCCTTATGTATGTTGGACAGTCTTGGGGCCCCTGACACTTATTGTGTTATCTCTCAGTGTACTCACGGCACCCCTGCTTTTCATTGGGGGAATGTTACATCTCCTGCCAAGTCTTACTTTCATAGGGAGTGACTTTCGTACACAAGTTTGGTACCAGTCCCTCTAGGATTTTCCAAGTGTATATTATCATGTCTCTCTCTCGTCTGCATTCCAGGGAATACAAATCAAGGGACTTCAACTGTTCCCAGTAATTTAGGTGCCTTATTGTACTCGTGTGTGCTGTGAAAGTTCTTTGTACACTCTCCAGGTCAGCAATTTCGCCTCCCTTGAAGGGGGCAGTTAGTGTACAGCAGTATTCCAGCCTAGGGAGAACAAGCAATTTGAAGAGAATAATCATGGGCTTGGCATCCCTAGTTTTGAAGGTTCTTATTATCCATCCAATCATTTTCTAGCAGATGTGGTAGATACTTTGTTGTGGTCTTTAAAGGCAAGATCCTCTGACATTATCACTCCCAGGTCCTTCACATTACTTTTTCTTTTTATTGTATGGTAAGAATTTGTTGTGTACCCTGATACAGTTAATTTCCTCAAGTTGTCCATATCCGAGTAGTTGAAATTTCTCATCACTTAACTTCATATTGTTTTGAGTTGCCCATTTGAAGATTTGGTTGATGTCTGCTTGGAGTCATGCAGTGTCTTTGATGGAGGTCACTCATGGCAATTAACCGCCATGGCAATAAACTTGAAAAATTAGATTTCTCGTTAAATAAATACACAGTGTTTAAAGTGGTTGAGAATCTTCTTCTGAAGGCAATGTGAAAAAAAAAAAAAAAAAAAAAACTCATGGAATAACACATGCACAAAGTTAGAAGTTTGGGTGGAATTTATGCATCCTACTTTAAGCCAGTTCCATTGCTCAATTCAACTATATTCCTAGATATTTCACTGGAGTACATTCTGTTCTATCAGTTGAGCCCAAGAAACTGCCTATTCATAATTGGAACAATTCTGTAAGGTGCACAGAAGTTGGTAATTCGACCAATTTTACACAATTAAAAAATACCAATTTAAAAACAGTCCAAAATAAACACTGTAGAAATTTCAGGCACTAAAGCAACATTTCCTGTTTATTATTCCCATCCTCAGGCTTCAATATTACAATTGCCCATCCTGCTCAATTCACAAAATAAATTAAGAGATTTACCCTATTTCTTGGATAATAAAATATAACCAGGAATGAGTGGTCCCACTAATTAAATCTAGATTTAGTAAAAACCTATAGAGCAATCTGTGTGGTGTAGGGAGAGGGCCTTACCAGTCCTCAAGAAAAATCGTTAAAATATTTCCACTACTTTGAGCCTAATTTCAAGCTACCTCCAGTCCTGAAAGGAAAATCCTCTCAATTTCAATGGTATGTCTTCCATTTTATCTAATGATACCAAGAAACAGTGAATAAAACCATAAAAACCATCCTAGAAAATACTGCAGTTGATATTTTAAACTAAACAAGGACAGAAGTTTGTTTTTTTCATAATGGGAGCAGAATTTTTAATACTGTGCACACTAAGTGTACCAGGGCTGTGGAGTCAGCCCATAAAACCTCTGACTCCAACTCCTTCATATACATCACCTCCGACTTTTAATTATATTTTACCAACTTCAACTCAAGACTCCAGTAACCCAAGAATTGCTTCCCACTCTGACTCCACAGCCCTGCACTGCACACTCGCTCATTCTCTCATATCTAGGCCAAAATTTACCACTCAAAGATTACCTGGGGGAGCAGAACTCTAAACAACCTTCACAAGCAACACTGGCGTCAATAACAGAGCTACGCAAGAGCTAAGAGTTAAGCAAGCCAGTCAAGCAAAGTTTAACACTTGCATCATATCCAACTATATATTACCACCATGTCAAGCCATCTAATAAAAATCTTACAAACATTTCCATTTGGATTATACTTTTATGACTGAATCTGCCTTACATACCTTATCTTAGGAATTCATTTCCTTATACAAGCTGTGCGTGTGTATTATCACACTTTTATGGGATGCAGTTGAGAGTTTACAAAGAATATTTTTCTTTTTTAACATATCACCCATTTCCCACCAAGGTTGGATCACCCAAAAAAGAAAACACTTTTATCACTCACTATCACTGTCTTGCCAGAGGTGTGCCTACATAACAGTTCAAAAAATAATTATAAATAAAAAATAATAAATTTAAATTATAAATTTTTATTAATACATTTATTTAAATGCCCTGTATTACCATTTACAACAGTGATATACAAATTATCGGGTTCACCACTACAAAACTGGTAGGAGGTAGACGGATACAAAAAATAAAATTACAAGATCCACCACAATTTACTTAATAAATTCATCGAAGTCAAAAACTAATTATATGACTAATGACAGGCTCAACCAGCAAACAGATCTAATAAACTACAGCTGATTTAGTAAGTCATTTAGCAAGTCATTTAAAATTTTAAAAGTCATTTAAATAGGTTAAAAATAGGTTAGATAAATACACGAGTGGGTGTGGGTGGGTGCGAGTTGGACCTGACTAGCTTGTGCTGCTGGGTCTGGTACAGTCCTCCATCCTTGAGTGGGGATGACCAGACTGGGTGGGTCATTGGGATAATCCAGGGGGTGGGTCATTGGGATAATCCGGGGGGTGGGTCATTGAGATAATCCGGGGGGGTGGGTCATTGGGATAATCCGGGGGGTGGGTCATTGGGATAATCCGGGGGGTGGGTCATTGGGATAATCCGGGGGGTGGGTCATTGGGATAAAACCGGGGGGTGGTCATTGGGATAATCCGGGGGGGGCATTGGGATAATCCGGGGGGTGGGTCATTGGGATAATCCGGGGGGTGGGTCATTGGGATAATCCGGGGGGTGGGTCATTGGGATAATCCGGGGGGTGGGTCATTGGGATAATCCGGGGGGTGGGTCATTGGGATAATACGGGGGGTGGGTCATTGGGATAATCCGGGGGGTGGGTCATTGGGATAATCTGGGGGTGGGTCATTGGGATAATCCGGGGTGGTGGGTCATTGGGATAATCCGGGGGGTGGGTCATTGGGATAATCGGGGGGTGGGTCATTGGGATAATCCGGGGGGTGGGTCATTGGGATAAAACGGGGGGTGGGTATTGGTTAATCTGTGGGGGGGGGGGGGGGATGGCCTGCTCCGCATGGGTCGTAGGGCCCGTTGCAGTGTTCCTTCTTTCTTATGTTGTA
>NC_069484.1:22602850-22636385 GCF_026875155.1 Cherax quadricarinatus
TGACCAAGCTGAAACACGCTATATCTGCAACATGTACAATGACAGTGTTGTGTCCCACTTCAGGAAAATCTTAAAGAAATGCCAGAAAAAGACCTCTCTGGACAGATATTTTGTGCGACAGCGGTCCAGTGACTCAAGTTGTTCCCAGTGACATTAAAAGAAGGGAAGTAACCCCAGATAAGGACTTGCTACCTAAAGTCCTAATGGAAGGTGTTGCAACCCCTGAATGGGTCACAATGTATATGATGTATATTATTATGTATATAATGTATATTACCTTTCCATGTAGTAATTTTATATTGCTTATATTTGCGATAATAGCTAAATCGTGAATATATTGCTTCATATTATTATTTGTCTTAGTTACTTTTGTTAGGTAGGATGTAACATATTATGTGCTCATAGTTCATGAACAGTCTTGATTGTCTAACTACTGTAATTATCGCTCTTGCTCATTACTCTGCCGACTTCTGTTGCTAGGCAGCAACTGTCCACGGAGCTATCACGTGATCGAGGGGGGGTGATCTCGCCTCGCCCAAAGTATTCAGTCTGGTCTAGACTCTCTTGGTGGTTGGACGTATTCCTGACAAGTGCCTAACTCTCCCTTATTGGCAGATCGTCTCTGTAGCTTTATTGTTGGTTCTGTGGGACTCATTTCACAGAACATTGTATAGACTTGGTGATTTTCGACATTGTACTGAGGTTGTGTGTCGCCTAGACACTCTGAGTAACTCAGGTCCTGAGCTGTAGCTTCTGACCTAATTTGTACTGGTATCTGTGTATTGTCACAGTCGGGGATTTTCTTATGCTGAACTTAGATTCAGTAGTATGGGAGTTTTGTGACTTTTGTGGAGGATCTGCTGATGGTCCCTACTTAGTGTCGTTATATTATCTCCTTGATCCTGATTGTGTCGCAGTTGCTTGTTATATTGCTATTGGGCTTAGCATTCTTTTTATTGTTCAAGAAGACTGTTCTGATTGCCAGTCGGTCAAGAACTTAGTTTATGAGAGGACTTTGTCAGTCGCTTGTTTAAGTCTAGTCGAGTCGTGAGACATAGCGAACTACTTAGAGCACTTACACACACACACACACACAAACTTATTTGTATATTGTATTATTAAATGTTAATGTACCAGATGGTACTTTAGACTTATAAATGTGATATGTGCTTTCAGCACAATAATACTGTACACGAGAGAAGTGATTAGTCTTATTTTGTTGATATTGATTTAATTTAATTTGATATATGCCTAGACAACTTAATTATTAATAAATTTATTAAATTTTAATTTCTCTAGTTAGTAGCCTACCAGTTGTAATCCTGAAGCACTAATAATTCTTATTGAATTCTAATGGATAATTGGACCAGGATACTGACTAATTGTTACGAAAACCCAGTAACAGGCTGGATGCTAGAAGGGCAGTCCTTTCTAGTATTCACTGGAGATCTCTAAGCTTTTTAGAATCGCGTTTTTGTAACAAATGGGGGCCTGTCTGGGATGCTCTTGATCCAAAGTGTTGGAAAAATTGTCCAGTTTGACATACTAGTAACTCTATGATCAAACACTTTGAGTACTTTCCTAATCTGAAGACTTTGAGTTTTGTCTTGTACAACATACTAGATGGATGTATGTACTTGACTAAGTCTCTTGATCCAAGGAGATGGAAATACTGTTTGAGCTCTAGCTCTAAGACAACCAACACTAAAATTCCTATTAGGATTATAGTTTCCCATAATCACTCTCTCGTAGTACATTTATTTTCCAGATGTATGCCATAGTGAAATAGTTAATTGATACTCTGACTTTGAGTTGAGTACATTAAAACTTCAGACGTGTTGGCTAGTAGCCAAATATCTCGGTGTGACGTATAACAGGAATTACACCGCAGAAACTGTCAGAGCGTTAATTAAAGATATATTGTTTCCTGCTCATACAGAGATGTCTGATTATGATTCAGATTCAGAAAGCCTAGTGTCACAATTAGGAAGTATGACTATTTGATTACTTAGAAGAAAGAGTAACTATGGCAGAAGTGTCTGAGCCTAGTGAAATTTTGTTCTCGCTCACGCCTTCCCGCCTCACTGACATAATAGTACAGAGTATAGCTGGTAGTATGACTCAGCCTCATACTAGTACCGTGTATGCTTCACCTGTATCTACTTACCCTAGACCAGATCTAGACTCTCTAGGGACGGCTGAACGAGGTGCCCGACCTAAGGACCATCCAGACTCATTCATTTATTTCCCCACTCCTCCATTACCTACTGGTCCTATCTCTCAGGAACAGTTTGAGAGGATTGAACGCCTCATAATGTTTCAGACTGCACAAATAGAGGCACAGAGGAAATTGAACGAAGATTTCCAGAGAGAAAATATTCGTATTGGAAGACAACAGACTGATAGATCACAGGACACATTTAATGTGCAGAAAGCTGCATCAATGGTTCCTAAGTTTTTTGAGAGTGACCTAGACACCTATTTTGATGTGTTTGAGAACCAGGCACATGCTGTGAACTGGCCACATAAGCACTGGGCTACCTTGTTGCACACAGCTTTGACAGGAAGAGCTCGAACTTGTACTGCTGCTTACCATTTGCCAAGTACATTCGTTATGACGCTGTCACGCAAGCTATTCTAGAGACATATAACTTGTTGCCTGTAAGTTATCAGTGTGCATTTCATATGTTACAACGACGGCAAGATCAAACTTGTGTAGAGTTTGCTCGTGAGAAAAAAGTTGCAGTTGAGAGATGGTGTAGGTCTGCCAAGTGCAACAATTACGACACTCTAGTTCAGCTGTTACTTCACGAAGAGTTTAACAACTGTATGTCTGCAGACATACAAGAATATCTGATCGATCATACTACCTCGGATATTCTGGAAACTGCAGCATTAGCAGACAATTACGAGATTTCTCACAAACTTGTATGTGCTAAAACACAGAGAAACAAGGTAACTATTGTCTTAGAAGTTGGCAACCTAAATCAGCTGCTCAGTGCCCGCCTGATGTACCTGCTACTGTAACTTCTCGTACCTTTACCAGGAAAACTCGCAATCCTGAAACTGTCTCTGTGGTTAGACAGAAATCTGATATCGAGAGGAAGAAAGTTAAATGTACCTATTGTAACAGAAAAGGACATGCTAGAGCGTATTGCTATGAGTTAGAAAGAGATACGAGAAGCAGTCGTGCGGCTGGCGCCCCCACACAAGTCGTATCCTCTTCCGAGCAACAAAGGCACCAAAATCCTAGTAATACCTCTGATCCTACTGTTTTAGATAATATTACTCAGAACAGATGACTAGCGTCAGAAAGTGTATCTGATGAAAAAATTCGTTCAGCGATGAGTCCTTACTTTTCGAGAGGTAAAGTAGGATTTGACGAATCACATCTAACTGAGATAATTACTTTCAGAGACACTGGCAGTTATCTCACGTTATTAAGAGAAGATGTACTGCCCATAACTGATGATACCTATTGCAAGATAGATGTATTGTTAGAAGCCTATGGTGGGGCTGTTATAAAAGTACCTCTGCACAAAGTTTACATTGAAACAAGCTATTATACTGGTTATATTTCAGTGGGTATATCCAGTGGTGTATTTCCCATTAGGTCAGTGGACTTGTTGATAGGGAACGATATCCTTCATGCTGGTATATGTAAGGAACCACTTGTGATTGATAATAACACTGATGATAATTATACCATTGAAGCTTGTAGAGAGAAGCCTATTTTATTTCCTCTCAGCGCAATTACTAGAGCTATGTCAAAGATACAAGAACCATCCTTGTCTCCTGTTGAGTTAGTTGATGACAATGATTTGGGCTTGAATATGTTGTTTAGTGACGCTCTGTGCCCAGGGTCATTAACATCGACTCCCCCCCGGTCATCAACCTAGTCAGGACACAACTGACGTTAAATTTCTAACTCGTGATTTAATCAAGTATCAGTTTGTTGATCAGTCACTGGAAAGACTGAAAGATATAGCAGTTACTGAGAGTGAAGCAAAGGATCTCGATAATTGTTACTATTATAGTAACGGTGTACTCATGGAGAAAATACATGTAAGTTGTCAGCTGATAGTGTTTCCACCACAGTCAAGCATCTCGTAGTGTTACCAGTTACATTTCGTGAACAGGCCATTGATTTTGCTCACAATAGTCCCATTGGAGGACATTTGGGTGTCAAGAAGACACTCGGTAAACTGGCAAAACATTTTACTTGGCCAAAGATGAAGGAAACAGTAGCTGATCATGTGCGATGTTGCCACGTGTGTCAAGTGACAGGCAAGCCAGCACACACACCTCCACCTGCGCCTCTCATTCCTATCACCGTGGATGGTGAACCATTCTCACGTCTTTATTGATTGTGTTTGGTCCTTTGCCTAGAACCAAACTAGGAAACCAATACTTATTTACTATTATGGACGCTGCAAACACCTATCCCGAAGCTATTCCTATGAGAAAAATTAATGCTCGTGCTATTGTGAGAGCGCTGATGAAATTTTTCTCCCAGGTTGGATTGCCACAAGAGATACAATCAGATCAGGGATCTAATTTCACTTCTAAGATCTTTCGAGAAGCATTATCCCACCTAGGAATAAAGTCTGTACTTTTAACCAGTTATCATCCACAGTCACAAGGTGCTCTAGAGAGATTTCATCAGACATTGAAGTCCATGATGAGAGCTTATTGTGAACATTTTTCTAGAGACTGGGATGAGGGTATACCTTTTCTTCTGTTCGCTATGAGAGAAAGTGAGCAAGAAAGTCTCGGGTTTAGTCCATTTGAATTAATATTTGGACACTAAGTGCGTGGTCCTCTCGCAGTGTTAAGACGTGTGGACAGGAAAATCAAATCCATCATTGAGCACTTCACCTTCATTAATGCAGCAACATTTGACAGCCGCTAGAGAGCTAGCTTCGAAAAACCTAGTTTCAGCCCAAGCTAGAATGAAACATTATGACAAGCGTGCTGTCTCTTGCTCTTTTAAAGCAGGAGATAAGGTGATGGCTCGGAAATTAGTACCAGGGCATGCTCTACAAGCCAGGTATGATGGTCCCCTGGAAGTAGTGAAAAGGCTTAGCGATGTAAACTATTTGGTACGTACACCTGGGAAAAAGAAATCTAATCATGTGTACCATGTTAACCAACTTAAGACATACTACGCTAGTCCTCTACCTACTACATCTATTCTTCCTAGGACAGAGGAAGAAGACGTCAGTTTACCTGACATCTCAAGAGGTATAGAGGTGCGTTTAGAAAATTCAGTGACCCTACAATCACTAGACGATTTTCTTAGTAACCTTGGGATTGATAAAGCTGGTGATATTAAAAACATGATTTTGCATTTCCCTGAATTGTTCAGTGATGTTCCTAAACGTTGTACTCTGGGTGTACATGACGCTGATGTACAGGGAGCATCACCCATTAAGCAATCACCATATAGGATGAGTCCAACAAAGCATAAAGCATTGAGAGAAGAGGTTGATTTTCTGTTACCTCACGGACTTATTGAGAGCAGTAAAAGTCCATGGGCATCTCCATGTATTTTAGTGCCTAAACCTGACGGTAGTTTCAGGATGTGCACTGATTACAGAAAAGTGAACTCTGTCACCTTGCCTGATGGTTATCCTCTACCTCGCATTGACGACCTTATTGACCGTGTGTCAGGAGCGCAGTTTGTCAGCCATTTAGATCTCTTACGAGGCTATTATCAAGTCCCGCTTACTGAACGTGCTCAAGAAATATCTGCTTTTACTGTTCAAGATGGATTGTTTAACTACCTCGTCACCCCCTTCGGCCTATGTAACGCGGCTTCTTCATTCCAACGTATAATGAACGAGTTGACCCACAACTTAGAGGGAGTAGAAGCCTACCTTGACGACTTAGTGGTGTACAGTGACAAGTGGGAACAGCACTTGATGCATCTCAGAGCATTGTTTGAGAGACTGGCGCACTACAACTTCACTGTTAACTTAGCTAAATGTAGTTTTGGTCAAGCCAAGATTACCTATCTAGGCTTTTATATCAGCCAAGGTGAGGTTGCTCCTGTTGAGGCTAAGGTTCGTGCAATTTCTGAATTTCCAGTGCCACAGGATAGGAAGGGAGTACAGAGATTCCTGGGTATGGCAGGATATTATCGCAGGTTCTGTCCAAACTTTTCTCAGATTGCAGCTCCTCTGACTGAGCTTACTAGTAGCAAAGTTCAGTTCATCTGGACTAGAGATTGTTCAGACTCGTTCAAAAGGTTGAAGTGCTTGCTTTCCTCTGCTCCTGTGTTGAAGAGTCCTAATTTCAATCTTCCCTTCTTTTTGCATATAAATGCGAGTGGTTATGCAGTGGGCACTGTGCTGCTCCAACAGTCAACATCCACTGACATTCTCCATCCTATATGTTACTATTCATCTAAGCTTAAATGACACCAGAAAAATTATGCCACTATTGAGAAAGAGGCTCTAGCTCTTGTGGTGTCCTTGGAACGTTTTGACGTGTATTTGGGCACTTCCCCATTTAAAATTAACGTTTTTTTCAGACCACAATCCTCTCACCTACATAAACACTGTGAAGAGTAAAAATGCTAGGATCATGAGGTGGGCCCTCAGAATCCAACCTTATTCTATTAGTATAAAACACATAAGTGGTCATTGTAATGTAATTGCTGACACTCTGTCACGTCCTTAATAATTATCAGTTACATTAAATTAACGTAATTTTATGCCCAAATACCTTTTGTTACTTGATATGTCAAATTCAGTAAAGTAACGTAATCTCTCCAGCCCATGTTAATTATATATACTCATGTCTAATTATTATATTTATATATTCACAGTAGTGATATGTGTGTGAGGAAACAGTTGGAGACAGAAGCTGAGTGTTGAGTGGGTAGTGTTGTGTGGGCGATGTTACTGCGTGGCAGAACACACTGCTGCCGCAGACCCCCCCCCCCTCACTACACACTTTAAGTTGTTTCATACTCAGATGTCCATACTGCATAGCATTCCACAACCACTACCTAAGAGTGGAATGCCATCTCCTGTCTATCGCACTAGACTCTTGTTCATATGCAGTCTCCACTACTATGATCGAGCCTCAACGTGTCATGCTTGTCTACGCTATCCTGTCTCTACACTAATGTACATAACCACGAGTATGCAGAGATACGATACTGTGTACTGCCCTAGTACTAGGGGCATAACTTAGTGATATAGACACTGTGAAATTATAGAAATGCTTGGCACAAGAGTGACTCTAGATCTCAATATTAAAGTAATATTGTGAGATGAGTAATCAGTAATAATGTGAAAGACATTAACGCAACTCCTAGTGCGACCGTTTGTCGTGTTGGGGGGGGGGTGTTGCATCCCCTGAATGGGTCACAATGTATATGATGTATATTATGTATATAATGTATATTACCTTTTCATGTAATTTTATATTGCTTATATTTGCGATAATAGCTAAATCGTGAATATATTGCTTTATATTATTATTTGTCTTAGTTACCTTTGTTAGGTAGGATGTAACATATTATGTGCTCATAGTTCAAGTCTTGATTGTCTAACTACTGTAATTATCGCTCTTTGCTCGTTACTCTGCCAGCTTCTGTTGCTAGGCAGCAACTTCACGTGATCGAGGGGAGGGTGATCTCACCTCGCCTGAAGTATTCAGTCTGGTCTAGACTCTCTTGGTGATTGGACGTATTCCTGACAAGTGCCTAACTCTCCCTTATTGGCCCTTGTTGGAAGATCGTCTCTGTAGCTTTATTGTTGGTTCTGTGGGACTCTGTTCACAGAACATTGTATAGACTTAGTGATTTTTGACGTTGTACTGAGGTTGTGTGTCGCCTAGATACCCTGAGCAACTCAGGTCCTGAGCTGTAGCTTCTGACCTAATTTGTACTGGTATCTGTGTATTGTCACAGTCGGGGATTTTCTTATGCTGAACTTAGATTCAGTAGTATGGGAGTTTTGTGACTTTTGTGGAGGATCTGCTGATGGTCCCTACTTAGTGTCGTTATATTATCTCCTTGATCCTGATTGTGTCGCAGTTGCTTGTTATATTGCTATTGGGCTTAGCATTCTTTTTATTGTTCAAGCAGACTGTTCTGATTGCCAGTCGGTCAAGAACTTATTTTATGAGAGGACTTTGTCAGTCACTTGTTTAAGTCTAGTCGAGTCGTGAGACATAGCGAACTGCTTAGAGCACTTACACACATACACACAAACTTATTTGTATATTGTATTATTAAATATTAATGTACCAGATGGTACTTTAGACTTATAAATGTGATATGTGCTTTCAGCACACTAATACTGTACACGAGAGAAGTGATTATTCTTATTTTGTTGATATTGATTTAATTTAATTTGATATACGCCTAGACAACTTAATTATTAATAAATTTATTAAATTTTAATTTCTCTAGTTAGTAGCCTACCAGTTGTAATCCTGAAGCACTAATAATTCTTATTGAATTCTAATGGATAATTGGACCAGGATACTGACTAATTGTTACGAAAACCCAGTAACAGGCTGGATGCTAGAAGGGCAGTCCTTTCTAGTATTCGCTGGAGATCTCTAAGCTTTTTAGAATCGCATTTTTTGTAACAGGAGGAGATTCTCCTTCCAAACAATAGTGTACACCTTCCTCCTATCCCCTCCTCCCATCTTCCATCCACCCAGAAGTCTTCAGTAAAGGTAAGTGTAATGTTATTATTTTTTATATTCGTGTACTTGATTTCTCATTGATTTCAGTATATAAATCTTTATTTAATTTGAAAAAAAAAAATTATTTTAATATTTTTGGGTGTCTGGAACGGATTAATTTTATTTCCATTATTTCTTATGGGGGAAAATGGTTTAGTTTCATGAATTTCGACTTTCGGCAGGCTCTCTGGAACGGATTAATCACGAAACTCGGGGTCTACTGTATTTATATCTACATACACGATACAACTTGTACAGACCTATGTGACATCAGTGACATACTATATAGAAAGCACCTGGTTATGCAGAGTATTTTGGGAATTTAAGTTAGTTTTGTTCCCAGGATGTGAACTAGGCCAGTCAACTAACACCCAAGTACCCACTTACTGTTAGGTGAACAGGGACAGCAGTTTCTTAACCCTTGAACTGTCCAAACAAATTTACGTCCAGATGCGTAGTGCTCCAAAAGTAGATCTACGTTTTTTTTTACATATTTTCAAATATAACAAAAATAAAGTAGATCAAAGTTTCTTTTACACGTTTTCAAATGTAAAAAACATAAAAGATCTACTTTTTTTACATATTTTCAAATGTTGAAAAAATGTAATCTACGTTTGGACAGTTTAAGGGTTAAGAAAACACGCCCCAATGTTTTCCCCTGTACCGGGAGTTGAACCATGGACCTTAGAGGCGTTCGATAAATAATAGAGGCAGCTTATTAAATTTAGGCTTGTTTATAGTAGAGGTTATCTTGCATAGCCTAAAACCAGACTCTTATATGAGTGCCATGGAATGTCTCAAGTGTTGCCATGTCACATCGAGGAATTATCAGTGTGTGAGCTACATGCGCTACCAAATTGGCTCGTACACATCCTAAAACCCAATTACAAGCTTCAGTTCAGTAAGCTACACCAGCATTGAAAGATTTTAGATGAATGAAAAGCATTCTCTAGTTCTCGGAGACCAATATCCCATAATAAACTAGCACTTTAAATGTCTTGATTTTCTTTTGTTGTATTTATTTCAAATTCTCTACCAAGAAAATTATTTTTAATTTAACTGGAATTTGCACATATCCTATGAGGACAAGGATGCCTGAGGGTATAGAAGTCATATTCGTGCAGTCATCTGGAGATGACATCTGAAGGTTAAAGATAAAGATTTTATTTCTTTGCAAGGTTGCAATTTGTATTTACAATTTTGATTTGTTAAGTACAAAAAAAAAAAAAAACACCATCATGCCAGGGTATTTCAGGCAGACTTATCCTAGTACATAATAACTACTTAAGTCTAGAGAAGATGAGAGTTGTTAACTTTTTGACAAATCTTTATTTTATCTTAATATTAATGTGAAGTAGCCACATTAGTATTAAGTGAAGGGCTCTTGGTTCAAGGACTTGGACCTCTCTTTCCCCTGGATCAAACCAGATTACCTCCCATTTTCCAGGCACTGTACAACTTCCTAGCAGTTCAGTGCTTCCCTATAAATATAATAAGAATGATAATCTTTCTCATACCCAATCTTTATAGGTTTAGCTCTTTCCCAGAGTCAGTCTGGTATGATGATAATTGTTTTCTGCAGGTGTGTAACCCCAAGACAGGCAAGAAACATCCTGGCCTTAAGACTATCTTCTTTCACAACGTCTTAAACATCTCGGTGATTGGTGAAAACAAGGAAGCTCGGCAACGACTGCTGAAGGTCTGGTCATGTACTGTGTGTGTGTGTGTGTGTATATGTATGTAGGTGGAGGTATGTGTGTGTGTACTCACCTAGTTGTACTTGCCTAGTGGAGGTTGCAGGGGTCGAGTCCAAGCTCCTGGCCCCGCCTCTTCACTGGTTGCTACTAGGTCACTCTCCTTGAACCGTGAGCTTTATCATACCTCTGCTTAAAGCTATGTATGGATCCTGCCTCCACTACATAGCTTCCAAAACTATTCCACTTCCTGACTACTCTGTGGCTGAAGAAATACTTCCTAACATCCCTGTGAGTCATCTGTGTCTTCAACTTCCAACTGTGTCCCCTTGTTGCTGTGTCCCATCTCTGGAACATCCTGTCTTTGTCCACCTTGTCAATTCCTCTCAGTATTTTGTATGTTGTTATCATGTCCCCTCTATCTCTCCTGTCCTCCAGTGTCGTCAGGTTGGTTTCCCTTAACTCTCCTCGTAGAAATGAAAAGTAATTTTAAATGCTTTTTATTCAAAAAATTTAAAAAAGCAAAAAATTCCGGGAAAATTTTTTGGCACAGGCCCAGTACTCAATTGTTCCCAGTGACTTTTAAAAGAAGGGAAAGAAACCCCAGATAGGACTTGCTACTAAAGTCCTATGGAAGGTGTTCAACCCCTGAATGGTCACAATGTATATGATGTATATTATTATGTATATAATGTATTTTCCTTTCCATGTAGTAATTTTATTTTGCTTATATTTGCGTTTATACCCTAAATCGTAAATATATTGCTTCATATTATTATTTGTCTTAGTACTTTGTTAGTGGGGATGTAACATATTATGTGCTCAAAATTTTCATAACAGTCTTGATTGTCTAACTACTGTAATTTGCTCTTTTGTTTCTTACTCTGCCGGCTTCTGTTGCAAAGGCAGCAACTGTCCACGGAGCTATCACGTTGACGGAGGGGGGTGATCTCGCCCCAAAGTTTTCCCATCTGGTCTAGACTTTCTTGGTGGTTGGACTTTCCTGACAAGTGCCTAACTCTCCTTTTTGGGCAACGTCTCTTTTGCTTTATTGTTGGTTCTGTGGGACTCTTTTCAAGAACATTGTATAGACTTGGTGATTTTCGACTTTTGTACGAGGTTGTGGGGTCCCTAGACACTCTGAGTAACTCAGGTCCTGACTTAGCTTCTGACCTAATTTGTACTGGTATCTGTGTAATTGTCACAGTCGGGGATTTTCTTATGCTGAACTTAGATTCAGTAGTATGAGTTTGTGACTTTTGTGGAGGATCTGCTGATGGTCCCTACTTAGTGTCGTTATATTTCTCCTTGATCCTGATTGTGTCGCAGTTGCTTGTTAAATTGCAAATGGCTTAGCATTCTTTTATTGTTCAAAGAAGACTGTTCTGATTGCAGTCGGTCAGAACTTAGTTTATGAGAGGACTTTGTCAGTCGCTTTTTAAGTCTAGTCGAGTCGTGGACATGGAACTACTTAGAGCACTTACACACACCCCCTAACACACAAACTTATTTGTATATTGATTATTAAATGTTAATGTACCAGATGGTACTTTAGACTTATAAATGTGATATGTCTTTCAGCACAATAATACTGTACACGAGAGAAGTGATTATCTTTTTTTGTTGATATTGATTTAATTAATTTGATATTTTGCCTAGACACTTAATTATTAATAAATTTTTTAAAATTTTTAATTTTCTCTAGTTAGTAGCCTACCAGTTGTAACCGAACACTAATAATTCTTATTGAATTCTAATGGATAATTGACCAGGATACTGACTATTGTTACGAAAACCCAGTAACAGGCTGGATGCTAGAAGGGCAGTCCTTTCTAGTATTCACTGGAGATCTCTAAGCTTTTTAGAATCGCGTTTTTGTAACAAATGGGGGCCTGCCCTGGGTTTGCTCTTGATCCAAAGTGTTGGAAAAATTGTCCAGTTTGACATACTAGTAACTTCTATGATCAAACACTTTGAGTACTTTCCTAATCTGAAGACTTTGAGTTTTGTCTTGTACAACATACTAGATGGATGTATGTACTTGACTAAGTCTCTTGATCCAAGGAGAGGGAAAAAATACTGTTTGAGCTCTAGCTCTAAGACAACCAACACTAAAATTCCCTATTAGGATTATAGTTTCCCATAATCACTCTCTCGTAGTACATTTATTTTCCCAGATGTATGCCATAGTGAAATATTTAATTGATACCCCTGACTTTGAGTTGAGTACAAAAAACTTCAGACGTGTTGGCTAGTAGCCAAATATCTCGGTGTGACTATAAAAAGGAATTACACCGCAGAAACTGTCAGAGCGTTAATTAAAGATATATTGTTTCCTGCTCATACAGAGATGTCTGATTATGATTCAGATTCAGAAAGCCTAGTGTCACAATTAGGAATATGACTATTTGATTACTTAGAAGAAAGAGTAACTATGGCAGAAGTGTCTGAGCCTAGTGAAATTTTGTTCTCGCTCACGCCTTCCCGCCTCATGACATAATAGTACGATTTATAGCTGGTAGTATGACTCAGCCTCATACTAGTCCCGTGTATGCTTCACCTGTACCCACTTACCCTAGACCAGATCTAGACTCTCTAGGGACGGCTGAACGAGGTGCCCGACCTAAGGACCATCCAGACTCATTCATTTAATTTCCCCACTCCTCCATTACCTACTGGTCCTATCTCTCAGGAACATTTTTGAGAGGTTTGAACGCCTCATAAGTTTCAACTGCACAAATAGAGGCACAGGGGAAAATTTTGAACGAAGTTTTCCCAGAGAGAAAATTTCGTATTGGAAGACAACAGACTGATAGATCACAGGACACATTTAATGTGCAGAAAGCTGCATCAATGGTTCCTAAGTTTTTTTAAAGAGTGACCTAGACACCTATTTTGATGTGTTTGAGAACCAGGCACATGCTGTGAACTGGCCACATAAGCACTGGGCTACCTTTTTGCACACAGCTTTGACAGGAAGAGCTCGAACTTGTACTGCTGCTTACCATTTGCCAAGTACTTTCCCGTTATGCGCTGTCACGCAAGCTATTCTAGAGACAATAACTTGTTGCCTGTAATTTATCAGTGTGCATTTAAATTGTTACAACGAGGCAAGATCAAACTTGTGTAGAGTTTGCTCGTGAGAAAAAAGTTGCAGTTGAGAGATGGTGTAGGTCTGCCAAGTGCAACAATTACGACACCTAGTTCAGCTGTTACTTCACGAAGAGTTTAACAACTGTATGTCTGCAGACATACAAGAATATCTGATCGATCAAAATACCTCGGATATTCTGGAAACTGCAGCATTAGCAGACAATTACGAGTTTTCCCTCACAAACTTGTTGTGCTAAAACACAGAGAAACAAGGTAACTATTGTCTTAGAAGTTGGCAACCTAAATCAGCTGCTCATTTGCCCGCCTGATGTACTGCTACGTAACTTCTCGTACCTTTACCAGGAAAACTCGCAATCCGAAACTGTCTCTGTGGTTAGACAAAATCTGATATCGAGAGGAAGAAAGTTAAATGTACCTTTTGTAACAAAAAAAGGACATGCTAGAGCGTATTGCTATGAGTTAGAAAGAGATACGAGAAAGCAGTCTGGGGCTGGCGCCCCCAAAACAAGTCGTATCCTCTTCCGAGCAAACAAAGGCACCAAAATCCTAGTAATACCTCTGATCCTACTGTTTTTAAAATAATATTACTCAGAACAGATGACTAGCGTCAGAAGTGTATCTGATAAAAAAAATTCGTTCAGCGATGAGTCCTTACTTTTCGAGAGGTAAAGTAGGATTTGACGAATCACATCTAACTGAGATAATTACTTTCAGAGACACTGGCAGTTATCTCACTTTTATTAAGAGAAGATGTACTGCCCATAACTGAGTACCTATTGCAAGATAGATGTATTGTTAGAAGCCTATGGTGGGCTGTTATAAAAGAAACCTCTGCACAAAGTTTCATTGAAACAAGCTATTATACTGGTTATAATTTCAGTGGGTATATCCAGTGGTGTTTTCCCATTAGTCAGTGGACTTGTTGATAGGGAACGATATCCTTCATGCTGGTATTGTAAGGAACCACTGTATGAAATAACACTGATATAATTATACCATTGAACTTGTAGAGAGAAGCTATTTAATTTCCACAGCGCAATTACTAGAGCTATGTCAAAGATAAAAGAACCATCCTTGTCTCCTGTTGAGTTAGTTGATGACAATGATTTGGGCTTGAATATGTTGTTTATGACGCTCTGTGCCCAGGGTCATTAAATCGACTCCCCCCCCGGTCATCAACCTAGTCAGGACACAACTACGTTAAATTTCTAACTCTGATTTAATCAAGTATCAGTTTTGTTGATCAGTCACTGGAAAGACTGAAAGAATAGCAGTTACTGAGAGTGAAGCAAAGGATCTCGATAATTGTTACTATTATAGTAAGGGTTGTACTTCCATGGAGAAAATACATGTAAGTTGTCACTGTAGGTTTCCACCACATTTCCAAGCATCTCGTAGTTTTAAACCAGTTACATTTCGTGAACAGGCCATTGATTTTGCTCACAATAGTCCCTTTGGAGGACCATTTGGTGTCAAGAAGACACTCGGTAAACGGGGCAAAACATTTTACTTGGCCAAAGATGAAGGAAACAGTAGCTGATCATGTGCGATGTTGCCACGTGTGTCAAGTGACAGAAAGCCAGCACACACACCTCCACCTGCGCCTCTCATTCCTATCACCGTGGATGGTGAAACCATTCTCACGTCTTATTATTGATTGTGTTGGTCCTTTGCCTAGAACCAAACTAGGAAACCAATACTTATTTACTATTATGGACGCTGCAACACCCTATCCCGAAGCTATTCCTATGAGAAAAATTAATGCTCGTGCTATTTTTGAGAGCGCTGATGAAATTTTTCTCCCGGGTTGGATTGCCACAAGAGATACAATCAGATCAGGGATCTAATTTCACTTCTAGATCTTTCGAGAAGCTTTATCCCCCCTAGGAATAAAGTCTGTACTTTTAACCAGTTATCACCACAGTCACAAGGTGCTCTAGAGAGATTTCATCAGACATTGAAGTCCATGAAGAAGCTTATTGTGAACATTTTTCTAGAGAGGGGATGAGGGTATACCTTTTCTTCTGTTCGCTATGAGAGAAAGTGAGCAAGAAAGTCTCGGGTTAGTCCATTAAATTTAATATTTGGACACTAAGTGCGTGGTCCTCTCGCAGTGTTAAGACGTGTGGACGGGGAAAAAATCAAATCCATCATTGAGCACTTCACCTTCATTAATGCAGCAACTTTTGACAGCCGCTAGAGAGCTTCTTCGAAAAACTAGTTTCAGCCCAAGCTAGAATGAAACATTATGACAAGCGTGCTGTCTCTTGCTCTTTTAAAGCAGGAGATAAGGTGATGGCTCGGAAATTAGTACCAGGGCATGCTCTACAAGCCAGGTATGATGGCCCCCTGGAAGTAGTGAAAAGGCTTAGCGATGTAAACTATTTGGTACGTACACCTGGGAAAAAGAAATCTAATCATGTGTACCATGTTAACCAACTTAAGACATACTACGCTAGTCCTCTACCTACTACATCTATTCTTCCTAGGACAGAGGAAGAAGGACTCAGTTTACCTGACTTTCCAAGAGTATAGAGGTGCGTTTAGAAAATTCAGTGACCCTACAATCACTAGACGATTTTCTTAGTAACCTTGGGATTGTTTAAAGCTGGTGAATATTAAAAACATGATTTTCCCTTTTCCCCTGAATTGTTCAGTGATTTTCCTAAACGTTGTACTCTGGGTGTACATGACGCTGATGTACAGGGAGCATCACCCATTAAGCAATCACCATATAGGATGAGTCCAACAAAGCATAAAGCATTGAGAGAAGAGGTTGATTTTCTGTTACCTCACGGACTTATTGAAAAGCAGAAAAAGTCCATGGGCATCTCCATGTATTTTAGTGCCTAAACCTGAGGGTAGTTTCAGGATGTGCACTGATTACAGAAAAGTAAAACTCTGTCACCTTGCCTGATGGTTATCCTCTACCTCGCATTGACGACCTTATTGACCGTGGTCGGGAGCGCAGTTTGTCAGCCTTTTAGATCTCTTACGAGGCTATTATCAAGTCCCGCTTACTGAACGTGCTCAAGAAAATTTTCTGCTTTTACTGTTCAAGATGGATTGTTAACACCTCGTCACCCCCTTCGGCCTATGTAACGCGGCTTCTTCATTCCAACGTATAATGAACGAGTGACCACAACTTAGAGGGAGTAGAAGCCTACCTTGACGACTTAGTGGTGTACAGTGACAAGGGGGAACAGCACTTGATGCATCTCAGAGCTTTGTTTGAGAGACTGGGCGACTAAAACCCTTTCACTGTTAATTTAGCTAAATGTAGTTTTGGTCAAGCCAAGATTACCTATCTAGGCTTTTATATCGGCCAAGGTGAGGTTGCTCCTGTTGAGGCTAAGGTTCGTGCAATTTCTGAATTTCCAGTGCCACAGGATAGGAAGGGAGTACAGAGATTCCTGGGTATGGCAGGATATTATCGCAGGTTCTGTCCAAACTTTTCTCAGATTGCAGCTCCTCTGGACTTAGCTTACTAGTAGCAAAGTTTAGTTCATCTGGACTAGAGATTGTTCAGACTCGTTCAAAAGGTTGAAGTTTCTTGCTTTCCTCTGCTCCTGTGTTGTGAAGAGTCCTAATTTCAATCTTCCCTTCTTTTTGCATATAAATGCGAGTGGTTATGCAGTGGGCCTGTGCTGCTCCAACAGTCAACATCCTGACATTCTCCCTCCTATATGTTACTATTCATCTAAGTTAAATGACACCAAGAAAAATTATGCCACTATTGAGAAAGAGGCTCTAGCTCTTGTGGTGTCCTTGGAACGTTTTGCGTGTATTTGGGCCCCTTCCCCATTTAAAATTAACGTTTTTTTCAGACCACAATCCACTCACTTACATAAGCACTATGAAGAGTAAAAATGCTAGGATCATGAGGTGGGCCCTCAGAATCCAACCTTATTCTATTAGTAAAAAACAATAAGTGGTCATTGTAATGTAATTGCTGACACTCTGTCACGTCCTTAATAATTATCAGTTACATTAAATTAACGTAATTTTATGCCCAAATACCTTTTCTTACTTGATATGTCAAATTCAGTAAAGTAACGTAATCTCTTCAGCCCATGTTAATTATATATACTCATGTCTAATTATTATATTTATATATTCACAGTAGTGATATGTGTGTGAGGAAACAGTTGGGGACAGAAGCTGAGTGTTGAGTGGGTAGTGTTTTGGGGGGCGATGTTACTGCGTGGCAGACACCTGCTGCCGCAGACCCCCCCCCCCTCACTACACACCTTTAAGTTGTTTCATACCAGATGTCCATACGCATAGCATTCCACAACCACTACCTAAGAGTGGGAAAGCCATCTCTGTCTATCGCACTGACTCTTGTTCATATGCAGTCTCCACTACTATGATCGAGCCTCAACGTGTCATGCTTGTCTACGCTATCCTGTCTCTACACTAATGTACATAACCACGAGTATGCAGAGATACGATACTGTGTACTGCCCTAGTACTAGGGGCATAACTTAGTGAATAGACACTGTGAAATTTTAGAAATGCTTGGCACAGAGTGACTCTAGATCTCAATATAAAGATATTGTGAGAGAGTAACAGTAATAATGTGAAAGACATTAACGCAACTCCTAGTGCGACCGTTTTTTCGTTTGGGGGGGGGGTGTTGCATCCCCTGAAGGGTCACAATGTATATGATGTAAAAATTATGTATATAATGTATATTTCCTTTTCATGTAATTTTAATTGCTTATATTTGCGAAATAGCTAAATCGTGAATATATTGCTTTATATTATTTTTTTGTCTTTGTTACCTTTGTTAGTAGGATGTAACAATTATGTGCTCATAGTTCAAGTCTTGATTGTCTAATACTGTAATTATCGCTCTTTGCTCCCTTAAATCTGCCAGCTTCTGTTGCTAGGCAGCCCAAATTCACGTGATCGGGGGAGGTTTATCTCACCTCGCCTGAAGTATTCAGTCTGGTCTAGACTCTCTTGGTGATTGGACGTATTCCTGAAAGTGCCTAACTCTCCCTTATTGGCCCTTGTTGGAAGATCGTCTCTGTAGCTTTATTGTTGGTTCTGTGGGACTCTGTTCACAAACATTGTATAGACTTAGTGATTTTTGACGTTTGTACTGAGGTTGTGTGTGCCTAGATACCCTGAGCAACTCAGGTCCTGAGCTGTAGCTTCTGACCTAATTTGTACTGGTATCTGTGTATTGTCACAGTCGGGGGATTTTCTTATGCTGAACTTAGATTCAGTAGTATGGGAGTTTTGTGACTTTTGTGGAGGATCTGCTGATGGTCCCTACTTAGTGTCGTTATATTATCTCCTTGATCCTGATTGTGTCGCAGTTGCTTGTTATATTGCTATTGGGCTTAGCATTCTTTTTATCATTCAGGCAGACTGTTCTGATTGCCAGTCGGTCAAGAACTTATTTTATGAGAGGACTTGTCGCACTTGTTTAAGTCAGTCGAGTCGTGAGACATAGCGAACTGCTTAGAGCACTTTCCCCACATACACACAAAAATTAAATTTTTATATGTAATTATTAAATATTAATGTACCAGATGGTACTTTAAACTTATAAATGTGATATGTGCTTCAGCACACTAATACTGTACCGGAAGAATGATTATTCTTATTTGTTGATATTTATTTAATTTAATTTGATTATACGCCTAGACAAATTAATTATTAATAAAAATTTTTTAAATTTTAATTTCTCTAGTTAGTAGCCTACCAGTTTGTAATCCTGAAGCACTAATAATTCTTATTGAATTTTAATGGATAATTGGACCAGGATACTGACTAATTGTTACGAAAACCCAGTAACAGGCTGGGATGCTAGAAGGGCAGTTCCTTTCTAGTATTCGCTGGAGATCTCTAAGCTTTTTTGAATCGCATTTTTTGTAACAGGGGGGAGATTCTCCTTCCAAACAATAGTGTACCACCTTCCTCCTATCCCCCCCCCTCCCATCTTCCATCCACCCAGAAGTCTTCAGTAAAGGTAAGTGTAATGTTATTATTTTTTTATATTCGTGTACTTGATTTCTCATTGATTTCAGTATAAAATCTTTATTTTAAATTTTAAAAAAAAAAATTATTTTAATATTTTTGGGTGTCGGAACGGATTAATTTTATTTCCATTATTTTTTGGGGAAAATGGTTTAGTTTCATGAATTTCGACTTTCGGCAGGCTCTCTGGAACGGTTATTAATCACGAAAATCGGGTCTACTGTATTTATATCTACATAACGATACAAAATTGTACAGACCTATGTGACATCAGTGACATACTATATAGAAAGCACCTGGTTATGCAGAGTATTTTGGGAATTTAATTAGTTTTGTTCCCAGGATGTGAACTAGGCCAGTCAACTAACACCCAAGTACCCACTTACTGTTAGGTGAACAGGGACAGCAGTTTCTTAACCCTTGAAAAAGTCCAAACAAATTTACGTCCAATGCGTAGTGCTCCAAAAGTAGATCTAAAGTTTTTTTTACATATTTTCAAATATAACAAAATAAAGTAAATCAAAGTTTCTTTACACGTTTTCAAATGTAAAAAAAAATAAAAGATCTACTTTTTTTACATATTTTCAAATGTTGACAAAAATGTAATCTACGTTTGGACAGTTTAAGGGTTAAGAAAACACGCCCCAATTTTTCCCCTGTACCGGGAGTTGAACCATGGACCTTAGAGGCGTTCGATAAATAATAGAGGCAGCTTATTAAATTTAGGCTTGTTTATAGTAGAGGTTATCTTGCATAGCCTAAAAAACCCGACTCTTATATAGTGCCATGGAATGTCTCAAGTGTTGCCATGTCACAATCGAGGAATTATCAGTGTGTGAGCTACATGCGCTACCAAATTGGCTCGTACACATCCTAAAACCCAAATTACAAACTTCAGTTCAGTAAGCTACACCAGCAATTGAAAGATTTTAGATGAATGAAAAGCATTCTCTAGTTCTCGGAGACCAAAATCCCATAATAAACTAGCACTTTAAATGTCTTGATTTTCTTTTGTTGTATTTATTTTTAAAAACTCTACCAAGAAAATTATTTTTAATTTAACTGGAATTTGCACATATCCTATGAGGACAAGAATGCCTGAGGGTATAGGAAATCATATTCGTGCAGTCATCTGGAGATGACATCTGAAGGTTAAAGATAAAGATTTTATTTCTTTGCAAGGTTGCCCAAATTTTTATTTACAATTTTGATTTGTTAAGTACAAAAAAAAAAAAAAAAAACACCATCATGCCAGGGTATTTCAGGCAGACTTATCCTAGTACATAATAACTACTTAAGTCTAGAGAAGATGAGAGTTGTAACTTTTTGACAAATCTTTATTTTATCTTAATATTAATGTGAAGTAGCCACATTAGTATTAAGTGAAGGGCTCTTGGTTCAAGGACTTGGACCTTTTCTTTCCCCTGGATCAAACCAGATTTTCCTCCCCCTTTTCCAGGCACTGTACAACTTTCCTTTGCAGTTCAGTTTCTTCCCTATAAATATAAAAAAGAATGATAATCTTTCTCATACCCAATCTTTATAGGTTTTGCTCTTCCCCCGAGTCAGTCTGGTATGATGATAATTGTTTTTTGCAGGTGTGTAACCCCCAAAACAGGCAAGAAACATCCTGGCCTTAAGACTATCTTCTTTCAAAAACGTCTTAAACATCTCGGTGATTGGTGAAAACAAGGAAGCTCGGCAACACTGCTGAAGGTCTGGTCATGTACTGTGTGGTGTGTGTGTGTATATGTATGTAGGTGGAGGTATGTGTGTGTGTACTCACCTAGTTGTTTCTTGCCTAGTGGAGGTTGCAGGGTCGAGTCCAAGCTCCTGGCCCCGCCTCTTCACTGGTTGCTACTAGGTCACTCTCCTTGAACCGTGAGCTTTATCATACCTCTGCCCTTTAAAACTATGTATGGATCCTGCCTCCACTACATAGCTTCCAAAACTATTCCACTTCCTGACTACTCTGTGGCTGAAGAAATACTTCCTAACATCCCTGTGAGTCATCTGTGTCTTCAAAATTCCAACTGTGTCCCCCTTGTTGCTGTGTCCCATCTCTGGAACATCCTGTCTTTGTCCACCTTGTCAATTTCCCCTCAGTATTTTGTATGTTGTTATCATGTCCCCTCTATCTCTCCTGTCCTCCATGTCGTCAGGTTGGTTTCCTTAACCTCTCCTCGTAGGACATACCTCTTAGCTCTGGGACTAGTCTTGTTGCAAACTTTTGGGATTTTCTCTAGTTTCTTTACATGCTTGGCTAGGTGTGGGTTCCAAACTGGGGCTGGGATACTCCAATATGGGCCTAACGTACGCGGTGTACAGGGTCCTGAACGATTCCTTATTAAGATGTCAGAATGCTGTTCTGAGGTTTGCTAGGTGCCCATATGCTGCAGCAGTTATTTGGTTGATTTTGCACTTCAGGAGATGTGCCCGGTGTTTTTACTCACCCCAAGATCTTTTTCCCTTTAGCGAGGGTTGTAGTCTCTGGCCCCCTAGACTGTAAATCCGTCTGCGGTCTTCTTTGCCCTTCCCCAATCTTCATGACTTTGCACTTGGTGGTTCAGCAATTGGCTCCTGGAGTTCACTCCAGGAGCCAATTGCTGGACCAGGTCTGCAGCCTGTCCAGATCCCTTTGTAGTTCTGCCTGGTCTTCGTCTGAATGAATTCTTCTCATCAACTTCACATCATCTGCAAACAGGGACACTTCGGAGTCTATTCCTTCAGTCATGTCGTTCACAAATACCAGAAATACACTGGTCCCAGGACTGACCCCTGTGGGAAACCCCGCTGGTCACAGATGCCCACTCTGACACCTCGCCACGTACCATGACTCGCTGCTGTCTTCCTGACAAGTATTCCCTGATCCATTGTAGTGCCTTCCCTGTTATCCCTGCTTGGTCCTCCAGTTTTCGCACTAATCTCTTGTGTGGAACTGTATCAAACGCTTTCTTGCAGTCCCAAGGGAAAAAGCAGTCCACCACCCCTCTTTCTGTCTTACTGGTCACCATGCCCTAGAACTCCAGTAGGTTTGTGACACAGGATTTCCCCCTCCCTGAAACCATGTTGGCTGCTGTTGATGAGATCATTCCTTTCTAGGTGTTCACCACCTTCTGATTTTCTTCTCCATGACTTTGCATACTATACATGTCTGTGACACTGGTCTGTAGTTAGTGCTTCCTGTCTCTCATTTTTTAAAGGATTGATGACTACATTTGCTGTCTTCCATGCCTCAGGCAATTTTCCCTGTTTCGATAGATATGTATTGAATAGTGTTGTTTGGGTACTCATAAGCGCCTCTGCTCACTCTATCAGGACCCTGGAGAGATGTTATCCGGCCCCATTGCTTTTGTAGGTATCTATCTCTCTCAGTAAGCCTTCACTTCTTCCTCAGTTGTGTGTACGGTGTCCAGCACTTGGTGGTGTGCCCCCACCTTCGTCATTTCTGGAGCCCTTTGTCTCCTCTGTGAACACTTCTTTGATTATTGTTGAGTTCCTCACATACTGTATTTCGTGGTTGTCTCTCCTCCTTCCTTCCTTAGCCTGATACCTGGTCCTTGACAGATGTTTTCCTCCTGATGCGGTGTGTAACAGCTACGGGTTCAGATTTGTCTTTCGCTGCTTATGTCGTTTTCATATTGTCGTTGGGCCTCCCTTCTTATCTGTGCATATTCATATCTGGCTCTACGACTGCTTTCCTTATTCTCCTGGGTCCTTTGCTTTCTATATTTCTTCCATTCACTAGCACACTTGGATTTTTACCTCCCTGCACCTTTGGGTGAACTATGGGCTCATCCTGGCTTTTTCATTATTCCTGTTACCCTTGGGTACAAACCTCTCCTCAGCCTCCTTGCACATTGTTGCTACATATTCCATTATCTCATTAACTGGCTTCCCTGCCAGTTTTTTTTTTTTTTGTGTGTGCGCGCTTGTGTGTGTGTGTTTTGTGTGTTTTTGTTTGGGGTGGGGTTAGGTAGGTTTGTGTCATTTTGCTTTTGTCTTATTTTTCTAGTCATGATACCTCGATGGATTGAGCACATTACCTTGAATATAATGAGATGGCTGACTTGTTAAAAAAAAAAAAAAAAAAAAAAGTTTGTGATTAGACCCATTCAGAGTGATTCCTTGATGCTGGTAAGGAATTTGAATTAACTTTCCTTTCCTTGGATCAGACCTGATTTCCCTTCATTCTCTAGGTGCTGTATAATCTCAGGCTTAAAGCTGAAAGTAATTTTAGTAACTTGAATGATTGATAGTAAATATGCTCTTTTTTTTCTTTGGGTCACCCATCCTTAGTGAGAGATGGCCAGTTTAATATCTTTATTATGCACCCCCATACCTATCATATGGGTGTAATCAAATGATTACAGAGGCACATAATGGGTCCAGGGACTGGACTGCAAAGTTTTGATAACTGAACAAGTTACATTGGTAACGGAGACAGCCAATATATTTAAAAAAAAAAATTGGAGCCCATAGTACATAATAAGATTTTTCATTTCTCTGCAGGATGTGTATCATGAAGATCAGAGAGGCAAACAACTTCTGATGAAGAAGATTGTGCACCCACACATAACTAAATTACATAATGAAACCACTGAAATAGATGAAGATATACTTCTTGGCAGAGTGGAACAGAAGTCCCTGACTAACAATATTTCTACAGAGAAAGATGTACCTCCACGCCCACCTAAGATTCCACGACCTGCAAACAATGGATATCAATGATACCATTGGTGTCGGCGTTTAGAAAGCGGTAAATTTTGCCTTTTTCTCTGAAAAATTTTAGGGATACTGTAACCAAAATAATCCTGGTTAGCATCCCCCGTTTTTAGTGACGATTCTCAAATTTAAATTGCTGCACTATACATTGTCTGTCTTGTTGGGCGTGGCGTATATTGGTATGTCGGACTGCATGGGAGGACTACGTTGGTACTCTGGGGGGGGGTCGGGGAGGGGGTTGTGTGGTTCTTTGGTTGGTCCTTGGTCCGATACATACTGTATTGGTACATACAGTATCAGGCATATTTGCATATCAGTAGAGGGACTATTGTGGAACATTGAGGAGTGGGGTTGGGGCTGTTGGGTGGCTGGATTTCGCTGAAGGTGGGCGGGTGGTATGTCCTTTTACGTATGATCTTTGGTAAGAACAGGACAAGTTGATTGTTTCCTTCTTTGGGGTTACTAGTAACGTGGTGGGAAATTGCCTCTTTTAAAAAGAAAAGCTGGGGGGCATATTACACATGTAGGTAAGTGTTCAAAGGGGTCAATGTGCATTTGGCACATCTGTCCACAGGAACACTTGATCATCATCCAAATTCCTGAGATTCCAACAAAGCTTACTAATTTGCAACATGCTGTCCTGTATCTGCGCTCGCTCCCATAACACCCCCCTATACTCCTGGAAACTGGCTCTTTCTTTTCAGTACATGGAAAGATATATTATTCATATGGGGGAAAGGGTGGACATACTCTCCTTGAAACAAATTTTTTTTGGTATGTTGAGGCAGCCATCATTCTGTTTTGCTTGACATAATTTGAAATGGTGTTTACACACCCAGTGATCATTACTCCCCAAAATTGCTTGCATTTCTCATAAAACTGTTGTTACAGGTTGTGCCGACTTTTTTTTCATTGATTTTTGTGTATGATGGCTATTTAAGCAAGTAGTAAGCAATTTTTGCACTAAAATATAGAATGCATTTAAGTACTGGACCATAAAGTAGGACCAGATATATTTCGGCTAAATCTATATGTTTGATATATTGCTCTAACATTCTCCTAATTTTCATTCCCAATACATGTACTTTCTTTTCTCTTCCCCCTTTTTTTTCTTAAATGGGTGTTGGGATGATGATGGTGTTGGCTTTGATCTAAGGGACTAGCAGTACCTTCCTTTCTTTTGGATTATACCTATTCCACCTATTTCCCAGGTATTGTATGACCTTATGAGATTAGTGCTGCCCATAAATACGATGTTAATAGTTCTCTTATCTACTCTTTTTTTCTACATTCACTCTCAACTTCTCTTCAGTAAATATTTTCAAGCTCCTTTCACCCAACTTCTGTTGTTGGTAAAGTTTTTTTTGAAACGTATTGGTCATTTGCCATCAAGTTAGGTTGCCCATACAAAAAAAATGTATTTACCCTCATATCGTCATTGCTGTTTAAATTTTGTAGAAAAACTGAAAGTTGATTAATTGAGGTACTTGTGCAACATGTTGCATAATATCTCATTCATCATCATTGTCTTGCTAGAAGCAGCTGACATGGAGTTCAGATGGCCCATTCAATCTGCACCATCTTCAACCCTCTTTAACCTTAAACTGTGCAAATGTAGATCTATGTATACTCGCACAGCGTTTCAAATATTTTTTTTTTTTTTTTTTTTTTAAGAGGTGGCAATTTTCTGTGTTTTAAGACCAAAAAAAATTTAGGACCAGTATTACAAGATATAAAACCGCCAATGTTGGCGCTGGATGTCACATGACAGCAACATGGAGTCCTGCTCTTGCAAAAGGTTGCGATTACCTTTTTTTTTTTTTTTTTTTTTTTGTTTGTTTTTTTTTTAATTTATTATCATTTTATATTTGATAATTACAATTTGCAATAGTCCTTGTGATTTCATAGCCAATCTTAGTTTCTGACACTTGATATTAGGTACTGTAATAGTTACTCAAATAGTCACAATCCACCGACAAGGTGAATATTTTCACCTGGCTTGGTCGTTTACTATTACGTATCTAGAAATATATACAAAGTATTTATAGGTTTCAGCAATGTTTTAGAGTTGCTGGAGTATTATGTAGCACTTCCTGAATGCATGGTGTTTATGACGAGTCTAAAACTGCTGGACAAGGGTAAGCAGTGGAGTGACGCTTGATGATTAAACACTGCTTGCAAGGAACCCTGGCTTTTCTTGTTTTCACTGTTAAACACAAACATGATGTCTCTGTCTGTTACCTGTAGCTCTGCTATATCTTTTGTGTCTATCAGTCTGCCTGTGTGTGTATATCTCGCCTAATTGTACAGTAGGGCTCCACTTTATTTGGCAGGTTAGGGTTCCGGGCTACTGCCAGAAAGCAGACATTGCTGGAAAGCAAGCGCATATAATGCATATAATTGCCAGGTAAACAAGTTTACACGTACATATATTTGTTGGCAATAGAAACTAGCATTAAAAACAATAAAAAGTAGGATACACACAGTTTATCCATTACTTACCCTTCAATAATATTTAGTCTTAATGCAGGGTGGAGAGGGGAGTGAATTGTAGGGAAGTCAGGTCTGGGAGGTATGGTAGCCAACCAGGGCAGCCCTCCCCACCCCACCTACACATAATATACTAATTTAATAAAGCTCCCCAGAGCGATAAAAAATACATATACAGTGGACCCTCAACCAGCGATATTAATCCGTTCCTGAGGACTATCGTTAGTCAAAATTACGTTAGTTCAAGTTAATTTTCCCCATAAGAAATAATGGAAATCAAATTAAATCCGTGCAAGACACCCAAAGTATTGAAAAAAAAATTTTTTTTTTACCACATGAATATTAATTTTTAATACACACAAACTGAAGATTACATGCACAGTTACATGACACTTACCTTTACTGAAGATCGGTTGATATTGATGGGATGGAGGGGGGGGGGGGAGCGGGGGAGGCGTTGATCTTCTTAGTGTTTGAAGGGGAATCCCCTTCCATTAGCACTTGAGGCAGCAAGTCTTTTTCTGGGGTTACTTCCCTTGTTCTTTTAATGCCACTAGGACCAGCTTCAGGTCCCACTGGACTTCTTGTCGCACAACATACTGTCATAGATACCTGTATCCTCTCATTCCTTTTATGACTTTCCTAAAGTGGTTCACAACATTGTCAGTGTACAGGTTGCCAACACGGCTTTGCAGTAGCTGTGTCAGGGTGATTTTCATCAAGAAAGGTTTGCACTTCAAGCCACTTTGCACACATTTCCTTTTCTGTAGAAGTAGGGCAAACTTCTTCAATTTCTCTCTCCCCTCCTCGAAAGCAGTTTCCTCAGGTCTGCCTCTTGCTGTTCAAGATGATCTAGCACTCATCAGTGGTTAGTTCTTCACTGTCTCCACCACCAACTTTCCACATACTCCCCACTAACCTCCCAACCCCAAGGGACTTCCCCAATGCCACAGTGGGATTCCTCAACTTGCATAGGATTCTCAGGGGTTAGCCTCAACCTTCGAAATCCCTTTTGTCCCATTCTGGCAACAGTTTTTTCCAAGAGAGTTCAATGTCCTCTTAGTCACTTCCTCCCAAGCCTTACCTATAATGTTTACACAATTTGAGGATGGTAAAATGATCTTTTACAAAACTCTCTTAGAGTCAGTTGAGTTTTTGATGGTCACTACAAAGCACCTTTCAAACATAGCTTTTGTGTTCAGTTTCTTGAAGTTGGAAATAACCTGCTGGCGTCATGGGCTGCAGGAGAGGAGGGTATTAAGGGCAAAAACTTCACCTTAATGAAGTCATGTCCCTAGAAAGGTCGCTCTGCCAAGTCTGTTGGATGACCAGGGGGCATTGTCTAACTCCCAGGAGGACTAGGTCTAATTTCTTTTCAATTAGGTAATTTTTCCATTGGGGGCAAATGATGGTGTAAACCTGTCATAGAAAAAGTCCCTAGTGGCCCATGCCTACCATGTTTTTGCCCTCCACAGCACACAGCAAATTAGCCTTGAGGACATTGTTTTTCCTGAACACCTCTGGGGAGTTTCAGAGTGATACCCAATAAAGGCTATCACTTTGCATCACAATAGCATTGGCAAAATAACAGAGGTAAAAGCCTATCTTCATAGGCTTATGTCCTGGGAGGTGCCTTTTCCTCCTGAGTAATTGTACGTCCTGGCTTGGATTTTCTCTTCCTAAACAGGCTGTTTCGTCACAATTAAACACTTGTTCCGGTTTCAGTCCTTCAATGTCTATGTACTCCTTGAAGTCCTGACGTATTTTTCAGCGATTTGTGGTCCGAACTGGCAGCCCACCTTGCCTTATCACACTACGAATGCCACTACGCTTCTTAAATCTCTCAAACCAAACTTTGCTGGCCTTAATTCACTCACATCACTAGTTGCTGGCATTTTTGTCATTTAAGCGTCATGCAATTCCTAGCCTTTTCACATATGATCGCTGAAGAGATGCTGTCTCCTGCCTATCTGTTTCTGTTTTATCCACACCAAATAAAGTCTTCAAACATCATCTTCACTTGCGATCTCAGTTTCGAAAACATGTTTGCACCTTTGGCAAGAAACTGCTTCCTCGATTTCCGTTTCTTGCCCACAATAGTAGCGATGGTTGATTAGGGATTTATTATACCACTGACCAGCTCAGAGAATGCCTCCACTTTCATACTTGCATGAATCTTTTCCTTCATCTCCATATTAATTCTCACCCTTTTTGCTGTAGGGTTGGCACTAGAAGCTTTCTTGGGGCCCATGGTGACTTATTTTGCAGGATGCAATCACTACAAAGGCTGTTTAATATGAAATGTTCCAGTTGTATTTTTGGAAGCGACTGCGTGTGGCTGGGTGCTTGTAAACACTGGCACCAAGGACAAGTGTGGCGCTCAGCGAAAGTGGACGCGTATGTATGGTACAGAAGAATAGCGCTGGTCGGGTTTTTAAGCGGCTGTCGACGGCCAAAATTTTTGCCGTTTTTTAAAAAATGTATCGCTAGGCAGAATTTATCGTTTTAATCGATGCCATCGCTGGTTGAGGGTCCACTGTTACAGTACATTCATTTGACCCTTAAATATTTTGTAGCATTAATGTAGGGTGAGAGGTTGAGTTTTATTGTAGGAAGTCAAATTTGGGAAAAGTATGGGTAGTTTGCAGTGGCAGCCCTCCCACCACCACCCACATGTAATGTAAACAACCAGAGCGAACAACATCTGGTTTTTAGTCCACTTTAATTGTGTACCAAGTTGTCTCCTCGTTGATACAGTAGAATAATAGAGAAAACACTCCCATTCTCATGAAACACCATTTTGGAAGAAATAACACCCGGGCGTGAAGGCCTACCTTAGGTACAGTTACACAATAAGTATAATTGTCAGTTATAATAATAATGTAGGTATGCAGTCCGTGTGGGTTTACATACTTACACTACTTACACCTACTATCATACCTACACGATAAATTTAATGTGACCCAGAGCCATAGTGTTACCATCGACATTGCCATGTTCACTGAGTTTAATAGTTTTTAACGACTGCCTTTAGATGCCATCATAAACAAAGGGAGAAGTAATGAATAATCATGCCAGAATTGTAACAAAAGGTGTTATGTATCAAGGGGAGTGATGTAATGTTTTCCCTCTGCCTGGCTACCACACCTCCATAGCATATAAACATAAAATGTTTATATGCTATGTAACTTGTTTCTTATATAATTTTGAAAATATAATGGATAAATGAAAATGTCTATATTGACGTAAAATAAGACATTTAATGTGCCCAAGAATGATTATTATTAGTATTACGTAACGTTTTCCCGCTGCCCATCTACCACACCTCCATAGTACGTATATAAACATAAAATGTTTATATGCTATGTAACGTGTTTCTTACATAATTTTGAAAATATCATAGATTGATTAATGAAAATGTCTATATTGACGTAAAATTAGACATTTAATGTGCCCAACAGTGATTATTATTACATAATAGAGAGATGTGCTCATGGAGAATGTAAACAAACCGGGTGGCGCGCTCAGTATTTGAAAGACCGCTTGCTGTATAGAAAGTTTTGGTCATAATTTGAGATCGCCATATTAGCAGAACGCCGTAAGGCAAAACGCCAAAATGCAGGGCCCTACTGTACTCGCCTAATTGTGGTTGCAGGGGTCAAGATTCGGCTCCTGGCCCTGCCTCTTCTGTTTTTCTGTCTGCACGTCTGTCTCAGAGAGCGACTTGTAAACCAACAGGTATTACACATGATGCAGAAGTGACAATGCGTATTACTTGCCAGTCATGCTTATTATGTCTTATGTCTACAAGCACTGTATAACACTTTGCCTGGAATTTTTGGGTTATCCTAGGTAATTTACACTATTTATAATTGGTGTTTGCCACACTATTTGCTCTAGCTGGCACTCAGTTGAACTGGTGCTCCCACAAGGTACTAAGTGGTCCCAGATTTTTTTAATACTGCACACACAGTGTGTTAAGACCCATTCTATATGGGACAATCATGCCAAATTTGGAGGCAGGAAAATAAAAAATTTAGACCCTTCTTTTTGGGAAACATTTTTAATGGCCCTTTCCCTTTTTTAAATGATAAGGTCACCAGATGCTGCCCCTTTCTTTATTTGTGCTCATTTAAACCCAAAATTTCAGTAATTTTTTTTTCCCTTTAAATTGGCTATATTGACTTTCGAGTTTTTTTGTTTGCGTCATAAACGAAATTAATCATTGCACAAGCCTTACCATCATCTCATTGCCCCTTAAAACAATTGTTTGATTTTCTAACCCCAAAGATGGTATTTGTCTCCATCCCCTTAAAGGAAATATAAATACCCTTTCCATTTTGTTTTTTTTTTTTCAAAATAGGCAAAATAACATGTTTTTTAACCCCTTAAAAAACGGCCCCAAAACAGATCGACGTTCAAATTCATAGTGCTAAAAAAAGGTAGATTATTTTTTTTTTTAAAATTTTCAAATATAAAAAAAAAAATTTTTAAGATAAAATTTTTTTTTTTTTTAAAACTTTTTTAAAATTTTAAAACAAAAAAGATCAAATTTTTTTTAAAACATACTTTCAGATGTTGAAAAAAAAATATACAGGGGAAAACCCCCGTTAACGTTTTTTTTTCATTCCAGAAGTATGTTCAGGTGCCCAGAAAATGCCCAAATTTTTTCCCCATAAGGAATATTGGAAGTAAAATTAGTCCATTTTCAGCCCCCCAAACATACACGTACAAACGCACTTACATAAATACCTTACATATTTGGTCGCATTGGGAGGTGATCGTTAGGGCGGGGGGCCCCACTGTAATACTTTTTGGGGGACCGTTTGGGGGTTTAAATTTTCATAGCCCCTCCAGTATCACTTGTATTCCCTTTTTGAGTGTCATGGTTAATATCCAGAGACGAGGACGGTGGATGTAAAATCAAAAATTTTAAAATTCCAGTTTTGAAATAATTTTTTTTTTTTGGTGGGAAACCAAAAAAAAATTTTTTGGGGGTTTCATGAAATTTAAAAACATTGTTAGGAAAAAAAGCCACAAATATGAAAATGGTGTTAAATAGAAAAAAAGAAAAGGGTGCACCCAAAAGGGCAACGGGGGAAATGTGGTTGGTGGTTTACTCCAAGGAGTAAAAGCAAGGCCTTTCCCTAAAACAATGGCTGTTCCCCAGGAGCTGGGGTTTTATTACCCTTGTGAGTTTAGCATTTAGATTATAATAATAATCCCCCGAAGCAAGGGGAAATATCCTGCCAAATTATCATTCTGGATTTTGTTGTATAAGAAATTTTAAGTATGCTTTTTTTTCCCAAAAGTATAAAGAAAAATCATGCAATTTTTCTATCCCATGAACATGAGCTTGGGTACAAAAAATTTTTATCTTAAAAATTTTCTGAAAAAAAACAATTTGTGGTGGTTGGGAAAAGTGGGAGTTGTATTAAACTTTGGGAGGGCCAAAAAAATCTTACTTCAAATAGAATTTTGTCTAGTAATTTAAGCTCTAGTTATAGTAACCCGTAAAGTTTTGGGATGATGGAAAGGGTTGCTGGTTTTTTTTTTCCCGTTCAAAAACCTGCTAATAACGGGATTCTTGCTACTCCTACTTACACTTTTTGGCCCCACTTCACAGACATTTCACATCATATATATATAAATACATCCCAGGGTTTTTTTTTTCCCTTTTTTAAAAAACTCTTGTTCTTTTTTATTTCCCTTTTATTGTCCATGGGGGAAATGGAAAAAAATCTTTCCCCCCCGGGAAAAACCCTGCGTGTCGTATGAGGCGACCCAAAATGCCGGGGGGCAATGGGTAGTAAACCCCCCTCCTGTAGACATTTACTAAAAAAGAGAAAAGAAAAACTTTAAAAAACTGGGGTGCTTAAATGTGCGTGGATGTATGCGGATGACAAGAAACAGATGATTGCTGATGTTATGAAAGAAAAGAAGTTGGATTCCGGGCCCCAAGCGAAACAAACTGAAGGGGGTAGGGGAGTTTCAGGGGGGGAAAAAAAATGGGGTTAAACTGGAGTATCGGGGGAGAGTTGAGAAAAAGGAAAAGGGGTTAAACAAATAATGTTAATGATCAGTTATGGGGAAAAGAAAAGAGAATATGAATGTTAAATTCAAGAAAATTTGTTGGGTTTAAAGGAAAAGGGTTTGGGTGCGGGAAAATGGGTCATAATAAGCGTGTATGCCCTGGAGAAAAGGGGGAATTTTAGAGGAGAGAGAGAGATTTTGGGAAATGTTTAAGTGAATGTATAGGAGCCTTTGAACCAAGGAGGAGTAATTGTGGGGAGGGGGACCTGAATCTAAAATAGGAGAACTTTTAGAGAGGGTGTGGGAGGTAAGTTTGGGGGGGCCAGGTGTAAATGATATTTGGGAAACCCTTTGATTGAACTTTGTATAGAAAGGGGTTTAGTTATAGGAATACATATTTTAAAAAAAAGAGGATAAAAAAGTAACAAGAAATGAAGTAGGGGGGAAATGACAAATAGTTTTTTTTGGAAATTAATTTTAATTTTGGTTTGATAAAAAAACTTTGAAATTTAAAATTTTAGGATTACATGGGTTTTTAGAGGGGGCCCCAGATTTTATCAGATACTTTCTGTTGTACTACACGAGAGTAAAAGGTAATGGGATCAAAGGGGAATTTGAAGCATCAGGGAAAAAGGGGAGGGAAAGGTTTATAAACAAAAAAGGGGGGGCATTAGGGTAAGAATAAACAGCTATTGGAGGATAATGGGCAAAAAGAAACATAGGCAAAGGGTCGGGGAAAAAGGTATGGGGTAGGTTTTAAAAAAAGTAGTGTTTTG
>NC_069484.1:22636885-22692566 GCF_026875155.1 Cherax quadricarinatus
GTGAAATTACCTTCGAAAAGTGAACCATCAGGTTAATAAACAGGGGAGTGAAAACGGAACGGATTTTTGACCTTTAAGGGATGTTAATATTCAGATACTCTCCTACTGAGAAGCCCCGATTTCTTAAGGATATTGAACATAAGCCTATAGTTACTAACATCCATCCATTTTTTTTAGGAATAGGAGTGATTCCCTTTGATTTAAAAACTCCTTGAACACAGTTTTGGGAAAGGTAACAGCTAGGGAGGTAATGCGGGCTGCTGGGTACGTTTAATTCTGAGGCACCGTGTTTAAGGAATTTGGTTTGGGGATTTTATCGGGTCCAGTGCTTTTGGTTGGGGAGGTTCAGAAGCGGGGAAATCGTTCAGAAACACACGAACTGAAATACGTTACAAATAAATATTGTAATAAAGTTGGTAGAATTACCGACATATGATAAAGTAAAAGGACACAAGTGCAACTAATGTGACTTTTATTGTAGCAACGTTTCGCTCTCCAGGAGCTTATCATGGCTTGATAAGCTCCTGGAGAGCGAAACGTTGCTACAATAAAGGGTCACATTAGTTGCACTTGTGCCTTTTACTTTAAATAAATATTGTGAAGACGAGTTACATACGAACATTATTATTATTATTATTATTATAGTAGTAGTAGTAGTAGTTTTTGTTGTTGTAGTATTATGGTAACTGTTTTCAACCTCCAGTGATTTGTCACTTGAGTAAGAGAAGTGATCACGTGTCCTCCTCCCGCGGGAAACCCCCCGGGTGGCCATGGCGGTCTTCAGGAGGTTCCTGGAGACGTGTCCACCGAGGGTAGGAACCGTGCAGGACCTACTCCCCTTTCTACGCCCTTCCTTATGTCCCTGTTTCCCACCCACCACCCAGCCTTCGGGCCCAGTCTTCCAGGAAATGTAAGACTTACCCAGTGTGATCCAGCACTCACTGTTCTGATAACTACTCTCTCTCTCTCTCTCCCCTTCTCTCTCTCTCTCTCCTCTCTCTCTCTCTCTCTCTCTCTCTCTCTCTCTCTCTTTTTTTTTACACGGGGTTTTTGACAAGGTTAAGGATCCCTAGCTTTATTGACAGCTATATTACAGGTTAAGGATTCCTAACTTTATTGGCAAGCTAAGAGCTGTTACCTACATCAGCTCATTTGAAAGCATTTTTATTGTTATGAGACATACAAGTACGGGACAGGATGAAGTTGGAGCCATCTGTGGGCCAGCATTTTCATTTGATCAACTGACTTTATCTCGTTGATATCATTAGCTGTACGAATGTGTTCCATACTCGAGTCATCCTGGGTATGTATGATCTCAGATGGAGTGATGTTCTGGAGAAGGGTACAGCCAGAGTGAAGTTGCTGCTTTCTCCCCGTTTTGTGGCATAAAAGCTTGTTTCACGCTGTCCTCGAAGTGGATCCAAGTGTGGTTTTTTTGACAATATTGGCCTTGTACATAACGAAAGGGCCCACCCACATCCCTCCTATGTTGAAGGCTCTGCTGAAATGACAGATCTATCCAGGATGGGTCCAGGCGAGAGATGAGAACGTCTTGCTCTGTTCTCTACTCTGTCAAGCAGTCGCAGATGAGAGGGGGGGGCAGGCAAACCAAGAAGTGGAGCATACTCAAGGTGTGAGCGTACTTGTGCCTCGTACAGGATCTTGCAACCCCTACTGTCAAGCAGATGCGAGATACGGCGAAGTGCTGTAAGCTTCCTGGCTGCCTTGTTTTGCAAGATTTACAAATGGTTTTTTCATGGTTAGTTTTGGAGTCAAATTTCACCCCAAGGATATCAACTTTTTCTCCAGGTGCCAACATCCTATCTCTCTCTCTCTCTCCTCTCTCCCCTTCTCTCTTCTCTCTCTCTCTCCTCTCTCTCTCTCTCTCTCTCTTCTCTCTCTCTCCCCTTTTCTCTCTCCTTCTCTTTCTTCTTTCTCTCTTTCTCCATATAGGTGTCCTTACCTACTGTCTTTCAAATCAGTGACGTGATACCATTGAATATTCGTATTTATTATGGAACCATTTCGCCCAACGTTTCTTTACTCTTCAAAACAGCAGATGAGCTGCAGCTCTTGGGTCCTTGCCTTTGTAGCTTGTCTGCGGGAGTTGTTTTACAAAATGAAAACCAAGTGACGTTCTCGACCACTAACAAGTTGCAGTTGATTATGATCCAGGACGAAATGTTGTTTTTTTTAGTGTTAATTTCTGGATTATGTTTGAATTGTTTTCAGCCAGGGTATAGTGAGATGTGTTGTTGGTGGTAGACTGCCTGCTGCCTTCTGCAGTGTGCTCACAATTTCTACCGTGTTCCTGACATGGTGTGGGTGCCCACTACCTTGTTCCTGACATGGTGTGGGTGTCCACCTTGTTTCTGACACTGGTGTGGGTGCCCACTACCTTGTTCTTGACACTGGTGTGGGTGCCCACTACCTTGTTCCTGACACTGATGTGGGTGCCCGCTACCTTGTTCCTGGCACTGGTGTGGGTGCCCACTACCTTGTTCCTGACACTGGTGTGGGTGCCCACTCCCTTTGGGTTCCTGAAAACTGGTGTGGGTGTTACAGGAAGCGTGGGTACGTGAGCTTCGAGGTCGTCTCTCTGGCTTCCTGGGACGCCGGACCACCACCACCACCACCTCCCGTCCAGCCATCTTCTCCTACCTTCACCATCATCGTCACCATTCATCCAGGTACCTCACCCCAACACCTCGTTCTCCTTTCTCCACCACTACAACACCTCATTCTGCTGCCTCCACCACTACAACACATCATTTTCCAATTCCCCATTTTACCTCATTTTTTCCCCTTTCCCAAAGCCTCATCTCATACTTCCTCATTCTTCCTCTTCCAACAACACAGTTTACGACCATCACGTCATTTCCCCGCCAACACCCATACACCTCCATACAATGTACTTCCTGTCCCATAGCATCTCTGTGTTATTTAGGTTTCTCCACAAAGATTGAGAGACAGCCATAGAAAAAGTATTTAATTCCAATTAAATGTTATGTTTTATAAGAACTTGCTTACTGAGAGGTGTCTGGTAGAGCTGGAGTCTGACAGTAGTGTTTTTGGATGCAGTGTAGGGGCTGCGCTGGTGGCGCAGGAGTCAGCAGCGTCAGCAGTGAGATCGCAGAGAGTGCTCCGGCGGCGTCTGCAGCGCCTTCAGGAAGATTAAACCCTAAACGATAGGTAAGTGCTGGCTTGTGGTTTGGTATAGCTTGTAGTCTGGTAGTAGCTTGTTGTCTGGTAGTAGCTTGTAGTCTGGTAGTAGCTTTAGTCTGGCAGTAACTTGTAGTCTGGTAGTAGCTTGTAGTCTGGTAGTAGCTTGTAGTCTGGTAGTAGCTTGTGTCTGGTAGTAGCTTGTGGGCTGGTAGTAGCTTGTGGTCTGGTAGTAGCTTGTAGTCTGGTAGTAGCTTGTGGGCTGGTAGTAGCTTGTAGTCTGGTAGTACTTGTGGTCTGGTAGTAGCTTGTGGGCTGGTAGTAGCTTGTAGTCTGGTAGTAACTTGTAGTCTGGTAGTAGCTTGTGGTCTGGTAGTAGCTTGTGGGCTGGTAGTAGCTTGTGGTCTGGTAGCAGCTTGTAGTCTGGTAAGTGTTTGTGGTCTGGGAGTAGCTTGTGTCTGGTAGTAGGTTGTGGTCTGGTAGTAGCTTGTAGTCTGGTAGTAGCTTGTAGTCTGGGGGGGAGTAGTTTGTGGTTGGTAGTAGCTTGTAGTCTGGTAGTAGTTAGTGGTTTGGTGTAGCTTGTAGTCTGGTAGTAGCTTGTAGTCTGGTAGTAGTTTGTGGTCTGGTAGTGCTTGTAGTCTAGTAAGTTTGCTTGTAGTCTGGTAGTAGTTTGTGGTCTGGTAGTAGCTTGTAGTCTGGTAGTAGTTAGTGGTTTGGTAGTAGCTTTTAGTCTGTGAGTAGTTTTTGGTCCCGGTATAGCTTGTAGTCTGGTAGTAGCTTGTAGTCTGGTAGTAGTTTGGGTCTGGTAGTAGTTTGTAGCCTGGTAGTAGCTTGTAGTCTGGTAGTAGCTTGTTCTGGTAGTAGTTTGTGGGCTGGTAGTAGTTTGTAGCCCGGTAGTAGCTTGTAGTCTGGTAGTAGCTTGTAGTCCTGGGAGTAGTTTGTGGGCTGGTAGTAGTTTGTAGTCTGGTAGTAGCTTGTAGTCTGGTAGTGCTTGTAGTCTGGTAGTAGTTTGTGGTCTGGTAGTAGTTTGTAGTCTGGTAGTAGCTTGTTGTCTGGTAGTGCTTGTAGTCTGGTAGTAGTTGTGGTCTGGTAGTTTGTAGTCTGGTAGTAGCTTGTAGTCTGGTAGTTTGTGGTCTGGGAGTAGTTTGCGTCTGGTAGTAGTTTGCAGTCTTTGGGAGTAGCTTGTAGTCTGGTAGTAGTTTGCAGTCTGGTAGTAGCTTTAAATCTGGTTAGTACTTGTAGTCTGGTATAGCTTGTAGTCTGGTAGTAGCTTGTAGTCTGGTAGTAGCTTGTAGTCTGGTAGTAGCTGTAGTCTGGTAGTAACTTTTAGTCTGGTAGCCTAGGCGAGGTAAAACTACATAATCAGAAGAATCTGGGATCCCTTTGGGTAGTGTCTTCCTGGGGTTTTAAAGCACCTAACCCAGGAACTTTATGTCTGAGGTGAAACGATAGATATGTCTAATTTTTAAGACCCATTTGCTATAGCCATATCGGCTTGTCACTCACGCCTGACTTTTTGACAAGCATAGGGCTATCCCCAGGATCACATAGATACTCTCACGGTATTATTATTTAATATTATTTTTAACTAATTTAATGATGGAGGGAAACGAGAAACATAAGGAATAGGGTGTAATAATGTTGATCCCAATAAAGAGGATTAAAAATGTTCTGTACGTAGTGTAACAGTTCTTGTTAACACAGACGTTCTTTTCCCTGTAAACCACGGAACAGGTGGGACTCAAACCCATGGCAAGCAAGTCCCAAAACTCACAAGCCACTGTGCTAACCACTGGACTATGCCAGTATGGACCAGTGGTTAGGACACTGGCCTGTATGTTTGAGGACTCGGCTGCCATGGATTCGATCCCCTGGAGTTCTGTGATGGTTTGTCATCGTGCCAGTTCGACTTCGTGAGATGTGTATCCATGTTATTACAATGAATAATTTACATGCGTGCATAATTATAAATATATCGGACACTAGTGCTTTCACTTCCTTGCTGTTATACACAGTTATAGCTTTGTGGACGGAGGATCGAGACCCCACCAACTGTTTACCTATAGTGAGCCTGTGAAAATCTTTTACTTGGGCCACAGATGCAATATTAACAAAAAAATACGGGAACTCACTGTGATATCAGGAGAAACAGCTGATGTCACAGCCGGGAGTTTACTCCCGGGAGTGATATCAGCCGTGAATTTATCGCCGGGAGTTTACACTGATATCACAGCTGGGAGTAAACTCTTGAAAACTCTTGAAACTCATCAAATGTATATCAAAGATAAAGGTATACGAGTGAAGAACTTTTTCACCCTTATATACTTAATAATGTTAAACTCCCAGCTGATATCACAGCCACTTTCCGTATTTTTTTTTTACTAAGGTTCAGAAGTCTGTCCAGTGAAAAAGTCAATAATATTCATACACACATAAGTAAATTAATGCGTAGTCTCCCTTTCATCTTGAGGTCCTGGCCAAATGACCCTTCTTTGAGTGGCCCTGATGTCACGTCATCTAGGGTTGGTAGTAAGTTGGTAGACAGCAACCATCCAGGGAGGTACTACCGTCCTGTCATATGTGAGTAGGTTGGTAGACAGCAACCATCCAGAGAGGTACTACCGTCCTGTCATATGTGAGTAGGTTGGTAGACAGCAACCATCCAGAGAGGTACTACCGTCCTGTCATATGTGAGTAGGTTGGTAGACAGCAACCATCCAGAGAGGTACTACCGTCCTGTCATATGTGAGTAGGTTGGTAGACAGCAACCATCCAGAGAGTACTACCGTCCTGTCATATGTGAGTAGGTTGGTAGACAGCAACCATCCAGAGAGGTACTACCGTCCTGTCATATGTGAGTAGGTTGGTAGACAGCAACCATCCAGAGAGGTACTACCGTCCTGTCATATGTGAGTAGGTTGGTAGACAGCAACCATCCAGAGAGGTACTACCGTCCTGTCATATGTTAGTAGGTTGGTAGACAGCAACCGTCCAGAGAGGTACTACCGTCCTGTCATATGTGAGTAGGTTGGTAGACAGCAACCATCCAGGGAGGTACTACCGTCCTGTCATATATGAGTAGGTTGGTAGACAGCAACCATCCAGAGAGGTACTATCGTCCTGTCATATGTGAGTAAGTTGGTAGACAGCAACCATCCAGGGAGGTAGTACCGTCCTGTTATATGTGAATAAGTTGGTAGACAGCAACCATCCAGAGAGGTACTACCGTCCTGTCATATATGACAAGGTTGGTAGATAGCAACCAGCCAGAGAGGCACTACCGTCCTGTCATATATGACTAGGTTGGTAGATAGCAACCAGCCAGAGAGGTACTACCGTCCTGTCATATATGAGTAGGTTGGTAGACAGCAACCATCCAGAGAGGTTTTACCGTCCTGTGAAATAAGTGTGAAATGGAAGCCTGTTACATATTTTATATTCTGACAGAATTGTTGACCTCTTCTCTGTCTCGACCACGTAAGATGACAGGTATTTCTTACAAATTTCTGTTTACATTCAGTTCTCCGTACCTTTAGGTTAGTATATGCTTCATAATCGTTTTTAATCCTGCAATATTTCCTTTCCAACTTAAGAAGCCTGGTGTGATAGAATCGTTAACAGATAATGAATAAAATAACACAATACCTTGGCTGAAACAAATCACTTAAAATCCGCACTCTGGAGAATGTCCTTATGACGATGTTTCGATCCATCCTGGACCAGTTATGGTTTGACAGTGGTCCAGGATGGACCGAAATGTCGTCATAGGTTTCCTTCCTAAGTGCTGGTTTGTGGTGAATATAAATAAGTTTCGGGAAGAAACAATGTAATTGAAACCTGGGTTACAAACAACGTAGAGTTTTATTAATAATTGTTGTCTGAGAAATATTTAAGGTAAGACAAGATTTTGTTCGGATTTTTAACCCCGGAGGGTTAACCACCCACGATAACCCAAGAAAGTCAGTGCGTGACACGGGTGTGTATGTGATGACACAGGTGTGTCTTGACACGGGTGTGTGTGTGTTATGACACAGGTGTGTCTTGACACGGGTGTGTGTGTGTTATGACACAGGTGTGTCTTGACACGGGTGTAAGTGTTGTGTTAGACACAGGTGTGTGTTGACAGGTGTATCGTGGGAGCTGACACAAGCACTGGAGGCAGCAGTGAGAGGTGAACGAGTGGACCTGGAAGGTACTCTAGCAGCCTGCACTCACCGCTACCCAGAACATACTTCACTTCACGCTAATGCCGACACAAGGTAATCCCAAGCTTGGACCAAGAGCCCTTCACCACCACATATTTTTCACAAACCTTATCAATATATAAACAAATTCTGGCATCTATTAGTTTAATCATTTTAATTCTTGTGAATATATTGATTTCCAACGTTTATCCGAGTAAAAAAAGTTTCTAACATATATTTTAACCATTCAATGGGGTGGTACCACCACGCGGCGCTTCGCAGCCTCTGATTACAAGGCCCGTTGGCACTGGGATTGTTTGGTACATATAGGTGACTTACCTGGAAGTCAGGAAGTCCAAGCAGAGAGTTACTCGTACCACCACCCCCACTGACTGTACCACCACCCCTACTGACTTACCACCACCCCCACTGACTGTACCACCACCCCACTGACTGTACCACCACCCCACTGACTGTACCACCACCCCACTGACTGTACCACCACCCCACTGACTGTACCACCACCCCACTGACTGTACCACCACCCACTGACTGTACCACCACCCCTCTGACTGTACCACCACCCCACTGACTGTACCACCACCCCACTGACTGTACCACCACCCCACTGACTGTACCACCACCCCACTGACTGTACCACCACCCCACTGACTGTACCACCACCCCTCTGACTGTACCACCACCCCACTGACTGTACCACCACCCCACTGACTGTACCACCACCCCACTGACTGTACCACCACCCCACTGACTGTACCACCACCCCACTGACTGTACCACCACCCACTGACTGTACCACCACCCCTCTGACTGTACCACCACCCCACTGACTGTACCACCACCCCACTGACTGTACCACCACCCCTCTGACTGTACCACCACCCCTCTGACTGTACCACCACCCACTGACTGTACCACCACCCCACTGACTGTACCACCACCCCACTGACTGTACCACCACCCCACTGACTGTACCACCACCCTCTGACTGTACCACCACCCCTCTGACTGTACCACCACCCCTCTGACTGTACCACCACCCCTCTGACTGTACCACCACCCCACTGACTGTACCACCACCCCACTGACTGTACCACCACCCCACTGACTGTACCACCACCCCACTGACTGTACCACCACCCCACTGACTGTACCACCACCCCACTGACTGTACCACCACCCCTCTGACTGTACCACCACCCCACTGACTGTACCACCACCCCACTGACTGTACCACCACCCCACTGACTGTACCACCACCCCTCTGACTGTACCACCACCCCTGACTGTACCACCACCCTCTGACTGTACCACCACCCCACTGACTGTACCACCACCCCTGACTGTACCACCACCCCTCTGACTGTACCACCACCCCACTGACTGTACCACCACCCCTCTGACTGTACCACCACCCCTCTGACTGTACCACCACCCCACTGACTGTACCACCACCCCTCTGACTGTACCACCACCCCACTGACTGTACCACCACCCCACTGACTGTACCACCACCCCTCTGACTGTACCACCACCCCTCTGACTGTACCACCACCCCACTGACTGTACCACCACCCCACTGACTGTACCACCACCCCTCTGACTGTACCACCACCCCTCTGACTGTACCACCACCCCACTGACTGTACCACCACCCCACTGACTGTACCACCACCCCACTGACTGTACCACCACCCCCTGACTGTACCAGCACCCCACTGACTGTACCACCACCCCACTGACTGTACCACCACCCCTCTGACTGTACCACCACCCCTCTGACTGTACACCACCCCACTGACTGTACCACCACCCCACTGACTGTACCACCACCCCTCTGACTGTACCACCACCCCTCTGACTGTACCACACCCCCACTGACTGTACCACCACCCCACTGACTGTACCACCACCCCACTGACTGTACCACCACCCCACTGACTGTACCACCACCCCACTGACTGTACCACCACCCCTCTGACTGTACCACCACCCCTCTGACTGTACCACCACCCCTCTGACTGTACCACCCCCCACTGACTGTACCACCACCCCACTGACTGTACCACCACCCCACTGACTGTACCACCACCCCACTGACTGTACCACCACCCCTCTGACTGTACCACCACCCCACTGACTGTACCACCACCCCACTGACTGTACCACCACCCCAACTGACTGTACCACCACCCCACTGACTGTACCACCACCCTCTGACTGTACCAACCACCCCACTGACTGTACCACCACCCCACTGACTGTACCACCACCCCTCTGACTGTACCACCACCCCACTGACTGTACCACCACCCCACTGACTGTACCACCACCCATGACTGTACCACCACCCCTCTGACTGTACCAACCACCCCTCTGACTGTACCACCACCCACTGACTGTACCACCACCCCACTGACTGTACCACCACCCCTCTGACTGTACCACCACCCCACTGACTGTACCACCACCCCACTGACTGTACCACCACCCCTCTGACTGTACCACCACCCCACTGACTGTACCACCACCCCCACTGACTGTACCACCACCCCACTGACTGTACCACCACCCCACTGACTGTAACCACCACCCCTCTGACTGTACCACCACCCCACTGACTGTACCACCACCCCACTGACTGTACCACCACCCCACTGACTGTACCACCACCCCACTGACTGTACCACCACCCCACTGGACTGTACCAGCACCCCACTGACTGTACCACCACCCCACTGACTGTACCACAACCCCACTGACTGTACCAGCACCCCACTGACTGTACCACCACCCCACTGACTGTACCACCACCCCACTGACTGTACCACCACCCCACTGACTGTACCACCACCCCACTGACTGTACCACCACCCCACTGACTGTACCACCACCCCTCTGACTGTACCAGCCACCCCACTGACTGTACCACCACCCCACTGACTGTACCACCACCCCTCTGACTGTACCAGCACCCCTCGACTGTACCAGCACCCCTCTGACTGTACCACCACCCCACTGACTGTACCACCACCCCACTGACTGTACCAGCACCCCACTGACTGTACCACCACCCCACTGACTGTACCACCACCCCACTGACTGTACCACCACCCCACTGACTGTACCACCACCCCACTGACTGTACCACCACCCCACTGACTGTACCAGCACCCCACTGACTGTACCAGCACCCCTCTGACTGTACCACCACCCCACTGACTGTACCACCACCCCACTGACTGTACCACCACCCCACTGACTGTACCACCACCCCTCTGACTGTACCAGCACCCCACTGACTGTACCACACCCCTCTGACTGTACCACACCCCACTGACTGTACCACCACCCCACTGACTGTACCACCACCCCACTGACTGTACCACCACCCCACTGACTGTACCACCACCCCACTGACTGTACCACCACCCCACTGACTGTACCAGCACCCCACTGACTGTACCAGCACCCCACTGACTGTACCACCACCCCACTGACTGTACCACCACCCCACTGACTGTACCACCACCCCTCGACTGTACCACCACCCCACTGACTGTACCACCACCCCACTGACTGTACCACCACCCCTCTGACTGTACCACCACCCCACTGACTGTACCACCACACCACTGACTGTACCACCACCCCACTGACTGTACCACCACCCCTCTGACTGTACCACCACCCCACTGACTGTACCACCACCCCACTGACTGTACCACCACCCCCTCTGACTGTACCAGCACCCCACTGACTGTACCAGCACCCCTCTGACTGTACCACCACCCCACTGACTGTACCAGCACCCCACTGACTGTACCAGCACCCCACTGACTGTACCACCACCCCACTGACTGTACCACCACCCCACTGACTGTACCACCACCCCACTGACTGTACCACCACCCCTCTGACTGTACCACCACCCCACTGACTGTACCACCAACCCACTGACTGTACCACCACCCCTCTGACTGTACCACCACCCCACTGACTGTACCACCACCCCACTGACTGTACCACCACCCCACTGACTGTACCACCACCCCACTGACTGTACCACCACCCCTCTGACTGTACCACCACCCCACTGACTGTACCACCACCCCACTGACTGTACCACCACCCCTCTGACTGTACCACCACCCCACTGACTGTACCACCACCCCACTGACTGTACCACCACCCCACTGACTGTACCACCACCCCACTGACTGTACCACCACCCCACTGACTGTACCACCACCCTCTGACTGTACCACCACCCCACTGACTGTACCACCACCCCACTGACTGTACCACCACCCCACTGACTGTACCACCACCCCTCTGACTGTACCACCACCCCTCTGACTGTACCACCACCCCACTGACTGTACCACCACCCCACTGACTGTACCACCACCCCTCTGACTGTACCACCACCCCATGACTGTACCACCACCCCACTGACTGTACCACCACCCCTCTGACTGTACCACCACCCCCACTGACTGTACCACCACCCCACTGACTGTACCACCACCCCACTGACTGTACCACCACCCCACTGACTGTACCACCACCCCACTGACTGTACCACCACCCCACTGACTGTACCACCACCTCTCTGAATGTACCACCACCCCACTGACTGTACCACCACCCCACTGACTGTACCACCACCCCACTGACTGTACCACCACCCCACTGACTGTACCACCACCCCACTGACTGTACCACCACCCCTTTGACTGTACCACCACCCCACTGACTGTACCACCACCCCTCTGACTGTACCACCACCCCACTGACTGTACCACCACCCCTCTGACTGTACCACCACCCCTCTGACTGTACCACCACCCCTCTGACTGTACCACCACCCCACTGACTGTACCACCACCCCACTGACTGTACCACCACCCCTCTGACTGTACCAGCACCCCTCTGACTGTACCACCACCCCACTGACTGTACCAGCACCCCTCTGACTGTACCAGCACCCCTCGACTGTACCACCACCCCACTGACTGTACCAGCACCCCTCTGACTGTACCACCACCCCTCTGACTGTACCACCACCCCTCTGACTGTACCAGCACCCCTCTGACTGTACCACCACCCCACTGACTGTACCACCACCCCACTGACTGTACCAGCACCCCTCTGACTGTACCAGCACCCCTCTGACTGTACCACCACCCCATTGACTGTACCACCACCCCTCTGACTGTACCAGCACCCCTCTGACTGTACCACCACCCCACTGACTGTACCAGCACCCCTCTGACTGTACCACCACCCCTCTGACTGTACCAGCACCCTCTGACTGTACCACCACCCCACTGACTGTACCACCACCCCTCTGACTGTACCAACACCCCTCTGACTGTACCACACCCCCACTGACTGTACCAGCACCCCTCTGACTGTACCACCACCCCTCTGACTGTACCAGCACCCCTCTGACTGTACCAGCACCCCTCTGACTGTACCAGGACCCCTCTGACTGTACCACCACCCCACTGACTGTACCAGCACCTCTCTGACTGTACCAGCACCCCTCTGACTGTACCAGCACCCCTCTGACTGTACCAGCACCCCTCTGACTGTACCAGCACCCCTCTGACTGTACCAGCACCCCTCTGTACCAGCACCCCTCTGACTGTACCAGCACCCCTCTGACTGTACCAGCACCCCTCTGACTGTACCACCACCCCTCTGACTGTACCAGCACCCCTCTGACTGTACCAGCACCCCTCTGACTGTACCAGCACCCCTCTGACTGTACCACCACCCCACTGACTGTACCAGCACCCCTCTGACTGTACCAGCACCCCTCTGACTGTACCAGCACCCCTCTGACTGTACCAGCACCCCTCTGACTGTACCAGCACCCCTCTGACTGTACCAGCACCCCTCTGACTGTACCACCACCCCTCTGACTGTACCAACCACCCCTCTGACTGTACCAGCACCCCTCTGACTGTACCACCACCCCTCTGACTGTACCACCACCCCTCTGACTGTACCACCACCCCTCTGACTGTACCAGCACCCCTCTGACTGTACCAGCACCCCTGACTGTACCAGCACCCTCTGACTGTACCAGCACCCCTCTGACTGTACCAGCACCCCTCTGACTGTACCAGCACCCCACTGACTGTACCAGCACCCCTCTGACTGTACCAGCACCCCTCTGACTGTACCAGCACCCCTCTGACTGTACCAGCACCCCTCTGACTGTACAGCACCCCTCTGACTGTACCACCACCCCTCTGACTGTACCAGCACCCCTCTGACTGTACCACCACCCCTCTGACTGTACCACCACCCCACTGACTGTACCAGCACCCCTCTGACTGTACCACCACCCCTCTGACTGTACCACCACCCCTCTGACTGTACCACCACCCACTGACTGTACCACCACCCCACTGACTGTACCACCACCCCTCTGACTGTACCACCACCCCTCTGACTGTACCACCACCCCTCTGACTGTACCACCACCCCTCTGACTGTACCACCACCCCTCTGACTGTACCACCACCCCTCTGACTGTACCACCACCCCTCTGACTGTACCACCACCCCACTGACTGTACCAGCACCCCTCTGACTGTACCACCACCCCTCTGACTGTACCACCACCCCACTGACTGTACCAGCACCCCTCTGACTGTACCACCACCCCTCTGACTGTACCACCACCACTCTGACTGTACCACCACCCCTCTGACTGTACCACCACCCCACTGACTGTACCAGCACCCCTCTGACTGTACCAGCACCCCTCTGACTGTACCAGCACCCCTCTGACTGTACCAGCACCCCTCTGACTGTACCAGCACCCCTCTGACTGTACAGCACCCCTCTGACTGTACCAGCACCCCTCTGACTGTACCACCACCCCACTGACTGTACCAGCACCCCTCTGACTGTACCACCACCCCTCTGACTGTACCACCACCCCTCTGACTGTACCACCACCCCACTGACTGTACCACCACCCCACTGACTGTACCACCACCCCTCTGACTGTACCAGCACCCCGCTGACTGTACCACCACTCCTCTGACTGTACCACCACCCCTCTGACTGTACCACCACCCCTCTGACTGTACCACCACCCATCTGACTGTACCACCACCCCTCTGACTGTACCACCACCCCACTGGACTGTACCAGCACCCCTCTGACTGTACCACCACCCCTCTGACTGTACCACCACCCCACTGACTGTACCAGCACCCCTCTGACTGTACCACCACCCCTCTGACTGTACCACCACCCCTCTGACTGTACCACCACCCCACTGACTGTACCTACCACCCCCACTGACTGTACCACCACCCCTCTGACTGTACCACCACCCCTCTGACTGTACCACCACCCCTCTGACTGTACCAGCACCCTTCTGACTGTACCACCACCCCACTGACTGTACCACCACCCCACTGACTGTACCACCACCCCACTGACTGTACCACCACCCCTCTGACTGTACCACCACCCCTCTGACTGTACCAGCACCCCTCTGACTGTACCACCACCCCACTGACTGTACCACCACCCCACTGACTGTACCACCACCCCTCTGACTGTACCACCACCCCTCTGACTGTACCACCACCCCTCTGACTGTACCACCACCCCTCTGACTGTACCACCACCCCACTGACTGTACCACCACCCCACTGACTGTACCACCACCCCACTGACTGTACCACCACCCCAACTGACTGTACCACCACCCCACTGACTGTACCACCACCCCACTGACTGTACCACCACCCCTCTGACTGTACCAGCACCCCTCTGACTGTACCACCACCCCACTGACTGTACCACCACCCCACTGACTGTACCACCACCCCACTGACTGTACCACCACCCCACTGACTGTACCACCACCCCTCTGACTGTACCACACCCCTCTGACTGTACCACCACCCCTCTGACTGTACCACCACCCCTCTGACTGTACCACCACCCCTCTGACTGTACCACCACCCCTCTGACTGTACCACCACCCCACTGACTGTACCACCACCCCACTGACTGTACCACCACCCCTCTGACTGTACCACCACCCCTCTGACTGTACCACCACCCCACTGACTGTACCACCACCCCACTGACTGTACCACCACCCCACTGACTGTACCACCACCCCTCTGACTGTACCACCACCCCTCTGACTTTACCACCACCCCTCTGACTGTACCACCACCCCTCTGACTGTACCACCACCCCACTGACTGTACCACCACCCCACTGACTGTACCACCACCCCACTGACTGTACCACCACCCCTCTGACTGTACCACCACCCCTCTGACTGTACCAGCACCCCTCTGACTGTACCACCACCCCACTGACTGTACCACCACCCCTCTGACTGTACCACCACCCCTCTGACTGTTACCACCACCCCTCTGACTGTACCACCACCCCTCTGACTGTACCACCACCCCTCTGACTGTACCACCACCCCTCTGACTGTACCACCACCCCTCTGACTGTACCACCACCCCTCTGACTGTACCACCACCCCTCTGACTGTACCACCACCCCTCTGACTGTACCACCACCTCTCTGACTGTACCAGCACCCCTCTGACTGTACCAGCACCCTCTGACTGTACCACCACCCCTCTGACTGTACCACCACCCCTCTGACTGTACCACCACCCCTCGACTGTACCACCACCCATCTGACTGTACCACCACCCCTCTGACTGTACCACCACCCCTCTGACTGTACCACCACCCCTCTGACTGTACCACCACCCCTCTGACTGTACCACCACCCCTCTGACTGTACCACCACCCCTCTGACTGTACCACCACCCCTCTGACTGTACCACCACCCCTCTGACTGTACCACCACCCCTCTGACTGTACCACCACCCCTCTGACTGTACCAGCACCCCTCTGACTGTACCACCACCCCTCTGTACCACCACCCCTCTGACTGTACCACCACCCCTCTGACTGTACCACCACCCCTCTGACTGTACCACCACCCCTCTGACTGTACCACCACCCCTCTGTACCACCACCCCACTGACTGTACCACCACCCCTCTGACTGTACCACCACCCCTCTGACTGTACCACCACCCCTCTGACTGTACCACCACCCCACTGACTGTACCACCACCCCTCTGACTGTACCACCACCCCACTGACTGTACCAGCACCCCTCTGACTGTACCACCACCCCTCTGACTGTATCACCACTTCTCTGACTGTACCACCACCCCCTCTGACTGTACCACCACCCCCTCTGACTGTACCACCACCCCTCTGACTGTACCACCACTTCTCTGACTGTACCACCACCCCTCTGACTGTACCACCACTTCTCTGACTGTACCACCACCCCCTCTGACTGTACCACCAACCCTCTGACTGTACCACCACCCCTCTGACTGTACCACCACACCCTCTGACTGTACCACCACCCCTCTGACTGTACCACCACCCCCTCTGACTGTACCACCACCCCCTCTGACTGTACCACCACCCCTCTGACTGTACCACCACCCCTCTGATTGTACCACCACCCCTCTGACTGTACCACCACCCCTCTAACTGTACCACCACCCCACTGACTGTACCACCACCCCTCTGACTGTACCATCACCCCTCTGACTGTACCACCACCCCTCTGACTGTACCACCACCCCTTTGACTGTACCACCACCCCTCTGACTGTACCACCACCCCCTCTGACTGTACCACCACCCCTCTGACTGTACCACCACTTCTCTGACTGTACCACCACCCCTCTGACTGTACCACCACCCCTCTGACTGTACCACCACCCCTCTGACTGTACCACCAACCCTCTGACTGCACCACCTCCTCTCTGACTGTACCACCTCCTCTCTGACTGTACCACCACCCCTCTGACTGTACCACCAACCCTCTGACTGCACCACCTCCTCTCTGACTGTACCACCTCCTCTCTGACTGTACCACCACCCCTCTGACTGTACCACCAACCCTCTGACTGCACCACCTCCTCTCTGACTGTACCACCTCCTGACTGTACCACCAACCCTCTGACTGCACCACCTCCTCTCTGACTGTACCACCACCCCTCTGACTGTACCACCACCCCTCTGACTGTACCACCAACCCTCTGACTGCACCACCTCCTCTCTGACTGTACCACCTCCTCTCTGACTGTACCACCACCCCTCTGACTGTACCACCAACCCTCTGACTGCACCACCTCCTCTCTGACTGCACCACCTCCTCTCTGACTGTACCACCTCCTCTCTGACTGTACCACCACCCCTCTGACTGTACCACCAACCCTCTGACTGCACCACCTCCTCTCTGACTGTACCACCTCCTCTCTGACTGTACCACCTCCTCTCTGACTGTACCACCACCACTTCCTCCAGGCGGGTCCAGCGACCATCCTACTGGAGTCGATGCAGCAGTGTCGTCGGCGTCCGGGTGTTTCGGCTCCCGTACCCGCCCTAGATTTCCAGTCCGTTCGTGCTGACCTAGCTGCCGCTCCTGAGACACACGTATTGCTGCTCCTACAGGCGCTCAGACATGTAAGTCCCTTGTATTCTATTGTATACTTTTGTATGCAGCGTAATGATTGACTGTGGCTCGATTATACATCCTCGGACTTGACTAAGTCATTCTGTTGGTGATGTGAGTGGAATGCTCCCATGTTAATGTTTTAATCCCAAGGAAGTTCTGAACTTGTTGGGGTCATACAGCTCGTGGGAATGAGAGGTGATTAAATTTGATGTAAGAAAGGGGAAAAACACAGTTTCATTTATTTTAATAAGAAATCCATCACCACTGCCATCAAAACTTTTAGTGTAAAAGTCTGTAGAGCTATACCACAGCGTCTGGACATAGCTATAAGCTCGGTAGTGAAGGATAAATATTATCTGTAAACCATAGACCTAATTCAATGGTTCTTCCTCATTTTTTTGCCAGAGTTGATTATATTAATTATATTTACCCACGAGATGAGACACACACACATGTTGTTAACGTGTGTTGCCAGAAGCGGGATTCCTTGCAATGGCTAAAGATTTTTAATGCCTGATGCGCTGTTATGTGTATTCCTCTGTCACAAATAATAATTTGTACGAGATTAGTGCACAGGGGAAGCTTATGTACTATTGTTGAGTGGTTGACTATGTGTAAGAGAGGCAAGTGACCTGTATGTCTCTCTTCAGCTACAAGAGCAGAACAATGCTATACACAGATAACCCGCACATGGGAGAAAGACACTTATGACGACGTTTCGGTCAGACTTGGACCATTAACTAGCCGCACCGAAACGTCGCCATAAGTTTGTCCTATGTGCGGGTTATTTGTGTATTGTTCCAGTCACGGTATCGTGACTTGTAATTTCAGAACAATGTTGTTGCATGTCCCGTCCTGTCCTTAATCTACCGTAGGAATTTCTTTTTCAATGGTTGAAACATTTACTACCAACTAATGTAACGTGTCATTTTTCCACCACTTTTTGAAAAGTATCCCTTAGCTTCTGATTTTTTTAATCAACTTGTAAGCTGTGTCTCTTGTTTTCTCTCGTGATGATCTGAAGATATTTAATTTATCTTTCTTTTTAATCATTCTATCACTTTGTATGTTGTTGTTATGTCTCCTCTTGTTCCTGCTACCTTCTATGATCTTGTATGTTGTTGTTATGTCTCCTCTTGTTCCTGCTACCTTCCATGATCTTGTATGTTGTTGTTATGTCTCCTCTTGTTCCTGCTACCTTCTTAGACTTTGTATGTTGTTGTCATGTCTCATTTTTCTTGTTGCCAGCGTGTGACGCGTGTGACGGCTGGTAGTGTACGTCAGGCGGTGGTGACGGCGTATGTCCGGGGTGACGTACTGGGTCTGCGTGGATCGAGTCGTTCCTGGGGTCGTTTGGCCGGCGCCTTAATGAACCCAGAGTCACAGCTCCTGGCCCAGTCTGCTGCTAGACTCATCAACGCCCTCACTGCCTTCAATGCTGGCCGGAGCTACCTAGCCAGGTGCTCACCCAAGCCTACTCATAACTATAAAATATACACTACGATGCACAACAACCACGGGGGAAGTTAAATGATAGCTCTAGGCCTTTCGTGTTGCAATCAACGCATTAGGAACTTACAATGTTGCAGATTCGCTCAGGGGAACGTTTTTGTCCTACCAAAAAAGTTTATTTAAATAAATCTGCTTGGACTTCCTACTCATTTCTGCAACACTGCAAGTTCTTGATGTGTTGACTGCAACAGGAAAGGCCTAGAGCTATTATTCAACCTCCCCTATGGTTGTTTTGCATCTTGTATCACTTGTTCACGGTTATTGCACTACGATACATATTAGGCTTTTTGTGAAATGGAGTTGAAAATTCAAAGGATCTGGTATGGTGATTGTTGTTTCTGCTACTTTCCCTTGTTTTTGTCAGCGAGGAAGTGTGTGAGGTGCTACTGCAGGCGCTACATGTGGGTCACCTGGACGCCACCACCACAGACATGGCTCTGGCAGCTCTACAGAAACTTTCTATAAGGTGGCTACTTGACGTATGTTATAATAACAGGGATTGATAATGTTCAGTTCTTTTGTGCGCTTTGTAATTCCTAAATTTATTGTTACAACCACTTAGAGACGGTATAGAAGGAAATAAGAATGGAGGAACACTGCAGCAGGTCTACTGGCCCATACTAGGCAGGTCCTTCTCAAACCCAAACCCACTTACAAAAATATTTGCCCAACTCATTTTCAGTGATATTGTTATATTAGTGTTAAGTTAGTGTTAAGGTTGGCCGATATCCTTGCATATTAAAGGGTTTTCTGTATGCACAAGAAAATATTATTCACCTCTGTACAACATTGTATTATGCTGAAATAATCTTAATTATGTGAACGGTGGACTGAACAATCACGATTTTTTTTTTTTTAGCTGAATGATCCACATGGATTCTTATACACCAAACAGGATTTAAATCCAATCACGGAATTCCGATATCACGAATCACCTGCACGAATTTTAGCTTTTTTGTGAAATATTTGGTTGATCAGGCTTGATCCACCGCGGGGCCTAGTCACGGACCGGGCCGCGGGGGCGTTAAATCCTGAACGATTTATAATGTTATTACGAAGGCATACTAACATTTGGCACCTCTTTTTTATGGTACAGGGGTGTGGTGCAGGGGGCGCTGATCGAGGGTGGTTTCTGTGGAATGGTAGTGAATACCCTGGCAGAGGTGCGCACCCTCACACCCTACACTCAGGAGTATGCATCAGCACTCTTCATGAACCTAACACTGCGCTCCGCTGGTCGTGCTCGCTGCCACCCACTAGCACCAAACTTCTCCCGGCGCTCATCCAACTTCTCACCTCCGTCCAAACTCACGTAACTCATTCACTTGGTTTTCTACTACTACTACTACCACTAATTGTACTACTTTACTACTACTACCACTAATTGTACTACTTTACTACTACTACTACTACCACTAATTGTACTACTTTACTACTACTACCACTAATTGTACTACTTTACTACTACTACTACTACCACTAATTGTACTACTTTACTACTACTACTACTACCACTAATTGTACTACTTTACTACTACTACCACTAATTGTACTACTTTACTACTACTACCACTAATTGTACTACTTTACTACTACCACTAATTGTACTACTTTACTACTACTACCACTAATTGTACTACTTTACTACTACTACCACTAATTGTACTACTTTACTACTACTACCACTAATTGTACTACTTTACTACTACTACCACTAATTGTACTACTTTACTACTACTACTACTACTACCACTAATTGTACTACTTTACTACTACTACCACTAATTGTACTACTTTACTACTACTACTACTAATTGTACTACTTTACTACTACTACTACTACCACTAATTGTACTACTTTACTACTACTACTACTAATTGTACTACTTTACTACTACTACTACTACCACTAATTGTACTACTTTACTACTACTACTACTAATTGTACTACTTTACTACTACTACTACTACCACTAATTGTACTACTTTACTACTACTACTACTAATTGTACTACTTTACTACTACTACTACTACTACCACTAATTGTACTACTTTACTACTACTACTACTACCACTAATTGTACTACTTTACTACTATTTTTTTTATTTTATTTTATTTTTATTTTATTTAGAAATTTTAGCATACAAACAGAGGTACAAAAAATACAGATAAGAGCAGCATGCCAAAGCCACTTATACTATGCATAGCATTACGGGCTGGCTTAAAATTAACTTAAGATTAACTAAGCAATGATGAAATCGGTGATAAAACATTATTGTAAACAGATAACTATAAAATACAAATGAGTATTACAAAGACAGGTCCTATGCTTGCATGCATTGCATGCATAGAATGGAGTATTCTGTTAGGTAGTGTATTTAAAAAAAAATAACAAAGTTAGGTTTAACATTTGTGTGATATAATTGTGAGTAACATTTAGGATATACAATTTATATGGTTCAGTTATTCAGTATTTATTTGGTTTTGAGTGAGTAAGTGAACCTTGAGAAGAGACTTGAATTTATAAACAGGTAGTGTTTCTTTTATATTTACAGGTAATGAATTCCAGATTTTAGGGCCTTTTATGTGCATTGAGTTTTTGCATAGCGTGAGATGGACACGAGGAACATCAAAGAGTGATCTGTGCCTTGTATTATGGTCATGGTTCTGTTGAGGTTGGCAAGGAGATGTTTGAGGGGAGGGTTAATATCAGAGTTAAGTGTTCTATGTATGTAATAAGTGCAATAATAAGTATGGATGTTTTGTATGGTGAGTAGGTTGAGTGTATTGAATATTGGTGGAGTGTGCTGCCTGTAGTGAGAATTTATCATTCTAACTGCAGCCTTTTGTTGGGTAATTAGTGGTCTGAGATGGTTAGTTGTTGTTGAGCCCCATGCACAAATTCCATAGGTGAGATAGGGGTAAATAAGAGAGTGATATAGGGCCAGGAGGGCTGACTGTGGAACATAGTACCGTATCTTCGATAGTATGCCTACAGTCTTGGAAATTTTCTTAGAAATTTGTTGTATATGTGTATGAAATTTGAGTCTTTTATCGAGGTGGATTCCTAAGAATTTTCCCTCTGTTAGCTTTGTGATAGGTGATCCGTTTATCGTTATGTTAAGAGGTACATCTGTAGCTCTGCTACCAAACTGAATGAAGTAGGTTTTGTCAATGTTTAGTGTAAGTTTGTTAGTCCTCATCCAGGTAGATATTTTCTGTAATTCGGTGTTTACAGTATTGGCTAGCGTGACTGGGCTCGGGTGAGAGAAGACGTATGTGGTGTCATCTGCAAAAAGTGTGGGTTTGAGTAATTGCGAAGCATTTGGTAGGTCATTTATGTATAGGAGAAAGAGAAGAGGGCCAAGGACACTTCCCTGTGGGACACCAACTGTAATTGGTTGTGCGGAAGAGCTTGCCCCATTTGCGTACACATATTGGCTTCTGTTGCTGAGGTAAGACTTGAGGTAGTTGAGGGAGTGCACTCTAATACCATAGTGTGACAATTTTACGTGGAGCAAGTCATGGTCAACTGTATCAAAAGCTTTACGTAAGTCAATGAAGATCCCCAGTGGGACTTCTTTTTTCTCTATTGCAGTGTATATATGTTCTACTACTACCACTAATTGTACTACTTTACTACTACTACCACTAATTGTACTACTTTACTACTACTACCACTAATTGTACTACTTTACTACTACCACTAATTGTACTACTTTACTACTACTACCACTAATTGTACTACTTTACTACTACCACTAATTGTACTACTTTACTACTACTACCACTAATTGTACTACTTTACTACTACTACCACTAATTGTACTACTTTACTACTACCACTAATTGTACTACTTTACTACTACTACCACTAATTGTACTACTTTACTACTACTACTACTAATAATAATAATAATACTATTACTACTACTACTACTACTACTACTACTACTAATAATAATAATAATAATAATACTTCTGCTGCTAGTACTACTACTACTACCACTAATTGTACTACTTTACTACTACTACTACTAATAATAATAATAATACTATTACTACTACTACTACTACTACTACTACTAATAATAATAATAATAATAATAATACTTCTGCTGCTAGTACTACTACTACTACCACTAATTGTACTACTTTACTACTACTACTACCACTAATTGTACTACTTTACTACTACTACTACCATAATTGTACTACTTTACTACTACTACTACTACTACTACTACCACTAATTGTACTACTTTACTACTTCTACTACTAATAATAATATTAATGCTAATACTAATACTTCTGCTGCTAGTACTACTACTACTACTACTACTACTACTACTACTACTACTACTACCACTATTACTACTACTACCACTACTACTACTACTACTACTACTACTACTACTACTACCACTATTACTACTACCACTACTACTACTACTACTAATAATAATAATAATAATAATAATACTGCTACTGCTACTATTTATTCTTATTCATTGTCATCATCATATTAATTATTATTATTATTATTATTATTTTTATTATTATTATTATATCTTGGATTCCTTGTGACAAAGGTGGTGCCATATGTGACGGGTGCCCTGTACAGCCTACTGTCACACTCCAGCCTACGCCAGGAGGCCTTCACCATGGGTCTGGACTCAACACTCGAGCGACTGGCACAGGTATTATTATAGTACATTCTGCAGGTTTAACCCAGTAAAGTCACAACACTGAGCTCTTCACCAGGTCCTTCAATTACTGTAGAAGAATTTTACAAACTCTCCTGTTTTTTTTCTTGCTTTTTCCTGTTTTTTTTTATTTCCTCCCGGTGACAAGGTTCAGCTAGGACATATACACTGAAAGGTGTATGTCTCTCATTACATATTCACCGTGTGTTTACTATAATCCCTAGTTTAGGGATTAACGTAATTTTGATTGGTGATAAACAGGTTACCCTTATGTGATTTTAATGACTTTTATGCAGTTTTAATGACCCTTATGTTGTTTTAATGATCCTTATGTTGTTTTAATGACCCTTATGTTGTTTTAATGACCCTTATGTAGTTGATTAACTTTAAACCCAACTAACCAGCCAGTAAGTATTTGTTTAATTTTGATGCACCAGTACATTGCAATGTTTACCAATCGCTCATTAAGAATATAAGAAAGGAGCACTGTAGCAGGCCTACTGGCCCATGCTAGGCAAGTCCAAGTCACACCCACTCATGTTAGGTAAGACTCGTCAGGAATTAGGTCAAATATCTCCTGACAAGGGTCTTATTCCTACGAAAGCCTGCTACCACAGCTTTCGTTCATCCTACCGAGGCCTTCCGCTGGCTTACCGGTCCATCCCTTTAAAAAAATGAAGGTAATATTATGTACTGTCTTTGGTGTAACTATCTTTAAAAAGATACTGAACAAATATATGAATGGGAGGAGCTGGGTTTGATTGGTGTCGTGGCTACAGAAGCAGATTCTTGGGTAGCTTTGGGGAATAGGCTAGTAACTTTCTTAATGTATAAGTATACATAAATACAGTTACATAATGCAATAATGCACAGTAAACAGGTGATATCACAATATGAATACTAATCACTGTGAAAAAAATAGTGAACTTCTAAGCGCTTTCGTGGTTTCTTACATTATCAAGGAATGTGAGAAATCACGAAAACTCTTGGAAGTTCAATATTCTATTCACAGTGGTTGTTCTGCATACAGTTACATAAATTATCATACATAGCAGCATATGTGTAGATTACCTAAGATAACCCAACAAAGTTAGTGACTTATTTCTAGTGGGGTCCCTGAATCCCAATGCAAATACATGGGTGGTTTTGAAAAGGACCTGCCCTGTACGGACCAGTAGGATTGCTGCAGTGTTCCTCCATTCTTATATTTTTCATATGTTCTTGTGTTCAGGGCGGCAGCACTGAGCAGCGACGTCAACTAGAGTATATAGTGGAGCAGATTCGTCGTGATCCACCACTCTCCCCGCCTCCCTCACCAGACCCAGTGCTTGATATGGAGGTATGTGACGAGTCACACACACCTGCAACACCCTGTCCGGAAAATAAGTCACAGGGGAAAAAATCACAAAGTCACAATTTTGGCTAGGAGAAAGTCAGTTAAAAAAAAGGGTCATAATTTTGGCTAGGAAAAAATTCACATTTTATTTAAATGCCATAAACAGTTTAAGTAATACAAAAAATATTTTAAATCAGTTATTAACTGACAATATATGAATCGTACGACTCTTACGGATGTTGGTAAATTGTCATAAATAGTAACATATGTGCAGAACAACCACTGTGAAAAAATAGTGAGCTTCCAAGTGCTTTCGTGGTTTCTCACATTATCAAAGAATGTGAGAAATCACGAAAGCGCTTGGAAGTTCACTGTTTTTTTCACAGTGGTTGTTTTGCATACTGTGATATCACTTGTTTACTGTGAACTTATTTCATAGTAACATATGTGTAAATTACCAAGGATAACCCAGAAAAGTCAGACAAAGTGACTTATTTCCAGTGGGGTTCTTACGTCTGCTGAATGATAGATGGGAATGTGGCAGTGCAGAGGCTCATTTGAACAGTGATGTTGAAGCCTCCAGTTATAGGCATTGATTGTTTCGGATCACTAAACCGCCTGTTCTAGTCCCATCACTCTGAATTTCGTTGTAAATGTCCTACAGGAGGACCCTGAGTGGCTGGAGGAGGAGCTGGATGTTGATGACCCCGTTCGAGCCCCGCCTCACGCTCCATCTGGCGAGGATCTGCTAGCTTGGCGGTACACACTACACCCGGGTAACCCACAACAAATTCTGCTCACACTTGTTGCTTTATAACCAATAATCTAATCATTCTGTTGGAGAATGAGTCACAGTTGCCTGCCTGAAGAACTTAACAGATAACACTGGTCAACAAAAAAATAGTTGACAAAGGTATTTGAAGGTATTTAGAGTATTTTGGGGGTTGCTGAATTGGAAAATGGCAGTAGGTTTTTCAAATTGGCTCTAATTTGTGAGATATTGCATACCTACATTCAACAGGGAACTGTATGGTGAATGCGAATGGTTTCAGTCAGTACAAGAAAATCAAATGGGAATATCCTGATTTGGAGTCAGCAAGGAGACCTGTGCCACAGTGAAGACGTTACTTTACCCGTGTTTTCAGCACTACCTGACCTTCCGTTGTCAGATGTTGAAGAAAGTCAGGGTTCAGGATGTAACAGTGGAAGTGAATATGAAGCAAGTAAGCATTTCATCGCCCTATCAGTTTTCCCGAGAACTCGGTGATCTTATATGTGACAGTCTGTCAAAGCAAGCATCTGAACTTTTAGCATCCAGACTAAAAGAAGAATTGTCTACAACAAGAAGTTAAAATAACAGCTTATCGGACAATAGAAATTGAACTCCTTCTTTACTTCAGCCAAGATGAAGACTTGTATACTGCAGTAACATCCCTGGACTTCGTCTTCGAATAAGACTTGAATATTACCAGGAGATTAGCGGCTGTTTATAGACAGCTCCATTAAAAGCTTGAGATGTGTTTTAGTGCACAATGGTAACCATTATGCATCTCTTGCAGTTGCTCACTTAAAACTTAATGAAGAATGCGAAAATATCAGAATGGTTTTGCAGAAGCTTTGCTATCATGAGCACAAGATGTCTGTGTTGATCTGAAGATGGTAAACTCCTTGCTTGGGCAACAGAGTGGATATACAAAGTACCCTTGTTTCAACAGTTTGTGGGACAGTAAGGCGAAGGCAGATCATTGGACAAAAGTGACATGACCTTCAAGAGAAAACATGAGTGTAGGTTCAGCAAACATCATTAACGAGTCATTAGTTGGCAGGGATAACATGCTGCTACCACTCCATGTTAAGTTAGGGTAATGAAGCAAGTCGTTAAGATCTTGGATAAAGATGGTAATTTCTTCAAATACATTTGTAGATCGTTCCTTGCACTAAGTATGTATGGAAAAAACAGAAAGCTGGAATCTTTGATGGTCCTCACATTATGAAGCTGTGTGTCAGTTGTCAAGAACTTCTGGTGTGAACATCAAAATGGTATACAATACCGACAGGTTGTTAGGTAAGACACATATGCAACAGAATAAAGTTGTCTAACTGTTGCATGTGTGTCTTACCTAACAACTTCTGGTGTAATCACAAAGCAGACAATTATGAAGAACTGGCTCAAAACATGCTGACAAGCTTCAAGAATTTAGGTACTAATATAAGCATAAAGATACTTTCTCCACAGCCACCTACACAGATTTCCACATAATCTTAGTGAGGTCGGTGAGGAACAAGGCAGAGGCTCCAGCAAGATATAAAGGTGTGTTCGGTAAAAGCACACAGGTGGAACTAATGTGACATTTTATTGTGGCAACGTTTCGCTCTCCAGGAGCTTTGTCAAGTCGTGACAAACAATACATGGACACAGAGGGTAAAGGTAATGGAGGAAAGGTATCAAGGTAGACGGGATACACACATGACGGCAGACTATTTCTGGAGCCTCCAACGAGACAGTGTTGATGACCAACATAGAAGAAAATCGTACAACGTTTTCAAATGCATTAATTAGTGGTATCTGGATTATTTTACTATGTTAATCTGTTATAATATAGAATGAAGTCTAGTATCTGTTACGTGATTTGACTTTAGCATGATCTAAAAAATAATTTCAATACGATTTGTAAGTTACCTCCGCCTGATAAATATATTTTTCACATAAATATGTTTTTCTGTGTGATACAAAATTTATCAAAAACTAGAGCCAATCAAGCAAAACCGATGATATATTGGGAATCAACACCACAAACTTACCCCTAAAACCAGTGGAATATCATTGACCAAAAAAATGAGTGTTGACCAGTTTAATCAGCACATCGGAGACGAAACTTCAGATGACGTTTCGCCCATCCATGATTATTATTGTCTCACAACTGAGCGAGAAAGAGGAGAGAAATCCAGAAGACAGATTGGAAAGATCTGCGATTCAATAATGGTCAAGGAGCGAACTAAATATGTAAAATTTTCTCCGACAATATGCATTCTGATTACTTAGTCAGGTTTTAACGACAATCGGTATTATATTACAAGAAAACGTGGAATAATAGTTATTGAATAGTTCCTGAAGTCATCTTGTAAATGTACAACAGTGAGAAGGTGATATTTAATACGTAATAATGTCCACAGGTGAGACTGAGGAGTCTGGAAGACGCAGTGACATCCCTCCTGCCAGGTACGTCCATCACTAAACCTACCTCAAGCCTATTAAATGAGACAGTTTTGCAACATTTCGGTATCTTTATTCTGGAAATGTTCGCCAGAGTGGCTTCTTCAGTTCAGTGCAGAAAGAGGTACAAGATGAGTTTGAGGTAATCAGTCCCTCAGCCTGGAGTAGATATGTTCAGTCCATCAATCTTGACAAAGGTGCAGCATATTCATTATGTTCAGGTAGGTTTGCCAGGACGGGTCCTGGTCCGGGTCTTCCCCATGTGGTGACCCGGTAGTGGCTCCCGGAGGAATGTCGAGGTTGGTATATGTGATGTATCATTTACAGCCCTATGACTGAGGCAGCCCTGTGACAAGGGCGCGGTGAGTCTTCTGCAGATCAAGTGGGGGCAACCGTATGACAACGGCGCTGTGATTCCTTCAACTCCAGTTGAGTCATCCCTGGCAGTCAGGCCGCAGCCCGAGTGCCAGAACGACTCAGGAGATTCTCTGGAGGTATGTTGAACACCTAACGTCTGACGTCTAACGTGAACGTGGTGGTGCAGCATATTCGCGGAGATGAAGCTTATATACTGATGACAGATGAGGTGCAGCAGTGGTAGGCGGAGTCACCAGCGAACAAAGCCACTAGTGGAAGCAGGTCATGTCTATGGATTAGACAATTTTTTTTATTAACACATCGGCCGTTTCCCACCAAGGCAGGGTGGCCCGAAAAAGAAAACATAATATAAGAAAGGAGGAACACTGCAGTAGGCCTGTTGGCCCATGCTTGGCAGGTCCTTTACAATACTAACCCAATAACAGTACATTCAGCCAACCCACTTTCAGTGCTACTCTACAGTGTAAGCTGTGTTCCTGCAGCTGACAAGATGTGAATAGGTTTACAAAACTGAGTTGATAAATGAGATACATGTACAGCATATGGGTATCTTTATCCTGGAAATGTTTCGCCACACAATAGCTTCTTCAGTCCAATGCAGAAAGAGGCAGAAGATGAGGAGTTTGAGGTAATCAGTCCCTCAACCTGGAATCGATGTGTTCAGTCCATGGACTGATGGACTGAACACATCGATTCCGGGTGGGGGACTGATTACCTCAACTTTTTACTCTCCTTACCCATTTCTACTTTGTATTGGACTGATGAAGCCACTGTGTGGCGAAACGTTTCTTCAATAAAGATTCCCATGTGTTGCATAAGTGTCTCATTCTTCAAATAAAGAAAAACACTGCAGCGAGCCGACGTGCCTTTATCATAGAGCTGTCCAGCCCAAAGAGCTGTAAACGGTACTAGTACAAACTGACATTTCTTTCGAGAGTCTGCCGGGTCACCACATGTTAAAGACCCAGGCCCGGACCCGTCCAGCAAAACCTTATGAATAAAGTTGGCCTACTGCAGGTCCTTCGTGTTGCTCCATGTTGTATGTGCCAGTTTGGTTTGTTGTGCTGCCTGACCGGCTACCTTATTGTGCGCTCCGTGATCATCCTGTGAGTGGTGTCAATGGTCAAAACAATAACAGTATACAATACCGAGAATCTGATGAAATTTGATAAAAGTGCAACAAACCCGGGTATCTGCGTTATGAGACGTACCAATGGCTTTTCAATTCAATACTGAGATGAAAAAAGAGACGTTTGTGTCTTTTTTCCCCCGTGTTGATATTTTGTCATTTCGACGGATGATGGTGAAAGATGAGATCATCAGTCTCTCAGCCTTGAAAGTCTTAGAAACCCTTTTGTCTTGATGCTTCCGAGTCATCAGAACTAAGGTACTGAATTTCTTCTTTAAAGCTGCGAGACTGATTACCTCATCTTCCACTATCTTCCATTCAATATCCCTATCGAACTGGAAAAGCCACTGGTTGGCGATACGTCTTCAAAATGATGGCAGCCAGGTATTGCACATGTCTTGTTCATCACAAAAAAACAGGATTACAGAGGTCACAATGGGTTTTATCAGATTCTTTATTTAGTTACACATTTACAAATATTAGTCATAATAATTTAGAATCCTTCACATCAGGTTCGCGATTCCTTCCTCAGGTCGGCGCCTGTGATCCCTGGGATCCTGGACGGGGCATAGCACTGACCAGCGAACCCACAACAACAACCCGCGGCCCAATTCGGACGGCTTCGTTACCCAGTACAGCTGTAGGTAAAAAACAAACACGGAACCGGCAGAGTTTTGAATCCGTGGCAATTGAGTCCTAAAACTCCCAAAAGAAAATGATAGATAGAAAATGAGAACGTTCAAAGCCAAGCCAATGATGATCCTTTTAAAAATCATTGTTTTTCTCTAGGCTGGAATACTGCTGTACATTAACATCTCCGTTCAAAGAAGGTGAAATTGCAGATCTAGAGAGGGGTACAGAGAACCTTACTGCACGTATAAGTTCTGTCAAACATCTCAACTACGGGGAAAGCTTGGAAGCACTTGACTTGTACCTCTGGAACGCAGGCGAGAGAGAGATATAATCTCCACTTGGGAAATCCTAGAAGGGATGGTTCCGAATCTGCCCACAGAAATCACACTCACTAAAAAAAAAGACTGGGAAGGCGATGCAAATACCCCCAATGAAAAGTAGTGGGCGCCATTGGTACACTAAGAGAAAACCCTTTAAGTGTCCGGGCCCAAGACGGTTCAACGCCTCCCACTAGGCATAAGGGGAATTAACAATAGGCCCCTGGCTACCTTCAAGAGGGAGCTGGACAGATATTTAAAGTTGATGCCTACACGGGGCTGGGTCGTACTTGGACTACGTGCGGTCATCATAACACCTCTTGGGTCAGCCGGACCCCCGGGGGAGGCCGGGTCGGGGACCGGGCCCGGGGGCGTTGACCTCGAATACCCCCAGGTAGGCAGTGTTATGAAAAAGGACATAAGTGCAACTAATGCGACATTTATTGTGGCAGTACCACATGTGCCCTTTTTACCTAACATATTGTCGGTAATTCTACCAACATATTCAGGGCATGTTTTTTAGGTTTTCTTGGGAATGTTTTCAAATGGGGGGGCAGGAACCGGGGACTCAGAAGCGCTGTATCGTAGCTGCTTGTTGACCATCCAAAGAAACCTTCAAACGGTATACTCCTGGATAAAAATAAAAATATTTATTTCTATAAGTACAGAAAAAGGGATCAGACCATAGCGACCCTGTGACATACACTTATAGAAACCCCTTGTTATGCAGACTTTTGGGGAAAAATTGGGTCAGAATGTCTCCGATACAACACACCCCAATCGGCTAACACCCAGGTAGCTATTGTACGCTGGGTGAATAGGATCCCCGACCGGGACGCCCCCGGCCTCATGCGTGACTGAGTAGCTAGCGCTGAGCTAGGGGACCCCAAATAGCGTACTGTTAACAGTGAAAAGCAAAAGGGAAAAAACTCGGGGTGTTTACCCCACTCCCTTTTAACCGTATGTCGTTTACATCTTACTTTCCATTTTCAGTTAAGGGTTCGGTAGAACATAAATAACTGTAACACATACTTTTTTTTATTTGTTAATTTAAAACTTTAAACCTTTGCAGCAAAGGAAACTATCTATTTTAATTGATACGCGGATTAATATTAAATAAGGGGTAAAAATAAGGGAAGGGAAAACTCAGCTATCCTTTCTTTGGGTTCATTCGATTTTTTTCCATTTCTCAGGTGATATGACCCCCGTGGTTTATGCTCCCCCTTGGTAAATGATACACAAAATGCAAAAAGAGCCAAAGATTCATAAAATTGACAATCTTTTTAATGATAACTACAGATGCAGATTTTTTCCACAGCAGCAGCACCTGCACAGCAGAAACAACAACAAAAGCACATCACACACCAACAGCACAGCAGCAGGGGCTCAACAATGGGACTACCCATCTGATTCTGATGCCGGACACATACTATGTACATTTCCAAATCTAAGTAACCGCCTCGTAGCCCCTCCCCTTTTATTTTATTATTATTTTATTATTATTTTTAGTAGTATATAGTATTGAAACACTCGGTCTTTTCCACGAGTCAGGGGCCCGCATTTAAAAACGCCCCCTTCTGATTGCTTTGACCGCCAGAAGCTTTTCCTGATTTTTCAGTGGGAGCTTTTTGCATGCATTCAATGTATATTAAAATCTTTTTTTCTACAAATACATGTACAAAGTTTTTTTGCAATTGATACCATGACATACACTATATAGAAAAACCCCCTTTTTTAGACAGCATTTCCCGCAAATTAGGTAAATTTTTTCTCAGGATGACCCACACCATCGGGTAACATCCATACCACTTCATTATAAATAGGGACAACAGTGTAAGGAAAAAATGGAACCTACTGAACTATGTACAACTAAAAATAATTTTAAAATATAAATGACTACATTTCTTCCCAAATGTAACTGCCAACGGGTTTGACAAAACCCCCTATAACCTCTGCAATTTCTGCTCTTTAGCGCTACCACCCAGATGACTCCGGGTTTCACATTTAAAAATCCTCTAGTAAACCCCAATTAAAATAAACTAAGGGCAAGGGGGAGCATACCGTAGGGAGGATTACGAATTACAGTGCGTATTTTTCAAAAATTTCTTTCCCCCCTTAACCGTATTTTTCCCGGGAAAAGGGCACATGTCGGGTGCCCTTTCTTGCAAAATGCATCTTTTTTTACGACGCTTCGCCCCCACATGGGCTTAAAAAAATCACATTGACAGAGCCAACTGGGGGGAAAAAAATTTGTTAAAAAGGATTGCCATTAAAACAACATTTTTGGGAAGATTTTATTATCTTAATTTTTTTTCAGGAAGTAATTTACAAATTTTCCCCGGGTTAGTTTGGACTATTTCTAATTTAAATTTTTTTTTTTTGTGAACAGAACAAATAATCTTTCCAATTTTGGGACGTCTACAGATTCAAAATATCACAGAAACTACATGATGGTTCTTTCCTGGATTATTGACCCTCTATGATGTATAATTCAAATAAAGTGTTTAGTCGACTGGTGTGAGTCGCATCCTGGGAACAAAAATAATCTCAGTTGCGGGAAATGTTCTACATAACCAGGAACTTTCTATATAGTATGTCACTGATGTCAGCTATGGTCTGTATAAGTTGTAGCATGTACTTGTAGAAATAAGTTATTATTATTATTATTATTATTATTATTATTATTATTATTATTATTATTATTATTATTATTATTATTTTTCAACAAGTCGGCCGTCTCCCACCGAGGCAGGGTGACCCAAAAAAAGAAAGAAAATCCCCAAAAAAGAAAATACTTTCATCATTCAACACTTTCACCTCACTCACACATAATCACTGTTTTTGCAGAGGTGCTCAGAACACAACAGTTTAGAAGCATATACGTATAAAGATACACAACATATCCCTCCAAACTGCTAATATCCCAAACCCCTCCTTTAAAGTGCAGGCATTGTACTTCCCATTTCCAGGACTCGAGTCCGGCTATATAAAATAACTTGTTTCCCTGAATCCCTTCACTAAATATTACCCTGCTCACACTCCAACAGCTCGTCAGGTCCCAAATACCATTCGTCTCCATTCACTCCTATCTAACAGGCTCATGCACGCCTGCTGGAAGTCCAAGCCCCTCGCCCACAACACCTCCTTTACCCCCTCCCTCCAACCTTTTCGAGGACGGCCCCTACCCCGCCATCCTTCCCCTATAGATTTATATGCTCTCCATGTCATTCTACTTTGATCCATTCTCTCTAAATGACCAAACCACCTCAACAACCCCTCTTCAGCCCTCTGACTAATACTTTTATTAACTCCACACCTTCTCCTAATTTCCACACTCCAAATTTTCTGCATAATATTTACACCACACATTGCCCTTAGACAGGACATCTCCACTGCCTCCAACCGCCTCCTCGCTGCTGCATTCACAACCCAAGCTTCACACCCATATAAGAGTGTTGGTACTACTATACTTTCATACATTCCCTTCTTTGCCTCCATAGATATCGTTTTTTGCCTCCACATATACCTCAATGCACTACTCACATTTTTTTCTTCATCAATTCTATGATTAACCTCATCCTTCATAAATCCATCCGCTGACACGTCAACTCCCAAATATCTGAAAACATTCACTTCTTCCATACTCCTCCTCCCCAATTTGATATCCAATTTTTCTTTATCTAAATCATTTGATATCCTCGTCACCTTACTCTTTTCTATGTTCACTTTCTACCTTTACACACACTCCCAAACTCGTCCACTAACCTTTGCAATTTTTTTTTAGAATCTCCCATAAGCACAGTATCATCAGCAAAATGTAACTGTGTCATTTCCCATTTTGTATTTGATTCCCCATAATTTAATCCCATCCCTCTCCCGAACACCCTAGCATTTACTTCTTTTACAACCCCATCTATAAATATATTAAACAACCATGGTGACATTACACATCCCTGTCTAAGACCTACTTTTACCGGGAAGTATTCTCCCTCTCTTCTACACACCCTAACCTGAGCCTCACTATCCTCATAAAAACTCTTTACAGCATTTAGTAACTTACCACCTATTCCATATACTTGCAACATCTGCCACATTGCTCCCCTATCCTCTCTATCATATGCCTTTTCTAAATCCATAAATGCAATAAAAACTTCTCTTCTATTATTATTATTATTATTATTATTATTATTATTATTATTATTATTATTATTATTATTATTATTATGTAAATTCTCATTCGTGAAATTAAAGTAACTTTACCTACAGGGCGTTAGAGATGGGAAGAGGCAAAGACGGTGATGATGGAGGTGAGGGGAGGTGCTGAGAATTACCGGGAGGTATGGGGAGAGAGTCAGGAAGTGGAGTTGTCACTCCCACTCCATGGAGCCGCCACCACACCACCACGTCCTCATTCACCTCACGACTTTGTTCCACCTGACCAACACAACCTGGCAAGAGGTCATTATGGGAGTGCAGAGTGGTATTAATTTTTTTCTAGTCGTTTCTTGAAATTATGTTCTGCAAACGTTCGTTAAGCAGAGGTTGGCTTATGTTCGTAGAAAAGCACTTTTAACCCATATTGATCATATTGAACCTGGGGAATGAGAGAGAATCAGGTTCAGAGAAATGTGGAAGAGGTAGTTTTTAAAAATAGTCACAATACTATGACTGGAACAATACACAAATAACCACACATAGAAAGAAGCTTATGATGACATTTCAGTCTGACTTGGACCATTAACTAGTCACACACTAACACACGAAGGTAAGGGAGTCAGGATATATACGCAAGGAGAGCAGGGACTGGAGAAAGAGGTAGAAAGATGAAAAGAAGGAAATGGAGATAGTAGTGTGAGTAGCAGTTGTAGTTGTAGTGGGTAGGAGAAGTAGGAGAGGAACAACAGTCAGAGAGTTTAGTAAAGCGAGGTGGTAGCAGCAGTAGTAGTAGTAGAGGTAGTCTAAGAACAATAAAAAAGAAAACTGCAGGAAAGCTAATGGCCCACGAGGATGAGACTAAAAACAAGGGAAAACACACATAGGACAGAACACACCTAGATAGAAGAAAGGAAAGCAAAAGAAAATATAGGAAAGGGGAAGAGGTAAGGCGAGGAATAAAGATCAGGTCAAGTCATGAGTGTCCTGAAGTTTGGAGCATTTGATAATGTAAAGAGAAAGGCAGGTATCTAATCTGTAGAAACAAAGCCACAACTAAGATTCATATGAGGAAAGAATCCCTTATACACAACTTTCCTCATGTGAATCCTAGTCCTGGCTTTGTGTCTGTAGATGCCTTCCTTTCTCATTACACTGTCAAATGCTCCAAACTTTATCTCCTCGCCTTATCTCTTCTCCTTTCCTATATGTTTGCTTTCCTTTCTTCTGTCTAGGTGTGTTCTGTCCTATGTGTTATTTTGGTCTCATCCTCGTGGGTCATTAGCTCTCCTGCAGTGTTCTTTTTTCTTGTTCTTAGACTATTACTATTACTACTACTACTACTACTACCTCGCTTCACTACACTCTTTGACTTGTGCCACTACTACTATTCCCTCTACCCACTATAACTACTACTGCTACTCCCACTACCTCTTCCAGTACTATCTCCACAATATTTTTATCTTTCTGCCTCCCTCCTCGCGAATATATACTGACTCCCTTACCTTCGTGTGTTAGTGTGTGACTAGTTAATTGTCCAAATCGGACCGAAATGTCGTCATAAGTTTATTACTCCTATGTGCGGGTTATTTGGATAGCTCTAATTCCAAGTATCAAAAGCCTTTCACCAACGTCAAGTCACTCACTGGAACTGAACCTGTATGTTTCAGGAGAGAACTCTGAAGGACGCGAGTCTCCCACACTGTTATCACCCAGTGCCACCTGCCCTGCTGAAGCTCTCGTCCCATACTTCACTAGACAACCTCACCACCACGATCCTCATCACTACCTCAAAGTATATCTACAATTTAATCTTACCTTTAAGTACTAATAGTGAAAGTGGTACTTTTTTGAGAATATTTTATGTATATAGAAAGGAAAAAGAGAATGTAGTCTGTGTGTGTGTTCTACTGAATTATTATTACTTGTATATTAAAAGTGGTAAACCCGTGTGGGTCATGGAGAACACTGGAGAAGGGAAACTTTGGGGAGATATAATGAGAACATTAATAACATGTGTTGAGTCTTGTTGTGTCTCAAGTGTTGATTCCTGTTATGTTTTACAGAACTCGTCAGGGACATCCAACATGAGTCCAGCACTCGTCAACGAGAATGGTGACGAAGACATGACCATCGTGTCATCCAGGTCGACCTCTGACCCGCCTGCAGAAGAACAACAACAACCACACTCGCTCGGCAACACCACCTTCAGAATAGGCAGCAATGTGCACGACAAAATAATAGAAGAAGAGGAGAAAGTTCTGAATGCAGCGAGGGTCACACACAGTCCTCCAGCAAGGGTCACACAGAGTCCTCCAGCGAGAGTGGCACACAGTCCTCCAGCGAGGGACATCGATGTGGGAAAGGATTTTCAGTTCAGCAACATAGTAACCGCTGCTTCTGACGATGGTCCAACGATGGATTTATCCGGAGAGTCTGTGGATCCCGAGAATGAAACTACGGAAGCTGAACGGAAAGTGGCGGTGGAGGAACCACAAGAAAGTCCCGTGGAAAAGGAAGATGGAAAAAAAAGCCACCAAGATGTAAAGAGAATCCTGCTGCCTGCAGCAGCTTCTCCACCTCCGCCACCCAAACCAGGCACCAGAGACACAGGTACGCCAATAACCTCGTTATATTCATGGGGAAGTTCTAAACTCACAAGGGACATACAGTGCCGGGGCAGTGGGAGGTAATCAGGTTTAATCCAGGGAAGGAAAGGGTAGCTTCACTTCCATGGATGAAACGCTTTTCACCAGTATTAAGAAACCTCCCTTATGTATTCAAGTGACGGAGCTGTGCTGAGTCAGTGACATAATGGGGAAAGGGGGGGGGGGTCTGTGCTGTGTTATCCATACTCTTGATATATCAGATACATATGCAACTTTTTCACCACACAGTAGCTTCATTAGTCCAGTACAAAGAAAAAATAGTGAAGATCAGAAGGAGATTGAGGTAATCAGTCCCTCACCCTAGAGTCGATGTAATCTTGATAAGAATCAAGTGTTGCATATGTGTCTAATGTATCACTTGTCGGTTCTTTGAACCATTTATCGTCATCCACACGGGTTTAGCGTTTATTGAATGTCACAGGAACCAAAGAAAGGAGGGCAGGGGAGTGAGGGGAGGTTAAGGCTCATTATAAGAGGTTCCCGCCGTTGTTTGACATTATTGTATAACACTAAAAGGTTGTTTCTTAATGTGACCTTTGACAAGCAAATGACAATTATACAAACTTTTATTTCTTCAAGATACAGTAGTACATAGTACAATACTAGTAGTGATGATTTCTACAGAGCGGTCTCTTCTACAGAGCGGCTCCCACAGTACGGTCTCCTCGGTACGGTCTCCTCTCAGCGGTCTCCTCCCGAAAGGTCTGCGGCTGAGCGGACTCCTTTTCACACCTTCATGCTAATGACCTTGACCTCACCCTCGACCACCTCGCCCTCAACCCCCCACCCACGCCCCCCACCCTGCGCCCGTGCGCCCTGCCCGCGTGCCTGCCCCGACCGCGGCCACCCCCGCACCCCGACCGGCGGCCACCCCCGCGCCCCAACCGGCGGCCACCCCCGCGCCCCGACCGGCGGCCGCCCCCGCGCCCCGACCGGCGGCCGCCCCCATGCCCTGCCCCACGCCCGCCCTCGCGCCCGCCCCGCGCCTTCTGCAGCATCGTCCGGATCGTCCCCACCCCCCGAATTTTTTCCGATTTTTTTGAATTTTTTTTGAATTTCATTTTCTTGTGCTCTCCATCTCCTCGGATCAAATTTTTTGGGTTTCCCCCTATGGGTACCCCTCCCACCACCCACTTCCATCCCAAAATTCCTGCTCCATCTCCTTGGATCAAGTTTTTCTCGATATCAATAATACAAAGACTCCACTTCCTCAGATCAAGTTTTTTGAGGTTCCCCCTCCCACTTTCACCCCCATCCCAAATTTTTTTTTATTTTTTTTTATTTTTTTGTGCTCTCCTCGAATCAAGTTTTTAGATTCCCCCCTCTGGGGTTAAGCATTCAAAATAGACTCCCACTTGCATCCCAAATTCCCTGCTCCATCTCCTCGGATCAAGTTTTTCTCGATATCAATAATACAAAGATTTTCTCCCCACACCTCCCACCACCCACTTCTACCTCAAATATTCCTGCTCTACTTCCTTGGATCAAGTTTTTCTCGATATCAATAATACAAAGACTCCAACTCCTCGGATCAAGTTTTTGGATTCCCCCTATGGGGTTTCGAAATTCTTATGATCTCCTCAGATCAAGTTTTTCTCGATATCAATAATACGAAGATTTCCCCCATCATCCACTTCTACCCCAAAATTTCTGCTCCAACTCCTTGGATCAAGTTTTTTGGATTCCCCCCTCTAGGGGTAAGCATTCAAATGAACTCCCCCTATGGGGCATGGTACTTTCTCTTACTACAGGTCTAAACAAGTGTGATGTCACCCCACCTGTGTTTACTCGGCAGTCAGTGACGTCACGTGATGACCTCACACACACAGGCTGAATCTTGTCGAGCAGACAATAACTTAAAATGCAGGATAACACTAATACACAATATTTTCATTTATTTATTTATTATACAACCAATGCATTTCATATACATCCAACAAAAAAATTAATTGAAAAAAGGTACAATTCATTGACTAAAATCAACATAGAGTAATTCTTTTTCTCTTGAAGAAATTCTATGCATTTTGTTCTGGATCATCTTCGTCGTCACCATCTCAATATTACACATTTCATATACAACATAGGGAAAACATTACACATTTTCACTCTTAACTCAGGATAACCCAAATAATTCCACATTTTTTCGTTAATACCCACAACAATCCACAATTTCTTTACAAAAGATTCACTCTCCTCAAGTCTAGACATTTTTCTCGTTTTAACTATTTCGTCAGAAAAAGTCATCACAACACTTACAACTTATAACCACTTTCGATAAATTCACTAGTCGCAATTTTACATATTACGAAGTTAATACGCCGTGCGCACACACACAAACACACACAAAACACACACACATGCACATGCACACACACACACACACACACACCCCACACACACACACACACACACACACACACAACACACACACACACACACACCTCACTTTACTTTGAACACCTTCAAAACACACTCATAAATCATTAAATACTCACAAAAAAATACCTTTGAACATTTCCAAACAACACCGAAACACTTCCAAGACAACATTTTGAATACTCCTAAATAAGATTTGACATCTCTAATTTATTTTACACTTATATTATTTCATTAAATTACAACTCACTACCCAAACTCTTCCCTCATTCTCCAGATTTTTACAACAGTATCACAAAAACTAACTCAAACACTTTACTTTGAACAACACCAAAAACACCTTCAATTACCTTTGAATACTCCAAAAACATCATTCGAACACCCCCAAATCACCAATGAATGCTCCCAGAACACCTTCATAAATACTCTTGCACATCATTTGAACACCTTCAAAACACTCTCATAAATCATTGAATACTCACAAATACACCACTGATTACTACTAATACACCACTGAATTCTGTCAAAACACCACCAAAATCACCATAAACTAAGATCAACATCACAGACTAACACCAATTTTCACACAAATTTCTATGAAATGGGTGTTAGCTGGTGATGCTAAACTTAGTTTCTTGGTGATTTTGACGGTGTTTTGGGAGTATTCAAAGGAGTTTGATGATGTTTCTTGAATGTGTTCAAATGATGTTTTTGGAATAATCAAAGGTAATTGATGATGTTTTTGGTGTTGTACAAAGTAAAGTGGTGTGTGTGTGTGTGTACTCGCCTATTTGTGGTTGCAGGGGTCGAGTCTTAGCTCCTGGCCCCGCCTCTTCACCGGTTGCTACTGGGCCCTCTCTCTCCCCGCTCCATGAGCTTTATCAAACCTCGTCTTAAAACTGTGTATGGTTCCTGCCTCTACTACGTCATTTTCTAGGCTATTCCACTGCCTTACAATTCTATGACTGAAGAAATACTTCCTAATATCTCTCTGACTCATTTGTGTCTTCAACTTCCAATTGTGGCCTCTTGTTTCTGCGTCCCCTCCCTGGAACATCCTGTCCTTGTCCACCTTGTCTATTCCACGCAGTATTTTATATGTCGTTATCATGTCTCCCCTGACCCTCCTGTCCTCCAATGTCGTCAGGCCGATTTCCCTTAATCTTTCTTCATAGGACATTCCCCTTAGCTCTGGAACTAACCTTGTCGCAAACCTTTGTACTTTCTCTAGTTTCTGACGTGCTTTATCAAGTGCGGGTTCCAAACAGGTGGCATACTCAGTATGGGCCTGACAACACGGTGTACAGTGTCTTGAACGATTCCTTACTAAGGTATCGGAATGCTGTTCTCAGGTTTGCCAGGCGCCCCATATGCTGCAGCAGTTATCTGGTTGATGTGTGCTTCCGGAGACATGCTCGGTGTTATACTCACCCCCAAGATCTTTCTCCTTGAGTGAGTTTGCAGTCTTTGGCCACCTAGCCTATACTCTGTCTGTGGTCTTCTGTGCCTTCCCCTATCTTCATGACTTTGTATTTGGCAGGATTAAATTCGAGAAGCCATTTGCTGGACCAGTGTCCAGTCTGTCCAGGTCTCTTGAAGTCCTGCCTGGTCCTCATCAGATTTAATTCTCCTCATTAACTTCACATCATCTGCAAACAGGGACACTTCTGAGTCTAACCCTTCCATCATGGTCGTTCACATATACCAAAAATAGCACTGGGTGTGTGGTGTGTGTGTGTGTGTGGTGTGTGTGTGTGTGTGTTGTGTGTGTGTGTGTGTGTGTGTGTGTGTGTGTGTGTGGTGTGTGTTAGTGTTGGTAATGTCTCATGACATAAGTGTATGAGTTAGTTTTTGTGATACTGTTGTAAAAATCTGGAGAATGAGGGAGGAGTTTGGGGGATGAGTTGTAATTTAATGAAATATGTAAGTGTAGATAAATTAGAGATGTCAAATCTTAAGATAAGAGATAAGATAAGATAAGATTTCGTTCGGATTTTTAACCCCGGAGGGTTAGCCACCCAGGATAACCCAAGAAAGTCAGTGCGTCATCGAGGACTGTCTTACTTATTTCCATTGGGGTCCTTAATCTTGTCCCCCAGGATGCGACCCACACCAGTCGACTAACACCCAGGTACCTATTTGCTGCTAGGTGAACAGGGCAACAGGTGTAAGGAAACGTGTCGAAATGTTTCCACCCGCCGGGAATCGAACCCGGGCCCTCCGTGTGTGAAGCGGGAGCTTTAGCCACCAGGCCACCGGGCCACCATCAGGCCACCGGGAGTAATCAAAATGTTGACTTGGAAATGTTTCAGTGTTGTTTGGAAAATGTCCAAAGGTGTTTATGTGAGTATTCAAATGATTTATGAGAGTGTTCGAAGTAATCTGTGGGTTGTTCTGTAGTGAGATGATAAAGGTTGTCGATGAGAGAATATTTCTTAAGAGATATTGAGAAAAGGTGGTCTCAAATGATGATGTATGAGAGTGTTTTGAAGGTGTTCAAAGTAAAGTGTGTTGTCTGTGTGTGCTAGTTGGTCATAGAATTTTGTGAATATCTTGGTTACAGTGATTTTAGTGGATTTGAGATGGGTGATGAGATGCATTTATGGATGTGAAATGTGATTTTTGTGTTTGTTCTAAAGAGGTGTATTGGGAGATGGGTGAGTGGATGTGAAGAAATGTGGGTGAGATGGAGAGGGGTATGAGGAGGGTTGTATTAAAAATTTAATGAATAGGGGGGATTTTACTGAAAATAAAGGTAATGTGTGAATATTATAAAAGAAATTATAGAAATGAAAAGTTATGATACACTGGAAAAGAATGGAGGGTGTTGAAACATGTCACAGTAGTTGGGTAGTGAGATTACTTGTTGTGAGTATAATATTAATTTATGTGGATACAAGGAGATGGGTATGGAGAGGATTTTATTAGAATTTTAGTAATGTAGGGAGGAATGTGTATTACATTTTAAGATTCAATAAAAAGAAGGGGAAAAATTTGTATCGAAACAGGAAAAATTGTGAATAAATTGGTAAGTGATGAGGGTTGTGGGTATTGTTGTCGAACTAGAGATAACGAAAAAGATGTTATAAGTGGGTTGGTGTTGTGAGTGTAGTGGGTTGTGGGTGTTGTGGGTTGCGGGTGTTGTTGTCGAACTAGAGATACCGAAAAAGATGTTATAAGTGGGTTGTTGTTGTGGGTGATGTGGGTGTAGTGGGTTGTTGTTGTGGGTGATGTGGGTGTAGTGGGTTGTGGGTATTGTTGTCGAACTAGAGATACCAAAAAAGATGTTATAAGTGGGTTGTTGTTGTGGGTGTTGTGGTTGTGGGTGTTGTTGTCGAACTAGAGATGCTGAAAAGTGGTTATAAGTTGTGGGTTGTTGTTGTGGGGTGTGGGTGATGTGGGTTGTGGGTTTGTGGGTGTTGTGGGATGTGGGTGTTGTGGGTTGTGGGTGCTGTTGTCGAACTAGAGATACCGAAAAAGAGATGATTCTGTTGTAAGTGTTCGTGTGTGTTTGCTTTGTGCTCATGTTTTTTTTTTTTTCGCTCATGTTATATCTTAGTTGGAGGAGAGTGTACTCGTAGAAATTGGTAATCGTCTTGGTTATAGTTATTTGAGGGGATTTGTGTGAAAATTGGTGTTAGTCTGTGATGTTGATCTTAGTTTATGGTGATTTTGGTGGTGTTTTGACTGAATTCAGTGGTGTATTAGTAGTAATCAGTGGTGTATTTGTGAGTATTCAATGATTTATGAGAGTGTTTTGAAGGTGTTCAAATGATGTGCAAGAGTATTTATGAAGGTGTTCTGGGAGCATTCATTGGTGATTTGGGGGTGTTCGAATGATGTTTTTGGAGTATTCAAAGGTAATTGAAGGTGTTTTTGGTGTTGTTCAAAGTAAAGTGTTTGAGTTAGTTTTTGTGATACTGTTGTAAAAATCTGGAGAATGAGGGAAGAGTTTGGGTAGTGAGTTGTAATTTAATGAAATAATATAAGTGTAGATAAATTAGAGATGTCAAATCTTATTTAGGAGTATTCAAAATGTTGTCTTGGAAGTGTTTCGGTGTTGTTTGGAAATGTTCAAAGGTATTTTTTTGTGAGTATTTAATGATTTATGAGTGTGTTTTGAAGGTGTTCAAAGTAAAGTGAGGTGTGTGTGTGTGTGTGTGGTGTGTGTGTGTGTGTGTGTGTGTGTTGTGTGTGTGTGCGTATTAACTTCGTAATATGTAAAATTGTGACTAGTGAATTTATCGAAAGTGGTTATAAGTTGTAAGTGTTGTGATGACTTTTTCTGACGAAATAGTTAAAACGAGAAAAAATGTCTAGACTTGAGGAAGAGTGAATCTTTTGTAAAGAAATTGTGGATTCTTGTGGGTATTAACGAAAAAATGTGGAATTAATTTGGGTTATCCTGAGTTAAGAGTGAAAATGTGTAATGTTTTCCCTATGTTGTATATTGAAAATGTATAATATGAGATGGTGGCGACGAAGATGATCCAGAACAAAATGCATAGAATTTCTTCAAGAGAAAAAGAATTACTCTATGTTGATTTAGTCAATGAATTGTACCTTTTTTCAATTAATTTTTTGTTGGATGTATATGAAATACATTGGTTGTATAATAAATAAATAAATAAAATATTGTGTATTAGTGTTATCCTGCATTTTAAGTTATTGTCTGCTCGACAAGATTCAGCCTGGTGTGTGAGGTCATCCATGTGACGTCACTGGACATAGGGGGAAGTCGACAAGATTCAGCCTGTGTGTGTGTGGTCATCATGTGACGTCACTGACTGCCGAGTAAACACAGGTGGGGTGACATCACACTTGTTTAGACCTGTAGTAAGAGAAAGTACCATGCCCCATAGAGGGAGTTCATTTGAATGCTTACCCCTAGAGGGGGAATCCAAAAAACTTGATCCAGGAGTTGGGACAGAAATTTTGGGGTAGAAGTGGATTGATGGGGGAAATCTTTGTATTATTGATATCGAGAAAAACTTGATCCGAGGAGATCATAAGAATTTCGAAACCCCATAGGGGGAATCCAAAAACTTGATCTGAGGAGTTGGAGTCTTTGTATTATTGATATCGAGAAAAACTTGATCCAAGGAAGTAGAGCAGGAATATTTGAGGTAGAAGTGGGTGGTGGGAGGTGTGGGGGAAAAATCTTTGTATTATTGATATCGAGATAAACTTGATCCGAGGAGATGGAGCAGGGAATTTGGGATGCAAGTGGGAGTCTATTTTGAATGCTTACCCCTGAGGGGGGAATCTAAAAACTTGATTCGAGGAGAGCACAAGAAAATAAAAAAAAAATCGAAAAATTTTTGGATGGGGGTGAAAGTGGGAGGGGGAACCTCAAAAAACTTGATCCAAGGAAGTAGAGCAGGAAAATTTAGGGTGAAAGTGGGAGTCCATTTTGAATGCTTACCCCAAGAGGGGGAATCTAAAAACTTGATTCGAGGAGAGCACAAGAAAATAAAAAAATCGAAAAAATTTTGGATGGGGGTGAAAGTGGGAGGGGAACCTCAAAAACTGATCCAAGGAAGTAGAGCAGGAAAATTTAGGGTGAAAGTGGGAGTCCATTTTGAATGCTTACCCCCAGAGGGGGAATCCAAAAACTTGATTCGAGGAGAGCACAAGAAAATAAAAAAAAAATTTCAAAAAAATTTTGGATGGGGGTGAAAGTGGGAGGGGAACCTCAAAAAACTTGATCTGAGGAAGTGGAGTCTTTGTATTATTGATATCGAGAAAAACTTGATCCAAGGAGATGGAGCAGAAATTTTGGAATGGAAGTGGGTGGTGGGAGTTGTACCCATAGGGGGAAACCCATAAAATTTGATCCGAGGAGATGGAGAGCACAAGAAAATGAAATTAAAAAAAAATTCGAAAACAAATCGGAAAAAATTCGGGGGGTGGGGGCGATCCGGACGACGCTGCAGAAGGTGCGGGGCGGGTGCGAGGGCAGGCATAGGGCAGGGTGCGGGGGTGGCCGCCAGTCGGGGCGGGTGCATGGGCGGGCGGGGCGCACGGGGCGCGGGGTGGGGGGCGTGGGTGGGGGGATTGAGTGCGAGGTGGTCGAGGGTGAGGTGGTCGAGGGTGAGGTGGTCAAGGGTGAGCTCAAGGTCATTAGCATAAAGGTGTGAAAAGGAGTCCGCTCAGCCTCAGCCGCAGACCTTTCGGGAGGAGACCGCTGAGAGACCGTACCGTGGAGACCGTACCATGGGAGCCGCTCTGTAGAAGAGACCGCTCTGTAGAAATCATCACTACTAATACTGAATGACACTGGATAATAATAATAATAATAATAATATTATTATTATTATTATTATTTCTTATTAATATTACTGTTTTATTGTTATTATAATCGAAAAGAGCTAAACCCTCTCAGCTTATACAGTGCTACGTAAAATGTGTCAAGTAATACAAGCAGTGACTCGGTTTGCACTGAGCGAGGAATCAGCAACAGGCCCAGCTCTACTTCTGCCTTTGATCCCCGTTGTCGTGGGAAACCTTTTTCACCACGATGCACTCCCAGCACGTGAAGATTTCACCACCTGATGAAGGAGCCACCGACTCCTGATGAATACCCTGCACGTCAATCTGTCCACCCTATCACTGCTAAGGACAAGATAGTTACTACCTCTGATATGCCGGATATGCTGAGGACGAAGATGATGTCAGTATTCGTCAAGAGGCTGGACCGTGATATTACCTGCCAGAGAACCAGCGACCTGGCACCTCATTGTGGACGTGAACGATAAAGCCAGGTACATGAAATCACGAAGATTCCCAACTCGTCTTTGATGCTCAAGATCAGATTTGCTGAGAGCTTTATGGCTTTCCAGACTCTCAATGGAGATGTTTGCATCTCTTAGTGTTATATAGACCCGAGGAACGTTGAACCATAACGCTACCATCACATTACCCCATGCAGGAGCTGATACTCATGTGCCCACATTGACAGATACTGCTTGCCGAAGGACAAGAAAATACTACTGCAAATGAGGTAATGAAAGCCAAACCTACAAGGACTATTCCACTACTCAGCCAAAATGCCTTAACTGCAAGAGTGATCATCGTAACCTTGCAGCCAAATGCCCACTTCGGAAATAAATCATCAAAAAGCAGAAGACCATAATGAAGTCAACACCACGCCTCCAGGTCCCCACCAGAAGATCTCACGAGGTGTTCAGCAGCCAACCATCACCACCACTGCACCAGTGATGAAGTCAACGTCAGCCTTTCAAACTGGAGCCTCATAGACAGATTTAGAAAACACTCGCCTGTATAATCTATGCCCATGTGGAAAATACTGCCATCTAGGTACCTTCAGTAAAGTCGCCAATGACATATTCCTCTTCAGCAATCTTCCTGATATGAAATTTCCATGCCAACTCCACTCAAACATTCAGGATCATCCATTCAGACAACTGCAATGTGATTATCCTAGAAGTAGCCAGGCCAGTCACTACTATAGTAGCAGTAGGTTAGGTTAGGTAAGATTTGTCAGGAAACAGGACAAGTGTTTCTCGACGCGAGTCTGTCGTATGATGACCCGCAACTGGAGATTTTGGTCATCTGACAGAGACCTTCCACTGGCTTACCCCTCCACCCCCTTAAAGATTATGCAGCAGCCAACCTTTAAGAAGACAAAGAAGATGACAGCGTAGAAGAAACTGCAGCCAATAGAAAAATTATGTGCTTTATCTCCACTAAATACAACTTAGAATGCTTCTATGCCGAAGTGTTTCCTTACACCGGTTGTCCATGTTCACCTAGCAGTAAAATAGGTACCTGGGTGTTAGTCGACTGGTGAGGGTCGCATCCTGGGAACAAAACTGACCTAATTTGCCCAAGAAATGCTCTGCATAACAAGCGGTTTTCTATATAGTAGTATGTCATTGATATCAGTTATGGTCTGTATACCTTGTACATGTACTTGTAGAAATAAAGATATGTAATTATTATTCATTAATTAAAAAATAGTTTGACACTATTTTTTTTTTTCTAAAATTGTAGGCTAGACTTCAATAAACTTTCGCACGTTTTGCTAATATAATACAATAATTTCCTGGGTAAACGTATCATAATTTTGACTGTGAATGTTATGTAATATTCTACGGTGATGTGGAAAATGTGAGAGCAACGAAATATAATTATTTTATCTTCCTAGCCTATCATTTCTATCGTGTTTTGTAAACTATTGTATTTTGTTCAGACTTGATCAGAAAGTCCACGGATGCAAATGGCGGACTGACGATATAGTACATCTCTCGATATTAATCTCTTCATTTTACGTATTAAAACATTCTTGACTGGAGGTGAACATGTGACATAAAACCTAATGACCTTATGATTAAGAACTAAGACATAAAAGAAGGACCTGTAGGACAGCAGGTCCAAGCTTCCGTTAAGAATGCATATATCAGCACAATGATAAAGGAACACGGCACCGATGGTCACAAGTAAGGTCCACATACTATGTATTATCCAACTTTTTTAAAGTACACAAGTTGGCCTTAACGTACTGGTTTGTCATATCCTATTCCCGCCCCCCTGTGTTTAATTAAATTGTGGAGTCCTGTTATGTAGATATTTCAGCACATATTACGTCCCTTATTAACGTAACTTACATGCCATGTAAGAAGCCTTGTGGGACAAATACCAAGACGAGCCTCAAGATCACGGTGTCTCCAGCCCCATTGTCCTTTTTCACAAACCATATCGTGTGCACTTTTATCCATAGTATTTAAGGTAAGTAATATGTGTGTGTTGTAGTGAGCTTTACAGTTCCTTTGCGTTGAAAATTATGTAATTGTTGTGTAGTTAATGTGTGTTTGTGTGTGTTGATCTTCTCTCAGTATTTAATGTGTGTTTCACTGTGACTTGCTGCCAGTGGTTGCTGCTGCTGCAAGTGACGGAGGCACTCAGCACGCTGTCTGCTTGATGCCACCTTCGGAAGCACCTATGGAGCCACCTGACAGAGCTTCTGAGGTAGCTCCTAAGGGAGTATCACCAGACGCATCTAAGGGGACTCGGTCAGGGGTGCCTAAAAACATACAAGGTGCTGCTGCTGAAACACGTAAACTGGCATCAAAGAACGCCCCAAAAGGAGTACATACGGTGTCACCAGGGACACCCCAGGGTGCACCTCAGGGGTCAACAGGTGCGTCACAAGGGGCTAGAGACATGCCTGGCCGAGCCTCCGAAGCAAAAGTTCTTGCTCGAAGGACAAGCGTGACCCCGCCTCGGTTAGCTGCCCCCGACCCTCCTAAAGGTTAGTAGCAAGACTGTCAGGGACCCATTAATGTACATTAAAGAAAATTGATACAGGTTTTGTAGTCTTTTGTGATTGAATATTACATGAAAACAATAAAAAAAAACCTGATTATGCAAACTTTCAGCGCATATACACATATGCAGACAGGGGACCTAATTATACATAGCATCCATGAGTGAGTTTTCTCTAAATTCGTGGATTTTATCGCCTTCGTGCACAGAATTAAGCAGGGTGTGAGAACATTGTCACTAGTAAAGTTGAATTTGGTTAGTTGTACATCAAGTAGTAAGCGCAGTATGATTTCGACGGGTTTACCGCATTTTTTTTAAATAATAATTATTAAGGTAGGTGTCGTGAGAGGCGACTAAAATGCCGGGAGCAAGGGAGGGGCTAGTAACCCCTTCTCCAGTGTAAATTACTAAGTGTAAGAAGATCTTTTTATTTTTTCGGGTCATTCTAACTTGGTGGGAGACGAACAGTGTAGTAAAAAATCGTAAGAAAGTTGTTTGCTTATGTGAATGAAGGAACTGATGTGGATATCACCCATACCAGGATTTTGAAAAATAGCCCCCCTCCTTCCCTACTAAATTTTTCTTTCAACAGTGCTAAAAACTAGCCCTCCCCTCCCCCGAAAAAAACAAACCAATGTATTATCATATTCCGGGGGAAGCACTAAAGCCGCAGAGGTCAATACAGCGCCTGGGAAATGGGAGATAATCAGGTTTGATTGAAGGAAAGTGAAAAGTTTTTCTCTGATATCGGAGCTCCTCCCTTGTAAAGGTCGCAGCCTAAATGCATCATCATTAAAGGTTCCCTTGCACCTTTCTACACCTTTAAACTATCCGCCATGATCTTTACATATCCTTAAAAGCCATCAATTTAACTATTGATGTAGCAATGTTAAAGTGCGAACTAATTTAGATAAAACTTAAATTAAATATTCATTCGTAACTAAAATAGACTCGTTAAAGTTTAGTAATACGTAATCTAAACTGGGTAGAAAATGTTGATCCCACAGGTTACACAGTAGACCATAACCTTTATGACAAGTAAGTATACATTATGGTTCATATACTGTTGATGTAAAGTAGCGATTCTTCACTTACCTGAGGTGGTGCCCACTCTCACAGTTGGTCATCACCCCCATCCTCCCCCTCAGTATAAAATTTTGAATGTAAAAATAAAAAAAAAGATAAAGCAACTAGTTTTCTTTCTCATCTATATTAGTTTTAACTATTGAAAAGAGTCCATTTAAGGAGCAAATCTCAAATACACAGCATTATTCCTTATTTTTGCTCTGGGTTCGTCACCTTAAAATTACATACGCCCCCTTGGGGGAGGGCGACCTTCCTAGGTTAAGAACCGCTGCTCTAATGCATGTTTAGTACAGTACACCCGAGTGTGCTTTCTAACACCTCGACACACTTATATGAGCTTATGACACATTAATGCACAAGGAGTATGTGCGTGTACTCACCTACTTATGGTTTCAGGGGTCGATTCATGGCTCCTGGCCCCGCCTCTTCGTTGGTCGCTACTAGGTCCACGCTCTCCCTGCCACAAGAGCCTTATCGTGTGTACTCACCTATTTGTGGTTGCAGGGGTAGTCAGTTCCTGGCCACGCTTCTTCGCTGATCGCTACTAGGTCCCGTCTCCCTGCTCCAAATGCCTTATCGTACCTCATCTTAAAGCTATGTATGAATTCTGCCTCCACTACTTCACTCTCCAGATTGTTCCACTTCCTGGCAACTCTAAGGCTGAAGAAATACTTCCTAACATCACTATGACTCATCTGAGTTTTCAACTTCCAGTTGTGTCCTTTTGTTGCTGCGTCTCGTCTCTGAAACTTTCTGGCCTTGTCCACCTTGTCAATTCCTCTCAGCATTTTATACATCGTTATCATGTTTACCTTATCCCTCGTGTAGTCAGGATGATTTCCCTTAACCTCTCCTCATAGGACATACCCCTTACCTCCGGGACTAGTATTGTTGCAAACCTTTGCACTTTCTCTAATTTCTTGACGTGCGCGCGCGCGTGTATGTTGTGTGTGTGTTGTTGTGGTGGTTGTGTGTGTGGTGTGTGTGTGTGTGTGTGTATGTGTGTGTGTGTGTGTGTGTCACATAAAAGATAATAGAATATGAAATGTTACATTTCTGGAGAGAGCATGTTCTGGTGTACAGTACTAGACAATATATGGAAGACTTCCCACTGCTGTTGTAGCACTCTTCCACAAAAATACTTGACTGGAAGTCTTTCACAGAAAACCTAGTTGATTGGAATTCTTTCACGGAAAGCTTAGTTGATTGGAAGTCTCACAGAAATCCTAGTTAATTGGAAGTTTTTCACATAAATAGTTGATTGCTGCTTGGCAGGGTACGACTTGATGACGTATGAGGAGTGTTACTGAAGCATTTACTATGTTTGGCAGGGTATGACTTGATAGCAACACGAATCATGCAGCAGATAGTGGGGGAGAACAGGGACATCCCAGCGCCTTCCACCGTCCCTGAGGCTGATCCTCTACTGCGCTCACTCCCGCCCCCGAAGTAAGTCGGAAACTCCTTGTCGAGTGGTTAGGATCCAACTCTACTTTTGTTAGTTTAAACCCCTCAAGGAAGGCTCCTTGACGCTGGTGAGGGGCTCTTGATCTAGGGAATTGGATCTGTGCTCCAGTTCCCTGAATTAAGCCTGAATGCCTTCCATCCCCCCATAGGCGCTGTATAATCCTACGGGTTTAGTGCTTCCCCCTTGATTATAATAATAATAATAATTGTTAGTTTAAATAAAGAAACATAGCTAAGCTCGTACTGTATTTTCTTGCATATAAGGCGCACGAGCGTTCTAGTATTACAACTTTATTATAGTCAACTGTATGTCCTTTAATAAAACACCACTTGCCAGTAACCCAAAGCCTATTCTTAATGCTGACCTTAAGCATATAAGGCGCAGGCTGATTTTCAAAGTCTTTTCTTGGTAAAAAAAAAAAAAAAAAGAGGGCGCAACTTATACTCCGGGAAATACGATATATACTGTTGCTTTCTTGTCTACTTAATTAATCATTACTAAATAATCATAGAATTTAAGAGTGTTAGTTTTTTACAAAAGTATTTATGGTATGAAGGTACTCGCTTTGATTTTATGATACAAACTTCAGATGTGTTAAGTACAGTTTAATGTTTCAAGTGTATGCAGTTTCTTAGTTCTCCAGGTAAGTACAACCAACATAGTAATGTTTAATGTTTGGTATTGTAAATTTTTTAGTTTCGAAGAATATTTGTGTGAAGCCTACACAGGTTGAAGAACTAGGAGCTTTATCAATCTAACAGACACACGAGAACGGAGACTAATACAGATGAACCAGTGAGGTAGTGTGATAAAGTAGTAGTAGTGGCCACTTAAGTGTCGGGGACTTTATACTGGAATTGTAATTTGTTGGCCGTGGAAGTACTGGTCAAGAATTGGGGCTGCTCCTCCGTTTCTCCGATCAAACCTGATTACTTCTCATTTTCCATGCGTTGCATGACCCCCTACGAATCTAGTGCTTTCCTATGAAAATAATAATGTGGGTATTTGAGGGTAAGTGCAGGTGGTAAAGGAAATAAATGGCGGAATGACGAGGTGAGCATGGAGGTAAAAGGGGAAAAATTTGGCTTAATAAAAGTTTTTACAGTGTGACAGTTCAGAAACGGAGGAATATATGAAAAATAATAAAGATGTTAAAAAAGTTATAAAAAATAATAACCTTAAAGAGTGGGTGAAGTTGTGGCAGTTTTGTTTTGCTGAAAATGGGAAAGATTTATTTATTTATTTAGAAATTTAGCATACAAACAGAGGTAAAAAAAAAATACAGGTAAGAGCAGCATGCCAAAGCCACTTATATGCATAGCATTACGGGCTGGCTTAAAATTAACTTAAGATTAACTAAGCAATGATGAAATCGGTGATAAAACATTATTGTAAACAGATAACTATAAAAACAAATGAGTATTACAAAGACAGGTCATATGGTTGTATGCATTGCTGTTCATTCAGTAGAATGGAGTATTCTGTTGGGTAGTGTATTTAAAAAAAATAACAAAGTTAGGTTTAACATTTGTGTGTATAATGTGAGTAACATTTAGGATATACAATTTAATATGGTTCTTTATTCAGTATTTATTTGGTTTTGAGTGAGTAAGTGAACCTTGAGAAGAGACTTGAATTTATAAACAGTAGTGTTTCTTTTATATTTACAGGTAATGAATTCCAGATTTTAGGGCCTTTTATGTGCATTGAGTTTTTGCATAGTGTGAGAATGGACACGAGGAACATCAAAGAGTGATCTGTGCCTTGTATTATGGTCATGTGTTCTGTTGAGGTTGGCAAGGAGATGTTTGAGGGAGGGTTAATAATTATGTTAGAATAGGTGCAATAATAAAAATGGATTTTTGTATGGTGAGTAGGTTGAGTGTTTTGAATTTTGGGTTTGGAGTGTGCTGCCTGTATGAGAATTTGTTATCATTCTAAGCAGCCTTTTGTTGGGTAATTAGTGGTCTGAGATGGTTAGTTGTTGTTGAGCCCCATGCACAAATTGCATAGGTGAGATAGGGGTAAATAAGAGAGTGATATAGGGCCAGGAGGGCTGACTGTGGAACATAGTACCGTATCTTCGATAATATGCCTACAGTCTTGGAAATTTTCCTTAGAAATTTGTTGTATATGTGTAATGAAATTTGAGTCTATTATCGAGGTGGATTCCTAAGAATTTTCCCTCTGTTAGCTTTGTGATAGGTGATCCGTTTATCATTATGTTAAGAGGGACATCTGTAGCTCTGCTACCAAACTGAATGAAGTAGGTTTTGTCAATGTTTAGTGTAAAATTTGTTAGTCCTCATCCAGGAGATATTTTCTGTTTAATTCGGTGTTTACAGTATTGGCTAGCGTGACTGGGCTCGGGTGAGAGAAGACGTATGTGGTGCATCTGCAAAAAGTGTGGGTTTGAGTAATTGCGAAGCATTTGGTAGGTCATTTATTTTATAGGAGAAAGAGAAGAGGGCCAAGGACACTTCCCTGTGGGACACCAACTGTAATTGGTTGTGCGGAAAGGGTTGCCCCATTTGCGTACACATATTGGCTTCTGTTGCTGAGGTAAGACTTGAGGTAGTTGAGGGAGTGCCCTCTAATACCATAGTGTGAAAAATTTTACGTGGAGCAAGTCCCTGGTCAACTGTAAACAAAAGCTTTACTAAGTCAAGTGAAGACCCCAGTGGGACTTCTTTTTTCTCTATTGCAGTGATATTGTTCTAGCATGTGTAAAAATAGCATCATTAGTATTTTTATTAGGCCTGAATCCAAATTGGCAGGGGGTTTAGAATGTTATGGGAGATGAGGTAGGAGTGATTCGTTTATGAATTAATTTTTCGAAGATTTTTGAGAGGGTGGGAAATTGGATATTGGCCTATAGTTATTAAACTCGTTTGGTCTCCTCCTTTTGGATCGGGGTGACCCTTGCTATTTTGAGAACTGTAGGAAGGTGGAGGATTCAATGGATTTGTTAAAGAGTGTTGCAATGATTGGTGATAGTATTTGTGACGCTTTTTTGTATATAAAGGGTGGTAAGGTATTTAAATCTCCTGCCTTGTTTTTCAGTGCGTTGATAAATAAGGGGGGACTTCGATGGGTTAGTCGAGCTAGGAACAGTGTGTTTTGGGTAGTTGCCAGTGAGGTATCATTGGTGGGGGTATCTGAGCTTGGGATATTATTGGCAAGGTTTTGAAACCCATAGTGGAGAAGAAATCATTGAGTTGTTTGCTGTTTTCTGTTGGTGGGAGTTGGGGTTCATCTGATTTGCTAAATTTTATTTTCGCTATGTCGTGAATCTTTTTTGTTCCCCGATTTCGATGGGCTTCCAGGTCTTTTTTATATCACCTCGTAAGTTGGATAATTGTTTATAATAAATTTTTTGCCTTTTTTTATCGGCGGTTAGGTTGACGAGTAACGTTTGTTTGGTCCTTGGGTTTTGTGACCCATTCTACTGTTTTTTTATATGGGGGGGTTTTTATTTTTGGGGTTTT
>NC_069484.1:22693066-22750566 GCF_026875155.1 Cherax quadricarinatus
TTTCAATGCCTCCCAGCACACAAAAGGGGGGATTCCCAAAACAGCCCCCTGGCAGTCTTAAGCGGCACTGGACAAGCACCTAAAGTCATTCCTGATCAGCCGGGCGTGGCTCGTACTTTGGTTTGCGTGCAGCCAGCAGCAACAGCCTGGTTGATCAGGCTCTGATCCACCAGGAGGCCTGGTCACAGACCGGGCCGCGGGGGCGTTGACCTCCGGAACTCTCTCCAGGTAAACTCCAGTAATATATATATATATATATATATATAATATATATATATATATATATATATATATATATATATATATATATATATATATGTATGTAGGTAGTAGGTTGGTAGACAGCAACCGCCCAGGAGGTACTACCGTCCTGCCAAGTGAGTGTAAAACGAAAGCCTATAATTGTTTTACATGATGGTAGGATTGCTGGTGTCTTTTGTCTGTCTCATAAATATCAAGATTACAGGTAAGTCTTGCTACTTCTACTTACACTTAGGTCACACTACACATACATGTATAAGCATATATATACACACCCCTCTGGTTTTCTTCTATTTTCTTTCTAATTCTTGTTCTTGTTTTATTTCCTCTTATCTCCATGGGAAGTGGAACAGAATTCTTCCTCTGTAAGCCATGCGTGTCGTAAGAGGCGACTAAAATGCCGGGAGCAAGGGGCTAGTAACCCCTTCTCCTGTATATATTACTAAATTTAAAAGGGAGAAACTTTAGTTTTTTCTTTGGGCCACCCCACCTCAGTGGGATATGGCTGGTACGTTGAAAGAAGATTATATATATATATATATATATATATATATATATATATATATATATATATATATAATATATATAATATATATATATATATATATATATATAATATTATGCTTTTGGAAGATGAAGAGGATTCTCAGTTGGTGGACATGTTCTGTTCAGGTTAACTCCCATCAAAAGAAGTTCATGGGTATTGTTTTTGATATGGTGACATTTCTTATCAGATCATCATTGTTAGTGAAGATGAGGTCTAGTGTATTCTCCAGTCTAAGTAGGCTCTATTATTTGCTGGTTTAAATTGAATTTTGTGCCGAGATTTAAAAGCTCGTGTGAGTGTGAGTTTTCATCAGAGCTGCCTCCTGGTGTTATTACTGCAACAATATTATTTGCTATATTCCTCCATTTTAGGTGCCTTAAGTTGAAATCCCCCAGGAGCAAGATGTTGGGTGCAGGAGCTGGAAGATTTTCCAGACAGTGGTCAATTTTTAACAGCTGTTCCTGGAATTGCTGGATGTTTGTATCCGGAGGCTTGTAGACTACCACAATGACTAGTTTTGGTTCTCGACCTTTACTGCTAAAACTTCCACTACATCATTTGAGGCATTAAGCAGTTCTGTGCAAACAAGTGACTCTGCAATGTACAGGCCAACCCCCCCCCCTTTTGCCTGTTCACTCTGTCACATCTGTATAGGTTGTAACCTGGGATCCATATTTCGTTGTCCAAGTGATCCTTTATGTGGGTCTCAGTGAAAGCCGCGAACATTGCCTTTGCCTCTGCAAGCAGTCCACGGATGAAAGGCATTTTTTTTTTGGTTGCTGGCTTTAGACCCTGTATTTTTGCAAAGAAAATGTTAGGACGGTGATATTGTTGGTACTGGGGGGAATTTTTTTCCCGGGGCTTTATATCTGTACGTTGGTTGGAGTGGAGGCCATCGACTGTGGTTCCACTCCGGGAAATGAGGGATTTGGTGTATGATTTCGCCATTTCCTGCCAGTTTTTTTTCCTTCCGGCACAAAAAAACCCTTCCCCCTTGAGTGGCTGGGGCAAACCCGTTTTCCCATGGCCTGGATGTTTTCTACTTTTTTCCCCTTTTAGATGGATGTGGAAATTTTAAGTTATAGCACAGCCTTTCCTTCTTAAGGGTACACATTTCAGGGGGAAAAAGCTTACAGGAAGGGAGTTTACTTTTTCCTGTTGTAATAGGGGCATGGCTTTTTGGGGGTGGTAAAGTTGCTTTCCCGTTGGGGTTTTAGATTTATGTGGATAAAGTGATAAGGGACGGTTGGTTTCCCCTTGTGGGTTTCGTGTTTCCCTGTTGTATGTTCCCGCTTACTTCTTTTCCCCTACCAACAATGAGCTCCCCGTTTTTTTTAAAATAACCCACATCTAAAGGGAGTCCTCTTGTTTGCATTTCCTCGGTTTTCTATTTTTGAAATATTGGTTTTACTTATCTTTGACTACACTTGTTTCCCACTATGGCCCCTGCCCCCATGAGTCATTTATATTATTCCTTCCTGGGGGAAATTCCCCACAAACCCGGCAAAATCTCCAGCTTCACCATTACTGTCCCCAGGACAGTATCTCCCTTCACCTTACTTCTCCCAGGGCAGCACCCCCCTTCCCATACTGTCTCCCAGGGCAGCACCTCCAGCTTCCCATTAATGTCTCCCCGACAGCACCTCCGCTTTACCATTACTGTCTCCCGGATTAAATGAAAAAATTTCTGGGTAAAATTCATATTTTTTTTTCCGTTTTGGGGACAATCAAAATATACGAAATAACAACATGTACATAAAAAAAAAACACTCACGGGGCAATACAAAATGTAAAAAGTCTTAGAGATTAAAAACCTGTAAAGGGGTCCCCGTTTTTATCGTAAAGTTTTTCAGTTTCCCCCGCATCTGTATTAAGTTCAGTCAGCCCAAACATTAGGCAGAAAACATTTTTAAAAATACTTTTCAAAATTTGTGATTGAAAGGGGTGACCGAAAAACACAAACGGGAAATTCCGACGACACAGGGCATCCATAACAGCGAATTCGCAAAAGCGAAGGTGACCTGTAATGGTTCAGGTAGCGGCACGAGTGTAGGTATGGTTGGTCCTAGAGATGGGAGGCAGGACATGGCGTGGGCTGCTCGAAGACACTCCTAACGAACCCGGGGACACGCCCGACGTACCCGGGGTTCCTTGTGGCCCCTTATCTACGGCCGCTGAGCCAGGCGGTGTCCGGGCTATGCGAGGACGGGAACTGAAAGCCACTTTGTATTCTGAAGCTCTGAAATATGAATAAATGATAAAGCGAGATTCTCCCAAAATCAGAAAGGTCCCCGAACAGGGGTAAAAGTGTGAAAGTTGAAGCTGATGAATAATATCAACACAAAAAAATACATAGGAAAATAAATAAAACAAAATTTAATTTAAATTTATTAGTTTCTTAAACTATTCTTTCAATATCCAATACCTCAACTTCCTTATTAGCATCTCATTGGTTTCATTCTTAAGTTATGATAGAGCTCTTTGCTCCATTGTTTTCTCATTTTATCAACCTTATTAACAAGGTTGTCCAGCGGCAGCGGCAGCAGCGACCTCCGAGCTCCGTACTTTTCTCCAACTATCAGAGCTACCAATGCTCCTATGATGACCTAGTTACATGCAAAACTGCACTACCCAACGTAGCACCCAGAATGACCAAAGATTACCAACAGTGAAACCTACAAATAGAACATAATAGAGATCAAAGGAAGACTGCCCACAAACCGAAAGCAACACCCCGCTGCCAGCCGAACAACGTAACCCTAAACTTTGTATAACTACAACTTCTTAACTACAACAATTCCTGTAGTATTATGAGGCGCAATCTAAGAGGAAACAGCACCAAGGCCAGCAAGAAAACGCCGAAAAATCAACTATTCAACAAGTGTAGCCAGAGGACGCCGGCCCAGCAACCACCCCACTCACCACCACCAAGGCGACACCACAACAATAACAACAAACATGGCTGCCACCAGCCCATCCTCCCCTCTCTTCCCGGATTCAACCTACCAAGTAGTCTCTCAGGTATGACCAACGATCCAGATACCCTGAAGTCATGCATCTCCAACTTAGTTATTGAAAATATGAATCTTCGAGAGACGCTAACAAAACAAGACACCAGGATGACACAACTCGAGAACAAAATCCTCAGTCTTGAACAAAAGTTATCAACACCAGGAATGACAAACTGTGGCAAGACCATCCAGACAGTCATAGATAGCCATACCCACAAATAATATCTCTTAATACAAAGGTTGAAGAAGCAGTAAAAGAATGGAAGAACAACTTAGATAACCAGTTCAGCGACTACTTTGCTCTCCAAGAAGATAAAACTGAACAAGATAAACTATCGGACGCAGTAATAGTTAACAGTCCACTTTTTCCCAGTGATATGAACCAAACAAAACAGTAAAGAAATTACTCTGCAGATCATAAAGGACCAAACAAGTGTTATTGTACCTGAGTCTGAAATAAAAGAAGCCAGGTTACCAGGATCCCATGGTAGAAAAAGTGTTATGCTTAGATTCCACTCACATGACAGGAAAAAGACTTAATTATTGCATCTATTAAAGTAAAGAAAGAGGTATACATAACGAGTGTCTTACCAAAAAACGTCAGAACCTCCTGTATAGAGTAAGAAAACTTAAGAGGGAGAATAACGACACAATAACACCAATGCTTCACACGGATGGGAAAATTCTTGTTAGGAAAACAAATGTAGGTCAACTGTACACAATCACGAACGAGAATGATCTATCACGATTTCTCAGGGATACTAATCTTACAGAGAATAACTAAACAATGTCCAACTTAAAAGCCTACGTAGCGTAGTGTATGTTTTGCTCCATTATTGTTCAAATTTCATTGTACAATCTCTAGTAATTAAATAATCAACTACCTCTTTTTGTGATTTTACTAGTAAGCATAAGTCACCTTATGTAATTTTATTATTTACTATTGTTTGCTTAAACATTAGCTGAATGATACTTTCTCTGTCCATATTACTACCTCATATTTTTTTTAAATACTATCAATGATATTACTACTAAAATTATAATTATAATTTGTACTATAATTTCAATTTACTCTTAACATTTTTGACATTTAATAAAACCATTACTTGTCTAATACCTTTACCTGTTTTAATACGACATTTTACTTCTTAGTGTACTATTAATTACCTTGTACTGCCATATACCTCTAGTATAACTACCAGTGCAATAATTGAATGAAATAAAAAAATTACTTTTTCACTTTTTTTTTGTAATCATTATTAATTACTAAAATTTTATTAAACACCATATTATACCTGTCAATTTTACTTTTGTACATTAAAACTTATTCTATACTTCCCATAACATTTTGTTGCCAAATTTCATGTTTGCATATGCAACTCAAACCTTTATATTATCTTTGAACTGTCTTACATCTACTATATATTATAACCTAAGATAACCATTTATTCATTGTTCTTACCTGTGTCATTTTAATTTTGTTTACCATACTTGTTTTTTTAGTCGCTTTTTATGTGTGTGCAATTAGTGTATATTCCAATCTTTTTTGCAAAGTACCAATACTATCCATTTGCCTAGCTAGTACCAAACTACCTCATTTTTTTTTCTTTTTATGTGCATAAAACTGCTCAACTTATCTAATATTACAAATCAGAGCTTACTCCCTAAACCAATTTATTTCATAGGACTATCTGTCCATTTAATTTGTGTACCATTACTCAAGTGTAGTCCCTTATTATTTTTTTGTCCCTATACCGTTATAACAAGCACTGCACCTAAAAAAACTAATCAGATGAAGCTAAGAGACCTGAACATTCCCTGGCTAACACCTCATTCTAAATCCATAAATACAAAACACCGATATGATAAACAGACAGAATGGGTCAACATAACCAGAGACCAAACAAAAACGTTACTCGTAAATCCTAACCCACCTGATTAAGAAAGGCAAAAAAAAATTGTTAGTATGAGAACTGATTATCCAAACTTACGAGGTGATATAAAAAAGACCTGGAAGACCCTATCAGAAATTCTGGGAACAAAAAAGATATCACGACATAGCGGAAAATAAAATTAGCAATATCAAGGATGAACCCAACTCCCACAACAGAAACAGCAAAAGACTCAAGGATTTCTTCTTCCACTATAGGTCAAACCTTGCCAATAATATCCCAACTCAGATACCCCCACCAAATGACCTACCTCACTGGCAACTACCCGAAACACACCTGTTCCTAGCATCCGACTAACCCAATACGAAGTCTCCTTATTACTAACGCACTGAAAAACAAGGCAGGAGATTTAAATACCTTACCACCCTCTATATACAAAAAAGCGGCACATGTACTATCACCAATCATTGCAATACACTCTTTAACAATCCATTGAATCCTCAACCTTCCTACAGTTCTCAAAATAGAAGGGTCACCCCGATCCACAAAGGAGGAGACCAAATGAGTTGAAAAACTATAGGCCAATATCCAATTTACACCATCTACTACAAAAATCTTCGAAAAATTAATTCATAACGATCCAACTACTTTCCTCATCTCCATAAATTCTCAACCCTGCCAAATTTGGATTCAGGCCCTAATAAATATTACTTATGATGTATTATACACATGCTAGAACAATTATTACCATGACAAATAGGAAAAAAAGAAGTCCCACTGGGGATCTTCATTGAACTTACGTAAACTTTTGATACAGTTGAACAGACTTGCTCCACGTAAAAATTGTCCACTATGGTATTAGAGGCACTCCCTCAAACTACCTCAAGTTTACTTCAGCAACAGAAGCCAATATGTGTACGCAAATGGGGCAAGCTCTTCCGCACAAGCCATTTACAGTGGGTGTCCCACAGGGAAAGTGTCCTTGGCCCTCTTCTCTTTCTTCCTATACAGAATTGACCTACAAAATGCTTAGCAATTACTCAAAACACACATTTTTGCAGATGCCACCACATACGTTCTTCTCTCACCGAGCCGGTCACCCGCTAGCCAATACTGTAAACACCGTATTCAGAAAAATATCTACCTGGATGAGGACTAACAAAACTTACAACTAAACATTGACAAAATCTACTTCATCTCAGTTTGGTAGCAGAGCTACAGATGTCACTATTAACATTATGAATAAACGGATCACTATCACAAATGCTAACAGAGGGAAGCTTCTTAGGAATCAACCTCGATAATAGACTCAAATTTAATACATTATACAACAATTTCTAAGAAAATTTCAAGACTGTAGGCCATAGTATCGATGATACGGTACTATGTTCCACAGTTCAGCCATCCTGGCCCTATATCACTCTTTATTTACCCTATCTCACTATGGCCAATTTGTGCATGGGGCTCAACAAAACTAACCATCTCAGACCACTCTAATTACCCAACAAAAGGCTGCAGTTAGATGATAAACAAATTTCACTACAGCAGCACACTCCACCAATATTCAAAACACTCAACCTACTCCACCCATACAAACATCCATACTTAATTATTGCACCTATTACATTTTTTTCTTATTATTAAACCCTCCCCACTCAAAACATCTCTGCCATCCTCCAACAGAACACATGACCATAATACAAGGCACAGATCACTCTCTGATGTTCCTCGGGTCCTTCCTCACGCCTATGCAAAACTTCAATGCACATAAATGGCACTAAAATTCTGGAATTTTAACTGTAAATTAAAAGAAACACTTTACCTGTTTATAAATTCAAGTCTATTCTCAGGTCCACTTCTCATCAAACCAATTAATACTGAATAACTGAACCATTATAAATTGTATATCCTAAATGTTACTCACATTATATCACACAAATGTTTAAAACCTAACTTTGTTTATTTTTTTTTAATACACTACCTAACAGAATAATCCATTTCTACTGAATGAAAAGCAATGTATGCAACCATATGACACTGTCTTTGTATACTCATTGTGCTTTATAGTTTTCTGTTTACAATAATGTATTTATCACGTTTTTCATCATTGATTAGTTAATCTTACGTTATTTTAGCCAGCCCGTAATTGCTATGCATATAAGTGCTTTGGCATGCTGCCTCTTTACTGTATTTTTTTGTTCTTGTTTGTATGCTAAATTTCAAATAAATAAAATAAATCTTTCCCTTTTTCAGCAAAACAAAAAACTGCCACAACTTCACCCCACTCTTTAAGGTTCATTATTTTTTATAAACTTTTTTACATCTTTATTATTTTTCATATATTCCTCCGTTTCTGAACTGTCACACTGTAAAAACTTTTATTAAGCCAAATTTTTCCCCTTTTACCTCCATGCTCACCTCGTCATTCCGCCATTTATTTCCTTTACCTCCTGCACTTTCCCTTCTCAAATACCCACATTATTATTTTCATAGGAAAGAATAGATTCGTAGGGGGGTCATGGCAACGCATGGAAAATGAGAAGTAATCAGGTTTGAGTCGGAGAAACGGTGGAGCAGCCACCAATTTCTTGATCCAGTCTTCTCACGGCCCAACAAATTACAACTCAGTATAAAGTCCCGGACAAGTAAGTGGCACTACTACTTCTTTATCACCACTACCTCATGGTTCATCTGTATTAGTCTCCGTTCTCGTGCGTCTGTTAGTTTGATAAGCTCGTTAGTTCTTCAACCTGTGTAGGCTTCACACACATATTCTTCGAACTAAATAATGTTATTACAAACATTAAACATTACTATGTTGTTTGTACTTTCCTGGAGAAAACTAAAGAATGCAACACTTGAAACATTTAACTGTAATTAAACATTCTGAAGTTTGTATCATAAAATCAAAGCGGAGAAACTTCATTCCATAAAAACTTTTGTAATAAAATAACACTCTTAAATTTCTATGAATTATTTAGTAATGATTAATTAAGTAGACAAGAATAGCAACAGTTATATTCGTATTTCCGGAGTATAAGTTGCGCCCTCTTTTTTTTTTTTTGTTACCAGAGAAAAAAGATTTGAAAAATCAGCCTGGCCTTATATGCTTAAGGTCAGCATTAAGAATAGGCTTTTGGGTTATGGACAAGTGTGTGTTTTATTAAGGACATACAGTTGACTTATTATTTAAATTAATAATTTTAATTTTATTTTATTTATATTATTTTTTTTTTTTAATTAAAATTTATAATTTTTTTATTTTTTAATAAAGTTGCAATAATAGAACGCTCGTGCGCCTTATATGCAAGAAAATACAGTACGAGCTTAGCTATGTTTCTTTATTTAAACTAACAAAAGTAGAGTTGGATCCTAACCACTCGACAAGGAGTTTCCGACTTACTTCGGGGGCGGGAGTGAGCGCAGTAGAGGATCAGCCTCAGGGACGGTGGAAGGCGCTGGGATGTCCCTGTTCTCCCCCACTATCTGCTGCATGATTCGTGTTGCTATCAAGTCATACCCTGCCAAACATAGTAAATGCTTCAGTAACACTCCTCATACGTCATAAAGTCATACCCTGCCAAACACAGTAACTGCTTCAGTAACACTCCTCACACGTCATCAAGTCGTACCCTGCCAAGCAGCAATCAACTATTTATGTGAAAAACTTCCAATTAACTAGGATTTCTGTGAGACTTCCAATCAACTAGGTTTTCTGTGAAAGACTTCCAGTCAAGTATTTTTGTGGAAGAGTGCTACAACAGCAGTGGGAAGTCTTCCATATATTGTCTAGTACTGTACACCACAACATGCTCTCTCCAGAAATGTAACATTTCATATTCTATTATCTTTTATGTGACACACACACACACACACACACAAACACACACACACACATACGCGCGCGCGCACGTCAAGAAATTAGAGAAAGTGCAAAGGTTTGCAACAATACTAGTCCCGGAGGTAAGGGGTATGTCCTATGAGGAGAGGTTAAGGGAAATCATCCTGACTACACGAGGGATAAGGTAAACATGATAACGATGTATAAAATGCTGAGAGGAATTGACAAGGTGGACAAGGCCAGAAAGTTTCAGAGACGAGACGCAGCAACAAAAGGACACAACTGGAAGTTGAAAACTCAGATGAGTCATAGTGATGTTAGGAAGTATTTCTTCAGCCTTAGAGTTGCCAGGAAGTGGAACAATCTGGAGAGTGAAGTAGTGGAGGCAGAATTCATACATAGCTTTAAGATGAGGTACGATAAGGCATTTGGAGCAGGGAGACGGGACCTAGTAGCGATCAGCGAAGAAGCGTGGCCAGGAACTGTGACTACCCCTGCAACCACAAATAGGTGAGTACACACGATAAGGCTCTTGTGGCAGGGAGAGCGTGGACCTAGTAGCGACCAACGAAGAGGCGGGGCCAGGAGCCATGAATCGACCCCTGAAACCATAAGTAGGTGAGTACACGCACATACTCCTTGTGCATTAATGTGTCATAAGCTCATATAAGTGTGTCGAGGTGTTAGAAAGCACACTCGGGTGTATTGCACTAAACATGCATTAGAGCAGCGGTTCTTAACCTAGGAAGGTCGCCCTCCCCCAAGGGGGCGTATGTAATTTTAAGGTGACGAACCCAGAGCAAAAATAAGGAATAATGCTGTGTATTTGAGATTTGCTCCTTAAATGGACTCTTTTCAATAGTTAAAACTAATATAGATGAGAATAAAAACTAGTTGCTTTATCTTTTTTTTTATTTTTACATTCAAAATTTTATACTGAGGAGGAAGGATGGGGTATGACCAACTGTGAGAGTGGGCACCACCTCAGGTAAGTGAAGAATCGCTACTTTACATCAACAGTATATGAACCATAATGTATACTTACTTGTCACATAGGTTATGGTCTACTGTGTAACCTGTGGGATCAACATTTCTACCCAGTTTAGATTACGTATTACTAAACTTTAACGAGTCTATTTTAGTTACGAATGAATTTTTAAATTTTAAGTTTTATCTAAATTAGTTCGCACTTTAACATTGCACATCAATAGTTAAATTGATGGCTTTTAAAGGATATGTAAAGATCATGGCGGATAGTTTAAAGGTGTAGAAAGTGTGCAAGGGAACCTTTAATGATGATGCATTTAGCTGCGACCTTTACAAGGGAGGAGCTCCGATATCAGAGAAAAACTTTTCACTTTCCTTCAATCAAACCTGATTATCTCCCATTTCCCAGCGCTGTATTGACCTCTGCGGCTTTAGTGCTTCCCCCGGAATATTTGATAATACATTGGTTTGTTTTTTTCGGGGAGGGGAGGGCTAGTTTTTAGCACTGTTGAAAGAAAAATTTAGTAGGGAAGGAGGGGGCTATTTTTCAAAATCCTGGTATGGGTGATATCCACATCAGTTCTTCATTCACATAAGCAAACAACTTTCTTACGATTTTTTACTACACTGTTCGCTCCCACCAAGTTAGAATGACCCGAAAAAATAAAAAATCTTCTTACACTTAGTAATTTACACTGGAGAAGGGGTTACTAGCCCCTCCCTTGCTCCCGGCATTTTAGTCGCCTCTCACGACACCTACCTTAATAATTATTATTTAAAAAAAATGCGGTAAACCCGTCGAAATCATACTGCGCTTACTACTTGATGTACAACTAACCAAATTCAACTTTACTAGTGACAATGTTCTCACACCCTGCTTAATTCTGTGCACGAAGGCGATAAAATCCACGAATTTAGAGAAAACTCACTCATGGATGCTATGTATAATTAGGTCCCCTGTCTGCATATGTGTATATGCGCTGAAAGTTTGCATAATCAGGGTTTTTTTGATTGTTTTCATGTAATATTCAATCACAAAAGACTACAAAACCTGTATCAATTTTCTTTAATGTACATTAATGGGTCCCTGACAGTCTTGCTACTACCTTTAGGAGGGTCGGGGGCAGCTAACCGAGGCGGGGGTCACGCTTTCCTTCGAGCAAGAACTTTTGCTTCGGAGGCTCGGCCAGGCATGTCTCTAGCCCCTTGTGACGCACCTGTTGACCCTTGAGGTGCACCCTGGGGTGTCCCTGGTGACACCGTATGTACTCCTTTTGGGGCGTTCTTTGATGCCAGTTTACGTGTTTCAGCAGCAGCACCTTGTATGTTTTTAGGCACCCCTGACCGAGTCCCCTTAGATGCGTCTGGTGATACTCCCTTAGGAGCTACCTCAGAAGCTCTGTCAGGTGGCTCCATAGGTGCTTCCGAAGGTGGCATCAAGCAGACAGCGTGCTGAGTGCCTCCGTCACTTGCAGCAGCAGCAACCACTGGCAGCAAGTCACAGTGAAACACACATTAAATACTGAGAGAAGATCAACACACACAAACACACATTAACTACACAACAATTACATAATTTTCAACGCAAAGGAACTGTAAAGCTCACTACAACACACACATTACTTACCTTAAATACTATGGATAAAAGTGCACACGAGTATGGATTTTGTGAAAAAGGACACATGTGTGGCTGTGTAGACCTTTATCATAACGTGATCAAATTCTACACAGAGCGAAACGTCGTCTTGGTAAAAGTTTGTCCCACAACGGTCTTTCCTTTACTATTGGTTAACTTAAAACCTGTTAAGTTAACAGGTATAAATAAAGGGGACGTAAATAGTGTGCTGAAAATATCTAGCCTAGACAGGACTCGCAGCAATGGTTTTAAGTTGGAAAAATTCAGATTCAGGAAGGATATAGGAAAGTACTGGCTTGGTAATAGAGTTGTGGATGAGTGGAACAAACTCCCAAGTACCGTTATAGAGGCCAGAACGTTGTGTAGCTTTAAAAATAGGTTGGATAAATACATGAGTGGATGTGGGTGGGTGTGAGTTAGACCTGATAGCTTGTGCTACCAGGTCGGTTGCCGTGTTCCTCCCTTAAGTCAATGTGACCTGACCTGACTAGGTTGGGTGCATTGGCTTAAGCCGGTAGGAGACTTGGACCTGCCTCGCATGGGCCAGTAGGCCTTCTGCAGTGTTCCTTCGTTCTTATGTTCTTATGTTCTTAATCATAAGGTCATTAAGGTTTTATGTCACATGTTCACCTCCAGTCAAGAATGTTTTAATACGTAAAATGAAGAGATTAATATCGAGAGATGTACTATATCGTCAGTCCGCCATTTGCATCCGTGGACTTTCTGATCAAGTCTGAACAAAATACAATAGTTTACAATACACGATAGAAATGATAGGCTAGGAAGATAAAATAATTATATTTCGTTGCTCTCACATTTTCCACATCACCGTAGAATATTACATAACATTCACAGTCAAAATTATAATACGTTTACCCAGGAAATTATTGTATTAGCAAAACGTGCGAAAGTTTATTGAAGTCTAGCCTACAATTTTAGAAAAAAAAAAAATAGTGTCAAACTATTTTTTAATTAATGAATAATAATTACATATCTTTATTTCTACAAGTACATGTACAAGGTATACAGACCATAACTGATATCAATGACATACTACTATATAGAAAACCGCTTGTTATGCAGAGCATTTCTTGGGCAAATTAGGTCAGTTTTGTTCCCAGGATGCGACTCTCACCAGTCGACTAACACCCAGGTACCTATTTTACTGCTAGGTGAACATGGACAACCGGTGTAAGGAAACACTTCGGCATAGAAGCATTCTAAGTTGTATTTAGTGGAGATAAAGCACATAATTTTTCTATTGGCTGCAGTTTCTTCTACGCTGTCATCTTCTTTGTCTTCTTAAAGGTTGGCTGCTGCATAATCTTTAAGGGGTGGAGGGTAAGCCAGTGGAAGGTCATCTGTCAGATGACCAAAATCCCCCAGTTGCGGGTCATCATACGACAGACTCGCGTCGAGAAACACTTGTCCTGTTTCCTGACAAATCTTACCTAACCTAACCTACTGCTACTATAGTAGTGACTGGCCTGGCTACTTCTAGGATAATCACATTGCAGTTGTCTGAATGGATGATCCTAATGTTTGAGTGGAGTTGGCATGGAAATTTCATATCAGGAAGATTGCTGAAGAGGAATATGTCATTGGCGACTTTACTGAAGGTACCTAGATGGCAGTATTTTCCACATGGGCATAGATTATACAGGCGAGTGTTTTCTAAATCTGTCTATGAGGCTCCAGTTTGAAAGGCTGACGTTGACTTCATCACTGGTGCAGTGGTGGTGATGGTTGGCTGCTGAACACCTCGTGAGATCTTCTGGTGGGGACCTGGAGGCGTGGTGTTGACTTCATTATGGTCTTCTGCTTTTTGATGATTATTTCCGAAGTGGGCATTTGGCTGCAAGGTTACGATGATCACTCTTGCAGTTAAGGCATTTTGGCTGAGTAGTGAATAGTCCTTGTAGGTTTGCTTTCATTACCTCATTTGCAGTAGTATTTTCTTGTCCTTCGGCAAGCAGTATCTGTCAATGTGGGCACATGAGTATCAGCTCCTGCATGGGGTAATGTGATGGTAGCGTTATGGTTCAACGTTCCTCGGGTCTATATAACACTAAGAGATGCAAACATCTCCATTGAGAGTCTGGAAAGCCATAAAGCTCTCAGCAAATCTGATCTTGAGCATCAAAGACGAGTTGGGAATCTTCGTGATTTCATGTACCTGGCTTTATCGTTCACGTCCACAATGAGGCGCCAGGTCGCTGGTTCTCTGGCAGGTAATATCACGGTCCAGCCTCTTGACGAATACTGACATCATCTTCGTCTTCAGCATATCAGAGGTAGTAACTATCTTGTCCTTAGCAATGATAAGGTGGACAGATTGACGTGCAGGGTATTCATCAGGAGTCGGTGGCTCCTTCATCAGGTGGTGAAATCTTCACGTGCTGGGAGTGCATCGTGGTGAAAAAGGTTTCCCACGACAACGGGGATCAAAGGCAGAAGTAGAGCTGGGCCTGTTGCTGATTCCTCGCTCAGTGCAAACTGAGTCACTGCTTGTATTACTTGACACATTTTACGTAGCACTGTATAAGCCGAGAGGGTTTAGCTCTTTTCGATTATAATAATAACAATAAAACAGTAATATTAATAAGAAATAATAATAATAATATTATTATTATTATTATTATCCAGTGTCATTCAGTATTAGTAGTGATGATTTCTACAGAGCGGTCTCTTCTACAGAGCGGCTCCCATGGTACGGTCTCCACGGTACGGTCTCCTCTCAGCGGTCTCCTCCCGAAAGGTCTGCGGCTGAGGCTGAGTGGACTCCTTTTCACACCTTTATGCTAATGACCTTGAGCTCACCCTTGACCACCTCACCCTCGACCACCTCGCACTCAATCCCCCGACCCACGCCCCCCACCCCGCGCCCGTGTGCCCCTGCCCGCCACGCACCCCCCCCGACTGGCGGCCACCCCCGCACCCTGCCCTATGCCTGCCCTCGCACCCGCCCCGCACCTTCTGCAGCATCGTCCGGATCGCCCCCACCCCCGAATTTTTTCCGATTTGTTTTCGAATTTTTTTTAATTTCATTTTCTTGTGCTCTCCATCTCCTCGGGTCAAATTTTATGGGTTTCCCCTATGGGTACAACTCCCACCACCCACTTCCATTCCAAAATTTCTGCTCCATCTCCTTGGATCAAGTTTTTCTCGATATCAATAATACAAAGACTCCACTTCCTCAGATCAAGTTTTTTGAGGTTCCCCCTCCCACTTTCACCCCCATCCAAAATTTTTTTGAATTTTTTTTTTATTTTCTTGTGCTCTCCTCGAATCAAGTTTTTGGATTCCCCCTCTGGGGGTAAGCATTCAAAATGGACTCCCACTTTCACCCTAAATTTTCCTGCTCTACTTCCTTGGATCAAGTTTTTTGAGGTTCCCCCTCCCACTTTCACCCCCATCCAAAAATTTTTCGATTTTTTTTTATTTTCTTGTGCTCTCCTCGAATCAAGTTTTTAGATTCCCCCCTCTGGGGGTAAGCATTCAAAATAGACTCCCACTTAAGAACATAAGAACATAAGAACGAAGGAACACTGCAGAAGGCCTACTGGCCCATGCGAGGCAGGTCCAAGTCTCCTACCGGCTTAAGCCAAAGCACCCAACCTAGTCAGGTCAGGTCACATTGACTTAAGGGAGGAACACGGCAACCGACCTGTTAGCACAAGCTATCAGGTCTAACTCACACCCACCCACATCTACTCATGTATTTATCCAACCTATTTTTAAAGCTACACAACGTTCTGGCCTCTATAACGGTACTTGGGAGTTTGTTCCACTCATCCACAACTCTATTACCAAACCAGTACTTTCCTATATCCTTCCTGAATCTGAATTTTTCCAACTTAAAACCATTGCTGCGAGTCCTGTCTAGGCTAGATATTTTCAGCACACTATTTACATCCCCTTTATTTATTCCTGTCTTCCATTTATACACCTCAATCATATCCCCCCTAATTCTACGTCTTTCTAGAGAGTGCAGTTTCAGGGCCCTTAGTCTATCCTCATAGGGAAGGTTTCTGATACATGGGATCATCTTTGTCATCCTCCTTTGTACATTTTCCAGAGAATTTATATCCATTCTGTAATACGGTGACCAAAACTGTGCAGCATAATCTAAATGAGGCCTAACCAAGGATGTATAGAGTTGAAGAACAACTTGCATCCCAAATTCCCTGCTCCATCTCCTCGGATCAAGTTTTTCTCGATATCAATAATACAAAGACTCCCAACTCCTCAGATCAATTTTTTTGGATTCCCCCTAGGGGGTTTCGAAATTCTTATGATCTCCTCGGATCAAGTTTTTCTCGATATCAATAATACAAAGATTTCCCCCATCATCCACTTCTACCCCAAAATTTCTGCTCCAACTCCTTGGATCAAGTTTTTTGGATTGCCCCCTCTAGGGGTAAGCATTCAAATGAACTCCCCCTAGGGGCAGGGTACTTTCTCTTACTACAGGTCTAAACAAGTGTGATGTCACCCCACTGTGTTTACTCGGCAGTCAGTGACGTCATGTGATGACCTCACACACACGGCTGAATCTTGTCGAGCAGACAATAAACTTAAAATGCAGGATAACACTAATACACAATATTTTCATTTATTTATAATTTATACAACCAATGCATTTCATATACATCCAAAAAAAAATTTTATTGAAAAAAGGTACAATTCATTGACTAAAATCAACATAGAGTAATTCTTTTTCTCTTGAAAAAATTTCCCTATGCATTTTTTTCTGGACATCTTCGTCGTCACCATCTCAAAAATTTAAACATTCAAAAACAACATAGGGAAAACATTACACATTTTCACTTTTAACTCAGGATAACCCAAATAATTCCACATTTTTTTTTTTCGTTAATACCCACAACAACCACAATTTCTTTACAAAAGATTCACTCTCTCTCAAGTCTAGACATTTTTTTCTCGTTTTAACTATTTCATCAGAAAAAGTCATCACAACACTACAACTTATAACCACTTTCGATAAATTCACTAGTCGCAATTTTACATATTACGAAGTTAATACGCGCACAACACACACACACACACTCGACACACACACACATGCGCGCGCACACACACACACGCGCGCGCGCACTACACACACACACAACACACACACACACACACACACACACACACACCTCACTTTACTTTGAACACCTTCAAAACAAACTCATAAATCATTAAATACTCACAAAAAAATAACTTTGAACATTTCCAAACAACACCGAAACACTTCCAAGACAACATTTTGAATACTCCTAAATAAGATTTGACATCTCTAATTTATCTACACTTATATTATTTCATTAAATTACAACTCACTACCCAAACTCTTCCCTCATTCTCCAGATTTTTACAACAGTATCACAAAAACTAACTCAAACACTTTACTTTGAACAACACCAAAAACACCTTCAATTACCTTTGAATACTCCAAAAACATCATTCGAACACCCCCAAATCACCAATGAATACTCCCAGAACACCTTCATAAATACTCTTGCACATCATTTGAACACCTTCAAAACACTCTCATAAATCATTGAATACTCACAAATACACCACTGATTACTACTAATACACCACTGAATTCTGTCAAAACACCACCAAAATCACCATAAACTAAGATCAACATCACAGACTAACACCGATTTTCACACAAATCCCCTCAAATAACTATAACCAAGACGATTACCAATTTCTACGAGTAACACTCTCCTCCAACTAAGATATAACATGAGCGCAAAAAAAAAAAAACATGAACACAAACAAACACACACGAACACTTTACAACAGAATCATCTCTTTTTCGGTATCTCTAGTTCGACAACAGCACTCACAAACCCACAACACACCCACATCCCACAACACCCACAACCCACATCACCCACACCCCACAACAACAACCCACAACTTATAACCACTTTTTCAGCATCTCTAGTTCGACAACAACACCCACAACCCACAACACTCACAACCCACAACACCCACAAAACAACCACTTATAACATCTTTTTTGGTATCTCTAGTTTCGACAACAATACCCACAACCCACTACACCCACATCACCCACAACAACAACCCACTTATAACATCTTTTCGGTATCTCTAGTTCGACAACAACACCCGCAACCCACAACACCCACAACCCACTACACTCACAACCCACAACACCAACCCACTTATAACATCTTTTTCGTTATCTCTAGTTCGACAACAATACCCACAACCCTCATCACTTACCAATTTATTCACAATTTTTCCTGTTTCGATACAAATTTTTCCCCTTCTTTTTATTGAATCTTAAAATGTAATACACATCCCTCCCTACATTACTAAAATTCTAATAAAATCCTCTCCATACCCATCTCCTTGTATCCACATAAATTAATATTATACTTACAACAAGTAATCTCACTACCCAACTACTGCGACATGTTCAACACCCTCCATTCTTTTCCAGTGTATCATAACTTTTCATTTCTATAATTTCTTTAATAATATTCACACATTACCTTTATTTTCAGTAAAATCCCCCATATTTCATTAAATTTTTAATACAACCCTCCCCATTCCCCTCTCCATCTCACCCACATTTCTTCACATCCACTCACCCGTCTCCCAACACACCTCTTCAGAACAAACACAAAAATCACATTTCACATCCACAAATGCATCTCATCACCCATCTCAAATCCACTAAAATCACTGTAACCAAGATATTCACAAAATTCTATGACCAACTAGCACACACAGACAACTCACTTTACTTTGAACACCTTCAAAACACTCTCATACATCATCATTTGAGACTACCTTTTCTCAATATCTCTTAAGAAATATTCTCTCGTCGACAACCTTTATCATCTAACTACAGAACAACCCACAGATTACTTCGAACACTCTCATAAATCATTTGAATACTCACATAAACAAATTTGGACATTTTCCAAACACTGAAACATTTCCAAGTCAACATTTTGATTACTCCCAAATAAGATTTGACATCTCTAATTTATCTACACTTACATATTTCAAAAAATTAAAACTCCCCCCCAAACTCCTCCCTCTTTCTCCAGATTTTTACAACTATCAAAAAAACTAACTCATCATTTATGTCATGAGACATTACCAACACTTAACAACACACACAACAACACACACACACAAAAACACACACACACACACACACACCACAACACACACACACACCAGGAGCTAGGATCGACCCCTGCAACCAAAAATAGGTGAGTACAACACACACACCAACACACACACACACCATTTACTTTTTACAACCCCAAAAAACTCATAAATTACCTTTGATTATTTCCAAAAAATCATTTAACACTTCAAAAACACACAAACCCCTTTTGAATACTCCCAAAACACCACGAATACTCCCAAAAACAGCACCAAATACTGCCCAAACAACCTAAAAATCACCAAAACAAGATCAACACCACCAACTAACCCCATTTTATAAAAAATCCCCTCAAATCATATAACCAAGACGATCCCACTCACCCAGACATTAATAACATACGAAAAAAAAAAAAAACACTCAAAATCATTTGAATACTCAAAAAAAACCCCCTTTTGAACATTCCAAAAAACACCGTAACCTACAGCAGGACACCACCAAGAAAACATAACATTACACACAAAAAAAAAACTAAACATCCCTCAACTACATCAAACCACTCATTTTTTTAAAAATTTTGCACAAAAAATCACAACACCAAAACCCCCAATATCTAATACCTCCTCCACTACCCCCAAACCCCTCTCCAGGAAACCCAGGGAAACCACCAACACTACCAGCACAGATAGGGGTACCTCCCATGACACACACTCCATCCTTTTTTACTTGACGACGTCCAACCCCCCTTTTACTTTTATTTAATTATTGAGAGGAATCCCTTGTTTTTAAACCTTTTTCCTCCAAAACTAAATCCCCAAACAAAACTTTACCAAATTCTATAATCCCCCCCACTAAGATCACACATTTTTTACAATTTTCTAAAAAAATCATCATAACAAAAAATCACTAAAACATCATACTTTTACTAAGATCCAAAACATTTGTCTTCTCTAACTCACTCCCAATTTACATTCTCATTCACACTACACATTTCATTTTCCGAAATTCATCTCATCCACCAAAATCCCCACTCATCTCCAGATTTACAACATTTGCACAAAAAAAAAAACTAACTCTAAAACATAAACATAACATTTTCCCCCAAATAACACACTGACTAACTTTGAACCAACTCTGAACACACCAAAAAAACCACTGAACATCTTTAAAAAAACTCTGCAAAATCATTTAACACCTTCAAAAACACCATCAAAACCCTCCGAATACTCTCAAAACACTCTGATTTCTACCAAAACACCATGAATACAACCAAACACCGTCAAAATCACCAAGAAACTAATTTTTACATCACCCTCACCCTTTCATAGAAATTTTTTAAATTGGGGTTTTTTTTTGATGTTATCTTTTTTATGGTGATTTTGTGGGGTTTTGAAAGAATTCAGGTGTATTAGAAATCTGTTATTTGGATATTCATGATTTATGAGAGTGTTTTGAAGGGGTTTAAAAAGATTGAAGAGATTTATGAGGGGTTTCTGGAGCATTCATGGGGATTGGGGTTTTTCGAATGATGTTTTTGGGGATTCAAAGGTATTGAAGGTGTTTTTGGTGTTTTTCAAAGAAAGTGTTTTTAGTTAGTTTTTTTTGATACTGTTGTAAAAATCTGGGGAATGAGGGAAGAGTTTGGGTAGTGAGTTGTAATTTAATGAAATAATATAAGTGTAGATAAATTAGAGATGTCAAATCTTATTTAGGAGTATTCAAAATGTTGTCTTGGAAGTGTTTCGGTGTTGTTTGGAAATGTTCAAAGGTATTTTTTTGTGAGTATTTAATGATTTATGAGTTTGTTTTGAAGGTGTTCAAAGTAAAGTGAGGTGTGTGTGTGTGTGTGTGTGTGTGTGTGTGTGTGTGTGTGTGTGTGTGTGTGTGTGCATGTGTGTGTGCTTATTAACTTCGTAATATGTAAAATTGTGACTAGTGAATTTATCGAAAGTGGTTATAAGTTGTAAGTGTTGTGATGACTTTTTCTGATGAAATAGTTAAAACGAGAAAAATGTCTAGACTTGAGGAGAGTGAATCTTTTGTAAAGAAATTGTGGATTGTTGTGGGTATTAACGAAAAAATGTGGAATTATTTGGGTTATCCTGAGTTAAGAGTGAAAATGTGTAATGTTTTCCCTATGTTGTATATGAAATGTATAATATTGAGATGGTGACGACGAAGATGATCCAGAACAAAATGCATAGAATTTCTTCAAGAGAAAAAGAATTACTCTATGTTGATTTTAGTCAATGAATTGTACCTTTTTTCAATTAATTTTTTGTTGGATGTATATGAAATGCATTGGTTGTATAATAAATAAATAAATGAAAATATTGTGTATTAGTGTTATCCTGCATTTTAAGTTATTGTCTGCTCGACAAGATTCAGCCTGTGTGTGTGGTCATCACGTGACGCCACTGACATAGGGGGAAGTCGACAAGATTCAGCCTGTGTGTGTGAGGTCATCACATGACGTCACTGACCGCCGAGTAAACACAGGTGGGGTGACATCACACTTGTTTAGACCTGTAGTAAGAGAAAGTACCATGCCCCATAGAGGGAGTTCATTTGAATGCTTACCCCTAGAGGGGGGAATCCAAAAATCTTGATCCAAGGAGTTGGAGCAGAAATTTTGGGGTAGAAGTGGATGATGGGGGAAATCTTTGTATTATTGATATCGAGAAAAACTTGATCCGAGGAGATCGTAAGAATTTCGAAACCCCATAGGGGGGAATCCAAAAACTTGATCCGAGGAGTTGGAATCTTTGTATTATTGATATCGAGAAAAACTTGATCCAAGGAAGTAGAGCAGGAATATTTGAGGTAGAAGTGGGTGGTGGGAGGTGTGGGGGGAAAATCTTTGTATTACTGATATCGAGAAAAACTTGATCCGAGGAGATGGAGCAGGGAATTTGGGATGCAAGTGGGAGTCCATTTTGAATGCTTATCCCCAGAGGGGGGAATCCAAGGAGATGGAGTCTTGGTATTATCGAGAAAAACTTGATCCAAGGAAGTAGAGCAGGAAAATTTAGGGTGAAAGTGGGAGTCCATTTTGAATGCTTACCCCCAGAGGGGGGAATCCAAAAACTTGATTCGAGGAGAGCACAAAAAAATAAAAAAATTCAAAAAAATTTGGGATGGGGGTGAAAGTGGGAGGGGAACCTCAAAAAACTTGATCTGAGGAAGTGGAGTCTTTGTATTATTGATATCGAGAAAAACTTGATCCAGGGAGATGGAGCAGGAATTTTGGGATGGAAGTGGGTGGTGGGAGGGGTACCCATAGGGGGAAACCCAAAAAATTTGATCCGAGGAGATGGAGAGCACAAGAAAATGAAATTCAAAAAAAAATTCGAAAAAATCGGAAAAAATTCGGGGGTGGGGGCGATCCAGATGACGCTGCAGAAGGCGCGGGGGGGGTGCGGGGAGGGCGCGGGGGCGGCCGCCGGTCGGGGCGGGCACGCAGGCGGGGCACACGGGCGCGGGGTGGGGGGCGTGGGTGGGGGGTTGAGGGCGAGGTGGTTGAGGGCGAGGTGGTCGAGGGTGAGGTGGTCGAGGGTGATGTGGTCGAGGGTGAGGTGGTCGAGGGTGATGTGGTCGAGGGTGATGTGGTCGAGGGTGAGGTCAAGGTCATTTGCATAAAGGTGTGAAAAGGAGTCCGCTCAGCCGCAGACCTTTCGGGAGACCGCTGAGAGGAGACCGTACCGTGGAGACCATACTGTGGGAGCCGCTCTGTAGAAATCATCACTACTAGTATTGTACTATGTACTACTGTATCTTGAAGAAATAAAAGTTTGTATAATTGTCATTTGCTTGTCAAAGGTCACATTAAGAAACAACCTTTTAGTGTTATACAATAATGTCAAACAACGGCGGGAACCTCTTATAATGAGCCTTAACCTCCCCTCACTCCCCTGCCCTCCTTTCTTTGGTTCCTGTGACATTCAATAAACGCTAAACCCGTATGGATGACGATAAATGGTTCAAAGAACCGACAAGTTGATAAATTAGACACATGTGCAACACTTGATTCTTATCAAGATTACATCGACTCTAGGGTGAGGGACTGATTACCTCAATCTCCTTCTGATCTTCACTATTTTTTCTCTGTACTGGACTAATGAAGCTACTGTGTGGCGAAAAAGTTGCATATGTATCTGATATATCAAGAGTATGGATAACACAGCACGGACCCCCCCCCCCCTTTCCCCATTATGTCACTGACTCAGCACAGCTCCGTCACTTGAATACATAAGGGAGGTTTCTTAATACTGGTGAAGGGCGTTTCATTCATGGAAGTGAAGCTACCCTTTCCTTCCCTGGATTAAACCTGATTACCTCCCACTGCCCCGGTGCTGTATGTCCCTTGTGAGTTTAGAGCTTCCCCATGAATATAACGAGGTTATTGGCGTACCTGTGTCTCTGGTGCCTGGTTTGGGTGGCGGAGGTGGAGAAGCTGCCGCAGGCGGCAGGATTCTCTTTACATCTTGGTGGCTTTTTTTTCCATCTTCCTTTTCCACGGGACTTTCTTGTGGTTCCTCCACCGCCACTTTCCGTTCAGCTTCCGTAGTTTCATTCTCGGGATCCACAGACTCTCCGGATAAATCCATCGTTGGACCATCGTCAGAAGCAGCGGTTACTATGTTGCTGAACTGAAAATCCTTTCCCACATCGATGTCCCTCGCTGGAGGACTGTGTGCCACTCTCGCTGGAGGACTGTGTGTGACCCTCGCTGGAGGACTGTGTGTGACCCTCGCTGCATTCAGAACTTTCTCCTCTTCTTCTATTATTTTGTCGTGCACATTGCTGCCTATTCTGAAGGTGGTGTTGCCGAGCGAGTGTGGTTGTTGTTGTTCTTCTGCAGGCGGGTCAGAGGTCGACCTGGATGACACGATGGTCATGTCTTCGTCACCATTCTCGTTGATGAGTGCTGGACTCATGTTGGATGTCCCTGACGAGTTCTGTAAAACATAACAGGAATCAACACTTGAGACACAACAAGACTCAACACATGTTATTATTGTTCTCATTATATCTCCCCAAAGTTTCCCTTCTCCAATGTTCTCCATGACCCACACGGGTTTACCACTTTTAATATACAAGTAATAATAATTCAGTAGAACACACACACAGACTACATTCTCTTTTTCCTTTCTATATACATAAAATATTCTCAAAAAAGTACCACTTTCACTATTAGTACTTAAAGGCAAGATTAAATTGTAGATATACTTTGAGGTAGTGATGAGGATCGTGGTGGTGAGGTTGTCTAGTGAAGTATGGGACGAGAGCTCAGCAGGGCGGGTGGCACTGGTGATAACAGTGTGGGAGACTCGCGTCCTTCAGAGTTCTCTCCTGAAACATACAGGTTCAGTTCCAGTGAGTGACTTAACGTTGGTGAAAGGCTTTTGATACTTGGAATTAGAGCTATCCAAATAACTCGCACATAGGAGTAATAAACTTATGACGACATTTCGGTCCGATTTGGACAATTAACTAGTCACACACTAACACACGAAGGTAAGGAGTCAGTATATATTCGCGAGGAGGGAGGCAGAAAGATAAAAAATTTGTGGAGATAGTACTGGAAGAGGTAGTGGGAGTAGCAGTAGTAGTTATAGTGGGTAGAGGGAATAGTAGTAGTGGCACAAGTCAAAGAGTGTAGTGAAGCGAGGTGGTAGTAGTAGTAGTAGTAATAGTAATAGTCTAAGAACAAGAAAAAGAACACTGCGGGAGAGCTAATGACCCACGAGGATGAAAACCAAAATAACACATAGGACAGAACACACCTAGACAGAAGAAAGGAAAGCAAACATATAGGAAAGGAGAAGAGATAAGGCGAGGAGATAAAGTTTGGAGCATTTGACAGTGTAATGAGAAAGGAAGGCATCTACAGACACAAAGCCAGGACTAGGATTCACATGAGGAAAGTTGTGTATAAGGGATTCTTTCCTCATATGAATCTTAGTTGTGGCTTTGTTTCTACAGATTAGATACCTGCCTTTCTCTTTACATTATCAAATGCTCCAAACTTCAGGACACTCATGACTTGACCTGATCTTTATATCCTCGCCTTACCTCTTCCCCTTTCCTATATTTTCTTTGCTTTCCTTTCTTCTATCTAGGTGTGTTCTGTCCTATGTGTGTTTTCCCTTGTTTTTAGTCTCATCCTCGTGGGCCATTAGCTTTCCTGCAGTTTTCTTTTTTATTGTTCTTAGACTACCTCTACTACTACTACTACTGCTGCTACCACCTCGCTTTACTAAACTCTCTGACTGTTGTTCCTCTCCTACTTCTCCTACCCACTACAACTACAACTGCTACTCACACTACTATCTCCATTTCCTTCTTTTCATCTTTCTACCTCTTTCTCCAGTCCCTGCTCTCCTTGCGTATATATCCTAACTCCCTTACCTTCGTGTGTTAGTGTGTGACTAGTTAATGGTCCAAGTCAGACTGAAATGTCATCATAAGCTTCTTTCTATGTGTGGTTATTTGTGTATTGTTCCAGTCATAGTATTGTGACTATTTTTAAAAATACCTCTTCCACATTTCTCTGAACCTGATTCTCTCTCATTCCCCAGGTTCAATATGATCAATATGGGTTAAAAGTGCTTTTCTACGAACATAAGCCAACCTCTGCTTAACGAACGTTTGCAGAACATAATTTCAAGAAACGACTAGAAAAAAATTAATACCACTCTGCACTCCCATAATGACCTCTTGCCAGGTTGTGTTGGTCAGGTGGAACAAAGTCGTGAGGTGAATGAGGACGTGGTGGTGTGGTGGCGGCTCCATGGAGTGGGAGTGACAACTCCACTTCCTGACTCTCTCCCCATACCTCCCGGTAATTCTCAGCACCTCCCTCACCTCCATCATCACCGTCTTTGCCTCTTCCCATCTCTAACGCCCTGTAGGTAAAGTTACTTTAATTTCACGAATGAGAATTTACATAATAATAATAATAATAATAATAATAATAATAATAATAATAATAATAATAATAAAAGAGAAGTTTTTTTTTGCATTTATGGATTTAGAAAAGGCATATGATAGAGAGGATAGGGGAGCAATGTGGCAGATGTTGCAAGTATATGGAATAGGTGGTAAGTTACTAAATGCTGTAAAGAGTTTTTATGAGGATAGTGAGGCTCAGGTTAGGGTGTGTAGAAGAGAGGGAGAATACTTCCCGGTAAAAGTAGGTCTTAGACAGGGATGTGTAATGTCACCATGGTTGTTTAATATATTTATAGATGGGGTTGTAAAAGAAGTAAATGCTAGGGTGTTCGGGAGAGGGGTGGGATTAAATTATGGGGAATCAAATACAAAATGGGAAATGACACAGTTACATTTTGCTGATGATACTGTGCTTATGGGAGATTCTAAAAAAAATTGCAAAGGTTAGTGGACGAGTTTGGGAGTGTGTAAAGGTAGAAAGTGAACATAGAAAAGAGTAAGGTGACGAGGATATCAAATGATTTAGATAAAGAAAAATTGGATATCAAATTGGGGAGGAGGAGTATGGAAGAAGTGAATGTTTTCAGATATTTGGGAGTTGACGTGTCAGCGGATGGATTTATGAAGGACGAGGTTAATCATAGAATTGATGAAGAAAAAAAGGTGAGTAGTGCATTGAGGTATATGTGGAGGCAAAAAACGATATCTATGGAGGCAAAGAAGGGAATGTATGAAAGTATAGTAGTACCAACACTCTTATATGGGTGTGAAGCTTGGGTTGTGAATGCAGCAGCGAGGAGGCGGTTGGAGGCAGTGGAGATGTCCTGTCTAAGGGCAATGTGTGGTGTAAATATTATGCAGAAAATTTGGAGTGTGGAAATTAGGAGAAGGTGTGGAGTTAATAAAAGTATTAGTCAGAGGGCTGAAGAGGGGTTGTTGAGGTGGTTTGGTCATTTAGAGAGAATGGATCAAAGTAGAATGACATGGAGAGCATATAAATCTATAGGGAAGGATGGCGGGGTAGGGGCCGTCCTCGAAAAGGTTGGAGGGAGGGAGTAAAGGAGGTGTTGTGGGCGAGGGGCTTGGACTTCCAGCAGGCGTGCATGAGCCTGTTAGATAGGAGTGAATGGAGACGAATGGTATTTGGGACCTGACGAGCTGTTGGAGTGTGAGCAGGGTAATATTTAGTGAAGGGATTCAGGGAAACAAGTTATTTTATATAGCCGGACTCGAGTCCTGGAAATGGGAAGTACAATGCCTGCACTTTAAAGGAGGGGTTTGGGATATTAGCAGTTTGGAGGGATATGTTGTGTATCTTTATACGTATATGCTTCTAAACTGTTGTGTTCTGAGCACCTCTGCAAAAACAGTGATTATGTGTGAGTGTGGTGAAAGTGTTGAATGATGAAAGTATTTTCTTTTTTGGGGATTTTCTTTCTTTTTTTTGGGTCACCCTGCCTCGGTGGGAGACGGCCGACTTGTTGAAAAATAATAATAATAATAATAATAATAATAATAATAATAATAATAATAATAATAACTTATTTCTACAAGTACATGATACAACTTATACAGACCATAGCTGACATCAGTGACATACTATATAGAAAGTTCCTGGTTATGTAGAACATTTCCCGCAACTGAGATTATTTTTGTTCCCAGGATGCGACTCACACCAGTCGACTAACACTTTATTTGAATTATACATCATAGAGGGTCAATAATCCAGGAAAAGAACCATCATGTAGTTTCTGTGATATTTTGAATCTGTAGACGTCCACAAACTGGAAGATTATTTGTTACTGTTCACAAAAAAAATGAATTAATTAAGAAATAGTCCAAACTAATCCGGAAATTGTAAATTACTTCACTGTAAAAAATTAAGATACATGAAATCTTACACAAATGTTGTGTAATGCAATCCTTTATTAACTAAGTTTTTCCCACACAGTTGGCTCTGTCAAATGTGACTTGTTAAAGCCCACTGTGTGGGCGAAACGTCGTTAAAAAAGTATCGCATTTTGCTACATTTGTGTCTTTTTCCCATCGTGTCAGTATTTTATACCATTTAGCTCCACCCTTACTAGGCATCGGCTGCTTGAATGTGACGAGACTGTAGCCTAGTCAGTGAACAATGTTTTATGACATCGGCTGACTGAATGTGACGAGACTGTAGCCTAGTCAGTGAACAATGTTTTATGACATCGGCTGCCTGAATGTGACGAGACTGTAGCCTAGTCAGTGAACAATGTTTTATGACATCGGCTGCTTGAATGTGACGAGACTGTAGCCTAGTCAGTGAACAATGTTTTATGACATCGGCTGCCTGAATGTGACGAGACTGTAGCCTAGTCAGTGAACAATGTTTTTATGACATCGGCTGCTTGAATGTGACGAGACTGTAGCCTAGTCAGTGAACAATGTTTTATGACATCGGCTGCTTGAATGTGACGAGACTGTAGCCTAGTCAGTGGACAATGTTTTATGACATCGGCTGCCTGAATGTGACGAGACTGTAGCCTAGTCAGTGAACAATGTTTTATGACATCGGCTGCTTGAATGTGACGAGACTGTAGCCTAGTCAGTGGACAATGTTTTATCAGTAATAATTTTGCATTTTGATTCTTTTTGAGTGAATCCACATGTTGCATTGAATACACGAGTAGCAGTGTGATGAAACTAATATCTGAAATGACTGTACTCGAAATATCCTAAGAGATATACCGTATTTTCCGGGTATAAGGTGAAAGGGAAAGCCTGGTAAATGTTTTGCACTCTGGTATGATTGTTGATCTTTCTTGTTTATGTCATGAACACATAACCTGGAGTTTACCTGGAGAGAGTTTCGGGGGTCAACGCCCCCGCGGCCCGGTCTGTGACCAGGCCTCCTGGTGGATCAGAGCCTGATCAACCAGGCTGTTGCTGCTGGCTGCACGCAAACCAACGTACGAGCCACAGCCCGGCTGATCAGGAACTGACTTTAGGTGCTTGTCCAGTGCAAGCTTGAAGACTGCCAGGGGTCTGTTGGTAATCCCCCTTATGTGTGCTGGGAGGCAGTTGAACAGTCTCGGGCCCCTGACACTTATTGTATGGTCTCTTAACGTGCTAGTGACACCCCTGCTTTTCATTGGGGGGATGGTGCATCGTCTGCCAAGTCTTTTGCTTTCGTAGTGAGTGATTTTCGTGTGCAAGTTCGATACTAGTCCCTCTAGGATTTTCCAGGTGTATATAATCATGTATCTCTCCCTCCTGCGTTCCAGGGAATACAGGTTTAGAAACCTCAAGCGCTCCCAGTAATTGAGGTGTTTTATCTCCGTTATGCGCGCCGTGAAAGTTCTCTCTACATTTTCTAGGTCGGCAATTTCACCTGCCTTGAAAGGTGCTGTTAGAGTGCAGCAATATTCCAGCCTAGATAGAACAAGTGACCTGAAGAGTGTCATCATGGGCTTGGCCTCCCTAGTTTTGAAGGTTCTCATTATCCATCCTGTCATTTTTCTAGCAGATGCGATTGATACAATGTTATGGTCCTTGAAGGTGAGATCCTCCGACATAATCACTCCCAGGTCTTTGACGTTGGTGTTTCGCTCTATTTTGTGGCCAGAATTTGTTTTGTACTCTGATGAAGATTTAATTTCCTCATGTTTACCATATCTGAGTAATTGAAATTTCTCATCGTTGAACTTCATATTGTTTTCTGCAGCCCACTGAAAGATTTGGTTGATGTCCGCCTGGAGCCTTGCAGTGTCTGCAATGGAAGACACTGTCATGCAGATTCGGGTGTCATCTGCAAAGGAAGACACGGTGTTGTGGCTGACATCCTTGTCTATGTCGGATATGAGGATGAGGAACAAGATGGGAGCTAGTACTGTGCCTTGTGGAACAGAGCTTTTCACCGTAGCTGCCTCGGACTTTACTCTGTTGACGACTACTCTCTGTGTTCTGTTAGTGAGGAAATTATAGATCCATCGACCGACTTTTCCTGTTATTCCTTTAGCGCGCATTTTGTGCGCTATTACGCCATGGTCACACTTGTCGAAGGCTTTTGCAAAGTCTGTATATATTACATCTGCATTCTTTTTGTCTTCTAGTGCATTTAGGACCTTGTCGTAGTGATCCAGTAGTTGAGACAGACAGGAGCGACCTGTTCTAAACCCATGTTGCCCTGGGTTGTGTAACTGATGGGTTTCTAGATGGGTGGTGATCTTGCTTCTTAGGACCCTTTCAAAGATTTTTATGATATGGGATGTTAGTGCTATTGGTCTGTAGTTCTTTGCTGTTGCTTTACTGCCCCCTTTGTGGAGTGGGGCTATGTCTGTTGTTTTTAGTAACTGAGGGACGACCCCCGTGTCCATGCTCCCTCTCCATAGGATGGAAAAGGCTCGTGATAGGGGCTTCTTGCAGTTCTTGATGAACACAGAGTTCCATGAGTCTGGCCCTGGGGCAGTGCATGGGCATGTCATTTATCGCCTGTTCGAAGTCATTTGGCGTCAGGATAACATCGGATAGGCTTGTGTTAATCAAATTTTGTGGCTCTCTCATAAAAAATTCATTTTGATCTTCGACTCTCAGTCTGGTTAGCGGCTTGCTAAAAACTGAGTCATATTGGGACTTGAGTAGCTCACTCATTTCCTTGCTGTCATCTGTGTAGGACCCATCTTGTTTAAGTAGGGGCCCAATACTGGACGTTGTTCTCGATTTTGATTTGGCATAGGAGAAGAAATACTTTGGGTTTCTTTCGATTTCATTTATGGCTTTTAGTTCTTCCCGCGATTCCTGACTCCTAAAGGATTCTTTTAGCTTAAGTTCGATGCTTGCTATTTCTCTGACCAGTGTCTCCCTGCGCATTTCAGATATATTGACCTCTTTTAGCCGCTCTGTTATTCTTTTCCGTCGCCTGTAAAGGGAGCGCCTGTCTCTTTCTATTTTACATCTACTCCTCCTTTTTCTTAGAGGAATAAGCCTTGTGCATACATCGAGTGCCACCGAGTTAATCTGTTCTAGGCATAAGTTTGGGTCTGTGTTGCTTAGTATATCTTCCCAGCTTATATCGGTTAGGACTTGGTTTACTTGGTCCCACTTTATGTTTTTGTTATTGAAGTTGAATTTGGTGAATGCTCCCTCGTGACTAGTCTCATTTTGTCGGTCTGGGGCTCCACGCATACATGTCTGAACCTCAATTATGTTGTGATCTGAGTATATTGTTTTTGATATGGTGACATTTCTTATCAGATCATCATTGTTAGTGAAGATGAGGTCTAGTGTATTCTCCAGTCTAGTAGGCTCTATTATTTGCTGGTTTAAATTGAATTTTGTGCAGAGATTTAAAAGCTCGTGTGAGTGTGAGTTTTCATCAGAGTTGCCTCCTGGTGTTATTACTGCAACAATATTATTTGCTATATTCCTCCATTTTAGGTGCCTTAAGTTGAAATCCCCCAGGAGCAAGATGTTGGGTGCAGGAGCTGGAAGATTTTCCAGACAGTGGTCAATTTTTAACAGCTGTTCCTGGAATTGCTGGGATGTTGCATCCGGAGGCTTGTAGACTACCACAATGACTAGGTTTTGGTTCTCGACCTTTAAGATGACGGATAAATCTTACTGTTTCATGAATACGTAAGATGACAGGTAAATCTTTGTCTCATGAACACGTACGATGACAGGTAAATCTTTGTCTCATGAACACGTACGATGACAGGTAAATCTTTGTCTCATGAACACGTACGATGACAGGTAAATCTTTGTCTCATGAACACGTACGATGACAGGTAAATCTTTGTCTCATGAACACGTACGATGACAGGTAAATCTTTGTCTCATGAACACGTACGATGACAGGTAAATCTTTGTCTCATGAACACGTACGATGACAGGTAAATCTTTGTCTCATGAACACGTACGATGACAGGTAAATCTTTTGTCTCATGAACACGTACGATGACAGGTAAATCTTTGTCTCATGAACACGTACGATGACAGGTAAATCTTTGTCTCATGAACACGTACGATGACAGGTAAATCTTTGTCTCATGAACACGTACGATGACAGGTAAATCTTTGTCTCATGAACACGTACGATGACAGGTAAATCTTTGTCTCATGAACACGTACGATGACAGGTAAATCTTTGTCTCATGAACACGTACGATGACAGGTAAATCTTACTGTCTCATGAACACGTGGCACTGGACAAGCACCTAAAGTCGGTTCCTGACCAGCCGGGCTGTGGCTCGTACGTTGGTTTGCGTGCAGCCAGCAGCAACAGCCTGGTTGATCAGGCTCTGATCCACCAGGAGGCCTGGTCACAGACCGGGCCGCGGGGGCGTTGACCCCCGGAACTCTCTCCAGGTAAACTCCAGTCTTGGAAATCATCCTGCGCCTTATATGCTCAAGGTAAGGCTCGAGTAGACTTTGTTATACTTTATCAGTAGCTTACTAACGTTACGTTACAGCTACTTCCAAACATCGTGCCAGCAAGCAGCCGACACTCGTGCGCCTTATATGCCGGAAAATACGGTAATGAGGATCAGAAAGGTTTGACAGATACGCACTGTAACTTCTGTAATCCTGCCAGCGGTACTGCTCACATCTTGACCTTAGTTTAGTTAGTTGTGTCACCTAGATGGATAGTTTACTGTGCAACCGGAGCTCATCCTGCGAGTGGTAGCGCTAAAGAGCAGAATTGCAGAGGTTATAATGGGTGTTTGTCAGACCCCGTTGAGCAAAGTTACATTACTGGGAAGAAATGTTAGTCATTTCATATTTTACAATTACTTTTTATAGTTGTGCATAGTACAGTAAGGATTCATATGTTTCCTTACACCTGCTGTCCCTGTTTACTTAATAGTAAGTAGGTACCTGGATGTTAGCCGACTGGTGTGGGTCGCATCCTGAGGACAAAATTGACCTAATTTGCGGGAAATGCTGTGCATAACAAAGGGGTTTCTATATAGTAGTATGTCACTGGTATCAACTAAGCATATAAACATTGTACATGTACTTGTAGAAATAAAGATTATTATTAATAACATTGAACTGCATGCAAAAAGACTACCACTGAGAATCAGCTGAATAAGCTACTCTGGCGGCTCGAAGCAAATCAGTAAGAGGCGATTAAAATGCCGGGCCACCCTGACTCAGTGGAAAACGACCGATGTGTTTCAATACTACTACTACTACTACTACTACTAATAATAATAATAATAATAATAATAATAATAACTGGAGGAGGAGGCTACGAGGCGGTACTCACTTAGATTTGGAAGTGTACATAGTACTGTGTCCGGCATCAGAATCAGATGGGTAGTCCCATTGTCCTGACGCCCCATGCTGCTGCTGCTGCTGTTGGTGCTGCTGATGCTGCTGCTTCTGTTGTTGTTGCTGCTGCTGCAGGTGCTGCTGCTGTGGCAACCGATGCTGCATCTGTAGTTATCATTAAGAAGATTGATCAATCATGAATACTTTGGCTCTTTGTGCATTCTTGTGTAATCATTATACTCAAGGGGGAGCACTAAACCCACGGGGATCATATAGCACCTGAGAAATGGAAAACAATCAGAATGAATCCAAAGAAAGGATAGCTGCAGTTCCTTACCCCTTATTTTTACCATTATTATAATATTAATACCGCGTATCAATTAAACTAGATATTTTTCCTTTGCTCGCAAACGTGTTATAAGTTTTAATTAATCAAATAAAAACAGTCATGATGTTACAGTTATTATGAATGTTCTACCAGAACCATTATACTGAACTGGAAAGTAAGACTGTAAACAGACAGTACAGGTTCAAGGCAGTGTGGTAAACACACCCCGAAGATTATTCCACAGTGTGCTTCTTCACTGTTACTAACAGTACGCTATTTGGTGTCCCGTAGCTCGAGCGCTAGCGTACTCAGCTCACGCACTGAGGTCCGGGGGTCGATCCCCGGTACGGGGATCCTATTCACCTAGCAGTACAATAGCTACCTGGGTGTTAGCCGATTGGTGTGTGTCGTATCCGGGGACATAACTGACCTAATTTTCCCGAAATGCTCTGCATAACAAGGGGCTTTCTATAAAGTAGTATGTCACAGGTGTCAGCTATGGTCTGTATACCTTGTACATGTACTTATAGAAATAAATATTATTATTATTATTATCCAGCAGTATACCGTAGAAGTACTTTGGTATGGTCAACAAGCAGCTACAGCATCACAGCGCTCTCTGAGTCACCGGTTCCTGCCCTCCATTTGTAATCATTCCTCAAGAAATCCTAACAACACTGCCCTGTAATAATGTTGGTAGAATTACCGACAATATGTTAGGTAAAAGGACACATGTGGAACTACTGCCACAATAAAATGTCGCATTAGTTGCACTTATGTCCTTTACATAACACTGCCTACCTGGAGGGTATTCCGAGGATCAACGCCCCCGCGCCCCGGTCCACGACCAGGCCTCCCGGTGGATCACGGCCTGACCAACGAGGCTGTTATTGATGACCGCACGTAGTCCAACGTACGAACCACAGCCCAGCTGATCAGGCATCAACTTTAAATATCTGTCCAGCTCCCTCTTGAAGGTAGCCAGGGGCCTATTGTTAATTCCCCTTATGCCTAGTGGGAGGCTGTTGAACCGTCTTGGGCCCCGGACACTTAAGGTGTTTTCTCTTAGTGTACCAATGGCGCCCCTACTTTTCATTGGGGGTATTTGCATCGCCTTCCCAGTCTTTTATTTTAGTTGAGTGTGATTTCTGTGGGCAGATTCGGAACCATCCCTTCTAGGATTTCCCAAGTGGAGATTATATCTCTCTCTCGCCTGCGTTCCAGAGAGTACAAGTCAAGTGCTTCCAAGCTTTCCCAGTAGTTGAGATGTTTGACAGAACTTATACGTGCAGTAAAGGTTCTCTGTACACTCTCTAGATCTGCAATTTCACCTTCTTTGAACGGAGATGTTAATGTACAGCAGTATTCCAGCCTAGAGAAAACAACTGATTTGAAAAGGATCATCATTGGCTTGGCTTTGAACGTTCTCATTATCTATCCTATCATTTTCTTTGGAGTTTTAGGACTCAATTGCCACGGATTCAAACTCTGCCGGTTCCGTGTTTGTTTTTTACCTACAGCTGTACCTGGGTAACGAAGCCGTCCGAATTGGGCCGCGGGTTGTTGTTGTGGGTTCGCTGGTCAGTGCTATGGCCCCGTCCAGGATCCCAAGGGATCACAGGCGCCGACCTGAGGAAGGAATCGCGAACCTGATGTGAAGGATTTCTAAATATATATGACTAATATTTGTAAATGTGTAACTAAATAACAGAATCTGATAAACACCCATTGTGACCTCTGTAATCCTGATTTTTTGTGATGAACAAGACATGTGCAATACCTGGCTGCCATCATTTTGAAGACGTATCGCCAACCAGTGGCTTTTCCAGTTCGATACGGATATTGAATGGAAGATAGTGGAAGATGAGGTAATCAGTCTCGCAGCTTTGAAGAAGAAATTCAGTACCTTAGTTCTGATGACTCGGAAGCATCAAGACTAAAGGTACTAAAGACTTTCAAGGCTGAGAGACTGATGATCTCATCTTTCACCATCATCCGTCGAAATGACAAAATATCAACACGGGGGAAAAAAGACACAAACGTCTCTTTTTTCATCTCAGTATTGAATTGAAAAAGCCATTGGTACGTCTTCATAACGCAGATACCCAGGTGTTGCACTTTTGTCTAATTCATCAGATTCTCGGTATTGTATACTGTTATTGTTTTGACATTGACACCACTCACAGGATGATTACGGAGCGCACAATAAGGTAGCCGGTCAGGCAGCACAACAAACCAAACTGGCACATACAACATGGAGCAACACGAAGGACCTGCAGTAGGCCAACTTTATTCATGAAGGTTTGCTAGGACGGGTCCTGGCCTGGGTCTTTAACATGTGGTGACCCGGCAGACTCTCGAAAGAAATGTCAGTTTGTACTAGTACCGTTTACAGCTCTTTGGCTGGGACAGCTCTATGATAAAGGCACGGTCGCCTGCTGCAGTGTTTTTCCTTTATGTTGAAGAATTGAGACACTTATGCAACACATGGGAATCTTTATTGAAGAAACGTTTCGCCACACAGTGGCTTCATCAGTCCAATACAAAGTAGAAATGGGTAAGGAGAGTAGAAGTTTGAGGTAATCAGTCCCTCAACCTGGAATCGATGTGTTCAGTCCATCAGTCCATGGACTGAACACATCGATTCCAGGTTGAGGGACTGATTACCTCAAACTCCTCATCTTCTGCCTCTTTCTGCATTGGACTGAAGAAGCTATTGTGTGGCGAAACATTTCCAGGATAAAGATACCCATATGCTGTACATGTATCTCATTTATCAACTTCTCTTTTGTAAACCTTTCACATCTTGTCAGCGCGGGAAAAGCTTACACTGAGAGTACCCTGAAAGGGGGTTTGGCTGAAGTTCTGTTAGGTTAGTTTTGAGGAAACAAAATCGCCCCCAGGTGGGGGACTGATTACCCATTCCCCTCCCTTCCCTTCCCCTTTTTGTATTGGACTGTAAAAGCCACTGTGTGGCAAAAACTTTTCCCCAAAAAAAAGATTCCCTATGCTGCATAAGTGTCTAAATCGGGGGTTGAAATTGTAAAGGCCCTAAAGAAGGGGCCAACAGCCTATGCGTGTTCCCCCTTTCTTAATTTTATGTTTTTTTTTTGGGGCCACCCTGCCTTGGGGGAAAGGGCCGGTGTTAAAAAAAAAAAATGTCTAATCCTAGACAGACCGCTTCACTAGTGGTTTGTTCGTGGTGACTCCCCTCCACGGCCCCAACCTCATCGTCATCATATTTAAGCTTCATCTCCGCGAATATGCTGCACCCCCGTTACGTTAGACGTCAGCGTTGGGTTTTTAAACATACCTCCAAAAAACCCTTGAGTCTTCGGGCCCCGGGCTGGGGCCCCTGACTCCCAAGGGATGACTAACTGGAGTTAAAGGGAATCACGGCCCCCTTTGTCATGGGTTTCCCCCCCCTTGATCTGCAGAAGACTCACCGCGCCCTTGTCACGGGCTGCCCAGTCATGGGGCTGTAAATGATACTCACATATCCCAACCTCAATTCCCCCGGGGAGCCACTACCGGGGTCACCACATGGGGAAGCCCCGGGACCAGGACCCGTCCGGGAAAACCTCCCAAACAAAATGAAATGTTCACCTTTGCAAGATTGATGGACTGAACCCTACTCCCAGGCTGGGATGATTACCTCAACTCTCTTGTACCCCCTTTTGCACTGAACTGAAGAAGCCCCTTGGCGAAAATTTCCCGAAAAAAGATACCCAATGTTGCAAAACTGTTCATTTAAAAGCTTTGGGGAGGTTTTTGTGATGGACGTCCTGGCAGGGGGGATGTCACTGCGTCTTCCCGATCCTCAGTCTCACTGGGACATTTTTACGTATTAAAAAATCACCTTTCACTGTTGTACATTTACAAAATGACTCAAAAACTATTCAATAACTATTATTCCACGTTTTCTTTTAATATAATACCGATTGTCTTAAAAACCGACTAAAATAATCAAATGCAATTGTCGGGGGAAAATTTACATATTTAGTTCGCTCCTTTACCAAAATTGAAAGCAGATCTTTCCCAACCCTTTTCGGATTTCTCTCCCTTTTTTTCGCTCGTGTGAGACAATAAAACTGGATGGGCGAAAAGTCATCTGTTTTTCGTCTCCCATGTTTTGGATTAAAAGGTCAACATATTTTTTTGGGCAATGTATTCCACTGGTTTTAGGGGGGAAATTTGTGGGGTTTATTTCCCAATTATCACGGTTTTTTTTGATTGCTCTAGTTTTTGATAAAATTTTTTTATCACACAAAAAAACTATTTATGTGAAAAAAATATTTATCAGGCGGAGGAACTTACAAATCGTTTGAAATTTTTTTTTGCAGCTAAATCAAATCACGTAAAAGATACTAACTTTTCTAAATTTTTAACAGATTAAAATAGTAAAAAATCCGATACCACTAAATTTAAACTTTGAAAACGTTTCGATTTTTTTCTATTTGGGCATCAACACTGTCTGTTGGAGGCTCCCCCAATAGTCTGCGTCATGTGTGTATCCGATCTACCTTGATACCTTTTCCTCCATTACCTTTACCCTCTGTGTTCCATGTATTGGTTTGTCACGACTTGACAAAGCTCCTGGAGAGCGAAACGGTTGCACAATAAAATTGTCAAATTAGTTCACTTGTTTGGGCTTTTACCGAACACACTTTATTCGTGCTGGAGCCTCTGCCCGTGTTCCCTCACCGACCTCACTAAGTTATGTGGGATTCTGTGTTGTAGGTGGCTGTGGAGAAAGTATTCTTTATGCTTTATTAAGTACCTAAATTCTTGAAGCTTGTAGCATGTTTGAGCAAGTTCTTCATAATTTGTCTGCTTAGTGATTACACCAGATGTTGTTAGGTTAGACAACACATACAACAGTTAGAAAACTTTTTTTGTTGACTTATGTGTCTTACCTATCAACCTGTCCGGTTTTGTATACCATTTTGATGTTCAAACCAGAAGTTCGTGACAAGCTGACACACAGCTTCAATATGTGAGGACCATCAAGATTACAGCTTTCTGTTTTTTCCATACATAACTTAGTGCAAGGATCGATCTACAATTGTATTGAAGAAATACCATCTTTATCCAGTTCTTTAACGAATTGCTTTCATTACCAACTTACATGGATTGGTAGCAGCTGTTATCCTGTCAACTAATGACTCGTTATGATGTTTGTGAAACCTACACACTTATGTTTTCTCTTGAAGGTCATGTCTCTTTTGTCCAATGTTCTGCCTTCGTCTTACTGTCCAACAAATGTTGAAAAACATGGGTTACCTTTGTATTATCCACTTCTGTTGCCCAAAACAAAAAGCAAGGAGTTTACCATCTCAGATAAACACAGACATCGTGTGCTAATGATTAGCAAAGCTTCTGCAAAACATTCATGATATTTTCGCATTCTTCATTAAGTTTTAGTGAGCAACTGCAAAGAGATGCTTATGGTTACCATTGTGCACTAAAAAACATCTCAAGCTTTAATGGAGCTGTTCTATAAAAAAGGCGCTAATCTCCTGGTAATATTCAAGTCTTATTCGATGACGAAGTCCAGGGATGTTACTGCAGTATCAAGCTTCATCTTGGCTGAAAGTAAAGGAGTTAAATTTTTTTGCCCGATGCTGTTATTTTAACTTTTTGTTGTAGAAATTTTTGTCTGGTGCTAAAAGTTCAGATGTTGTTTGACAGCTGTAAAAACCGATCACAGGGGTTTTCTGGGGAGAACTGTTTGGGGCGATGAATGCTTGTTTGTTTATATTCACCCCAAATGTTCACCCTAAACCCTGACTTCTTCAAATCTGAAAAGGAAGGTCAGGTGTGCTGAAAAACGGGTTAAAAAAAAGTCTTCACTGTGGCAAGGTCTTTTTGCTGACCCCAAATAGGATACCCCTTTTTGTTTTTTGTACTGCTGAAAACCCATTCCTTCCCCTTACATTTCCCTTTTGAATGTAGGTATGCAATATCTCCCCAATTGACCCAATTTGAAAAACCTACTGCCTTTTTCCAATTCAGAAACCCCCCCAAAATACTCAAAATCCCTTCAAATCTTTGTCAACTTTTTTTTGTTGCCAGGTTATTGTTAAGTTCTTCGGCAGGAATTGTGATCATTCCCCAAACAGAATGATTAGATTTTTGGTTTTTAAAAGAAAAAGTGTTACAAAATTTGTTGTGGGGTTCCGGGGTTTTTGTGTGTACCCCCAAGCTAGCGATCCCCCCAGATGGAGCGTGGGGCGGGGCTCAAACGGGTCATCAACATCAGCCCCCTCTCCAGCCACTGGGCCCCCTGTGGGAAATTTAAACCAATTCGAGGTTGGGGAAAAACGGGGTTTAGTGATCCAAAAACAATCAATGCCTATAACTGGAGGCTTCAAACATCACTGTTAAAATGGCCTCTGCCTGCCACTTTCCCTTTTATATTCAGCAGACGTAAGAACCCACTGGAAAAAAGTCATTTGTCTGATTTTTTGGGGTTATCCTTGGAAATTTTTAACATTTGTTACTATGAAAAAAGTTACAGAAAAAAGTGATTTCAGTAGCGAACAACCCTGTAAAAAAAACAGTAAATTTAAGGTTTTCTGTTTTTTCACTTTCTTTGATAATGTGGAAACCACAAAAAGCGGGGAAGTCACAATTTTTCACAGGGGGTTTTTTTGACTAGTTACTTTTTATGACAATTTCCCAACATCCGAAAAGGGTGTACGTTTTCTTATGTCAGTTTAAAAACTGATTTAAAATATTTTTTTTTATTACTTAAATGTTATGGCTTTAAAAAAATGTGACTTTTTTCCTAGCCAAATTATGCCCTTTTTTTTTTTAATGACTTTCTCTAGCCAAAACTGTGACTTTTTGATTTTTTTCCCCGTGACTTATTTTGGACAGGGTGTTGCGGTGTGTTTGGGCTCTCACGTACCTCCACATCGAGCCTGGGTCTGGTGGGGGGCGGGGGGAGTGGTGGTCACGACGAATTGTCCATTATATTGTTGACGTCGTGCTCGTGTGCCCCCCCGAAAATAAGAAAATATTTGAGTGGAGGAACACTGCAGAATCTACTGGTCCATACAGGGGGCGGTCCTTTTCAAAAAAAACCCCGTTTTGCATTGGGATTCAGGGACCCCCCTAGAAATAAGTCATAACTTTTTGGGGTTATCTTAGGTAATCTACAAAAAAGCTGCAAGTATGAAAAATTTAATGTAACTTATCCCGAAAAAACCATTGGGGAATAGAATATTGAATTTCCCCGGGAGTTTCGTGTTTTCTCACTTTCCCTTATAATGAAAAAAACCCACGAAAGCGCTGGGTTTTCACTTTTTTTTTCACAGTGATTAGTTTTTCCATATTGTGATATCCCCTGTTTACTGTGCATTATTGAAATTATGTAATGTATTTATGTATACTTTTACATTAAGAATTTTATAGCCTTTTCCCCAAAGCTACCCAAGAATCGCTTCTGAAACCCACGCCCACCAATCAAACCCAGCTCCCCCCTTTCATATATTTTTTTCCAGTATCTTTTTAAAAAATAGTTTCCCCAAAAGCGTACAAAAAATTTTCCCTTTATTTTTTTAAAGGGGGGAAACCGTAAGCCCGGAAGGCCTGGGTAGGATGAACAAAAAGTTTGTGGTAGCAGGTTTTTGTGGGAAAAAGCCCCTTGTCGGGAAAGTATTTGACCTAATTCTTGACGAGTCTTACCTAACAGGAGGGGGTTTGTGATTTGGACTTGCCTAGAAGGGCCCATAGGCCTGCTGCGTGCCCCCTTTTTCTTTTTTTAATGAGCGTTTGGAAAAAAATTCCCAAAGGAACTGGGGGCATCAAAATTAAACAAATATTTTCTGGGGGTTATTTGGGGTTAAAAAGGGTTAATAAAACTACATGGGGTAAATTAAAAACAACATAAGGGTCTTTAAAAACTGCAAAAAAGTCTTTAAAAAACCACATAAGGGAAACCCCCCTTTTTTATCCCCCAATCAAAATTACGTTAATCCCAAAACTAGGGATTATAGTAAACACACGGTGAAAATGTAATGAAGACATACACCTTTCAGTGTATATGTCCTAGCTGAACCTTGTCACCGGGAGGAAATAAAAAAAAAACAGAAAAAGAAGAAAAAAACAGGAGAGTTTGTTAAAATTCTTCTACAGTAATTGAAGGACCTGGTGAAGAGCTCAGTGTTGTGACTTTACTGGGTTAAACCTGCAGAATGTACTATAATAATACCTGTGCCAGTCGCTCGAGTGTTGAGTCCAGACCCATGGTGAAGGCCTCCTGGCGTAGGCTGGAGTGTGACAGTAGGCTGTACAGGGCACCCGTCACATATGGCACCACCTTTGTAAACAAGGAATCCAAGATATAATAATAATAATAATAATAATAATAATAATAATGAATAAATATGATGACAATGAATAAGAATAAACAGTAGCAGTAGCAGAAGTATTATTATTATTATTATTATTATTAGTAGTAGTAGTAGTAGTAGTAGTAGTAGTAGTAGTAGTAGTAGTAGTAGTAGTAGCAGTAGTAGTAGTAGTAGTAGTAGTAGTAGTAGTAGCAGTAGTAGTAGCAGTAGTAGTAGTAGTAGTAGTAGTAGTAGTAGTAGTAGTAGTAGTAAGTAGTAGATAGTAGTGTAGTAGTAGAGTAGTAGTAGTAGTAGCAGTAGTAGTACTAGTAGCAGTAGTAGTACTAGCAGCAGAAGTAGTAATATTAGTATTAGTATTATTATTATTATTAGTAGTAGTAGTAGTAAAGTAGTACAATTAGTGGTAGTAGTAGTAGTAAAGTAGTACAATTAGTGGTAGTAGTAGTAGTAGAAAACCAAGTGAATGAGTTACGTGAGTTTGGACGGAGGTGAGAAGTTGGATGAGCGCCGGGAGAAGTTTGGCTGCTAGTGGGTGGCAGCGAGCACGACCAGCGGAGCGCAGTGTTAGGTTCATGAAGAGTGCTGATGCATACTCCTGAGTGTAGGGTGTGAGGGTGCGCACCTCTGCCAGGGTATTCACTAGCCATTCCACAGCACCACCCTCGATCAGCGCCCCCTGCACCACACCCCTGTACCATAACAAGAGGTGCCAACTGTCAGTATGCCTTCGTAATAACATTATAAATTCGTTCAGGGATCAACGCCCCCGCGGCCCGGTCCGTGACTAGGCCTCGCGGTGGATCAGAGCCTGATCAACCAAATATTTCACAAAAAAAGCTAAAATTCGTGCAGGTGATTCGTGATATCGGAATTCCGTGATTGGATTTAAATCCTGTTTGGTGTATAAGAATCCATGTGGATCATTCAGCTAAAAAAAAAATCGTGATTGTTCAGTCCACCGTTCACATAATTAAGATTATTTCAGCATAATACAATGTTGTACAGAGGTGAATAATATTTTCTTGTGCATACAGAAAACCCTTTAATATGCAAGGATATCGGCCAACCTTAACACTAACTTAACACTAATATAACAATATCACTGAAAATGAGTTGGGCAAATATTTTTGTAAGTGGGTTTGGGTTTGAGAAGGACCTGCCTAGTATGGGCCAGTAGACCTGCTGCAGTGTTCCTCCATTCTTATTTCCTTCTATACCGTCTCTAAGTGGTTGTAACAATAAATTTAGGGAATTACAAAGCGCCCCAAAAGAACTGAACATTATCAATCCCTGTTATTATAACATACGTCAAGTAGCCACCTTATAGAAAGTTTCTGTAGAGCCCGCCCCGAGCCCTTTTCTGTTTGGTTGGGTTGGCGTCCCGGTGAACCCCCATGTAGGCCTGCAGTAGCAAATCAACACTTCCCCCGCGACAAAAACAAGGGAAAGTAGCAGAAACAACAATCACCATAAACCGATCCTTTGAATTTTCAACTCCTTTACAAAAAGGGCCCAATATGTTTGTAGTTTTCCCAAAAAAGTGAACAATGATAAAAGATGCCCAAAAAAACCTAGGGGGGGTTGGGGAAAAATTGCTTTAGGCTTTCCTTTTTGCGGGCAAAAAATCAAAAACTTTCAGTGTTTCGAAATGGTAGGAAATCCCAAACAGATTTTTTTTTAAATTAAAATTTTTTTGGGAGGACAAAAACGTTCCCCGAGCGAATCTGCAAATTTTTTTAAATTCCCAATGGGGTTGGGTGGCAACACGAAAAGGCCCCTTTGAGCTAAACATTTAACTTCCCCCCCGGTTGTTTTTGCGATGGTGTATATTTTATAGTTATGAGTAGGCTTGGGTTTTGGGGCACCCGGCCCAGGTAGCCTTTCCCGGGCCCGCATTGAAGGGGAGTTGGGGCGTTATGGGGTCCCCTTGCAGCGACGGGCCCCGGAGCTTGAAATCGGGTTCATTAAGGCGCCCGGGCCCTTGGAAAAGACCCCAGGAACGCTGATCCCAAAAAGACCATTCCCTTTACCCCCGGACAAAACGCCGTCACCACCGCCCCGCGTACACTTTCCCGCCGTTTACCCCGTGTCAACGCTGGCAACAAAAAAAAATGAGAAAATGACAACCATCAAAAGGGCTAAGAAGGGTTTGCAGGAACAAGGGAGACCCCAAAAAACAAAAACATACAAGATCTTTGGGAAAGGGAGCAAAGGGAAAAAGAGGAGACAATTTAAAAACAAAAATACAAGTCCCTTGGGTTTGCAAAGGGAAAAAGAGGGAGACATTTAAAAAAAACATACAAAGTGAATTAGAATGATTAAAAAAAGAAAAAAATTAAATTTTCTTCAGATCATCACGAGAGAAAACAAAAGACACAGCTTACAAAATTGATTTAAAAAAAAAACAGAAGCTTTAAAGGGGTTTTCTTTTCAAAAAAATGGTGGAAAATGGACACGTTAATTAGTTTGGTAAAAAAGTTTAAAACCTTGAAAAAAAAAATTTCCCACGGTTGATTTAAAAGGGAAAGGACGGGGGACATGCAACAACATTGTTTTTGAAATTTAAAATCCGTTTCCGGGAAATGGAAAAAATAAATAAAATACCCGCCATAGGACAAAAAAATGGGCGCGTTTCGGTTTCGGCTAGTTAATGGGGCCCAAGGGTTTACCCGGGAAATGTCATAAGTGTCTTTCTCCCCTTTTGGGGGTTTTCTGTGGGGAAAAGCATTGTTTTGCTCTTGGGGCTGAAGACAGCTTACAGGTCACTTGCCTCTTTACACATAGTCAAACCACCCCAACAATAGTTCCCTAAGCTTCCCCCCGTTTCAAAAATCCGTACAAATTGTATTTGTGACAGGGGAAAACAAAAACCCGTGCATCAAAGGGATTTAAAAAACTTTTTTGCCATTGCAAAGGGGAATTTCCCCCTTTGGCAACCACGTTTTAAAAAAATGTTTTGTGTGTTTTCATTCGGTTTGGGGGGAAATATTTAAATTAAAAATATTCAACTCTGGCAAAAAAATGAGGAAGAACCATTGAAAAAGGTCTATGGTTTACGATAATATTTATCCTTCACTAACCCCAGCTTATAGCTAAAGTCCAGACGGGTGTGGTTTTAGCTCTACAGACTTTTACACTAAAAGTTTTGTTGGGCAGTGGTGATGGTTTTCTTTTTAAAATAAATGAAACTTTTGTTTTTCCCCTTTCCCTTTCATCAAAATTTTTTCACCTCTCATTCCCACGGGCTGTATGGGCCCCCAAGTTGGGAACTTCCCTTTGGGGTTAAAAACATTAACATGGGAGCATTCCACCAAATCCCAAAAAGAATGGCTTAGTCAAGTCCCCAGGTTTTATAAAACGAGCCCCAAATCAATCATTTTCGCTTTCATTCAAAAGATTTTTAATGAATACAAGGGACTTAATGTCTGAAGGCCCCCTGTAGGAGCGCAATTCGTGTTTTCTAGGAGCGGGAGCAGGTCCCGCACGTACGGACTGGGGGAAAACTTGGGCGGGTTTCGGGAGCCGGAAAAACCCGGGCCGGCCCAGACACTGTGCATCCCCACTCCAAATAGGATGGTCGCTGGACCCGCCTGGAGGAAAATGGTGGTGGTACAGTCAGAGTGGAGGTGGTACAGTAAAAGAGGAGGGGGTACCGGGCAGAGAGGGGTGGTTGGGAGTCAGGGGTTTTGGGGGTTTTAAGTCAGGAGGGGTGGTGGTTCAGTCAGAGAGGAAGGTTGGACAGGGCAGAGAAAGGGGGTGGGTTTCAGTCAGAGGGTTGGTGGTTTCGTCAGAGGGGGTGGTGGTTTCGTCCCGAGGGGTGGTGGTCAAGTCAGAGAGGAAAGGTTTGGTTTCAGTCAGAAAGGGGTTTGGGGGTTCGTCAGGGGGGTGGACAGTCAGGGAGGAGGTGTGCTGGGGAGTGGGGTTTGGTTTGGGACAGTCGAGGGGGTGGGTGGTACAGTTTAGAGAGGAGGTGGTACAGTAAGGGGGGAGGGGTGCGAGGGGTTGGGGGGGTTTGGTTCGTCAGAGGGGGCCGGGGTGGTAAAAGTCGAGAGGAGGTTTTTGGGGACAGGGCAGGAGGAGGTGGTTGGCCCGTCCAGAGGGTTGGGGGTTCGGACAAAAGGGGGGTGGTGGTACATTTAGGGGGTTTTGGGGGTTTTCAGTCAGGGGGAGGAGGTGGTTTCAGTAGGGGGTTGGGGGTACCGTCAGAAAGGGGGGGGTGGTACAGTTTTAGAGGAGGAGGTACAGTAAAAGGGAGGGTGGGTTTCGGTCAGGGGTTGGTGGTTACAGGGCAGGGGGGGGGGGGGTGGGACAGTAGAGAGGGGGGTGGTTTCAGTCAGTGAGGGGGGGGTGCAGTCAGAGGGGGTTTGGGGGTAAAAGTAAGGGGGGGTGCGGGGGTTTCAGTCAGGAGGGGTGGTACAGTTTTGAGAGGGGTGGGTTTCAGTTGGGTTGGTGGTACAGTCAGAGGGGTGGGTTTGGGACAGTCAGAGAGGAGGGGGGTTAAAAGTCAGAGAGGGGGGGGGGGTGAGTCGAGGGTTGGTTTGGGACAGTCAGGGGGGGTGGTGGTTCCCGTCAGGGGAGGGGGGGTGCAGTCAGAGGGGTGGTGGGGTTCAGTCAAGGGGGGGTGGTGGTGCCCGTCAGAGGGGGGGGGTGGTACCGTCAGAGGGGGGGTGGGGGTTCAGTTCAGAAGGGTGGTTTGGTTTTCAGCGAGGGGGGTGGTGGTACAGTCAGAGGGGGGTTGGGTACAGTCGAGGGGGGTGGTGGTTTTTAAATCGGAAAAGGGGGTGGTTGGGTACAAGGGGGCCCCGAGGGGGGGGTGGTGGTACCGTCAGGGGGTGGTTTGGGAAAGGGCAGAGGGTTGGGGAGTACGTTAGAGGGGTGGTGGGGACAGTCAGGGGGTGGTGGAAAAACAGTCAGAGGGGGGTTGGGGGGTACAGTCAGAAGGTTTGGGGGTTTCCCGTCAGAGGGGTGGTGGTACAGTCAGAGGGGTGGGGGTACAGTAAAAGGGGGTTGGGGGGTTCAGTCAGAGGGGTGGGTGGTACAGTCCCGTTGGGGGGTGGTTGGTTCAGTCAGTGGGGTGGGGGGTACAGTCAGGGGGGGTGGTGGTCAAATCCCGAGGGGGGGTGGTACAGTCGTGGGGGGGTGGGGGGTGGGACGTCAGAGGGGTGGTGGTACAGTTCCCGGGGGTGGTGGTTCTTCCCGGGGTGGGTGGTACCCGTCGGGGGTGGTGGTACAGTCCGAGGGGTGGGTTTGGGACAGTCAACGGGGTTTGGGGGTACAATCAGGGGGGGGTGGGGTACAGTCGGGGGGTGGTGGTACGTCGGGGGGTTGGTTGGGCAGTCAGAGGGGTGGTGGTTTCAGGGCGAGGGGGGTGGTACAGTCAGGGGGTTTGGGGGTACGTCAGGGGGGTTTTTGGTTTACAGTCGAGGGGTGGTGGTACAGTCAGAGGGGGGGGGTGGTACAGGGCAGAGGGGGTTTGGTTTGGTTTCAGTCGGGGGGGGGGTGGTGGTGGTTCAGTCAGGGGTTTGGGGGTAAAGTCAGGGGGGGGTGGGGGGTAAGTCAGGGGGTGGGGGGTTCTCAGTCAGAGGGTTTTGGTTTTGGGACAAATCAAAAGGGGGTGGGGGGGTACCCCTCAGAGGGGTGGTTGGTTTCAGGGCAAAGGGGGGGTGGACGTCGGGGGTGGTGGACCAGTCAGGAAAAGGGGGTGGTTCAGTCAGAGGGTTGGGTGGTACAGGGCCGAGGGGTGGTTTGGGGCAGTCAGGGGGTGGGGTGGGTACAGTCACGAGGGTTTTGGGGGGTTTCCCGTTAGAGGGGGGTGGTACGTCAGAGGGGTGGTTTGGTTCGTAAAAGGGTTGGTTTGGGCAGGGCAGAGGGTGTGGTGGTACCCTTCCCGAGGGGTGGGGGTTAAAATTTAGGGGGGGTGGTGGGGTTTCAGTCCCGAGGGGTGGTTTGGTTTCAGTCAGGGGTTTGGGGGTAAAGTCAGGGGGGTGGGTGGTACCCGTAGAGGGTTGGGGGGGTCCCGTTCAGAGGGGTGGTGGTACAGTCAGAGGGGGGTGGCTGGGGGGTTTTGGTTGGCAGGGGGGGTGGTGGAACCCGTAAAAGGGGGGGTGGTGGTACAGTCAGGGGGGGTGGGTTTTGTCCAAGGGGCGGGGGTTGGTACATTCCCGGGGGGGGTGGTGGTACGTAAAAGGGGTGGTTTGGTTACCTTTTGAGGGGGTGGTGGTCAGTCCCCGAGGGGGGTTGGGGGGTACTGTTTAGAGGGGTGGTGGTTTCAGTCAGGGGGGGTGGGGGTACAGTCGAGGGGTGGTGGTACAGGGCAGGGGGGGGGGGTGGTGGTTCAGTCAGAGGGGGGTGGGGACAGTCAGAGGGGGTGGTTTACGGGCAAGGGGTGGTGGTACAGTCAGGGGGGGGGCGTGGGGGGGGTACAGCGAGGGGGGTTGGGTTACAGTCAGAGGGGTTTTGGGGCACAGTCAGGGGGGGTTTTGGTACCGTCAGAGGGGTGTGGGACAGTCAGGGGGGGGTGGTGGTAAGTCAGGGGGTGTGGTTTCAGTCAAGGGGGGGCCGGGGGTTGGGGGGTGGTACAGGGCAGAGGGGTGCTGACAGTCAGAAGGGGGGGGTGGCCACAGTCAGGGGGGGTTTGGGAAGGTACAGTCAGAGGGGGTGGGGGGTTTTCCGTTGGTTTGGTTTTCAGCAGAGGGGGTTTTTGGTACGTTCCCGGGGGGTTGGTGGGGACCCGTCGGGGGGGTTGGTTGGGCAGTCGAGGGGTGGCGGGTACAGGTCGGGGGGTCTTGGGGACAGTCAAGGGGTGGTGTACAGTCAAAAGGGGGTTTGGGGGTTACAAATCAGAGGGGTTTGGGGGTACGTAAAAGGGGGGTGGTTTTCAGTCAGGGGGGTTTATGGTTTTCCCGGGCAGGGGTTGGTGGGGACAGTTTTGGGGGGGTTGTACAGTCAGAGGGGTGGTGGTGCGCAGGGGGGGGTTTTGGTACAGTCAGGGGGGTGGTGGTACAGCAGAGGGGGGTTGGGGACAGTTAGGGGGGTGGGGGTTCCCTCAAATGGGGGGGGTGGGGACAGGTTTAGGGGGGCGTTAAGTGGGGGGGGTACAGTTTAGGGGGGGTGGTTTGGGACAGTCAGTGGGGGTGGGGTACAGTCAGTGGGGTGGTGGTACAGTATTTTGGGGGGGGGTTTGGGACAGTCAGGGGGTTGTGTGGTTTTTGTCAGGGGGGGGTGGTTACAGTCAGGGGGTGGTGGTTTTTTACAGTCAGTGGGGCTTGGTACCCGTTTAGAGGGGGGTGGTCGGGTACAGTCAGTGGGGGGGGTGGTTTAAATCAGGGGGTTTTTTGGTTTCCGGGCGGGGGGGTGGTTTGGGACAGTCGGGGGGGGGGTGGTACGGCAGTGGGGTGGTGGTACAGTCGTGGTGGGGGTGGTGGTTTTAAGTCAGTGGGGTGATGGTTCAGTCCCGTGGGGCGGGGGGGGTTTCCGTCTGTGGGGTGGTGGTACAGTCAAAAGGGGGGTGGGTGATTGGTTTCAGTCATGGGGGTTGGTTTGGGAAAAGTCAGGGGGTGGTTGGGACAGGGCAGTGGGGGGGTGGTACAGTCAAGGGGGGGGTAATTTGGGGGGGTGGGTGGGTGGTACTTTTCGTGGGGTGGGTGGTAAAGGGCAGAGGGGGGTGAGGGACAGTCAGGGGGGTGGTGGACAGTCATTTGGGGGGGTGGTCGTCAAGGGGGGTGGTTTGGGTTTTTTCCGGGGGTGGTGGTACAGTCAGGGGGTGTGGTTGGTACAGTCAGTGGGGGGGGTGGTTCAAATCAGGGGGTGGTGGTTCTTTGGGCCGGGGGCGGTGGTGGTACAGTCAAGGGGGGTGGAATTGGGGGGGTAATGGCGAGGGGTTTTGGTGGTAAAGTCAGTGGGGGGGGGTGGGTTAAGTCAGTGGCCCGGGGGGTTTTGGGACATCAAGGGGGGGGTGGGTTTCAGGGCAAAGGGGGGGGGTGGGGAAGTCAAAAGGGGGGGGGTGGGGGTTTAAATCAAATGGGGGTGGTGGTACAGTCAAGGGGGGCGGTGGGGGGGGGGTACAGTCAGAGGGGTTTGGGGGTTTAAAAGGGTTTTTTTAGTGGGGGGGTGGTGGTTTCAGTTTAAGAGGGGTGGTGGTACGTCAGTGGGGTGGTTTTGGGGGACAGTCCCGAGGGGGTGGTTTTGGTACAGTCAGGGGTGGTGGTAAGGTTGGGGGTTGGTGGGGGGGTTTAACGGGCAGGGGGTGGTTTGGGACAGTCAGGGGGTGGGGGGTACAGTCAGTGGGGGGGGGTTTGGGACAGTTTAGTGGGGTGGGGTGGGACAGTCAGGGGGGTGGTGGTTTCAGTCAGTTTGGGGGGGTGGTACAGTCAGGGGGGGGGGTGGGTGGGGTGGTACAGTCAGGGGGTGGTGGTTTCGTCAGAGGGGTGGTGGTTTCAGTCAGGGGGGTGGTGGTACCCCGTCAGTGGGGTGGTGGTACAGTTTTGGGGGGTGGTGGTACAGTCAGTGGGGGGTGGTTAGGGCAGAAGGGGGGGGGGTGGTACTGTCAGGGGGTGGTTTGGGACAGTCAAAGGGGTGTGGGGGTACAGTCAGTGGGGTGGTGGTAAAAGTCGTGGGGGGGGGGGGTACAAATTTAGGGGGGTGGTGGGGACATCAGTGGGGGTGGTGGTACAGTCAGTGGGGGGTGGGGGGTTTCCCGTCAGGGGGGGGTGGGTTTCAGTCAGAGGGGGGGGGTGGTTTTTGTCCCGTGGGGTGGTGGTACAGTCAGTGGGGGGGTGGTTCGTAGTGGGGGTTGGGGGCACCCCCCGTCGGGGGTGGTGGTACCCGTCAGGGGGTGGTTGGTTAAAATCAGGGGGGTGGTGGCGCCTTTTGGGGGTAGGTTTAGTGGGGGGGGTGGTACCGGCAGTGGGGGTGGTGGTACAGGCTGGGGGTGGTGGTTTCAGTCAGTAGGGGGGTTTGGTAAGTCAGTGGGGTGGTGGTACGTCGTGGGGTGGTGGGTTACAATCAGGGGTTGGTTTGGGACAGCATGGGGGTGGGGTTTGGGACCGTCAAGTGGGCCCATGGGGGTTCAGTCGTGGGGGTTTGGGGTACGTTTAGGGGGGTGGTGGTACCCGTCAGGGGGGGGTGGTGGGTTTAAAAAGTCAGGGGGGTGGTGGTACAGGTTTAAAAGGGGGGTGGTGGTTCAGTCTGAGGGCGGGGGTGGTACAAAATCAGTGGGGTTTTTTGGGGGTACAGTCGAGGGGGGGTGGTACTTGTCTTGGGGGGGGTGGTTGGGGGTGGGGGGTACAGTCAAATGGGGTGGTGGGAAAAGTTTAGGGGGGTGGTGGTACAGTCAGGGGGTGGTGGTTTGGTTTTTGTCAGGGGGTGGTGGGGGGCGTCAGTGGGGGGGTGGTTTCCCGGGCAGTTGGGGGAGGGGGGGGGTACAGTCAGAGGGGGGTTTGGGGGGGGGGTGGTACAGTCAGTGGGGGTGGTTGGTCTTGTCAGGGGGTGGTGGTTTCAGTCAGGGGGTGGTGGTACAGTCAGGGGGGGGTTGGGTGGTTCGGGCAGTGGGGGGGGTTGGGCGGTTAAAGTCAGAGGGGTGGTGGTACAGTCCCGGGCGGGGTGGTCGGGCAGTCCCAGAGGGGGTTGGGGTTTCTGTCAGTGGGGTTGGTTAAAGTCAGGGGGTGGTTTGGGACAAATCAAGAAAGGCCCGGTTTGGGGGGGGACAGTCAGAGGGGTGGGGGTACAGGTTTAGGGGGGGTGGTTGGGGGTTTAGGCAGGGGGGGGGGGTTTGGACAGTCAGGGGGGGGTGGTTGGGACGTTTAGAGGGGGTGGTTGGTTTTTGGGCCCGTTTTGGGGGGGGGGTACAGTCAAGGGGGGGCTTTGGGGGCGGTGGTGGTACAGTCAAATGGGGTGGTGGTACGTCCGGGGGGTGGTGGTTTTAGTCAGGGGGTGGTGGGACAAATCAGGGGGGGTGGGGGTTAAAAGTCAGTGGGGGGGGGTGGTTCAGTCAGGGGGTGGGGGTAAAAGTCAGGGGGGGTGGTTGGGTTTTCAGTTTTTGTTGGGGGGGGTGGTGGTTTCCCCCCTCAGTGGGGGTTTGGGGGTTTCCCTTTACGTGGGGTGGTGGTACAGTCAGGGGGGGTGGTGGTACGTTTAGGGGGTGGTGGTAAAAGTTTAGAGGGGGGGGTGGGACTGTCAAAAGGGGGGGGGGGGGGGTTTCGTCGTTTGGGGTGGTGGGGGTTTCGTCAGAGGGGTTTGGTTTGGGACAGTCAGAGGGGTTTGGTTTGGGAAAAGTCAGGGGGGGTGGGGGTACGTCAAATGGGGTTTGGGGTACAGGAAAAGGGGGGGGTTTGGGCAGTCAAATGGGGTGGTGGTTACGTCCCGTGGGGGGGTTGGGTTTCAGTCAGGGGGTGGTGGTACAGTTTGAGGGGGCGTGGTTTCGTCAGTGGGGTGGGGGGTTCAGTCGGGGGGTGGTTACAGTCAGGGGGTTTGGGGGTTTCAGTCCGGGGGGTTGGGTGGTACGTCGGGGGGGTGGTGGTACAGTCAGGGGGTGGTGGTTTTACAGTCAGTGGGGGGGGGTTTCAGTCAGGGGGTGGTGGTTACAGTCCCCGTGGGGTGGTGGTACGGGCCGTGGGGGGTTGGTTTAACATTCAGGGGGTGGTGGTACAGTAAGGGGGGTGGTTGGGACAGTCAGGGGGGGGGGTGGTACAGTCAGAGGGGTGGTGGTTCAGTCAGAGGGGTGGTGGTACGTCAGTGGGGTGGTGGGTACAGTCAGGGAGGGGTGGTGGTCAGTCAAGGGGGGGGGGTGGTACAGTCAGTGGGGTGGTGGTCGTCGTGGGGTGGTGGTACAGTCGGGGGGTGGTGGTTCAGTCAGTGGGGTGGGGGTACAGTCGTGGGGTGGTGGGCAGTCAGAGGGGGTTTGGGGGTACGTCGTGGGGTTTGGGGGGTACAGTCAGGGGGGGGTGGTGGTACAGTCAAATGGGGGGTGGTTTTTGTTGGGTACAAGTCAAATGGGGTTTTGGTTGGGTACAAATCAGGGGGGGTGGTGGGTACAGTCAAAGGGGGGGTCGGGGGGCCGTCAGGGGGTTTGGGGTACGTCGTGGGGGTGGTGGGTTTCAGTCAGTGGGGGTGGTGGTACAGTTTTGAGGGGTTTGGGGGTTTCCCAAATCAGGGGGGTGGTGGTACAGTTTAGGGGGTGGTGGTCGTCAGAGGGGGGGGTGGGACAGTCAGTGGGGTGGTGGTACGGGCAGGGGGTTTGGTTTGGTTTCAGTCAGGGGGGTTTTGGGGGACAGTCAGGGGGGTGGTGGGACAGTCAGTGGGGGTGGTGGTACAGTCAGGGGGTGGTTGGGTTTTCAGTCAGTGGGGTGGTGGTACAGTCTTGGGGGGGGTTTTGGGGGTACACAGTTGGGGGCCCTTGGGGGGTTTCAGTCCGGGGGTGGGGGGGGTACAGGTTTAGAGGGGTGGTGGGGTTCAGTCAGTGGGGGTGGGGTTGGTAAGTCAAAAGGGGGGGTGGTTTCGTCCCGGGGGTGGTGGTACAGTTTTAGTGGGGGTGGGGGTTTCTTTTAGTGGGGGGTTGGGTTAAAACAGAGGGGGGTGGTGGGGACAGTCAGGGGGGGCGGGTCGGGGGGGGTGGTACGTCGTGGGGGGGGGTGGTACAGTAGAGGGGTTTGGTACCGTCAGGGGGTGGTGGGTACAGTCGTGGGTGGGGGGTGGTACAGTCAGCGGGGGGTGGTGGTTTTCCCCAGTAAAGGGGGGGGTGGTTCAGTCGGGGGGCCCGGTGGGGACAGTAGGGGGTGGTGGGTCAGGGGGGGGGGGCGGGGGGGTTGGTACAGGTTTAAGTGGGGGGTGGTGGTAAAGTCGGGGGTGGTGGTACACAGTGGGGGGGGGGGTTCAAATCAGGGGGGTGGGGGGTACAGTCAAGTCGGGGTGGTGGTACCGTCCCGTGGGGGTGGGGTTTCAGTCCCGGGGGGGTGGTGGGACGTCGTGGGGTGGTGGTACGTCAGTGGGGGGGTGGTGGGTTCAGTCAGGGGGGTGGGGGTGGTTTTGTCAGTGGGGGGGGTGGGTACAGTCCCGGGGGTGGTGGTTCAGTCAGGGGGTGGTGGTACAGTCGTGGGGGGGGTGGTACAGTAGGGGGGGGTGGTGGGACCCGTCAGTGGGGGGGGTGGTTTCAGTTGAGGGGTTGGGGGGTACAGTCAGGGGGGGGGGGGTGGTGGGGGGACAGTCCCCGTGGGGTGGTTTGGGGTACAGTCAGGGGGGGTTTGGTACAGTCCTGGGGGGTGGTTTGGGACGTCAGTGGGGTGGGTTTGGTACAATTTAGGGGGTGGGGGTTCCCGTCAGTGGGGTGGGTTTTGGGGGGTACAGTTTTGAGGGGTTTTTTTGGTACAGTCAGTGGGGGTGGTGGGAAGTCAGTGGGGTGGGGGTTCCCGTCAGTGGGGGGGGTGGTAAGTCAGAGGGGTGGGTGGTTTCAGTCCAAAGGGGGGTTTTGGGGGTTAAATCAGGGGGGGGTGGTTCAGTCGGGGGTGGTGGTACAGTAGGGGGGGGGTTGGTGGTACCCGTTTAAAAGGGGGTGGTGGGCCCCCCTTTCGTCGGGGGTGGTGGTACAGGCAGGGGGTGGTGGTACAGCCCGTGGGGGGGTGGTACAGGGCAGGGGGGAATGGTGGTACAGTCAGGGGGGTGGTGGTTTCTGTCGGGGGGTGGTGGGACAGTAAGGGGGGTTTGGGGGTTTCAGTCAGGGGGGTGGTGGTTTCAGTCAGTGGGCGTTTGGGGGTACTGGGCCGTGGCGGGTGGGGGTGGTTGGTTTCAAGTTTAGTTTGGGGTTGGGGTTTGGGACAAATTTAGGGGGGGGTGGGTACAGCCGAGGGGTGGTGGTTTCAGTCAGGGGGTTTGGGTGGGACATTTTGGGGGTGGGGGTTTTGTTTAGTGGGGCGGTGGTACAGTCCCGGGGGGTGGTGGGGGACAGTCAGAAAGGGGTGGTGGTTCAGTCAATGGGGTTGGGGGGGTACTTAAGGGGGGGGTAATTGGGGGGGTTTAAGTCAGGGGGGTGGTGGTAAGTCAGTGGGGGGGGGTTACAGGCAGAGGGGTGGGGTTTGGGAACCCGTCAGAGGGGTGGTGGGACAGTCAGTGGGTGGGGGGTAACAGAGGGGTGGTGGTCCCGTAAAAGGGGGGGGGTGGTTTCAGTCAGTGGGGTGGGGGTACGTCAGAGGGGTGGTGGTAAGCAGGGGGTGGTGGTACTTTTCAAGGGGGGGGTGGTGGTTTCGGGCAGGGGGTGGTGGTTGGGAAAGGGGCCTTGGGGGTGGGTTGGTGGTAAAAGTAAGAGGGGGGGGGTGGTACAGTCAGGGGGGCCGGGGGGGTGGTACAGTCCCGGGGGTGGTGGTAAGTCAGGGGGTGGGTGGTACCCGTCAGGGGGGTTTGGGGGTACAGTCGGGGGGTGGGGGGGTACGTCAGAGGGGTTTGGGGGTTTCAGTTTAGAAGGGGGGGGGTGGTACCGTCAGAGGGGTGGTGGTACATTCCCCTCATGGGGTTTGGGGGTCAGGGCGGGGGGGGTGGTGGGTACAGTCAGAAAGGGGGGTGGTACGTCCCGAGGGGTGGTGGTAATTTAAGGGTGGGGGTTGGGGGGTAAAGTCAGAGGGGTGGGCCCCGGGGTGGTTCCCGTCGTGGGGGGGTGGGGGGGTACAGTCCAGGGGGGGGTGGTTTTTTTCAGTCAGAGGGGTGGTGGTTCAGTCCCGGGGGGGGGTGGTGGAAAAGTTGGGGGGGTGGTGGTCAGTCAAAAGGGGGTGGTGGGTTTTCCCGTCAGTGGGGTTGGGGGGTACAGCAGGGGGTGGTGGTTTTTAGTCAGAGGGGTGGTGGTTTTCAGTTTAGAGGGGTGGGGGTACCTTTCAGAGGGGTGGGGGTACAGGGCAGGGGGTTTGGGTGGTAGTCAGAGGGGGGTGGGTACGGGCGGGGGGTGGTGGGGAAAAGTCAGGGGGTTGGGGGGGTTTCCGTCAGGGGGGTGGTGGTACGTCAGGGGGTGGGGGGTACCCGTCAGGGGGGGGGCCCGGGACAGTCAGGGGGGGGTGGTTTGGGCTTCAGGGGGGTTTTGGGGGTTAAGTCAGGGGGTGGTGGTTTCAGTCAGAGGGGTGGTGGTAAAAGTCAGAGGGGTTGGGGGTTTCGTCGAGGGGCGGGGTGGTTTCAGTTTAGAGGGGTGGTGGGTTTGGGACGTCGGGGGGGGGACGTTAATTTGGGTTCTGGTACATCGTGGGGTGGTGGTACTCAGGAGGGGGTGGTGGTTCAGTCAGGGGGGTGGTGGTTTTCAGTCAGAGGGGGTTGGGGGTACAGTAGAGGGGGGGGGGGTTCAGTCAAAGGGGGGTGGGGACAGGCAGTGGGGGGGGTGGAAGTCTGGGGTGGTGGTACAGTCAAAGTGGGGGGGTGGTAAAGTCGAGGGGGGGTGGTTTTCGCAGGAGGGGTTTGGGGGTACAGTCAGAGGGGGGGGGACGAGGGGGGGTTGGTTAAATTGAGGGGTGGTGGTACAGGGCAGGAGGGTTTTGGTACAGTCAGAGGGGGGGGGGGGTGGTACAGTAAGGGGGGTGGGTTTGGTTTCAGTCAGAGGGGTGGTGGTACAGTCAGGGGGCGTGGTGGTTTCAACTCAGGGGGTGGTTGGGTCAGTCCCGGGGGTGGTGGTACAGGTCAGAGGGGTTTTGGTTTCAGTCAGTGGGGGTGTTGGTTCAGGGCAGGGGGGGTGGTGGGACAGTCAGAGGGGTGGTGGAACAGTCAGGGGGTGGGGGTACAGGTCAGAGGGGTGGTGGTTTTGTCAGAGGGGTTTGGGGGGTGGGGGGGGGTACAGGCAAAAGGGGTGGGGGTACAGTCAGTGGGGTGGTGGTTTCAGTCAGAGGGGTGGTGGTTAAACTTTAGGGGGTTTGGGGGGGTACAGTCAGAGGGGTGGTTTGGCAGTCAGAGGGTTGGTGGTTCAGGCAGGGGGTTGGTTTGGGTTCCCGTCTTGGGGGGTGGTGGTTTCAGTCTGTGGGGTGGTTTGGTAAAAGGGGGGGTGGTTTCGTCGGGGGTGGTGGGTACAGTTTAGGGGGTTTGGGGGTACAGTCAAAAGGGGGGGTGGTACCCGTCAGGGGGTTTGGGGGTACGTCGAGGGGTGGGGGTCAGTCAGTGGGGGCTGGTGGGACAGTCAGGGGGGGTGGTGGGACGCCAGGGGGTGGGTCTGGTGTCAGAGGGGGGGGGGTTGGTACGTCAGAGGGGGGGTTGGGGCAGGATGGGGTGGTGGTCCAGTTCCCGGGGGTTGGTTGGTACAAACAGTGG
>NC_069484.1:22755566-22763592 GCF_026875155.1 Cherax quadricarinatus
AAAAAATACGGAAAGTGGCTGTGATATCAGCTGGGAGTTTAACATTATTAAGTATATAAGGGTGAAAAAATTCTTCACTCGTATACCTTTATCTTTGATATACATTTGATGAGTTCCAAGAGTTTTCAAGAGTTTACTCCCAGCTGTGATATCAGTGTAAACTCCCGACGATAAACTCACGGCTGATATCACTCCCGGGAGTAAACTCCCGGCTGTGACATCAGCTGTTTCTCCTGATATCACAGTGAGTTCCCGTATTTTTTTGTTAATATTGCATCTGTGGCCCAAGTAAAAGATTTTCACAGGCTCACTATAGGTAAACAGTTGGTGGGGTCTCGATCCTCCGTCCACAAAGCTATAACTGTGTATAACAGCAAGGAAGTGAAAGCACTAGTGTCCGATATATTTTTAATTATGCACGCATGTAAATTATTCATTGTAATAACATGGATACACATCTCACGAAGTCGAACTGGCACGATGACAAACCATCACAGAACTCCAGGGGATCGAATCCATGGCAGCCGAGTCCTCAAACATACAGGCCAGTGTCCTAACCACTGGTCCATACTGGCATAGTCCAGTGGTTAGCACAGTGGCTTGTGAGTTTTAGGACTTGCTTGCCATGGGTTTGAGTCCCACCTGTTCCGTGGTTTACAGGGAAAGAACGTCTGTGTTGAACAAGAACTGTTACACTGAACGTACAGAACATTTTTAATTCCTCTTTATTAGATCAACATTAATTACACCCTATTCCTTATGTTTCTCGTTTGCTCCATCATTAATTAGTTAAATAATAATATTAAATAATAATGACGCGTGAGAGTATCTATGTGATCCTGGGGATAGACCTATGCTTGTCAAAAAGTCAGGCGTGAGTGACAAGCCGAGTATGGCTAGGTAGCAAATGGGTCTTAAAATCAGACATATCTATCGTTTCACCTCAGACATGAGGTTCTGGGTTAGGTGGCTTTATAACCCAGGAAGACACTAGCCAAGGATACCAGAATTCTTCTGATTATGTAGTTTACCTCGCCTAGGCTACCAGACTACAAGTTACTACCAGACTACAAGCTACTACCAGACTACAAGCTACTACCAGACTACAAGCTACTACCAGACTGCAAACTACTACCAGACCACAAACTACCAGACTACAAGCTACTACCAGACTACAAACTACCAGACCACAAACTACTACCAGACTACAAGCTACTACCAGACTACAAGCTACTACCAGGCTACAAACTACTACCAGACCACAAACTACTACCAGACTACAAGCTACTACCAGACTACAAGCTACTACCAGGCTACAAACTACTACCAGACCACAAACTACTACCAGACTACAAGCTACTACCAGACTACAAGCTACTACCAGACCACAAACTACTACCAGACTACAAGCTACTACCAAACCACTAACTACTACCAGACTACAAGCTACTACCAGACTACAAGCTACTACCAGACTACAAGCTACTACCAGACTGCAAACTACACAGACCACAAAACTACCAGACTACAAGCTACTACCAGACTACAACTACCAGACCACAAACTACTACCAGACTACAAGCTACTACCAGACTACAAGCTACTACCAGGCTACAAACTACTACCAGACCACAAACTACTACCAGACTACAAGCTACTACCAACTACAAGCTACTACCAGGCTACAAACTACTACCAGACCACAAACTACTACCAGACTACAAGCTACTACCAGACTACAAGCTACTACCAGACCACAAACTACTACCAGACTACAAGCTACTACCAAACCACTAAACTACTAACCAGACTACAAGCTACTACCAGACCACAAACTACTACCAGACTACAAGCTACTACCAGACTACAAGCTACTACCAGACCACAAACTACTACCAGACTACAAGCTACTACCAGACCACAAACTACTACCAGACTACAAGCTACTACCAGACTACAAGCTACTACCAAACCACTAACTACTACCAGACTACAAGCTACTACCAGACCACAAACTACTACCAGACTACAAGCTACTACCAGACTACAAGCTACTACCAGACTACAAGCTACTACCAGACCACAAACTACTACCAGACTATAAAGCTACTACCAGACCACAAACTACTACCAGACTACAAGCTGCTACCAGACTACAAGCTACTACCAGACCACAAGCTACTACCAGACCACAAGCTACTACCAGACTACAAGCTACTACCAGACTACAAGTTACTACCAGACTACAAGCTACTACCAGACTACAAGCTACTACCAGACCACAAGCTACTACCAGACTACAAGCTACTACCAGACCACAAGCTACTACCAGACTACAAGCTACTACCAGACTACAAGCTACTACCAGACTACAAGCTACTACCAGACTACAAGTTACTACCAGACTACAAGCTACTACCAGACCACAAACTACTACCAGACTACAAGCTACTACCAGACTACAAGCTACTACCAAACCACTAACTACCAGACTACAAGCTACTACCAGACCACAAACTACTACCAGACTACAAGCTACTACCAGACTACAAGCTACTACCAGACTACAAGCTACTACCAGACCACAAACTACTACCAGACTACAAGCTACTACCAGACCACAAACTACTACCAGACTACAAGCTGCTACCAGACTACAAGCTACTACCAGACTACACGTTACTACCAGACTACAAGCTACTACCAGACAACAAACTACTACCAGACTACAAGCTACTACCAGACTACAAGCTACTACCAAACACTAACTACTACCAGACTAAAGCTACTACCAAACCACTAACTACTACCAGACTACAAGCTGCTACCAGACTACAAGCTACTACCAGACTACAAGCTACTACCAGACCACAAGTTACTACCAGACCACAAGCTACTACCAGACCACAAGCTACTACCAGACTACAAGCTACTACCAGACTACAAGTTACTACCAGACTACAAGCTACTACCAGACTACAAGCTACTACCAGACCACAAGCTACTACCAGACTACAAGCTACTACCAGACTACAAGCTACTACCAGACTACAAGTTACTACCAGACTACAAGCTACTACCAGACTACAAGCTACTACCAGACCACAAGCTACTACCAGACTACAAGCTACTACCAGACTACAAGTTACTACCAGACTACAAGCTACTACCAGACTACAAGCTACTACCAGACTACAAGCTACTACCAGACTACAAGTTACTGCCAGACTACAAGCTACTACCAGACTACAAGCTACTACCAGACTACAAGCTACTACCAGACTACAAGCTACTACCAAACCACAAGCCAGCACTTACCTATCAGTTTATGGTAATCTTCCTGAAGGCGCTGCAGACGCCGCCGGAGCACTCTCTGCGATCTCACTGCTGACGCTGCTGACTCCTGCGCCACCAGCGCAGCCCCTACACTGCATCCAAAAACACTACTGTCAGACTCCAGCTCTACCAGACACCTCTCATGTAAGCAAGTTCTTATAAAACATAACATATAATTTGGAATTAAATACGTCTTTTCTATGGGCTGTCTCTCAGATCTTTGTGAGAAACCTAAATAACACAGAGATGCTATGGGACAGGAAGTACATTGTATGGAGGTGTATGGGTGTTGGCGGGGAAATGACGTGATGGTCGTAAACTGTGTTGTTGGAAGAGGAAGAATGAGGAAGTATGAGATGAGGCATTGGAAGGGAAAAATGAGGTAAAATGGGGAATTGGAAGAATGATGTGTTGTAGTGGTGGAGGCAGCAGAATGAGGTGTTGTAGTGGTGGAGAAAGGAGAACGAGGTGTTGGGGTGAGGTACCTGGATGAATGGTGACGATGATGGTGAAGGTAGGAGAAGATGGCTGGACGGGAGGTGGTGGTGGTGGTGGTCCGGCGTCCCAGGAAGCCAGAGAGACGACCTCGAAGCTCACGTACCCACGCTTCCTGTAACACCCACACCAGTGTCAGGAACAAGGTAGTGGGCACCCACACCAGTGTCAGGAACAAGGTAGTGGGCACCCACACCAGTGCCAGGAACAAGGTAGCGGGCACCCACATCAGTGTCAGGAACAAGGTAGTGGGCACCCACACCAGTGTCAAGAACAAGGTAGTGGGCACCCACACCAGTGTCAGAAACAAGGTGGACACCCACACCAGTGTCAGGAACAAGGTAGTGGGCACCCACACCAGTGTCAGGAACACGGTAGATTGTGAGCACACTGCAGAAGGCAGCAGGCAGTCTACCACCAACAACACATCTCACTATACCCTGGCTGAAACAATTCAAACATAATCCAGAAATTAACACTAAAAAAATCAACATTTCGTCCTGGGATCATAATCAACTGCAACTTGTTAGTGGTCGAGAACGTCACTTGGTTTTCATTTTGTAAGCAACTCCCGCAGACAAGCTACAAAGGCAAGGACCCAAGAGCTGCAGCTCATCTGCTGTTTTGAAGAGTAAAGAAACGTTGGGCGAAATGGTTCCATAATAAATACGAATATTCAATGGTATCACGTCACTGATTTGAAAGACAGTAGGTAAGGACACCTATATGAGAGAAAGAGAGAAAGAGAGAAAGAGAGAAGAGAGAGAAGAGAGAGAGAGAGAGAGAGAGAGAGAGAGAGAGAGAGAGAGAGAGAGAGAGAGAGAGAGAGAGAGAGAGAGAGAGAGAGAGAGATAGAGATGTTGGCACCTGGAGAAGAAGTTGATATCCTTGGGGTGAAATTTGACTCCAAACTAACCATGAAGAACCATGTTGTAAATCTTGCAAACAAGGCAGCCAGGAAGCTTACAGCACTTCGCCGTATCTCGCATCTGCTTGACAGTAGGGGTTGCAAGATCCTGTACGAGGCACAAGTACGCTCACACCTTGAGTATGCTCCACTTTCTTGGTTTGCCTGCCCCCCCCTCTCATCTGCGACTGCTTGACAGAGTAGAGAACAGAGCAAGACGTCTCATCTCTCGCCTGGACCCATCCTGGATAGATCTGTCATTTCAGCAGAGCCTTCAACATAGGAGGGATGTGGGTGGCCTTACTGTTATGTACAAGGCCAATATTGTCAAATACCACACTTGGATCCACTTCGAGGACAGCGTGAAACAAGCTTTTATGCCACAAGACGGGCAGAAAGCAGCAACTTCACTCTGGCTGTACCCTTCTCCAGAACATCACTCCATCTGAGATCATACATACCCAGGATGACTCGAGTATGGAACACATTCGTACAGCATAATGATATCAACGAGATAAAGTCAGTTGATCAAATGAAAATGCTGGCCCACAGATGGCTCCAACTTCATCCTGTCCCGTACTTGTATGTCTCATAACAATAAAAATGCTTTCAAATGAGCTGATGTAGGTAACAGCTCTTAGCTTGCCAATAAAGTTAGGAATCCTTAACCTGTAATATAGCTGTCAATAAAGCTAGGGATCCTTAACCTTGTCAAACCCTGTGTAAAAAAAAAAGAGAGAGAGAGAGAGAGAGAGGAGAGAGAGAGAGAGAGAGGAGAGAGAGAGAGAGAGAGAGAGAGAGAGAGAGAGAGAGAGAGTAGTTATCAGCAACAGTGAGTGCTGGATCACACTGGGTAAGTCTTACATACCTGGAAGACTGGCCTGAAGGCTGGGTGGTGGGTGGGATCAGGGACATAAGGAAGGGCGTAGAAGGGCAGTAGGTCCTGCACGGTTCCTACCCTCGGTGGACACGTCTCCAGGAACCTCCTGAAGACCGCCATGGCCACCGGGTGGTCCTGCGGGAGGAGGACACGTGATCACTTCTCTTACTCAAGTGACAAATCACTGGAGGTTGAAAACAGTTACCATAATACTACAACAACAAAAACTACTACTACTACTACTACTAATAATAATAATAATAATAATGTTCGTATGTAACTCGTCTTCACAATATTTATTTAAAGTAAAAGGACACAAGTGCAACTAATGTGACATTTATTGTAGCAACGTTTCGCTCTCCAGGAGCTTTATCAAGCCATTGATAAAGCTCCTGGAGAGCGAAACGTTGCTACAATAAATGTCACATTAGTTGCACTTGTGTCCTTTTACTTTACATATTGTCGGTAATTCTACCAACTTTATTACAATATTTATTATGTAACGTATTTCAGTTCGTGTGTTTCTGAACGATCCACGCTTCTGAACCTCCCCAACCAAAAGCATTGGACCTGATAAAATCCCAACCAAATTCCTTAAACACGGTGCCTCAGAATTAAACGTACCCAGCAGCCCGCATTACCTCCCTAGCTGTTACCTCCAATACTGTGTTCAAGGAGTTTAAGTCAGGCAATCACTCCTATTCCTAAGAAAAATGGATAGGATGTTAGTAACTATAGGCTTATGTTCAATATCCTTAAGAAATCGGGGCATTCTCAAGTAGGAGAGTATCTGAATATTAACATCCGTTATGGTCAACAATCACGTTCCAGATCTCACTCCACTGATATATTAACCTGATGGTTCACATGTCAGAAGGTAATTTCACAGACATGGTCACCTCAGACCTACAAAAGCATTTGACACAGAGAACCATAGCTTTTGAGACTGCTTAAAGTCCCACCTGAACAAGAAACAAATTACATAAATCATTAACAGGTAATCACAACCCTTGACCGTCTCATGTGGCGTTCCACAGGGAAGTATTTTGGCCCCCCTACCCTTCGTGTGCTATATGAACATTTTTTTTTTTTTTTTCAACAAGTCGGCCGTCTCCCACCGAGGCAGGGTGACCCAAAAAAGAAAGAAAATCCCCAAAAAGAAAATACTTTCATCATTCAACACTTTCACCACACTCACACATTATCACTGTTTTTGCAGAGGTGCTCAGAATACAACAGTCTAGAAGTATACACATATAAAGATACACAACATATCCCTCCAAACTGCCAATATATGAACATATCAGTGTTAAATTCAAACTTATATTGCATACAGATTACAGTGTTCTGATACTGACAGGCGAAGAGCACAATTATTATTATTATAATCAAGGGAGAAGCGCTAAACCCGGTGGATTATACAGCGCCTGGGGGGGGGATGTGGAAGGCATTCAGGCTTAATTCGGGGAACTGGAGCACAGATTCAATTCCCTAAATCAAGAGCCCCTCACCAACATCAAGGAACCTTCCTTGAGGAGCGAAGAGCACAAGATATCGTTGAAGTGTTATCACTGGAGCAGAGTCATACGGTCATTGGTTAACAGATAACGAACTGTTGCTTTACCTGAGACAACAGAAGCTATGGTAATTGGTTCAACATGTAAGTTAAAATTCTGTAAATAATTTTAAATAATTTAACGAGATATCTATCTCAACAGTAACTTCCGTGAGATATCTAGGAAGGTCCTTAGGTTAGTGCGTGTTAGGTGAATTATAAGTTAACAATGTTATAGTGGATCAATTTTGTTACGTTTATAGTTTCTGTTCACAGTGAGGAAAAAACGAGTGTCAGGATAGAGTTCCTCTATAGACAAGCATAGTGTCCAGCACAGTGACAAGCACAGTGACTAGCACAGTGACAAGCACAGTGACTAGCACAGTGACAAGCACAGTGACTAGCACAGTGACAAGCACAGTGACTAGCACAGTGACAAGCACAGTGACTAGCACAGTGACAAGCACAGTGACTAGCACAGTGACAAGCACAGTGACTAGCACAGTGACTAGCACAGTGACTAGCACAGTGACTAGCACAGTGACTAGCACAGTGACTAAGCACAGTGACTAGCACAGTGACTAGCACAGTGACTAGCACAGTGACTAGCACAGTGACTAGCACAGTGACTAGCACAGTGACTAGCACAGTGACTAGCACAGTGACTAGCACAGTGACTAGCACAGTGACTAGCACAGTGACTAGCACAGTGACTAGCACAGTGACTAGCACAGTGACAAGCACAGTGACTAGCACAGTGACTAGCACAGTGACTAGCACAGTGACTAGCACAGTGACTAGCACAGTGACTAGCACAGGACTAGCACGTGGACTGGCAAGTGACAAGCACATG
>NC_069484.1:22764092-22781592 GCF_026875155.1 Cherax quadricarinatus
ATGCCACGCAATGTAAAAATATTATTACTTACCACTCTTTCCATTTTAAATTTTTATTTTGAAACTAACAAAACTATAGTAAGTGGAATAGTCTTTGACTGGAATGTCTTATTCTGGTGGCATATCAGGGCAGAAATTTTTCTCCTCTGTCACTCCTGAGATCTGGGCCGTAAGCATATTCAGATGTTTTCTTACTAGCAGAGTGTGATTTATTGGTATATAAATCTTACCACAAATTCCCATTTTTGATCGTGTTAATGTTACTGTATATGAAACTTCTGACAAACACCAAGCCCGACTCGTAAAAAGGTAATCACATGATAGCGATTTACTATTGTTATGCAGAGTTCCAACATTTAATAATCAATAAAATATAAACTGAAAGTTGTTTTTCCCATTTTATTAAATAATTGTGTATAGTACATCACAAAATTGGTTTATGATGTATCGAAACCGAACCCATTTCGTACTCAGAAGACCAGTGAAAGCCAATGTTAAAAATTTATTTTTCTAAAGACAAAAGGCACAATTCCGTGACTGGAACAATACAAAAAAAACCCTTGAGTTTAGTGTGCTACCAACCGAGCTACGGGAGCAGCATCTTGGACAGCAGAAACCATTTTGAGAGTTGAAGGGGTGCTACCAACCGAGCTACGGGAGCAGCATCTGGACAGCAGAAAACCAGGGGTGAAGTTGAGTGTGCTACCAACCAGCTACGGGACAGCATCTGGACGCAGAAACCAGTGTGAGAGTTGAGGTGCTACCAACCGAGCTACGGGAGCAGCACTTGGACAGCAGAAACCATGTGAGAGTTGAGTGTGCTACCAACCGAGCTACGGAGCAGCATCTGGACAGCAGAAACCAGTGTGAGAGTTTGAAGTGTGCTACCAACCGAGCTACGGAGCAGCATCTGGACAGCAGAAACCAGTGTGAGAGTTGAGTGTGCTACCAAACCGAGCTACGGGGGGCAGCATCTGGACAGCAGAAACCAGTGTGAGAGTTGAGTGTGCTCCCAACCGAGCTACGGGAGCAGCATCTGACAGCAGAAACCAGTGTGAGAGTTGAGTGTGCTACCAACCGAGCTACGGGAGCAGCATCTGGACAGCAAAACCAGTGTGAGAGTTGAGGGGTGCACCAACCGACTACGGAGCAGCATCTGGACAGCAGAAACCAGTGGGGAAAAGTTGATGTGCTACCAACCAAAGCTAGGGGAGCAGCATCTGGACAGCAGAAAACCAGTGTGAGAGTGAGTGTGCTACCAAACCGAGCTACGGGAGCAGCATCTGGACAGCAGAAACCAGTGTGAGAGTTGAGTGTGCTACCAACCGAGCAACGGGAGCAGCATCTGGACAGCAGAAACCAGTGTGAGAGTTGAGTGTGCTACCAAACCGAGCTACGGGAGCAGCATCTTGACAGCAGAAACCAGTGTGAGAGTTGAGTGTCTACCAACCAAACTACGGACAGCATCTGGACAGCAGAAACCAGTGGGGAGAGTTGAGTGTCCCCAAACCCGAGCAAACGGAGCAGCATCTGGACAGCAGAAACCAGTGTGAGAGTTGAGTGTGCTACCAACCGAGCTAGGGGAGCAGAAATCGGGACAGCAAAAACCAGTGTGAGAGTTGAGTGGCTACCAACCGAGCTACGGGAGCAGCATCTGGACAGCAAAACCAGTGTGAGAGTTTGAGTGTGCTACCAACCGAGCTACGGGACAGCATCTGGGACACAGAAACCAGTGTGAGAGTTGAGTGTGCTACCAACCGAGCTACGGGAGCAGCATCTGGACAGCAGAAACCAGTGTGAGAGTTGAGTGTGCTACCAACCGAGCTACGGGAGCAGCATCTGGACAGCAGAAACCAGTGTGAGAGTTGAGTGGCTACCAACCGAGCTACGGAGCAGCATCGGGACAGCAGAAACCAGTGAGAGTTGGAGTGTGCTACCAACCGAGCTACGGGAGCAGCATCTGGACAGCAAAACCAGTGTGAGAGTTGAGTGTGCTACCAACCGAGCTAGGGGAGCAGCATCTGGACAGCAAAAAACCATTTGAGAGTTGAGTGTGCTACCAACCGAGCTACGGGAGCAGCATCTGGACAGCAGAAAACCAGTGTGAGAGTTGAGTGTGTGCACCAACCGAGCTACGGGAGCAGCATCTGGACAGCAGAAACCAGTGTGAGAGTTGAGTGTGCAAACCAAACCCGAGCTACGGGAGCAGCATCTGGACAGCAAAACCAGTGTGAGAGTTGAGTGTGCTACCAACCAGCTACGGAAGCAGCATCTGGACAGCAGAAACCAGTGTGAGAGTTGAGTGTGCTACCAACCGAGCTAGGGGAGCAGCATCTGGACAGCAGAAACCAGTGTGAGAGTTGAGTGGCTACCAACCGAGCTACGGGAGCAGCATCTGGACAGCAGAAACCAGTGTGAGAGTTGAGTGTGCTACCAACCGAGCTACGGGAGCAGCATTTTGGACAGCAGAAACCATGTAAAGAGTTGAGTGTGCTACCAACCGAGCAGTGGGCAGCATCTGGACAGCAAAACCAGTGTGAGAGTTGAGTGTGCTACCAACCGAGCTACGGGAGCAGCATCTGGACAGCAGAAACCATGTTGAGAGTTGAGTGTGCACCAACCGAGCTAGGGGAGCAGCATCTGGACAGCAAAAAACCAGTTTGAGAGTTGATTGTGCTCCCAAACCGACTACGGGAGCATCATCTGGACAGCAGAAACCAGTGTGAGAGTTGATGTGCTACCAACCGACTAGGGGAGCAGCATCGGGACAGCAGAAACCAGTGTGAGAGTTGAGTGTGCTACCAACCGAGCTACGGAGCAGAAATCTGGACAGCAAAACCATGTGAAGTTGAGTGGGGCTACCAACCGAGCTACGGAGCAGCATCTGGACAGCAGAAACCAGTGTGAGAGTTGAGTGTGCTACCAACCGAGCTAGGGGAGCAGCATCTGGACAGCAGAAACCAGTGTGAGAGTTGATGTGCTACCAACCGAGCTAGGGGAGCAGCATCTGGACACAGAAAACCAGTGTGAGAGTTGAGTGTGCTCCCAAACCGAGCTACGGGAGCAGCATCTGGACAGCAGAAACCAGGGGTGAGAGTTGAGTGTCACCAACCGAGCTACGGGAGCAGCATCTGGACAGCAGAAACCAGTGTGAAGTTGAGTGTGCTACCAACCGAGCTACGGGAGCACACTGGACAGCAAAAAACCATGTGAGAGTTGATGTGCTACCAACCGAGCTAACGGAGCAGCATCTGGACAGCAGAAACCATGTGAAAAGTTGAGTGTGCTACCACCAGCTACGGGAGCAGCACTGGAAAAGCAGAAACCATGTGAGATTGAGTGTGCTCCCAAACCGAGCTACGGGAGCAGCATCTGGACAGCAGAAAACCAGTGTGAGAGTTAGTGTGCTACCAACCGAGCTACGGGACAGCATCTGGACAGCAGAAACCAGTGTGAGAGTTGATGGGGCTACCAACCGAGCTACGGGAGCAGCATCTGGACAGCAGAAACCAGTGTGAGAGTTAAAGTGTGCTAACCAACCGAGCTAACGGGAGCAGCATCTGGACAGCAGAAACCAGTGTGAGAGTTGAGTGTGCTACCAACCGAGCTACGGGAGCAGCATCTGGACAGCAGAAACCAGTGTGAAGTTGAGTGTGCTACAACCGAGCTACGGAGCAGCATCGGGACAGCAGAAACCATTTGTGAGAGTTTTGAGTGTGCTACCAACCGAGCTAGGGGAGCAGCATCGGGACAGCAGAAACCAGTGTGAGAGTTGAGTGTGCTACCAACCGAGCAAACGGGAGCAGCATCTGGACAGCAGAAACCAGTGTGAGAGTTAGTGTGCTACCAACCGAGCTACGGGAGCAGAAATCTGGACCAGCAGAAACCAGTGTGAGAGTTGAGTGTGCTACCAACCGAGCTACGGGAGCAGCATCTGGACAGCAGAAACCATGTGAGAGTTGAGTGTGCTAACCAACCGAGCTACGGGAGCAGCATCTGGACAGCAGAAACCAGGTGTGAGAGTTGAGTGTGCTACCAACCGAGCTACGGGAGCAGCATCGGGAAACAGCAGAAACCAGGGGTGAGAGTTGAGTGTGTTTTCCAACCGAGCACGGGAGCAGCATCGGGACAGCAGAAACCATGTGAGAGTTGAGTGTGCTACCAACCGAGCTACCGGGAGCACCCTCGGGACAGCAAAACCATGTGAGAGTTGAGTGTGCTACCAACCGAGCTACGGGAAAAGCATCTGGACAGCAGAAACCATGTGAGAGTTGAGTGTGCTACCAACCGAGCTACGGGAGCAGCATCTGGACAGCAGAAACCAGTGTGAGAGTTGAGTGTGCTACCACAACCGAGCTACGGGAGCAGCATCTGGACAGCAGAAACCAGTGTGAGAGTTGAGTGTGTTTACCAACCGAGCTACGGGAGCAGCATCTGGACAGCAGAAACCAGTGTGAGAGTTGAGTGTGCTCCCAACCTAGCTACGGGAGGCCACTGGACAGCAGAAACCAGTGTGAGAGTTGAGTGTGCTACCAACCGAGCTACGGAGCAGCATCTGGACAGCAGAAACCATGTGAGAGTTGAGTGTGCTAACCAACCGAGCTACGGAGCAGCATCTGGACAGCAGAAACCAGTGTGAGAGTTGAGTGTGCTACCAACCGAGCTACGGGAGCAGCATCGGGACACAGAAACCAGTGTGAGAGTTGAGTGTGCTACCAACCGAGCACGGGAGCACATCTGGACAGCAAAAACCAGTGTGAGAGTTGATGTGCTACCAACCGAGCTACGGGAGCAGCATCTGGACAGCAAAACCATTGTGAGAGTTGAGTGTGCTACCAACCGAGCTACGGGAGCAGCATCTGGACAGCAGAAACCAGTGAGAGTTGAGTGTGCTACCAACCGAGCTACGGGACAGCATCTGGACAGCAGAAACCAGTGTGAGAGTTGAGTGTGCTACCAACCGAGCTACGGGAGCAGCATCTGGACAGCAGAAACCAGTGTGAGAGTTGAGGTGTGCACCAACCGAGCTACGGGAGCACATCTGACAGCAGAAACCAGTGTGAAGTTGAGTGTGCTACCAACCGAGCTACGGGAGCAGCATCTGGACAGCAGAAACCAGTTGAGAGTTGAGTGGCAACCAACCGAGCAAACGGGAGCAGCACTTGACAGCAGAAACCAGTGTGAGAGTTGAGTGTGCACCAACCGAGCTAGGGGAAGCAGCATCGGGACAGCAGAAACCAGTGTGAGAGTTGAGTGGTGCTACCAACCGAGCTACGGAGCAGCATCTGGACAGCAGAAACCATGTGAGAGTTGAGTGTGCTACCAACCGAGCTACGGGAGCAGCATCTGGACAGCAGAAACCAGTGTGAGAGTTATGTGCTTACCACCCGAGCTACGGGAGCAGCATCTGGACAGCAGAAACCAGTGTGAGAGTTGAGTGTGCACCAACCGAGCTACGGGCAGCATCTGGACAGCAGAAACCAGTGTGGAGAGTTGAGTGTGCTACCAACCGACTACGGGAGCAGCATCTGGACAGCAGAAACCATGTGAGAGAGTTGAGTGTGCACAACCGAGCTACGGAGCAGCATCTGGACAGCAGAAACCAGGGGTGAGAAGTTGAGTGTGCTACCAACCGAGCTACGGGAGCAGCATCGGACAGCAGAAACCAGTTTGAAGTTGAGTGTGCTACCAACCGAGCTACGGGAGCAGCATCTGGACAGCAGAAACCAGTGTGGAGATTGAGTGTGCTACCACCGAGCTACGGAGCAGCATCTGGACGCAAAACCAGTGTGAAGTTGAGTGTGCTCCCAAAACCGAGCTACGGGAGCAGCACTGGACAGCAAAAACCCAGTGGGGAGGGGTTGAGTGTGCTACCAACCGAGCTACGGAGCAGCATCTGGACAGCAGAAACCAGGGGTGAGAGTTGAGTGTGCTACCAACCGAGCTACGGGAGCACATCTGGACAGCGAAACCATGGAGAGTTGAGTGTGCTACCAACCGAGCTAGGGGAGCAGCATCTGGACAGCAGAAACCAGTGTGAGAGTTGAGTTGCTACCAACCGAGCTACGGGAGCAGCATCTGGACAGCAGAAACCATGTGAGAGTTGAGTGTGCTACCAACCGAGCTACGGAGCAGCATCTGGACAGCAAAAACCAGTGTGAGATTTTGAGTGTGCTACCAACCGACTACGGGACCCGCATCTGGACAGCAGAAACCAGTGTGAGAGTTGAGTGTGCTACCAACCGATGCTACGGGAGCAGCATCGGGACAGCAGAAACCAGTTGAGAAGTTGAGTGTGCTACCAACCGAGCTAGGGGAGCAGCATCTGGACAGCAGAAACCAGTGTGAGAGTTGAGTGTGCTACCAACCGAGCAAAGGGGAGCAGCATCTGGACAGCAGAAACCAGTGTGAGATTGAGTGTGCTACCAACCAGCTAGGGGAGCAGCATCTGGACAGCAGAAACCAGTGTGAAGTTGAGTGTGCTACCAAACCCGAGCTACGGGACAGCATCTGGACAGCAGAAACCAGTGTGAGAGTTAAAGTGTGCTACCAACCGAGCACGGAGCAGCATCTGGACAGCAGAAACCAGTGTGAGAGTTGAGTGTGCAAACCAAACCGAGCTACGGGAGCAGCATCTGGACAGCAGAAACCAGTGGTGAGATTGAGTGTGCTACCAACCGAGCTACGGGAGCAGCATCTGGACAGCAGAAACCAGTGTGAGAGTTGAGTGTGCTACCAACCGAGCTACGGGAGCAGCATCTGGACAGCAAAACCAGTGTGAGAGTTGAGTGTGCTACCACCGAGCTACGGGAGCAGCATCTGGACAGCAGAAACCAGTGTGAGAGTTGAGTGTGCTACCAACCGAGCTACGGAAAGCAGCATCTGGACAGCAGAAACCATGTGGAAGATTGAGTGTGCTACCAACCGAGCTACGGGAGCAGCATCTGGACAGCAGAAACCAGTGTGAGAGTTGAGTGTGCTACCAACCGAGCTACGGGAGCAGCACTGGACAGCAGAAACCAGTGTGAGAGTTGAGTGTGCTACCAACCGAGCTACGGGAGCAGCATCTGGACAGCAGAAACCAGTGTGAGATTTTGAGTGTGCTACCAACCGAGCTAGGGGAGCAGCATCTGGACAGCAGAAACCAGTGTGAGAGTTTTGAGTGTGCTACCAACCGAGCTACGGAGCAGCATCGGGACAGCCAGAAACCAGTGTGAGAGTTGAGTGTGCTCCCAACCGAGCTACGGGAGCAGCATCTGGACAGCAGAAACCAGTGTGAGAGTTGAGTGTGCACCAACCGAGCTACGGGAGCAGCATTCTGGACAGCAGAAACCAGTGGAGAGTTGAGTGTGCAAACCAACCGAGCTACGGGAGCAGCATCTGGACAGCAGAAACCAGTGTGAGAGTTGAGTGTGCTACCAACCGAGCTACGGGAGCAGCATCTGGACAGCAGAAACCAGTGTGAGAGTTGAGTGTGCTACCAACCGAGCTACGGGAGCAGCATCTGGACAGCAGAAACCAGTGTGAGAGTTGAGTGTGCTTACCAACCGAGCTACGGGAGCAGCATCTGGACAGCAAAACCAGTGTGAATTTTGAGTGTGCTACCAACCGAGCTACGGGGCAGCATCTGGACAGCGACAAACCAGTGTGAAGTTGAGTGTGCTACCAACCGAGCTAGGGGAGCAGCATCTGGACAGCAGAAACCAGTGTGAGAGTTGAGTGTGCTACCAACCGAGCTACGGGAGCAGCATCTGGACAGCAGAAACCAGTGTGAGAGTTGAGTGTGCTACCAACCGAGCTACGGGAGCAGCATCTGGACAGCAGAAACCAGTGGAGATTTTGAGTGTGCTCCCAACCGAGCTACGGGAGCAGCATCTGGACAGCAGAAACCAGTGTGAGATTTTGAGTGTGCTACCAACCGAGCTACGGAGCAGCATCGGACAGCAGAAACCAGTGTGAGATTTGAGTGTGCAACCAACCGAGCTAGGGGAGCAGCAATCTGGACAGCAAACCATGTGAAGTTGAGTGGGGCTACCAACCGAGCAAAGGGGAGCAGCATCTGGACAGCAGAAACCATGTGAGAGTTGAGTGTGCTACCAACCGAGCTACGGGGAGCAGCATCGGACAGCAGAAACCAGTGTGAGAGTTGAGTGTGCTACCAACCGAGCTACGGGAGCAGCATCTGGACAGCAGAAACCAGTGTGGAGAGTTGAGTGTGCAACCAACCGAGCTACGGGAGCAGCATCTGGACAGCAGAAACCAGTGTGAGAGTTGAGTGTGCTCCCAACCGAGCTACGGGAGCAGCATCTGGACAGCAGAAACCAGTGTGAGAGTTGAGTGTGCTCCCAAACCCCGAGCTACGGGAGCAGCATCGGACAGCAGAAAACCCAGTGTGAGAGTTGAGTGTGCTACCAACCGAGCTACGGGAGCAGCATCTGGACAGCAAAACCAGTGTGAGAGTTGAGTGTGCTACCAACCGAGCTAACGGGAGCAGCATCGGGACAGCCGAAACCAGTGTGAGAGTTGAGTGGCTACCAACCGAGCTACGGGAGCAGCATCTGGACAGCAGAAACCAGTGTGAGGGGTTGAGTGTGCTACCAACCGAGCTACGGGAGCAGCATCTGGACAGCAAAACCATGTGAGAGTTGAGTGTGCTCCCAACCGAGCTACGGAGCACATCTGGACAGCAAAACCAGTGTGAGAGTTGAGTGTGCTACCAACCGAGCTAGGGGAGCAGCATCGGGGACAGCAGAAACCAGTGGAGAGTTGAGTGGGGCTACACCGAGCTCGGGAGCAGCATCGGGAAAAGCAGAAACCAGTGTGAGAGTTGAGTGTGCTACCAACCGAGCTACGGGAGCAGCATCTGGACAGCAGAAACCAGTGTGAGAGTTGAGTGTGCTACCAACCGAGCTACGGGAGCAGCTCTGGACACAAAACCAGTGTGAGAGTTGATGTGCTACCAACCGAGCTAGGGGAGCAGCATCTGGACAGCAGAAACCAGTGGAGAGTTGAGTGTGCTACCAACCGAGCTACGGGAGCAGCACTGGACAGCAGAAACCAGTGTGAGAGTTAGTGTGCTACCAACCGAGCTACGGAGCAGCATCTGGACAGCAGAAACCAGTGTGAGAGTTGAGTGTGCTACCAACCGAGCTACGGGAGCAGCATCTGGACAGCAGAAACCAGTGTGAGAGTTGAGTGTGCTACCAACCGAGCTACGGGAGCAGCATCTGGACAGCAGAAACCAGTGTGAGAGTTGAGTGTGCTACCAAACCGAGCTACGGGAGCAGCCATCTGGACAGCAGAAACCATGTGAGAGTTGAGTGTGCTACCAACCGAGCTAGGGGAGCAGAAAACCTGGACAGCAGAAACCAGTGTGAGAGTTGAGTGTGCTACCAACCGAGCTACGGGAGCAGCATCTGGACAGCAGAAACCAGTGTGAGAGTTGAGTGTGCTACCAACCGAGCTACGGGAGCAGCATCTGGACAGCAGAAACCAGTGTGAGAGTTGAGTGTGCTACCAACCGAGCTACGGGAGCAGCATCTGGACAGCAGAAACCAGTGTGAGAGTTGAGTGTGCTACCAACCGAGCTACGGGAGCAGCATCTGGACAGCAGAAACCAGTGTGAGAGTTGAGTGGTTACCAACCAGCTACGGGAGCAGCATCTGGACAGCAGAAACCAGTGTGAGAGTTGAGTGTGCTACCAACCGAGCTACGGGAGCAGCATCTGGACAGCAGAAACCAGTGTGAGAGTTGAGTGTGCTACCAACCGAGCTACGGGAGCAGCATCTGGACAGCAGAAACCAGTTGTGAGATTGAGTGTGCTACCAACCGAGCTACGGGAGCAGCATCTGGACAGCGAAACCAGTGTGAGATTGAGTGTGCTACCAACCGAGCTACGGGAGCAGCATCTGGACAGCAAAACCAGTGTGAGAGTTGAGTGTGCTACCAACCGAGCTACGGGAGCAGCATCTGGACAGCAGAAACCAGTGTGAAAAGTTGAGTGTGCTACCAACCGAGCTACGGGAGCAGCATCTGGACAGCAGAAACCAGTGTGAGAGTTGAGTGTGCTACCAACCGAGCTACGGGAGCAGCATCTGGACAGCAAAACCATGTGAGAGTTGAGTGTGCTACCAACCGAGCTACGGAGCAGCACTGGACAGCAGAAACCAGTGTGAGAGTTGAGTGGTGCTACCAACCGAGCTACGGGAGCAGCACCCTGACAGCAGAAACCAGTGTGAGGTTGAGTGTGCTACCAACCGAGCTACGGGAGCAGCATCTGGACAGCAAAACCAGTGTGAGAGTTGAGTGTGCTACCAACCGAGCTACGGGAGCAGCAGCTGGACAGCAGAAACCAGTGTGAGAGTTGAGTGTGGCTACCAACCGAGCTACGGGAGCAGCATCTGGACAGCAGAAACCAGTGTGAGAGTTGAGTGTGCTACCAACCGAGCAAACGGGAGCAGCATCTGGACAGCAGAAACCATGTGAGAGTTGAGTGTGCTACCAACCGACTAGGGGAGCAGCATCTGACAGCAGAAACCAGTGTGAGAGTTGAGTGTGCTACCAACCGAGCTACGGGAGCAGCATCTGGACAGCAGAAACCAGTGTGAGAGTTGAGTGTGCTACCAACCGAGCAAACGGGAGAAAGCATCTGGACAGCAGAAACCAGTGTGAGAGTTGGGGTTGCTACAACCGAGCTACGGAGCAGCATCGGGACAGCAGAAACCAGTGTGAGAGTTGAGTGTGCTACCAACCGAGCTACGGGAGCAGCATCTGGACGCAGAAAACCAGTGTGAGAGTTGATGTGCTACCAAACCGAGCTACGGAGCAGCATCTGGACAGCAGAAACCAGTGTGAGAGTTGAGTGTGCTACCAACCGAGCTACGGGAGCAGCATCTGGACAGCAGAAACCAGTGTGAGAGTTGAGTGTGCTACCAACCGAGCTACGGAGCAGCACTGGACAGCAGAAACCAGTGTGAGAGTTGAGTGTCCCTACCAACCGACTACGGAGCAGCATCTGGACAGAAAGAAACCAGTGTGAGAGTTGATGTGCTACCAACCGAGCTACGGAGCAGAAATCTGGACAGCAGAAACCATGTGAGAGTTGAGTGTGCTACCAACCGAGCTACGGAGCAGCATCTGGACAGCAGAAACCAGTGTAGAGTTGAGTGTGCTCCCAAACCGAGCTACGGAGCAGCACCCTGGACAGCAGAAACCAGTGTGAGAGTTGAGTGTGCTACCAACCGAGCTACGGGAGCAGCATCTGGACAGCAGAAACCAGTGTGAGAGTTGAGTGTGCTACCAACCGAGCTACGGGAGCAGCATCTGGACAGCAGAAACCAGTGTGAGAGTTGAGTGTGCTACCAACCGAGCTACGGGAGCAGCATCTGGACAGCAAAACCAGGGGTGAGAGTTGAGTGTGCTACCAACCGAGCTAGGGGAGCAGCATCTGGACAGCAGAAACCAGTGTGAGAGTTGAGTGTGCTAACCAACCGAGCTACGGGAGCAGCATCTGGACAGCAAAAACCAGTGTGAGAGTTGAGTGTGCTACCAACCGGGGCTACGGGAGCAGCATCTGGACAGCAGAAACCAGTGTGAGAGTTGAGTGTGCTACCAACCGAGCTACGGGAGCAGCATCTGGACAGCAGAAACCAGTGTGAAGTTGAGTGTGCTACCAACCGAGCTAGGGGAGCAGCATCTGGACAGCAGAAACCATGTGAGAGTGAGTGTGCAAACCAACCGAGCTACGGGAGCAGCATCCTGGACAGCAGAAACCAGTGTGAGAGTTGAGTGTGCTCCCAACCGAGCTACGGGAGCAGCATCGGGACAGCAGAAACCAGTGTGAGAGTTGAGTGTGCTACCAACCGAAGCTAGGGGAGCAGAAATCTGGACAGCAAAACCATGTGAGAGTTGAGTGTGCTACCAACCGAGCTACGGGAGCAGAAATCTGGACAGCAAAACCAGTGTGAGAGTTGAGGGGTGCTACCAACCGAGCTACGGGAGCAGCATCTGGACAGCAGAAACCAGTGTGAGAGTTGAGTTGTGCTACCAACCGAGCTAGGGGAGCAGCATCTGGACAGCAAAACCAGTGTGAGAGTTGAGTGTGCTACCACCGAGCACGGGAGCAGCATCTGGACAGCAGAAACCATGTGAGAGTTGAGTGTGCTACCAACCGAGCTACGGGAGCAGCATCTGGACACAGAAACCAGTGTGGGGTTTGAGTGTGCTACCAACCGAGCTACGGGAGCAGCATCTGAACAGCAGAAACCAGTGTGAGAGTTGAGTGTGCTACCAACCGAGCTACGGGAGCAGCAATCTGGACAGCAGAAACCAGTGTGAGAGTTGAGTTTTGCTACCAACCGAGCTAGGGGAAAGCACATCGGGACAGCAGAAACCAGTGTGAGAGTTGAGTGTGCTACCAACCGAGCTACGGGAGAAAGCATCTGACAGCAGAAACCAGTGTGAGAGTTGAGTGTGCTACCAAACCGAGCTACGGGAGCAGCATCTGACAGCAGAAACCAGTGTGAGAGTTGAGTGTGCTACCAACCGAGCTACGGAGCAGCATCTGGACAGCAGAAACCAGTGTGAAGTTGAGTGTGCTACCAACCAGCAAACGGGAGCAGCATCTGGACAGCAGAAACCAGTGTGAGAGTTGAGTGTGCTACCAACCGAGCTACGGGAGCAGCATCTGGACAGCAGAAACCAGTGTGAGAGTTGAGTGTGCTACCAACCGAGCTACGGGAGCAGCATCTGGACAGCAGAAACCAGTGTGAGAGTTGAGTGTGCTACCAACCGAGCTACGGGAGCAGCATCTGGACAGCAGAAACCAGTGTGAGAGTTAGAAGCACATCCAGTCTTAAAAATTACAAAGTTTGTGCACTGTGTGAATACTGTAAGAATATTATCTGCAGTTTCCTCAAATACAAACCCTGGTAATACTTAGCTCACAACACAAAAACATTTGTAAATACTGTATGGCATTTTGACAGAGAAAAAATGAAATGTATTTACAACAGTACTGTATTTGTAAACATGCGTGTCAATTCTTGGTAATGAAGATTTATGCAGTAATTTTTTTTATTACACCTAGGGGAAATTATGAGTTGTAAATGGAAGGAATTAGTGAAACAGGGAGGTGATCGTATGGGAGTGTTATATTTGTTGAGTTACAGGGATTCTGGAGACTGACCATTGTAACGATTTTGAGTTCTTTGTATTGTATGTATTACTTTTTGATTTGTGGGTAAGTTTAGGTTGAATATTAGTGGTGCTCTTATAATGCATGTTTGATCGTATTGTCCCTCAGTGTAGACTAGTAAATGGAAGTGAAAGTTGAAGGTAATTCTATCACTACTAGCACTCTCTTTAATCAGCCTCCCTCCTTCCAATCTGTCTTTCAGTCTTCTCTGCTTTTTCTTACTTTGTTGTGACTTGACAATGGCCCAGGATGGCCCAAAAGCTGACCATAAGTTTCCCTGAAAAGTGCAGGATATTTGTGAATTGTTCCAACCACAGTATTGTAACTTATTCGTCTTTATCATTGTTTTGGAGTATCCATAATTGTATGTACTGCATCATTGCTTGGATCCACAGTAAACCATTGAAGTTAATACATGTGATATTTTTTCAAGTGAATGTTCGATAAGTTTACCATCTCCGTGACATAAATTTATGCCTTGCATGTATGTTTTTGTATTAAGCTTTGGTACCTTTAGCATAGCATGCATTTAGTTATAAAAGTCTTTGCTGTCTTCTCATAATGGTTCGGAAAGATACATTTATAAGCTCATATTTATTAAAATTGTAGATTTACAAGATAATTATATGCCACGAAACATAGGCCTTATTATACATATTACAAATATATTATATGTACATATATTTGCAGAACAACCACTGTGAAAAAAATAGTGAAATTCCAAGCGCTTGGAATTTCACTATTTTTTCACAGGGTTGTTCAGCATATTGTGATATCACCTGTGTACTTATATATGTACACTTTATTTACTGGTAGATATTTATGCTGTCTCACGAGGAGAAATGTTATAGCACAGTAATGAAGTTGTGAAGCAGATCAATTATTACTTTATAATTTGTGTTAGATACCCCTTCAATAGGGGTGCCTTGATGCTGGTGAAGGGCTCTTAATCCAAGGAATTCAAACTTTGCTCCCCTTTCATGGATCAAACCTGATTACCTCTTTTTCCCCTGGTGATTTATGACCCTTATGGATTTAGCACTCCTGCATTGTTATGACAATAATTGTTAGATTGCATTTAAAATGCATTTGTTGAATATTGCTGCCTTTAAAGTATAGTCCAGTAAATAGTGTTGATTTGAAAATATATATTATCAGTTTTACTCTCTAGATGTTCAGGAATTATAAAATTACAAATTTTTATTATTATTATTATTATTATTATTATTATTATTATTATTATTATTATTATTATTATTATTATTATTATTATCTACTTGTGTGTAGCTTGAGTCTTGTGCAGGTCGTCTGATGTACTGTGGAAATTTAGTATGAATCTTGTGTCAAAATGCGACAAATTCTTCTTGACTGTCTTGCTTGTCACTTTTAATAAATATGAGAATTTCCCTTGCTATTATAAGAGAATAATGAATAAGACTGAGCACCAGTTATTTTAGTCATTAAAATGACTTTACCATATATGCATAGAAATATCTTCCTCGGCAGGATTCAAACCCACATTTGGAAGGTGGCATAGTTCCCTTTGTGATGACTTAGACCACTCAGCCACAGATGCCTCAGAATGCTAGGTAGCCTGGTTACAAGCTATAATTCTTCCTAGTGCTGGGCTTACCAGTGAGCCTGGATGACATGGCTGGCAACCATGCCTAAGGCTCACTGGTGTGCCTGATGCAAGGAAGAAACATGGCTTGTAACCAGGCTACCTTGTGTTTTCAGGCACCTGTGGCTGTGTGGTCTAAGGCGTCACATAGGGAACTATGCTGTCTTCCAAACGTGGGTTCAAATCCTGCTGACCAAGACCTTTCTCTTTATATACCTCCGCTTGTTTCTGTGTGGTGCATTACATACCATTATTTATGGTGACAGTGGGGGCCCCATGCTAACCTTCCTATGGTGTACAGAAATGCCAAGTTGAATGAATCTTACTGGGCTGGCATGTTGAGACTAATAAAATTATAAATATGCCTTCTGGTGCATTTAAAAGTAAAATGATGATAATAATAGTAATAATATTAATAAGAATATTAAAGTTTATGTTGTATAATGTAAGATTTCAGAAAAACTTTTGTTTTTAGGATCAAATAATGTTTTGAGTAACTGTGGTTCAATGTATAATTTGAGGTGTATGGTGGTGTGTACATACACAGAACCCATGTTATGTGAGAGTGGAGGGCAGCCGGCCAGGTGAGGGTCACACCTTCAGACCTACTACCCTAGACTGCCCATCCTGGTGTGATGCTTGTGCCCACCTGGTCTTCTATCATGCCTCAACTTGTGAGAGTGAGTACTCAAACTTTATTCTGGTTTTTTTATTTTGAGTGGGGGTTTTTTTTTTTGGGGAGGGGAGGGGGATATGCAAGACTTGTATGGTTGCTTGATGATTTCCAAGAGTTGTTTGTGTGGCTCCTATCACATTCATGGTCCAATGCTTGTCCTGTGCTACCCTGTTCGATCCAGACTGTGCTGCTGCTGGCCCCTGTCCCAAATAACCCATCACAGTCTGGTTGAACTGGCTCCCGATGAAGATCTTGTCCATTTTTATTCTGAAGACTTCTTTGTTGTTGTAACAAGTCAAAATTACAACGTTCCATTTTTTAGGGGGGGAGGAGGGGAGAGAGGGAGGGGGGGAGAGAGGGAGGGAAGGAGGTGAGGGAGGGAAGAGGGAGGGAGGAGGGAGGTAAGGAGGGGGGATGGGATTGAAGGATAGTGAGGGAGGGAAGGAGGGAGGGAGGGAGAGAGTGAGGGGAAGGAGGGAGGGAGGGATAGGAGGGAGGAAGGAGGGGGGAGGGAGGGAGAGAGGGAGGGGGGGAGAGAGGGGGAAGGAGGATGTAGGGAGAGAGGAGGTAAGGTAGGGGGGGAGGGTGGAGAGAGGGAGGGGGGAAGAGAGGGGGAAGGAGGGATGGAGGAGAGAGGGATGTAAGGAGGGGGGATAGGGGAGGAAGGCAGAGAGGGAGGGAGGGAAGGTGGGGGGGGGGGTGGATGGATGGAAGGAGAGGGAAGAGGGAGGGGGGAGAGAGAGAGGGAGGTTATAGAGGAGGGAGGAAGGAGGGGGAGGGAGGGAAGGAGGGAGTGAGGGAGGGAAGGAGTGGGGAGGAGGAGGAGGGAGAGAGGGAGGGGGGAGAGAGAGAGGGAGGGAAGGAGAGGGGAGGAGGGAAGGAGGGAGGGAGAGAGGGGAGGGGGGAGAAGAGAGGAGGGAGAGGGAAGAGGGAGGAGAGAGGGAAGGGGGTGAGAGAGATAGGGAGGAGAGAGGAGGGAGAGAGGGGAGGGGGGGGAGTGTCTTTCTGTCTTGCCTTCTTGATTTGGGTGGCTCTCTGTCGGTAGTACGGAGTCAGGGGGGAACAAAGCCTGACTTCCATATGGTATTTGTGGACTTGGGTTTTATAAAGATTTTTTATCTGTTTGTCTATGTCTTGTATTTCTATCAGTAATTATTTGTCTAATGTCCTCCCTCCCAGCCCTCCCTCCCTCCCTCCCTCCCTCCCACTCTCCCTCTCTCACCCTCCCTCCCTCCCTCTCTCCCAAACTCCCCACCCTCCCTCCACCCTCTCTACTCCTCTCTCCACCCTCCCCTCCCTCCTTCCCTCCCCCCTCCCTCCCTCCCTCCCTCCCCTCTCTCCCTCTCTCTCCCTCCCTCCCTCTCCCCTCTCTCCCGTCCCTCCTCCTCCCTCCCTCACTCCCCTCTCTCCCTCCCTCCTCCCCTCCCACCCTGCCCCTCCCTCCCTCCCTCCCTCCCTCCTCTCATTCCCTCTCTCCCTCCCTCCCTCCCACCTCCCTCTACTCCCTCCCTCCTCCCTCCCTCTCTCCCTCTCTCCTCCCTCCCTCCCTCCTCCCTCTCTCCCTCCTCTCCCTCCCTCACCTCCCTCCCTCTCTCCCTCTCTCCTCCCTCCCTCCCTCCCACCCTCCCTCCCTCCCTCCCTCCCTTCCCTATCCCTCCTCTCTCTCTCTCTCTCTGCCTCCCTCCCTCACCCTCCCTCCCTGCCCTAGTCCCTCCTCTCTCTCTCCTCTGCCCCCTCCCTCCCCCCACCTTCCCTCCCTCCCTCCCTCCCTCCCTCCCTCCCTCTCTCTCTCTCCTCTCTCTCTCTCGTCTCTCTCCTCCCTCCCTCCCCTTCCCCCCTCTCTCTCTCTCTAAATCTCTCTCTCCACTCTCCCTCCCTCCCTCCCTCCCTCCCTCTCATCTCTCCCTCCCGCCCTCTCCCTCCCTCTCTCTCACCTCCCGCCCTCCCTCCCTCCCACCCTCCCTCTCTCTCTCTCTCTCTCTCCCTCCTCCCTCCCTCCCTCTCTACC
>NC_069484.1:22789092-22839092 GCF_026875155.1 Cherax quadricarinatus
ATCCCTGTGATTCATCTGTGTCTTCAGCTTCCAACTGTGTCCCCTTGTTACTGTGTCCAATCTCTGGAACATCCTCTCAGTATTTTGTATGTCGTTATCATGTCCCCCCTATCTCTCCTGTCCTCCAGTGTCGTCAGGTTGATTTCCCTTAACCTCTCCTCGTAGGACATACCTCTTAGCTCTGGGACTAGTCTTGTTGCAAACCTTTGCACTTTCTCTAGTTTCTTCACGTGCTTGGCTAGGTGTGGGTTCCAAACTGGTGCCGTGTGTGTGTGTGTGTGTGTGTGTGTTGGTTGTGTGTGCGTGTGTGTGATAGTGTGTATGTGTGTTTACTCACCTAGTTGAGGTTGCAGGGGTCGAGTCCAAGCTCCTGGCCCCGCCTCTTAACTGGTCGCTACTAGGTCACTCCCTGAACCGTGAGCTTTATCATACCTCTGCTTAAAGCTATGTATGGATACTGCCTCCACTACATCGCTTCCCAAACTATTCCACTTCCTGACTACTCTGTGGCTGAAGAAATACTTCCTAACATCCCTGTGATTAATCTGTGTCTTCAACTTCCAACTGTGTCCCCTTGTTACTGTGTCCCATCTCTGGAACATCCTGTCTTTGTGTGTGTGTGTTTGTGTACTCACCTAATTGTACTCACCTAATTTTGGTTGCAGGGGTCGATTCATAGCTCCTGGCACTGCCTCTTCACTGACTGTGTGTGTGTGTGTGTGTGTGTGTGTGTGTGTGTGTGTGTACTCACCTAGTTGTACTCACCTAGTTGAGGTTGCGGGGGTCGAGTCCGAGCTCCTGGCCCCGCCCCTTCACTGATCGCTACTAGGTCACTCTCCCCGAGCCGTGAGCTTTATCATACCTCTGCTTAAAGCTATGTATGGATCCTGCCTCCACTACATCGCTTCCCAAACTATTCCACTTACTGACTACTCTGTGGCTGAAGAAATACTTCCTAACATCCCTGTGATTCATCTGTGTCTTCAGCTTCCAACTGTGTCCCCTTGTTACTGTGTCCAATCTCTGGAACATCCTGTCTTTGTCCACCTTGTCAATTCCCCTCAGTATTTTGTATGTCGTGTTCGTGTGTGTGTTTGTGTGTGTGTTGTGTGTGTGTGTGTGTGTGTGTGTGTGTGTGTGTGTGTGTGTGTGTGTGTTTGTGTGTGTGTGTGTGTGTGTGTGCGCTCGAGCGCGCGCGTGTATTTGGTCGGGGGGGTGGGGGCGGCAGGCAAGCAGCCACTCTCAGTAAGGCTTGAACTTGTGCCCAGACTGGTCCCTTGCTCTCCCATCTTTGTTACCAGCATCTCACGCGGACGGCATTAGTGAATCCGCTCGACCCGTTCGTCTGGGAGCTATACGCATTCGTCTCCGGAATCCGGATTCACGCAAGATGCTCTCGTATATCACGCAACCTTGTTCGTCTGATAAATACGAATGACGTGAGTTTTTAGTGCTTTCCAAAGACCTATTCCTGCATTAGACGTAATGCAGGAAATATTAAGAAATAAAGAGTGTCGTGTGTTATATATGGAAGAGTTTGTTAATGGTAGTGAAGTTAGTGTTGGGATGATGTGAACTCCCAAGGGGAGGAGAGGAGGTATTTATATCCACAAGTCTAACCATGGAACATCTTGCGTCTGGCTGACATATCAACCAATACTTGCAAAATATAACCTTAACTCAACAAGAGACCTGCAGTGTATACCTTACCATTCCTTTAACTTGTATATATAATATTTAAGAGAGAGAGAGAGAGAGAGAGAGAGAGAGAGAGAGAGAGAGAGAGAGAGAGAGACGGAATTGAGAAAGGCCAGAGGAGTACATGCAGACTTAGTGCCTGAATTGAGCGAGTTTAGTAAGTTTGTTTAGGTACAGGTACACATTAGTACAATTATCGTACATAATGTAGATTACCCTCCAGGATAACTACACTGTAGATGGTACACCAGCAACACTGTAGATGGTACACCAGCAACACTGTAGATGGTACACCAGCAACACTGTAGATGGTACACCAGCAACACTGTAGATGGTACACCAGCAACACTGTAGATGGTACACCAGCAACACTGTAGATGGTACACAGCAACACTGTAGATGGTACACCAGCAACACTGTAGATGGTACACCAGCAACACTGTAGATGATACACCAGCAACACTGTAGATGGTACATCAGCAACACTGTAGATGGTACACCAGCAACACTGTAGATGGTACACCAGCAACACTGTAGATGGTACACCAGCAACACTGTAGATGGTACACCAGCAACACTGTAGATGGTACACCAGCAACACTGTAGATGGTACACCAGCAACATGTAGATGATACACCAGCAACACTGTAGATGGTACACCAGCAACACTGTAGATGGTGCCCCAGCAACACTGTAGATGGTACACCAGCAACACTGTAGATGGTACACAGCAACACTGTAGATGGTACACCAGCAACACTGTAGATGATACCCCAGCAACACTGTAGATGGTACACCAGCAACACTGTAGATGGTACACCAGCAACACTGTAGATGGTACACCAGCAACACTGTAGATGGTACACCAGCAACACTGTAGATGGTACACCAGCAACACTGTAGATGGTACACCAGCAACACTGTAGATGGTACACCAGCAACACTGTAGATGGTACACCAGCAACACTGTAGATGGTACACCAGCAACACTGTAGATGGTACACCAGCAACACTGTAGATGGTACACCAGCAACACTGTAGATGGTACACCAGCAACACTGTAGATGGTACACCAGCAACACTGTAGATGGTACACCAGCAACACTGTAGATGGTACACCAGCAACACTGTAGATGATACACCAGCAACACTGTAGATGGTACATCAGCAACACTGTAGATGGTACACCAGCAACACTGTAGATGGTTACACCAGCAACACTGTAGATGGTACACCAGCAACACTGTAGATGGTACACCAGCAACACTGTAGATGGTACACCAGCAACACTGTAGATGGTACACCAGCAACACTGTAGATGATACACCAGCAACACTGTAGATGGTACACCAGCAACACTGTAGATGGTGCACCAGCAACACTGTAGATGGTACCCCAGCAACACTGTAGATGGTACACCAGCAACACTGTAGATGGTACACCAGCAACACTGTAGATGATACACCAGCAACACTGTAGATGGTACACCAGCAACACTCTAGATGGTACACCAGCAACACTGTAGATGGTACACCAGCAACACTGTAGATGGTACACCAGCAACACTGTAGATGGTACACCAGCAACACTGTAGATGATACACCAGCAACACTGTAGATGGTACATCAGCAACACTGTAGATGGTACACCAGCAACACTGTAGATGGTACACCAGCAACACTGTAGATGGTACACCAGCAACACTGTAGATGGTACACCAGCAACACTGTAGATGGTACACCAGCAACACTGTAGATGGTACACCAGCAACACTGTAGATGATACACCAGCAACACTGTAGATGGTACACCAGCAACACTGTAGATGGTGCACCAGCAACACTGTAGATGGTACACCAGCAACACTGTAGATGGTACACCAGCAACACTGTAGATGGTACACCAGCAACACTGTAGATGATACACCAGCAACACTGTAGATGGTACACCAGCAACACTGTAGATGGTACACCAGCAACACTGTAGATGGTACACCAGCAACACTGTAGATGGTACACCAGCAACACTGTAGATGGTACACCAGCAACACTGTAGATGGTACACCAGTAACACTGTAGATGGTACACCAGCAACACTGTAGATGGTACACCAGCAACACTGTAGATGGTACATCAGTAACACTGTAGATGGTACACCATCAACACTGTAGATGGTACACCAGTAACACTGTAGATGGTACACCAGCAACACTGTAGATGGTACACCAACAACACTGTAGATGGTACACCAGCAACACTGTAGATGATACACCAGCAACACTGTAGATGGTACACCAGCAACACTGTAGATGGTGCACCAGCAACACTGTAGATGATACACCAGCAACACTGTAGATGGTACACCAGCAACACTGTAGATGGTACACCAGCAACACTGTAGATGGTACACCAGCAACACTGTAGATGGTACACCAGTAACACTGTAGATGGTACACCAGCAACACTGTAGATGGTACACCAGCAACACTGTAGATGGTGCACACAGTAACACTGTAGATGGTACACCAGTAAACACTGTAGATGGTACACCAGCAACACTGTAGATGATACACCAGTAACACTGTAGATGGTACACCAGCAACACTGTAGATGGTGCACCAGTAACACTGTAGATGGTACACCAGTAACACTGTAGATGGTACACCAGCAACACTGTAGATGGTACACCAGCAACACTGTAGATGGTACATCAGCAACACTGTAGATGGTACATCAGCAACACTGTAGATGGTACACCAGCAACACTGTAGATGGTACATCAGCAACACTGTAGATGGTACACCAGCAACACTGTAGATGGTACACCAACAACACTGTAGGTGGTACACCAGCAACACTGTAGATGGTACACCAGCAACACTGTAGATGGTACACCAACAACACTGTAGATGGTACACCAGCAACACTGTAGATGGTACACCAGCAACACTGTAGATGGTACACCAGCAACACTGTAGATGGTACACCAGCAACACTGTAGATGATACACCAGCAACACTGTAGATGGTACATCAGCAACACTGTAGATGGTACACCAGCAACACTGTAGATGGTACACCAGCAACACTGTAGATGGTACACCAGCAACACTGTAGATGGTACACCGGCAACACTGTAGATGGTACACCAGCAACACTGTAGATGGTACACCAGCAACACTGTAGATGGTACACCAGCAACACTGTAGATGGTACACCAGCAACACTGTAGATGGTACACCAGCAACACTGTAGATGGTACACCAGCACACTGTAGATGGTACACCAGCAACACTGTAGATAGGTACAACCAGCAACACTGTAGATGGTACACCAGCAACACTGTAGATGGTACACCAGCAACACTGTAGAGGTACACCAGCAACACTGTAGATGGTACACCAGCAACACTGTAGATGGTACAACCAGCACACTGTAGATGGTACCCAGCAACACTGTAGATGATACACCAGCAAACTGTAGATGGTACACCAGCAACACTGTAGATGGTACACCAGCAACACTGTAGATTGGTGCACCAGCAACACTGTAGATGGTACACCAGCAACACTGTAGATGGTACACCGCAACACTGTAGATGGTACACCAGCAACACTGTAGATGGTAACCACTGTAGATGGTAAAGTAATCGCTCAGGAAGGGAACGGGTTCGATTCCGGGCGGGTTGGTACCAAACACTTGGTTTGAGAGTTGTAGGGTGGCATCCTGGGGAAGGAACCCAGTGGAGTAAGACTGGTAATAACCCTGGGTTATTAACCCAGGTTATTACGCATCTTGGGTTAAAAACCTGGGTTATTACCAGATGCTTACTAGATGAACACAAGACAGTGATACAGAACAGTTTAGGAAATAGTTTAATGGGGACATTTCGCCCTGCGTACGAGATTTATCAAGCTATGTGGGTTCACTCTGTGTAGAAGCTTTATCAGTCATGTTTTCACTCTGTGTAGACCTTTATCAGTCATGTTCACTCTGTGTTAGACTTTATCAAGTTATGTTTCACTCTGTGTAAGCTTTATCAAGTTATGTTCACTCTGTGGTAAAACTTTATCAAGTATGATTTCACTCTGCGTAGAGCTTTATCAAGTCATGTTTCACTCTGTGTAGAGTTTTATCAAGTAATGTTTCACTCTGTGTAGAGCTTTATCAAGTTATGTTTCACTCTGTGTAGAGCTTTATTAAGTTATGTTTCACTCTGTGTAGAGCTTATCAAGTATGTTTTCACTCTGTGTAGAGCTTTATCAAGTAATTGTTTCACTCTGTGTAGAGCTTTATCAAGTTATGTTTCACTCTGTGTAGAGCTTTATCAAGCTATGTTTCACTCTGTGTAGAGCTTTATCAAGTTATGTTTCACTCTGTGTAGAGCTTTATCAAGTAATGTTTCACTCTGTGTAGAGCTTTATCAAGTTATGTTTCACTCTGTGTAGAGCTTTATCAAGTTATGTTTCACTCTGTGTAGAGCTTTATCAAGCTATGTTTCACTCTGTGTAGAGCTTTATCAAGTTATGTTTGACTCTGTGTAGAGCTTTATCAAGTCATGTTTCACTCTGTGTAGAGCTTTGTCAAGTTATGTTTCACTCTGTGTAGAGCTTTATCAAGTTATGTTTCACTGTGTAGAGCTTTATCAAGTTATGTTTCACTCAGTGTAGAGCTTTATCAAGTTATGTTTCACTCAGTGTAGAGCTTTATCAAGTTATGTTTCACTCAGTGTAGAGCTTTATCAAGTTATGTTTCACTCTGTGTAGAGCTTTATCAAGTTATGTTTCACTCTGTGTAGAGCTTTATCAAGTTATGTTTCACTCTGTGTAGAGCTTTATCAAGTTATGCATCACTCTGTGTAGAGCTTTATCAAGTCATGCATCACTATATGTAGAGCTTTATCAAGTCATGCATCACTCTGTGTAGAGCTTTATCAAGTCATGCATCACTCTATGTAGAGCTTTATCAAGTCATGCGTCACTGTGTAGAGCTTTATCAAGTCATGCATCACTCTGTGTAGAGCTTTATCAAGTCATGCTTCACTCTGTGTAGAGCTTTATCAAGTCATGCTCACTCTGTGTAGAGCTTTATCAAGTCATGCATCACTCTGTGTAGAGCTTTATCAAGTCATGCATCACTCTATGTAGAGCTTTATCAAGTCATGCATCACTCTATGTAGAGCTTTATCAAGTCATGTTTCACTCTGTGTAGAGCTTTAAGGTACCCGTTTCGGCGTACCTAAATTACAGTATACCTAACTATAGTATACCTAACAACAGTATACCTAACAACAGCATATATAACAGTATATCTAACAACAGTATACCTAACTACAGTATACCTAACAACAGTATACCTAACAGTATACCTAACAACAGTATATCTAACAGTGTATCTAACAACAGTATACCTAACTATAGTATACCTAACAACAGTATACCTAACAACAGTATATCTAACAACAGTATACCTAACAACAGTATATCTAACAGTATACCTAACTATAGTATACCTAACAACAGTATACCTAACAACAGTATATCTAACAGTATATCTAACAGTATATCTAACAACAGTATACCTAACAACAGTATACCTAATACAGTATACCTAACAACAGTATATCTAACAGTATATCTAACAACAGTATATCTAACAACAGTATATAACAACAGTATACCTAACAACAGTATACCTAATACAGTATACCTAACAACAGTATATCTAACAGTATATCTAACAACAGTATACCTAACTACAGTATACCTAACAACAGTATACCTAACAACAGTATATCTAACAACAGTATATCTAACAGTATACCTAAAAGTATACCTAACAACAGTATATCTAACAGTATATCTAACAACAGTATACCTAACTACAGTATACCTAACAGTATACCTAACAACAGTATACTTAACAACAGTATATCTAACAGTATACCTAAAAGTATACCTAACAACAGTATATCTAACAGTATATCTAACAACAGTATACCTAACAAACGGGCTTCCACATGGATAAATTGTCATTTTTGTGGAAATTGGTGTCACGCCCCTTGTGCAGATATCCCAGAACTAGCTACAAGCAGTATTAAAACAGGGAAGTGTTTTTGGGTATGCCCAAATGAGGAAAATCTGTGGACTAAAATCACAAGGGTATTAAAAGAGGACAACATCAAAGCTGCTTTCATAGACGACCTGGAAGCTTTCTACAACAGATGGGAACATAAAAAGTCTGGGCTGAATGGTATCGCCCTTGTTGCTGGCCATGTAGTCAGAAACTGTAAGGCTGGAGGTGATGTCCTGGTAGTCAGTAAATGTGGGGCTGATAGTGCTGTCCTGGGAGACAGTAATGAAGCTGGAGGTGCTGTCCTGGGAGACAGTAATGGTGAAGCTGGAGGTGCTGTCCTGGGAGACAGTAATGGTGAAGCTGGAGGTGCTGTCCTGGGAGACAGTAATGGTGAAGCTGGAGATTTTGTCCAGGTAGTCGGGAATTATACGCAGGAAAGAATGCATATAAATGACCTCATGGGAGACAGGAGCCATAGTGGGGAATCAAGTGTAGTCAAAGATAAGATAAAACCAATATTGCAAACTAGAAATACCACAGGAAATAGCAAACAAGAGGACTCCACTAGCAATAGTGAGGATATATTACCAAAAACAACTTCAATAACAAAAACATAAAGTGGGACCAAGTAAACCAAGTCCTAACCGATATAAGATGGGAAGATATACTAAGCAACACAAACCCCAACTTATGCCTAGAACAGATTAACTCGGTGGCACTCGATGTATGCACAAGGCTTATTCCTCTAAGAAAAATGAGGAGTAGATGTAAAATAGAAAGAGACAGGCGCTCCCTTTACAGGCGACGGAAAAGAATAACAGAGCGGCTAAAAGAGGTCAATATATCTGAAATGCGTAGGGAGACACTGGTCAGAGAAATAGCAAGCATCGAACTTAAGCTAAAGGAATCCTTTAGGAGTCAGGAATCGCGGGAAGAACTAAAAGCCATAAATGAAATCGAAAGAAACCCAAAGTATTTCTTCTCCTATGTCAAATCAAAGTCGAGAACAACGTCCAGTATTGGGACCCTACTTAAACAAGATGGGTCCTACACAGATGGCAGCAAGGAAATGAGAGCTTCTCAAGTCCCAATATGACTCAGTTTTTAGCAAGCCGCTAACCAGACTGAGAGTCGAAGATCAAAATTAATTTTTTATGAGAGCCACAGAATTTGGTTAACACAAGCCTATCTGATGTTATCCTGACGCCAAATGACTTCCAACAGGCGATAAATGACATGCCCATGCACTCTGCCCCAGGGCCAGACTCATGGAACTCCGTGTTCATCAAGATCTGCAAGAAGCCCCTATCACGAGCTTTTACCATCCTATGGAGAGGGAGCATGGACACGGGAGTCGTCCCACAGTTACTAAAAACAACAGACATAGCCCCACTCCACAAAGGGGGCAGTAAAGCAATAGCAAAGAACTACAGACCGATAGCACTAACATCCCATATCATAAAAATCTTTGAAAGGGTCCTAAGAAGCAAGATCACCACCCATCTAGAAACCCATAAATTACACAACCCAGGGCAACATGGGTTTAGAACAGGTCGCTCCTGTCTGTCTCAACTATTGGATCACTACGACAAGGTCCTAGATGCACTAGAAGACAAAAAGAATGCAGATGTAATATATACAGACTTTGCAAAAGCCTTCGACAAGTGTGACCATGGCGTAATAGAGCACAAAATGTGTGTTAAAGGAATAACAGGAAAAGTCGGTCGATGGATCTATAATTTCCTCACTAACAGAACACAGAGAGTAGTAGTCAACAGAGTAAAGTCCGAGGCAGTTACGGTGAAAAGCTCTGTTCCACAAGGCACAGTACTCGCTCCCATCTTGTTCCTCATCCTCATATCTGACATAGACAAGGATGTCAGCCACAGCACTGTGTCTTCCTTTGCAGATGACACCCGAATCTGCATGACAGTGTCTTCCATTGCAGACACTGCAAGGCTCCAGGCGGACATCAACCAAATCTTTCAGTGGGCTGCAGAAAACAATATGAAGTTCAACGATGAGAAATTTCAATTACTCAGATATGGCAAACACGAGAAAATTAAATCTTCATCAGAGTACAAAACAAATTCTGGCCACAAAATAGAGCGAAACACCAACGTCAAAGACCTGGGAGTGATCATGTCGGAGGATCTCACCTTCAAGGACCATAACATTGTATCAATCGCATCTGCTAGAAAAATGACAGGATTGATAATGAGAACAAAAAAAAATGACAGGATGGATAATGAGAACCTTCAAAACTAGGGATGCCAAGCTCATGATGACACTCTTCAGGTCACTTGTTTTATCTAGGCTGGAATATTGCTGCACACTAACAGCACCTTTCAAGGCAGGTGAAATTGCTGACCTAGAAAATGTACAGAGAACCTTCACGGCGCGCATAACGGAGATAAAACACCTCAATTACTGGGAGCGCTTGAGGTTCCTAAACCTGTATTCCCTGGAACGCAGGCGGGAGAGATACATGATTATATACACCTGGAAAATCCTAGAGGGGCTAGTACCGAACTTGCACACGAAAATCACTCACTACGAAAGCAAAAGACTTGGCAGACGATGCACCATCCCCCCAATGAAAAGCAGGGGTGTCACTAGCACGTTAAGAGAAAATACAATAAGTGTCAGGGGCCCGAGACTGTTCAACTGCCTCCCAGCACACATAAGGGGGATTACCAACAGACCCCTGGCAGTCTTCAAGCTGGCACTGGACAAGCACCTAAAGTCGGTTCCTGATCAGCCGGGCTGTGGCTCGTACGTTGGTTTGCGTGCAGCCAGCAGTAACAGCCTGGTTGATCAGGCTCTGATCCACCAGGAGGCCTGGTCACAGACCGGGCCGCGGGGGCGTTGACCCCCGGAACTCTCTCCAGGTAAACTCCAGGTAAACCTAACTACCGTATACCTAACTGCAGTATACCTAACAGCAGTATACCTAACAACAGTATACCTAAATACAGTATACCTAACAGTGTATCTAGCAACACTATACCTAACAACAGTATATCTAACTACAGTATACCTAACTACATGACTGGTTATGAGCATAATGGTTCCAAAATTAGGATTACGTGGTCTTGAAGAGAATTATGCACCTCTTGTGAAAGATTACCTGACTACCACCACCACTACTACCATATATATATATATATATATATATATATATATATATTATATATATATATATATTATATGCGATACACATATCTACAGTAAATATATTCATATATTCATTAATAATTCTCTTGGTGGATCATCCGTATAAAAATTTTAGGAAAACAATTTTCTGGTATATATATATATATATATATATATATATATATATATATATATATATATATATATATATATATATATATATATATTATATACATATAATATATATAATATATATATAATAATTATATATATAATATATATATATATATATATATATATTTATGGGGTAGTGGTGGTGGTGGTAGTAGTGTTGTTGTTAACAGTGGTGGTGTTAGTAGTGTTGGTAGTGGTGGTGGTAGTAGTGGTGGTAGTAGTGGTGGTGGTAGTGGCGGTGGTAGTAGTGGTGGTGGTAGTGGCGGTGGTAGTAGTGGTGGTGGTAGTGGTGGTGGTGGTAGTAGTAGTGGTGGTAGTGGTGGTGGTGGTAGGGGTTTTGGTGAAAACCTTGGTCTTGTTATAGGCAGTTTTCCCGGGGGCAAACAATGAGCTTAGTGGAAGGTTTGGGACCTTCCGGTCTGGGACCCTCCGGGTTTGGGGATTTCCCCGGTCGGGACCCCCCTGGTCTGGGCCCCTCGGTTGTGCCTTTCCTGGTTGGGCCCCTCCTGGTCTGTGCCATCCTGGTTGGGACTCCACTACTGTGTGGGGCACTAGTGATAGTGTGGGCGGCACTAGTGTAGTGTGGGCGGCACTAGGTTGTGTGGGGGTGTGTTGTGTGGTGGCACTGTGTTGTGGGGGCGGCACTGTGATAGTGTGGGGGCGCTAGCGTTGTGTGGGTGGCACTGTGTTGTGTGGGGGCATAGTATTGTGTGGGGGGATAGTGATAAGTGGGGCACTAGTGTGGGGGGCCTAGGATAGTGTGGGCGGCACTACGTTGTGGGGGGTGGCATAGTGTTGTGTGGGTGGGGCACTAGTGTTGTGTGGGTGGCATAGTGTTGTGTGGGTGGCACTAGTGTTGTGTGGGCCACTGTGTTGGTGGGGGGCACTAGTTTGTGTGGGTGGCATAGTGTTGTGTGGGCGGACTAGTGTGGTGGACTAGTTTTGTGGGGTGGCAAGTGTATTTGGGGGCGGCACTAGCGTTGTGTGGGTGGCATGGTTGTGTGGGTGGCCCAGTGTTGTGTGGGTGGCACTAGTGTTGTGTGGGTGGCACTAGTTTGTGTGGGCGGCACTATGGGGGTTTGGCCTGTGTTGTGTGGGTGGCATAGTGTTGTGGGGGCGGCACTAGGTTGTTTTTCCTATTTGTGGGGTGGCCTAGGGGTTGGTGGGTGGCACTATTTTTGGGGTTTTAGTGGGGGGGGTGGCATGTGTTGGTGGGGGGCACAGGTGGGTGGCACTAGTGTTGGGTGATGGTAGTGAAGTTGGTTTGGAAATTTTTTGGTGGTGAGGCTAGTGTTTGTGGTGGTGAGATGAAAAGGCAAAATTAGGATGGTGATAGGAAGATTTTGGGTTTAAGGGAGGAGGACAGATTTGCTCCACTTGGGGTTAAAATTTGAGGTGTGTGTGGGTGGTTGTGTGTGGTGTGTGTGTGTGTGTGTGTGTGTGTGTATGGTTGTGTGTTGGTGTGTGTGTGTTTTGTGTGTTGTGTGTTTGGTGTTGTGTGTGTGTGTGTGTTGTGTGTGTTTATGTGGGGGGTTTGTGGGTGGTTGTGTGTGTGTGTGTGTGTGTATGTGTGTGTGTGTGTGTGTGTGTGTGTGTGTGTGTGTGTTTTTGGTGTTGTGTGTGTGTGTGTTGTGTATTGGTGTGTGTGTGTGTGTGTATGTGTGTGTGTTGTGTGTGTGTGGTGTGTGTGGTGTTGTGTGTGTGGTTGTTGTGTGTGTGTGTGTGTGTGTGTGTGTGTTGTGGTGTGTGTGTGTGTGTGTGTGTGTATGTGGTTTTGGTGTGTGGTGTGTGTGTGGGGTGTGTGTGTGTATGTGTGTGTGTGTGTGTGTGTATGGTGTGTGTGTGTGTGTGGGTGTGTGTGTGTGTGTGGTGTGTGTGTGTGTGTTTTGTGTTGTGTGCATGTTGTGAGGGGCCCTCCGTCCTTTTTTTTTCTTTTAAAACCCAGGCAGGTATGCATCCACGCCCTCCTCACCCAGCAGCTCCACATCCTCTCAGCGCTCCAAACCTCTCCGCGCACCCTGAAGTCTTCCCAGCACATTTCCCTTTAAAACCACTGACACAGCCGAGTGTTTCTTACGTTTGTCACTGTACACAAGGCGAAAAATTTACAGGAAAGGGGTTTTACTTACAACTTGTTCTTAGACAAAACCTTTTAAATTTGATGTTGTGTAGGGCGAATCTACCATAAAAATAATGGAGCCTCAGCTTCGGGCCCCCTAAAGTGTCGGGGCCCAAGATGTTAACAGCCTCATCAAGCATTGGGAATTTCCAAAAAGCCCCCGGTGCCTTAAAAGGGGAGCTGGACAGATACCTAAAGTCGTGCGGGTAGCCCGGGGGTGACTGTACGTTGGCTGGTGTTTGGCCAGCAGGAAAGCCTAGTTGATCGGCCCTGTCCATGGGAGGCCCGGTCATGGACGGGCCCCGGGGGGCGTTGATCCCCGGAATAACCCAGGTAACCAGGTAACCCGAGGGCTGTTGCCCAAAATTTGGGGGCTACGTACGGGAAGGCCCCCCATAACATTTCAGTTTCGGGCCCAAAAAAAGTAGGTCCTCCATTTTTCTCCATGTGCTTGTTTATTGTTCACCTTGGAAAATGAGGACGACCTGTTTTCATTCTTACCCGTGGTAGGAACATCGTTCTGAGGTCGTTGCAAACCCAAAGTTTAGGAAGTATTATGGACCCCTTTGGGTTTACAACCCCAAGTTTATAATGACCAGGGGGTTGTAATATACACAACGTACCACCTTTGTGTGGTTGCGGGGTCGATTTATAGCTCCTGGCCCCCCCTCTTTACTGCTCGATCTAATTCACTCTCTCCCCGCTCCATGAGCTTTATATACCTTTCTTAAAGTTGTATGGCCTTGCTTCCCTACTTCACTCTCCAGATTTTCCTTCCCCTCTAAAGGCTAAGAAATATTCCTAAATCCCCATCACCATCGAGTTTTCAGCTTCCAATTTTGGGCCCCCTTTTTCCTGATCCCCTCTGAAATTCGGTGTGTTGTGTGTGTGTGTGTGGGGGAGCATGCGGACAGTATGCGCCTGTGCTGGCTGGCCCCGCTACATCCGTTACCCAACTCATTGAATTCACTGGGTTTGGGGGCAGGTAGGGGGAGGGCGGGGGAAGAGAGAGACTCCGGGTGTAGGCATTGTTGGGGAAAATTTAGGAAGAAGCGGGAAGAGTTGCGGAGGGGAAACTATCGTAACCGCAGTGTGGGGCGTTGTGGTGGTGGTGACGTAGGCGCGTTTAATGGCCCCTTTCCATGAATGTTGCAGTTTCCACCGTAAAACTGGCCCCCTACCATGAATGCTGCAGTTCCTACCCCTAATATGGGCTTCCTCCTGAATGCTCGTTCCTCCGCTAATACTGCCTTCCTTTCCATGAAGCTGCAGTTCCTACCCCTAATATGGCCTTCCTACCATGAATGTGCAGTTCCTACGCTAATAGTGGCCTTCCCACCCTGAAAGTGCAGTTCCTACCGCTAATAGGGCCTTCCATGAATGCCCCGGGGAATGTCATTTCAGGGTTTTAAATTGTTCCAGAAGATGGAAATTGTTTTTTTGGGGGGGGGGTGGGGTGGCATTGTATGTCCGAGAGCTTGAAATGTTGCATAAAAAGGGTATTAAGTCTGAAGTAACAAACAGGTTTTTTGGGGTTTGAATTTTTTGGGGGGCTGAAAAAAATGATTTTAGGAGTGAAACCCTCCCCCCAACTTGATAGGGGCCCGGGGAAATACTATGGGGAGGAAATTGTTAAGGCCACAAAGGACATAATGTAGTAAATTTTAGGGACTTTAACTTTAGTCATGTGATTGGGAATTTTTTGACTGGGAATTTAGAATGTACGACTTCTTAGAGTATTTAGGATTGTTTTTTTTAAGGTTTGGGCGAACTCAAGGGGAAAAACCCGCTTGCTTAGTTATGGCAAACAATGAATCCCTTGTTAATAATTTGAAATTTTAGAGGAACTGGGTGCTAGCGCCCAAATCAAATTTAAATTTTGCATTGAATGGAAGTACGATAGTAGCGATAATCAGTAACAGTCCAGATTTTCGCTTAGCGATTACGATGGGCTTAGAGAAAACACTTATCACTGTTGATGGGGTAACAAAGAGAGCTATCAATAGCAGTTTTCTGAACACTATACATGCTGCTCAAAGAGCGTTTATCCATATAAAAGAAATTAGATAAAAAGGGGAAATGACCAAAAGGGGATGAATAATAGGCTCAAATATCTATAGGGCAAAAAAGAAAGGAATTTATAGGGTTCAAAAGGGGTGGGGTATCTTATGAATGTTATTGACATTAAGAGGGACTTTAAAAAAAGGGGAAAAGAAAAGCTAAAAGGGATATGAAATTAAAGTTGCGGGGATTCAAAACTAACCAAAAAGTTTTTTCCAGGTCTATGAACAAAAGTTAGAGATAAAATAGGTCCCCCCTTAAAAAAAACTATGGGCACCTTACTGACAATGAGAAGAAATGGTTTGATTTTAAATAATATTTTCCTCAGTTTTTTCACAGGGAAGACACTAACAATTTCCCCTAATTAATTTTTTCGTGGCTAGAAAAGAAAAATTTTGTAACATCACAGTCACTAGTGGAGGTTGTGAGGCAGATAGCAGATGAAGCAAAATAAGTGCCGGGGCCTGTGGGTTTTTTCAAGGGGGTTTTTAAGGAATGCAAATGGACTCTGTGAACCATTTTAAATAATATTTTTTAATTTATCTCTTCAAACAGGGTAGTGTCTGATATGTGGGGATGGCTAAAGTAACTCCCATTTTAAAACAGGGGGCAAGTGTTACCGTCAAATTACCGCCAATAAGCCTGACCTCAATTGTAGGCAAATTACAGAGTCAATTAAGCTGGATTATAAGAAGCCATCTCGATAAGCATAGCTTTATTAATGATACTCAGCTGGATTACAAGAGGCCGGTCTTGTCTAACTAATTTTTTTAACTTTCTTCAGTAAAACTTTTGAGGTGTTGCCACAAATAAAGAATTTGATATTATTTACAGATTTTTTGTAAAGGGTTTTGTAGGTTCCGCACCCGGGACTGTTAAAAGGGAAAGTGGGGAGTCATGGTATTGGGGGAAAAGTGCTCTCGTGGAGGTCATGGTACGACAGGGAAACAGAGGTGTCCATAAATGGGGTTAAATCCCAGTGGGGTCTGTAAAAAAGGGGCGTTTCACAGGGATCAGTTTGGGCCCCTTGTTTTTTATAAAATTATCAATGATCTTGATGAGGGAAATTATAGTGATAGAGCAAATTCGCCGATGACACAAAGATAGGTAGGATAAATTTATTCAAACGTAATGTTAGGGAACTTTAGGAGGATTTAAAAAAAACTCTATTCTTGGTAGAAAAGTGGCAGGCAGTTAATGTGATAAATGCAAGGTTCTGAAGTTGGGGGTGTCCCTAACCCCAGTATTATAAATTAAAAAATTAGAACTTAGCCCTTTTTAGTTGGAAAAGGACTGGGGTTTTGGTGAGCAGCAAACCTTAAACCCAAAACAGCAATGCCAAGCGTAGTAATAAGGCAATAGATTACTGGGATTTATATCAAGAAGTGTAAGCAAAAAGGGGAAATCAGAAGTCATACTGCAGCCCTTTTTACTTTATTTGTAAGGGCCTACCTTGATTTTGCAGCTCAGTTTGGTCTCCTATTACAAAATGGAAAAATTCGTTAGAAAACATTCAGCGTAGGATGACTAAATTTATACATAGCATCGAAATTTCTTTTGAAGAAAGATTGAAGACTTTAAGTTCATTCACTTTTTAGACGAAAATGGGGGGGAGCCCTGATCAAAAGTTTTAAGGGGAAAGATAGGTATTAAAAAGGGGGATATTAATAAGGTTTTGGGATGTCTCCCCAAAGAGAACCGCAGAAAATTGGATTTAAAATTAGAAAGTTTAGTTTTTAGAAAGGACATGGAAAGTATTGGTTTGGAAAATGGGGGTTTGTGAGTGGAACAGTCTACATTTGGGGTTATTGAGGCTAACTTTTAAAGGGGGGGCCCCTTTGGGCGTGGTGAAGGTCTTGGTCTGAGGAATTCCCCGTGGGTCTTCTCCCAAAACCCCAAAACCAAATTTACCCCCATTTCCCCTCCCCTATCCACCCTCCCCATCTCCCTTTTTCCTTCCTTCCCCCTCCTCCCCCCTCCCTTTTGCCCTTCCTCTTTTTAGCCTTTGTTTCTCCCCGGGCGCTATTTCCCTAGGTGGGGAAGGCACCGGGGTCCACCCCTTTCCCGTGAGGTTTTTTTGGGGTGGGAGTTTGCCGTGGATTCTGATTGCTGGGGATGCCCCGATCCCTCCCCGGTACCCCGGGTAGTTTTGGGTTTCTTTTGGGCGACGGGGGGTTCTCGGGAAGCCACCTTTCGGTTTCCCGGGGGTGGGGGTGAAGGGGGTATGCTTTGGGCGGATATCCGGCCGCCCTCTCTTTTCACGGGGTTTTCTCGGCAGATGTGAGGTTGCTATCCCAGATTGGGGTTTTATGGCTAAAGGGGTGGGGTAGGACGGGTTCCATGGTCTGCGCTACAGGGGTTTCGGCCTCTTGGGCGCGGAGGGATTTTGGCCCTTTTTCCCCCTAGGAACATCCCTCCCGGTCCCCCCCTTTTTTTTTCTTTTTTTATTTTTTTTTTTTCTTTTCTTTTTTCTTTTTTTTTTTAAAAACAAAAAAAAAGAAGTAACCAAACCTGGAGCCCTAGTCATAAACCTGGACCCCCGGCCCCTTTTGATACCGCCCCCTTTCTGACCCCGCCTCGTCTTTGGACCACTCTTAGAAATTCCTCTCCCTCTGTACCTATTGCCGGTGCTTTTTTCCTCCCCCGCTTCAGGTTTTGAGGCCTCGATGATCCTCGATTTATCGACCTTCGCTTCCTTACTATGCTTCCCCTCTCCCACGGTGCGGAAATTTTTTCAAATCGCCGACCCGTTCCCGTGGACCAACTCTGGTCCCACCCCTTTTAAACGTCAACGCAATTCCTGCTGATGTACTTCCCCACCTTCACCTTCTCGTTCTTCTCAGTAACGATCACCGTCCTCACTTACTTTTCCACGTTCAGTTTCAGAAAACAGTGGAAAATTCTTCCTTTACGAACCAACTTCCTCATGCCATTCTTTTGCCATAGTATTGGCAAGGCACTCCTACGATGTTTTTAAAATTTTCTTTTCACCCCTTTGGGCGGACGGGCATCAACCGTCGAATCTCCCATCTAAGGTCCTCGTCTTTTCCCATTAGTACTGTTCCTGTCCCCTTGAAAAACTCTTTCCCTCTTTTTGAGGGGGTTCCCTTTTCTACCCCAAACCCAAGTTAAAAAATTTTCCCGCATTGGCACCGAAATTTGCGCTAAACCCCCGGTTTCCCCAAATCCTGGTAGCCTTTACTTTTCTTCCTCCCCGGGGGCGGAAGTCCCCTTTGAATTGGCCGTTTAATTTTACACGGAAACTCCCACCCTTTTTGCGGCCATCTTTTTTAAAATTCGAAGGGATCCCACCCCAAACGTGTAAAATTGCTGGCATTTCCACCACCCTATTCAAATCATCGGAAAATCCCGTCTGTGGTCCTTTTCCATTCTAATCTTTCTTCGTTTCCCCTTCTTCCTTAAGTTACCACCCTTCGTACTCTCCCTTGTCTTATTTAAACAGGGGGAAACCTTACCTTCAAAACAAATCCCTTTGCCACCATTTTCCCCCTTCCCCGCCTCCAAGGGGCTCCCCTGTTTTTACCTGTTTCAAAATTTTCCCCCCCTTGGGGACCCCATTTCTCCCACCTCTGTTTTCCTCTCCCATTACCCTTTATCTTCCTTTTGCGTCCTCGCCGCTCCCCTTCAACCCCCGTCTTTCGCTTTTCGAGTTCTTTTTTCCCTCGTTCGGGGCCGGCCCCCCCTTCCCCCTTCCCGCGGGGGGTTTCCCCCCCTCTTCCACCCTTTTTCCCTCCGCTCGCCCGCCCCCCCCGGCTCGTTCGTGCGGGTTCACCCCCCCCTTCGATTTTTTTCCTCCCCGCCCCCGCCCTTTGCCCTCCCGTTCCTGTCTTTCTTTTCCCCGCCCCCCCCTTCCGCCCCTTCCCCCTTTCGCCCCCCCCCCTTGGTTTTTTTTTTTCATCCAAAAACAGTTCCAATTTTTTACTCTCCTCCCCCTCCCTTTCCCAATTTGTCCCCCATACACATTTTTGAATTCCGAAAAAAATTGAAGCAATCTTGAATATATTGCAGGACCAAACCTAAATGGACACTGATCCACTTCCGCTCTTTCTCTCTCCTCTGCCCCATTCTGCGAAAACTCCTTTCTTCACAGCGCACCGTTCCTTCGCTGCTTGAACTTTTTTTCCAGCCTCCGATGTGGACTTTTCAACCCTTCTAGTCCTGGGAACCCTTACCTGGGGTTTCAATATCTTATCTTTGCCAATCAGGGCCCTTTTTACAGTGGTTTAAAAGCGGCCTCAGGGAAAGGGGGGACTTCAGATTTTTCTCCCCCAGTTTCCCCCTGTTGGTGTTTGTTCAGGAACCAAATTACCTCTGCTGTTATTTCTCACATCTCAGGCTTAATTTATTGTATTCTTCAGATCCTTTTCCGTGGGACCTTTAAAAAAGTCCCTTTTTCTCCGCACGATATTCCTACCTCAGCTATTTATTATTTCGCTGCTTTACACAGCACCGTACCACTTACATGGGTGGTATACGCCTGTTCTTTTATCTCCCCTTCTGGGCTTATCACCCGGTTTTGCCTTTTGTTTCGTCATTACCGCCCCGATTCTGTTATTGGGTGTTTTTAATGCCCACCATTTCCTCTGGGGAGGGTCTCCGTGATTCCGTGGAATTCGTTAGGGCTTTTTTGCACCCACCCCCCCCATTTTTTTAAATACGGGTACTCCCCCCTTTTTTGATCCTGGGAACTCATATCTTCTTGCTAGACTCTCATTTGCTCTTCCTCCCCCGCATTAGACTTTACTTGGTCTTTTCCCGGACTTACATGACTGATCTTTTCCCCAATCTTTTTACCCCCCTTCATTTTTCGCCCCTTTGCACCCCCACGTGGCAATTTAAAAGGGGAAAATTGGAACTTTTACTCACACCTGACTTTTTTTTAAAGAGGTTCCTTCTTGTCCTCATCGATGAGCTTTTACACCTCTTCTCGCCCTCCGTTTTCCCCGCGCTTCTCATTCTTACCCCAAACTTGGGGCAGGCATTTCAGAAAGGCGTCCCTTTGGTGGTCTCCTGCTTTGTCGTGCGTACGTTTAAAACGCGCTGCATGGGGCCGGTACGGTAAATAGAACCACAGAGCGCTCCTTGTTTTTAAAAACAGAAGGTGCGATCGCTCGCCGTGTCATCCGTGACGCTAAAACCACTTGCTGGGGGTTTTATGTCTCCACCATCCCTCGCTTCCTTTTTGAGTGCGTCTAAAAAAAGTCGAAAATGAGTGGTAAATATTCCCCCGCCCCGGCCCCCTTTTCTGCGGTTGCCGGTTTGATATAGAAAAACCCACTAGATGTTCCCAATAAAATTGGCATCATCGGGTCCGTATTTTCAGGGATCCATCTATGCCCCCATTTTTTTCCTCAAAGTCTGCCAGAGAGTTAGCCCTTTTTATTTTTTTCTTCAGAGAAGAACGTATAATGTGCCTTTTTACACTTCAAAAACTGGAGGAAAAACCTCTCAGCTTTTCGATCTCGGGCTGGGCCCGACGACATTTTATTTGTTTCTCAACATTTACATCAGTCACCCCCTTTCAGTCCTATTAGCCTTTTCAATCTTATTTGGTCACAAAGGGGTTCTTCCAGCTGTGGGAAAACCGCCATTTTTCTCCCTTTCCGCAAACCCGGCACTAGGGACATGAAAACCCCCCACTATCGTCCATTGCCTTACCTGCAGTTTGCAAAGAATGGAACGTCTAGTAAATGACGTTTGTGTGGTATTTGAGACACCCAAAAAAGCTCTCCCCTCGCAAAATGGCTTTCGTAAGGGGCTTCACCATAGACCCCTTACGCGCTTGGTAGTATGTTTGTAAAGCCTTTTTCGTAACCCTCAGTTATGCCTATTTTTTGACCCTTTAAAAGGCATTGACACAATTGGAGGTATAAATTTTAGCCCAAACCCACTCCCTTTGGCCTTCGAGGCAATCTAACCTCCTTCCTTTAAAATTTTTAACTGACGGCATTTCCGGTTCGGGTTAATTAAAGTCTCTCCCGGACTTTGCCAAGCTGAAGGTGTCCCCCCGGATGTGTTTGGCACAAAACTTTTTCTCCCTTTCTATTAAAATTTGGCCTCTGCTTCCCTCAAAAATTTGGGCATCACTCTATGTTGTGACTTCGCTATGCTGTGCAGGCGCGACGTCACCTCCTTACAGTTTTTTTTCCAGCTGCGTCGACCGTGTTTCCCAAATTTGGGGCCCCCCATGGTTTAAAATTTTCCCGCCTAAACCCCCAATCACTTTCATAGACGCTCTTCTCTCTGTCACCTTTTACCTCTATGGCTCACGTATCCCCGAACGTGTACAGTCAAGTTTCTGGGCCCCTCTTTGATCGTAGGTTTTCTGGAAACCTCACATTCCCCTTGAAAGGGAAATTGTCACAGCCGGGGAACCTTCTTTAAAACCCCTTTTCTCTTTGTTGGGGGGTGTGTCGAACCCTCCTTCACCTCATTTAAACCTTTTTTATCGAAACTTGATTTTGGTGACCAGATCTATTCAGCGGCATCTCCTGACTCTCTCTGCCTTTCCCCCTTCATCACAAAAGGGTACGTTTATGCCTTGGTTTTCGCTCTTCCCCCGTCGAAAGCCTTATGCAGAAGCGAACGTTCCCTCCTTATCCATCGCCATGTGCCCCTTGCCCCGCGTACAGACGCTTCATGATCCCGCAATCCTTCCTTTATAGAAGGTCATGTATTGTAGACATTCTTTATTTTTTCGCCGCCCCGCTTACTCCGTCCCTTTTCCTTCGCCTTATTGCTCTTGTCTTTTTCAACCTCCACCTTTCTATGTACGTAGCATCTCACTTTTCCCTACCCCCCCGGGAAATTCCGCTGTTCGATCTGTTCTTTCTCCCCCCCTTGCTCGAAAACCCCAAAGCTACGGTCGCTTCCCCTCTCTTTTTTTTTGACCACTTTTCACTCTATTTCTTGCTTGCTGGTACACAATGGGCCCAGTTTTTGACGGGGGTAGGATTCGCAGCAGTTTTCCCGGGCAGGTGTACAAGGGCATTTACTATCTTCAGCTAGTATTTTTCTGCTGAAATTTTATCCACCTTACAGCCTTATCCTATTGCATCTAGCCTGTCATTTTTTGTGGTTTTCCGACTCCCCTTTGGCTTTACAGGGTTTAAAAAAAAATTTTAACACCTCACCCCCTTTGTTCCGTACCAACTTTGGCCGCCGATCTTTCTAAGCATAAAGATATTTTTTTTTGTTGGGTCCCTGGTCATGTTTACGCAGGGGAATGAACAGGGAGCACTGCTGCGCGGCAGCGCTGACCCCCAGTTTCTTATAGAGGTATTCCATGTACGGGGCTATTTTTTTGTAATTCTTCCACCTTCACAACCCCTGGCAACAACGTTTGGTCTACTATGCTCGGGAAAACTTCATCATTAAAAACCCAGTATAGGTTATGGCCTTTTTTTTCACCATGTCGAGGTTTGGGGGACACCTCTCCCCTCTTCCCATTGGCCATTCGTCTTCTAGGATATCCATGGAGAGGCGTCTTGCCCTCTCTGTGGAATGCCAACTCCTTACAGTCAGCCACTTCTGTTGGGCTCCCCCCTTTTTAAGAGCACCAGAATTTACCCCGCGTCGTCTTCGCCCCCTGCTCTCTCTTTACCTTCCCTTTTCGTGATGGACCCCCTTTCATCCGGACTCTCCATTTACTTTTGCCCAAAGACTGACTATTCACAAAAATTTGATTTCTTTCAGCCCTTTTTACTTGTATTCTTGTACCCTCACCCCGTACTATCCCCCCCCCCCCCGCTGTTTTCTGTAAAACCCGCTGATCATCCCCCCCCTTTTGCCTCCATTCCTTGCTTCCTTCCCCACCCCCGGGGCTGTATAGCCCCCTTTTGGCTTAGCGTTCTTTTTTATTTTAATAATAAAAAAATATTTAGGGTGGACTTGTTTAGTTTCAAATTGGTTGGATAAGTACTGAGTGGGGGGTTTTGGTTTGGTGGGGGGCTTTCAACGAGCTTTTTTCTGGGAGCATTTAAAATTGGGGTTGGGTAAATGTTTTGTTATGGGTGAATTTTAAAGGGCCTGCCTAGTATGGGCCCGCAGGCCTCCCGCGTGTTCCCCCTTTCTTATGTTTTTATGTTTTTTTATGTTCCTACCGCTAATACTGGGCCTTTACCAGAATGCTGCAGTTTTTACCCCAATAGTGGCCTTCCTCCGAATGCAAAAGTTCTTACCGCTAAACTGGCCTTCCTACCATGAATGCTGCGTTCCCACCGCTAATACTGACCTTCCCACCCTGAATGCTGCAGTTTCCCACCCCTAATTTGCCTTTTCCCCCAGAATGTTGCAGTTCCTACCGCTAATACTGGGTTCCTCCATGAATGCTGCAGTTCCTACCATAATTGGCCTTCCTACCCTGAAAGGGGATTCCCGCCCCAAAACTGGCCTTCCTACCCTGAATGCTGCAGTTCCTTCCAATACTGGCCTTCCTACTATGAATGCTGAGTTTCCCATGCAAAAAACTGGGTCCTACCCGAATCCAGGGTTTCCCACCGCTAAAACGGGCCCCCTACCATGAATGCTGCAGTTCCACCGCTAATACTGGCCTTCCTACCCTGAATGTACGTTCCACCCCTAATACTGGGCCCTTTCCCACCTGAAGCTGCAGTTCCTACCGCTAAAACGGCCTTCCTACCTGAATGCTGCAGTTTCCACCCCAATAATTTGGGGTTCCTACTGAATGCTGCAGTTCCCACGCTAATACTGGTTCCACCATGAATGCTGCAGTTCCTACGCAAACTGGGCCCTTCCACATGAATGTGCAGGGTTTCCCACCCCTAATACTGGCCTTTTTACCCTGAAAAGCTGCGTTCCTACCGTAATAGTGGGCCTTCCTACCATGAATGCACTTCTTTTTCGCTAATTGGCCTTCCTCCCTGAATGCTGCTTTCCCACCGCTATATGACCTTCCTACCCTGAATGTGCAGTTCCTACCCCTAATATGGCCTTCCCCCAGAATGTGCAGTTCCTACCCCTAATACGGCCTTCCTACCTAATCTGCAGTTCCTACCGCTAAAACTGGCCTTCCTACCAGAATCTGCAGTTCCCCCCCGCTAAACTGGGGTTCCACCATGAATGCTAATTCCCCCTTCCGGCAATATGGCCTTCCTAATAAACAAAGTTCCCCGCAATATGCTTCCTACCAGAATGCTGCAGTTCCTCCGCTAATAAGGCCTTCCAAACCTGAATGCTGCAGTTTCCTACCCCTAAAACTGGCCTTCCTACCATGAATCTGCAGTTCCTACGCTAATACTGGCCCTTTCCCCCATGAAAGCTACAGTTCCCTCCGGTAATCCCGGCCCTTTCCTACCCTGAATGCTGAGTTCCCACCCCTAATACTGGCCTTTCCTACCATGAATGCCCGGGGATTCCTACCGCGAATACTAATGTTCCAACTGTGAATACTGGGTTCCTACCGTAAATACTGGGGCTCCTACCGAAAATAACGCTAATAAATACTAATATTAATAAATAGGTTAGGTTTGCTGGGATGAATAGAGGATTGTTGAATGGTTACGAAATATCAGTCGTATGTAATGGTATGGCAGGAGCAGCCACCAGGTTGGCAGCCACAGATACTAAGGTAGCAGACACACTTACTAAGGTAGCAGACGCGGATACTAAGGTAGGCACATACTAAGGTAGCAGGCACATACTAAGGTAGCAGACACAGCTACTAAGGTAGCAGACACATACTAAGGTAGCAGACACAGCTACTAAGGTAGCAGACACAGCTACTAAGGTAGCAGACACAGCTACTAAGGTAGCAGACACAGCTACTAAGGTAGCAGACACAGCTACTAAGGTAGCAGACACAGCTACTAAGGTAGCAGACACAGCTACTAAGGTAGCAGACACATACTAAGGTAGCAGACACATACTAAGGTAGCAGACACAGCTACTAAGGTAGCAGACACAACTACTAAGGTAGCAGACACAACTACTAAGGTAGCAGACACAGCTACTAAGGTAGCAGACACAGCTACTAAGGTAGCAGACACAGCTACTAAGGTAGCAGACACATAATAAGGTAGCAGACACAGCTACTAAGGTAGCAGACACAGCTACTAAGGTAGCAGACACAGATACTAAGGTAGATGCAGCTACTAAGGCAGCAGACACAGCTACTAAGGTAGCAGACACATCTACTAAGTCAGCAGACACAGCTACTAAGGCAGCAGACAGCTACTAAGGCAGCAGACACAGCTACTAAGGTAGCAGACACGGATACAGAGAGAACACTGCGTCATTCATCAGCATCTAAGCCAGTATTATCTGAACGTTCAGTGAAGACACTTGCCCCATTCATCTAACCCATGAAGCAGGTGTACAGGTGGGCTCCCACTAAGCACTCGCTTTATGGCGTTTCACTAATGCGGCGGGTTTCAGTTATACCCGTTCTTCATTTGTTCAGACATCTTACAATAAATATTCACCACTCACTATAATCTAAGGACGAAAATATTTTAAGGTAAGTAATGTGTGTACTGTACATGCATTTTTAGGCCTATCTCTGTTGCTCACTTAATAAATGATAGTGTAAACATGTTATTAGGCTTTTATATGCATGTTTCACTTTACAGCAGTAGCCCCAAACCTAACCTGCTGTATAAGCGAGGCCCCACAGTAGTCCAGAACTTTACCTGCTGTATAAGCGAGGCCCCACAGTAGTCCAGAACTTAACCTGCTTTATAAGCGAGGCCCCACAGTAGTCCAGAACTTAACCTGCTTTATAAGCGAGGCCCCACAGTAGTCCATAACTTAACGTGCTGTATAAGCGAGGCCCCACAGTAGTCCAGAACTTAACCTGCTGTATAAGCGAGGCCCCACAGTAGTCCAGAACTTAACCTGCTGTATAAGCGAGGCCCCACAGTAGTCCAGAACTTAACCTGCTGTATAAGCGAGGCCCACAGTAGTCCAGAACTTAACCTGCTTTATAAGCGAGGCCCCACAGTAGTCCAGAACTTAACCTGCTTTATAAGCGAGGCCCCACAGTAGTCCAGAACTTAACCTGCTTTATAAGCGAGGCCCGACAGTAGTCCAGAACTTAACCTGCTGTTTAAGCGAGGCCCCACAGTAGTCCAGAACTTAACCTGCTGTATAAGCGAGGCCCCACAGTAGTCCAGAACTTAACCTGCTGTATAAGCGAGGCGCACAGTAGTCCAGAACTTAACGTGCTGTATAAGCGAGGCCCCACAGTAGTCCAGAACTTAACGTGCTGTATAAGCGAGGCCCCACAGTAGTCCAGAACTTAACCTGCTGTATTAGCGAGGCCCCACAGTAGCATGCAACCTATCCTGCTATATAAGCAGGGCCAGACAGTCTACCTGGAGGGTATTCTGGGGATCAACGCCCCCGCGGCCCGGTCCACGACCAGGCCTCCCGGTGGATCAGGGCCTGATCCAACGTACGAACCACAGCCCGGCTGATCCGGCACCAACTTTAGGTATCTGTCTAGCTCCCTCTTGAAGACAACCAGTGGTCTACTGGTAATGGCCCTTATTGCTGGTGGGAGGCTGTTGAACAGTCTTGGGCCCCGGACACTTATTGCAGAACATAATTTGCTGTTTAAGTGGGGCCTTCTTGTATCTATTTTTCCTGCTTGATCAGTAGAATTTATAATCGCAGATGATTTTGCAATTGCAAAGATGATGTATGTACATTGCAACAGCCTTAAGTGATGTTGATATTGGCACTGATGTGGTAACTATCAAGGCTGCTGAGTACTGTCTGTATGATGGTATGTGGACTGACAGTATGAGTGGCACTGCCCAGTACTGCTAGTATGATGGTATGTGGACTGACAGTATGAGTGGCACTGCCCAGTACTGCTGGTATGATGGTATGTGGACTGACAGTATGAGTGGCACTGCCCAGTACTGCTAGTATGATGGTATGTGGACTGACAGTATGAGTGGCACTGCCCAGTACTGCTAGTATGATGGTATGTGGACTGACAGTATGAGTGGCACTGCCCAGTACTGCTAGTATGATGGTATGTGGACTGACGTATAGGGAATGCCAGTATGCTGGTATGATGTATGTGGACTGACGTACTGAGTGGCACTGCCAGTACTGCTAGTATGATGTATGTGGTGACGTATGGAGTGGCAGCCCAGTAGCTGCTAGTATGATGGTATGTGATGACGTATGAGGTGGCATGCCGTACTGTAATGATGGGTATTGTGGACGACAGATGAGTGGCACTGCCAGTGCTGTAGTATGATGGTATGTGGACGACAGTTGAGTGGCACTCCCAGTACTGCTAGTTGATGGTATGTGACTGACATATGAGTGCATGCCCATACTGCTGTATGATGGTATGTGACTGACGTATGGTGGCACTGCCCAGTGCATTGCTGTTGTGGTATTGGACTGACGTCATGAGTGGCCCCACTATGCCCGTGCTGCTAGTTGTGGTTATGTGGACTGACAGTATGAGTGCACTGCCCCGTACTGTAGTATGATGGTATGTGGACTGACAGTATGAGTGCACCCGCCCAGTGCTGCTGTTGATGGTATGTGGACTGACAGTTGAGTGGCAATGCCAGTAATGCTAGTTGATGGGATGTGGACTAAGCAGTTGAGTGCACTGCCAGTATCTAGTATGAGATATGTTTGGGCTGACAGTATGAGTGGCACTGCCCAGTACTGCTGGTTTGATGTATTGGACTGAAGTATGAGTGGCACTGCCCCGTACTGTGGTTGATGGTTTGTGGCTGACGTAGGTGGCACTGCCGTATGTAGTTTAGGTATCTGGCTGACAATGAGTGGCACTGCCCCGTACTGCTAGTATGATGTATGTGGATGACAGTATGGTGGAGCCCCCGTAAATACTGTATGATGTATTTGGGGCTGCGTATGAGTGGCATGCCCGTACTGCTAATTGATGGTTGTGGACTGACAGTAGAGTGGCACTGCCCAGTACTGTTATGATGGGGTGGAAAGACAGTATGAGTGGCAGCCCCGTGCTGCTAGTTTGATGGTATGTGGGTGACAGTATGAGTGGCATGCCGTGCGTAGTATGATGGTATGGGACTGCAGTATGAGTGGCATGCCCCTCTGTAGTTGATGGTAGTGGTGACGTATGAGTGGCACTGCCCAGTACTGTATGGTGGTGGGGTAGCAGGAATGCCTTGGATCAAGAGCCCTTGAGCGTCAAGGCAGCAGGTACCTTGAAGAGTGGTGTATGGAGGTGGGGTGGGTGTAGATTAGTGTCCGGGGTGTGCCGCACTAACCCTCATGGGCTATTTTGGAGCACCCGACCCTGCATACTGAGACACCCAACCCTCCTCCACCCATTCTCTCTCTCTCTCTCTTCTCTCTCTCTCTCTCTCTCCTCTCTCTCTCTCTCTCTCTCTCTCTCTCTCTCTCTCTCTCTCTCTCTCTCTCTCTCACTCTGCCTCTCATTCTTTTTCTGACTATCTCTCAATTCTCCCTCTATCTCTCTACCTCTTCTACAGTACGATAGCAGTTATTGGTAACAACAGTAGGCCTACTGGCCCATGCTAGGCTGGTCCAACTCAAACCCACTCATACACCCTCCCAACTTATTTTTAAAACCTCTTCTAAAGCCTCTTAAAGCCTCTTTTAAATCCTCTATTAAAACCTTTTTTAAAGCCTCTCTTTTAAAGCCTTTCAGTGACGCAGCCTGGAGTTTGTACCGCTCATCTACAACTCTATTGCCAAACAATTGTTTTCCTGTATCCTTTCTAAACCTAAATTTATCTAACTTGAATCAATTGCTGTGACTTCTGTCTTGGTTAAATATAGCTCTGTGTGACTTTATTACGATACTTGGTTAAATAAGGTTTGCTGTAGAGCTTTATTAATCGATAACGCTTATGAAACTAAGGTTTAGACAGTACCCAAAAACGTATTTATTAAAAACCTCACATTGGCAGGACGTTATGGGAACTGTACTCTAGGTCCGACATTTACATTACAAGTCACACAAATAGTTATTTAATGATCGACACTAGTAACCTGTCTCATTGTATGGCGTTTTTGTGATGTTTCGGTCCGATTGTACCATTTTTCAAGTAACAAGGTGGAGATTGTAAGGAGATTCCCTCGTAAGTTCCTCTCTCTCCCAGGTGACGTGTTTTTGTTGTGATTAGTTCCAGGTACATGTTAGTTGTAACGATCTTTGCCTTCAGACAGCATTCAGATGCAATAAGGCGGAGCAGGTGTTGGATGCACTACCCCCTATAACTCTCTTTCGTACGGATTGATCACCACACGCTTTACTCTTAATGGTTGATGCAGGGGCTGGAGCCTCAAGCTACCGATTAACATGTTATTGGTAGGTAAGCAGTGTGTGACACCACACAGCAAATATCATAAAAGTAATTGGTGGTAGCGGTGGTGGTAGCACCACACACCCGCTATTACCTCTCATAATTGGTGGTAGCGGTGGTGGGTAGCACCACACACCCGCTATTACCTCTCATAATTGGTGGTAGCGGTGGTGGGTAGCACCACACACCCGCTATTACCTCCTGTAATTGGTGGTAGCAGTGGTGGGTAGCACCACACACTCGCTATTACCTCCTATAATTGGTGGTAGCAGTGGTGGGTAGCACCACACACCCACTATTACTTCTCATAATTGGTGGTAGCAGTGGTGGGTAGCACCACACACCCACTATTACCTCCTATAATTGGTGGTAGCAGTGGTGGGTAGCACCACACACCCGCTATTACTTCTCATAAATGACTAAACACACCTCACTGTTGCTCTACCCGGAAGTAAGACGAATTCTGGGGAAAATCGACTTGTGTACCAGTTTGTTTACTTTGAGTCGACGAGTCTAGATGTAGCATGTTTATGTGGTGTGTGTGTGTGTGTGTATGTTGTGCCGTGTGTGTATATTGTGTTTTGTATGTATTTATGTCGTGTGTATATCTTGCATATTGTAGTACACTATCAATCATACTTCATAGTATGGCTGATAGTGTAGTCACACTATAGTGTGCTGGGTGGTGTGTGGTGATGCTGACACACGTCATAATATAGTGTAAAGCAAGTTATTGGTGTTGTCAATGTCCTGTTCTCCTACACCAGCACTTCATACTCTCTTATTTACAGTGATATAAAGATGGTGTTAGCAAGTGTTGACTGACTAGGAAGATGTGGGTAGTGGGTAGTGATGATTGTGTACGAGGAGTGGTATGGGCCTGCCTATGGGGCCCCAGGGGAGGCAGGTAGGGGCCCACACTGCTCCATACATCATGGGCCTTACTGAAAGCAACCAGAGTAAGGGTGGTGGAGGTTGGGGGCCCAGTAAGTCCCGTAGTACCCCACATTTTCCCGACGGTCGGTCCTATCAGAACCGACCCCGACAAGCGGCCACCTTACCAGCACGACCCACTCCAGACAGTGGTCACCCTCCGGCTTATAACCACCCTCGCACTCCCGTGCACTGACCCTGGCTCCATGGGGCACGACCCACGCCCACCGGAAACGCCTTTACGCCGCCGGGATGGTACCTCGCTGGCCGAGCGAAGTTCCGGTCATCGATCTATGCCCCCACGTCGCTCAGCCTCCGCTGACAGCATCAAGTGGAGGTGTGACCCGCTCCTCGACTCCGCTACCTTAAAGCATATCCCGCAAGTGAAGCCTCTCCAGGTTGATAGTTTCGCTCTGTTTCCCACACCTGAGCCCACCGTCTCACCCCCCTCCAGTCCTCGACAGAACTCCCGACCACGACCCACTGCAATATACGTGGCTGACGACCAAGCTGCCCACCTTGTGAGGCACCGTGAAGGCCGCCCCAGGACACGTGGTCACCAGGCTCGGTCACCCCACTCAGGCACACACGGGGTGCCTGGTGAAGAAGGTAAGGAGAGGGCTGTCAGTTCATGCGAGAGACGCCCCAAAGGTATCCACGTGTCAACGCTGACATTAACGCCACAATACCCTAGAGAGAGTGCACCCCGCCCTGAAGATCAGCCTCGTCCCACGCCGCGCCACCACAGACGCAAAAAGGAAAACAAGAAAACGCGGCCGAGGGTAGAGTACAGTGCGTCAGAAGGTGTGCAGGGTGACCCTTACGTGTGTCTTCATTACGGTGGCACCCTGGATGATGGTCAGAGACAGCAGCTCCAGCAGGCCACAGCTTGGAGAACCCAACACCAAGAAGAAAAAGTTAGCTCAAACAATCAACTCTCACAGGTGGTAATCCGTATGAACCAGGTATCAACGACCACTCTTGACAACTATGACGCCGTCAATGCCAACATAGAGAGTGTTCAAGTGAGGAGGAATGTTTGGTTTCATGCCAACCGGACTACTGACGTGAGCACTGAGAGAGCGGCGTCAAGGACTAAAGGTATCAACATACCGACCGTAAATGACTATGTATCAGTAGGTGACAGGAGTGAGACAGAAATGATAGCGTGGCCGGACGTTACCAGCAAAGTGTCCTCAATTTACATGAGGCCGGAAATGCACGTGGGGGCAGTGTCGTGTATCAGGGAGGGTCGGGAGGCCATCTACGCTAATATCAACCCAGCAGTCAACCAAGCATCTACTCCTCAGGCGGGGCATCAAACCCCAGGAGCCGGGATCGTGAGGGCACGAAGACCAAGGTGTCAGAGAGGCAAAGAGTAGCAAGTCCAAGATGCCCACCAGTTACACAGTTTGGTGTATATGATGACAGAAGAAATTACGCCAAAGCTCCCTCAAGGAAAAAGAACACGTCAGTTTTGGTTCCTGTTGGTGCACAGAACAAAGAGGAAAAACTGGCAACTCTTCTCGCCATTAATTCAACGAGGCTAGAACTTTCTTCGCGGATTAAGGGCGAACCTATCTCAGGATTGTGTGGTGGTAAAACATTCTCGATCACACGATGAGAGTGAAGACCAGCCTGAAGATGACAGTAATTGTTCTCCAGGTAATGATCAGGTTGACAGCCTAGACTGTGCTTCAAACATCAACACTAAGGGCTTATCAGAGACTTCAAATTCTAATAATTTTGATTGTTTCCCTGAAAGACAACACCATAACATTGACACTCGTCTAAGTAATACTGAGGGTGAAGATAGAGATGAAAATGCCCGATGTTTAAATAATATCCACAACGTAGACAACAATCTCCTGACAGTAAATAATCACATTGAGGATTACACCATCATGGGAAATAATGGTGATGTTAGTCACTACTACGGGTGTGAAGATAGTGAGATGGTCAATGAGTTATCTTCGGGCACAAGAGGTGAGAATGAATTTGCAGCTCAGGAGAGGACGGGGTCCGGTAGTGTACATGAAGACTTGGTATGTGAGGAGATACACGATAACGTAGCATCAGTGTGTGATAGTGCTGATAAAGACCACTCTGGTACAGACACCCAGTGGTGTGGAATAAACAGTTCATTGTGTGCGTGGAGTGGGCCGGAAGAAGTTACTGGATATTCTCCTTCAAGAGTGACGGACACGCTTGAAGGAGCTGCTTATATACGTACTCGAGAGGCGGGTGAAAGCTTACTCAAAGACCAGTGTCCTCTGCCGTTTGATAGCTGGCATCAAAAGGGCGTGTCCGGAAATGTAGATGAGACAGAAAGTAGAGCATACAGAGAAGCCTTGCGTGTGTTAGAAGAGAAATATTGGGCAAGCACAGTGCCAGGGCTCCCCAGTGTTTCTAGTAGCCATCAGTGCCTCAGTAAGTGCAGCTCTTTACCACGAAACCTCCAGTGCACCTGTGCCGCCCACTCCATCACCGCTGAAAATAAGATGAAAGGTTTTAGAAATAGATTTAAGAGTTTAGACGTTAGTAACTTCTCAGTATTGCGGCTGCCGCTGGGAAACCAACCTAGACTTGTTGATGTCCTGCGTGGTTCTGTGTCCCAGGGCGATGCTTGCCCTAACCCGCCTCTGGGCACCGTCCTTGGGCATGAGGTGCACAAGCGGCACTCAGGTGAGCAGTCTGACAGCCAATGTGATTCCTCGTGTGATGGTGTTACGCTAGTGTCTTATTCTCAGTGTTGTCCCTCCCCGCTGGCCACGGCGAAGGAAACACGTGTAAACAGTCGTGGTATCTTAGCGGGTGGTGAGTGTGAAGGGGTGAATAGCCTCGAGTATGACAGGGTGAATAGCCCCGAGTGTGACGGGGTAAGCAGCCCCGAGTGTGACGGGGTAAGCAGCCCCGAGTGTGACGATGTAACGGAGGGTGAGCCTCACCTCTTCCTGGAAGACAGCGAGGTGACCACCATCAAGAAGGGTGCTGTTGGTGGCGTGTGTGAGAGTGTCGATGTGTTGCTGGGACAGCCCCGGGAGGAACACCCGGGCGGTGGCAGCTGGAAGCCAGGAGCGGAGAGCCATCAGGTAAACACAGTGAGAAGTGTTGCCCATACCTGGCACCCACGCACTGTGGGTCAAGACCTGGAATCATGTTCTACCCGGGAAGACCCACAGACTCCCACTGAATTAGGCAAGACAACCACAGACTCAGCCATTATCAAGGAAGAGGACAGTTTCTCTCGTCCAGTTGGTCGCCATGTCCACAAGAAGTTCTGGAGTCGACCCAGTGTCCACAGTATAGCCTGGGACACACCTCTGCCCTCCACTCCAGGTAAGTGTTGGCACAGGAGTGCCACAAACCTTCACTATTATGACGCAACAACACTATTTTGACGCATTCACCTTGCCTGCTGACGCAATGCATGTGTTCTAGTATGCGCTATTAATAATAATTTAGTGTGAGGACTAACTCATCAAGGCTGACCTTTCTGTAAGGGATATATCCCGAAAGTATTCCTCACAGAGAGATATCCCTTGAGATATTCCTCACAAGAGGCGATCATTTTGTACGAGAAAATAAACAGAATAATACACTGACGTAAAACATTTTAAATTAGATTCTTAGTAAAGGTTCTAGATAAAGTTTAGTTCTAAGTAAAGTTTGGTTCTAAGTAAAGTTTAGTTCTAAGTAAAGTTTGGTTCTAAGTAAAGTTTAGTTCTAAGTAAAGTTTAGTTCTAAGTAAAGTTTGGTTCTAAGTAAAGTTTGGTTCTAAGTAAAGTTTAGTTCTAAGTAAAGTTTAGTTCTAAGTAAAGTTTGGTTCTAAGTAAAGTTTGGTTCTAAGTAAAGTTTGGTTCTAAGTAAAGTTTGGTTCTAAGTAAAGTTTAGTTCTAAGTAAAGTTTAGTTCTAAGTAAAGTTTGGTTCTAAGTAAAGTTTGGTTCTAAGTAAAGTTTGGTTCTAAGTAAAGTTTGGTTCTAAGTAAAGTTTGGTTCTAAGTAAAGTTTGTTCTAAGTAAAGTTTGGTTCTAAGTAAAGTTTGGTTCTAAGTAAAGTTTGGTTCTAAGTAAAGTTTGGTTCTAAGTAAAGTTTGGTTCTAAGTAAAGTTTGGTTCTAAGTAAAGTTTGGTTCTAAGTAAAGTTTGGTTCTAAGTAAAGTTTGGTTCTAAGTAAAGTTTAGTTCTAAGTAAAGTTTGGTTCTAAGTAAAGTTTGGTTCTAAGTAAAGTTTGGTTCTAAGTAAAGTTTGGTTCTAAGTAAAGTTTGGTTCTAAGTAAAGTTGTTCTAAGTAAGTTTAGTTCTAAGTAAAGTTTGGTTCTAAGTAAAGTTTGGTTCTAAGTAAAGTTTGTTCTAAGTAAAGTTTGGTTCTAAGTAAAGTTAGTTCTAAGTAAGTTAGTCTAAGTAAAGTTTGGTTCTAAGTAAAGTTTGGTTCTAAGTAAAGTTTGGTTCTAAGTAAAGTTTGGTTCTAAGTAAAGTTTGTTCTAAGTAAAGGTTTAAGTTTTCTAAGTAAAGTTTGGTTCTAAGTAAAGTTTGGTTCTAAGTAAAGTTTGGTTCTAAGTAAAGTTTGGTTCTAAGTAAAGTTTGGTTCTAAGTAAAGTTTGGTTCTAAGTAAAGTTTGGTTCTAAGTAAAGTTTAGTTCTAAGTAAAGTTTAGTTCTAAGTAAAGTTTGGTTCTAAGTAAAGTTTGGTTCTAAGTAAAGTTTGGTTCTAAGTAAAGTTTGGTTCTAAGTAATGGGGTTTGATTGCGACTCTGTGTATTCTGGTGAAGGTTTTATATTCCTTTGGTATAACTGGGTATGCAGTTTTCAACCTTACACTCGTGTTTATTAAGCTCTTGTAAGAGCCACCTAGCCATGCCCATGAGTATTTTGTATGCCGTGATCATATCTCCTTCCTTTTGCTCTTCTTATTTCCAGTGACATAAAGCCTACCTGTGGTACCATTTGACCCACCATCCCACTTCTCCCCCCACCTAACCCACCCTCCCTTCGAACCAACGTGACCCACTCTCCCATCGTGCCCACCTGACCCACCCTCCCTTCGTACCAACCTGACCCACTCTCCCAGTGTCCACCTGACCCACCCTCCCTTCGTGCCAACCTGACCCACTCTCCCATCGTGCCCGCCTGACCCACCCTCCCTTCGTACCAACCTGACCCACTCTCCCACCGTGCCCGCCTGACCCACCCTCCCTTCGTACCAACCTGACCCACTCTCCCACCGTGCCCACCTGACCCAACCTCCCTTCGTACCAACCTGACCCACTCTCCCACCGTGCCCGCCTGACCCACCCTCCCTTCGTACCAACCTGACCACCTCCCACCGTGCCCACCTGACCCAACCTCCCTTCGTATCACCCTGACCCACTCTCCCATCGTGCCCACCTGACCCACCCTCCCTTCGTATCACCTGACCCACTCTCCCATCGTGCCCACCTGACTCACCCTCCCTTCGTACCAACCTGACTCATTCTCCCATCGTGCCCACCTGACCCACCCTCCCTTCGTATCAACCTGACCCACTCTCCCACCGTGCCCACCTGACCCACCCTCCCTTCGAACCAACCTGACCCACTCTCCACCGTTGCCACCTGACCCACCCTCCACCGTGTCCACCTGACCCACCCTCCCTTCGAACCAACTGACCACTCTCGCACCGTGTCCACCTGACCCACCTCCTTCGAACCAACCCAACCCACCCTCCCACCGTGTCCACCTGACCCACTCTCCCACCGTGTCCACCTGACCCACCCTCCCTTCGAACCAACCTGACCCACTCTCCCACCTGACCCACCCTCCGTGCCAACCAGACCCACCTTCCTAACCCACCCACCCACCTCTCTCACTGTTACATGATTGTATAAGTAGCGTCGACCCCAGAGCGTGTAAAGTGTATTGATGTCGGTGTCCGTCACTACACCATGTATACACACGAGTGTATCTTACCCGTATATGCATCAAGTAATGTGTATACTGTATTTCATTATATATACATCTGGAGGTGTATATCTTTCGATGCATGCACATGAGATGTGCCTGTATCAGAGTATATATACATATATATACACAGAAGTGTATTACATATATATATATATATATATATATATATATATATATATATATATATATATAATATATATATATATATTATATATATATATATATGTCGTGCCGAATATGTAAAACTGGTCAATTAGCAAGAACTCATTTAAAATTAAGTCATTTCTAAAACTTTCTCTTATACTTTTAAAGATATATTTTTTTCATTTATGTTAATGTGAAAATTAATAATTTTCTACCAAAAGAACCTTAGAAAACTTACCTAACCTCATTATAAAAACCCCAGTTTAATTTAGCCTAATCCACCTAAATATATTTTAGATAAGTTTACAATAATTTAATAATAAACACAACGAAATATATTTTTTTCGTTAGGTTCAGAATAATTTTTGCTAAATTACTGCATACACAAATTATCGCTTGCCTTATTCGGCAAGAAGAGCGTTGCTAGTTAAGCCAGAATCGCAAGTTTTACTTGTTCGGCACGAGATATATATAATATATATATATTATATATATATATATTATATATATTATATATATATATATATATAATATATATATATATATATGAGAAGGGTGATGATAGAGTGGCAAGAGTATGTTTGGGACAGTATTGTGAGGTTTATGGTGATGACAACTGTACTACTGGGGAATTAAGACGCTCATACAAGTGTATTTTATGTATGCGGCTGAGATGAAGCAGGGAGGGAGGCAGTGAGGGAGGCAGTGAGGAAGGCAGGAAGGGAGGCAGTGAGGGAGGCAGTGAGGGAGGCAGTGAGGGAGGCAGTGAGGGAGGCAGTGAGGGAGGCAGTGAGGGAGGCAGTGAGGGAGGCAGTGAGGGGGCAGGTGAGGGACGACAGTGAGGGGAGAGTGAGGAGGCAGTGAGGGATGCAGTGAGCGGCAGTGAGGGAGCAGTGAGGGAGGCAGTGAGGGAGGCAGTGAGGGAGGCAGGAGGGGAGGCAGTGAGGGGGGCAGTGAGGGGAGGGAGGGAGGCAGTGAGGGAGGCAGTGAGGGAGGCAGGTGAGGGAGGCAGTGAGGGAGGCAGTGGGAGGGGAGGGAGGCTGTGAGGGAGGCAGTGAGGGAGGCAGGGAGGGAGGCAGTGAGGGAGGCAGGTGAGGGAGGCAGTGAGGGAGGCAGTGAGGGAGGCAGGGAGGGAGGCAGTGAGGGAGGCAGTGAGGGAGGCAGTGAGGGAGGCAGTGGAGGGAGGCAGTGAGAGGCAGGGGGGGAGGCAGTGAGGGAGGCAAGGGAGGGAGGCAGTGAGGGAGGACAGGGGAGGGGAGGCAGTGAGGGAGGCAGTGAGGGAGGCAGTGAGGGAGGGGAGGCAGTGAGGGAGGCAGTGAGGGGAGCGGCAGGGGAGGGAGGCAGTGAGGGAGGCAGTGAGGGGAGGGAGCAGGGAGGGAGGCAGTGGAGGGAGGCAGTGAGGGAGGCAGTGAGGGAGGCAGGGAGGGAGGCAGTGGGAGGCAGGGGGCAGTGAGGGAGGCAGTGAGGGAGGCAGGGAGGGAGGAGGGAGGCAGTGAGGGAGGCAGTGAGGGAGGCAGGAGGGAGGCAGGGAGGCAGTGATGGGAGGCAGTGAGGGAGGCAGTGATGGAGGCAGTGAGGAGGCAGTGAGGGACGGCAGTGAGGGAGGCAGTGAGGGAGGCAGGTGAGGGAGGCAGGGAGGGAAGGCAGTGAGGGAGGCAGTGAGGGAGGCAGTGAGGGAGGCAGGGAGGGAGGCAGGGGGAGGCAGTGAGGGAGGCAGTAGGAGGGCAGGGAGGGAGCAGTGAGGGAGGCAGGAGGGAGGCAGTGAGGGAGGCAGTGAGGGAGGCAGTGAGGGAGGCAGGGAGGGAGGCACGTGGGAGGCAGGAGGGAGGCAGGGAGGGAGGCAGTGAGGGGGCATTTGAGGGAGGCAGGGAGGGAGGCAGTGAGGGAGGCAGGAGGGAGGCAGTGAGGGAGGCGAGTGAGGGAGGCAGGGGGGGAGGCAGGCAGGGAGCGAGGAGGGAGGCAGTGAGGGAGGCAGTGAGGGAGGCAGGGAGGGAGGCAGGGAGGGAGGCGTGGGAGGCAGGGAGGGAGGCAGGGAGGGAGGCAGGGAGGGAGGCAGGAGGGAGGCAGTGAGGGAGCAGTGGGCGGAGGCAGGTGAGGGAGGGCAGTGAGGGAGGCAGTGAGGGAGGCAGTGAGGGAGGCAGTGAGGGAGGCAGGGAGGGAGGCGGAGGGGAGGCAGTGAGGAGGCAGTGAGGAGGCATGTAGGGAGCAGTGAGGGAGGCAGTGAGGGAGGCAGTGAGGGGGCAGGGAGGGGGGCAGTGAGGGAGGCAGGGAGGGAGGCAGGGAGGGAGGCAGTGAGGGAGGCAGTGAGGGAGGCAGTGAGGGAAGGGGCAGGGAGGGAGGCAGGGGAGGGGAGGCGAGTGAGGGAGGCAGGGAGGGGGGCAGTGAGGGAGGAGAGGAGGGAAGGCAGTGAGGAGGAGGGAGCAGTGAGGAGCAGGGAGGGAGGCAGTAGGGAGGCAGGAGGGAGGCAGTGAGGGGGGCAGGAGGGAGGCAGTGAGGGATGGCAGGAGGGAGGCAGGAGGGAGGCAGGAGGGAGGAGGAGGGAGGTGTGAGGGAGCAGTGAGGGAGGCAGGAGGGAGGCAGGAGGGAGGCGGGTGAGGGAGGCAGGAGGGGGGCAGGGGGAGGCAGGAGGAGGCAGTGAGGGAGGCAGGAGGGAGGAGAGGCAGTGAGGGAGGCAGGGAGGGAGGCAGGGAGGGAGGCAGTGAGGGAGGCAGGAGGGAGGCAGTGAGGGAGGAGGAGGGAGGCAGGAGGGAGGCAAGGGGGGAGGCAGGGAGAGGCAGGAGGGAGGCATTTGAGGGAGGCAGTGAGGGAGGCGAGGGAGCAGTAGGGAGCAGGAGGGAGGCAGGGAGGGAGCAGTGAGGGAGGCAGTGAGGGAGGCAGGGAGGGAGGCAGGAGGGAGCAGGGGATGGGGAGCAGTAGGGGAGTGAGGGAGGCAGGAGGGAGGCAGTGAGGGAGGCAGTGAGGGAGGCAGTGAGGGAGGCGGGTGAGGGAGGCAAGTGAGGGGGAGGCAGTAGAGGAGGAGGAGAGGGAGGCAGTGAGGGAGGCAGGAGGGAGGCAGTGGAGGGAGGCAGTGAGGGAGGCAGTGAGGGAGGCAGGGGAGGGAGGCAGGGAGGGAGGCAGTGAGGGAGGCAGTGAGGGAGGCAGGAGGGGGGGCAGTGAGGGAGGCAGTGAGGGAGGCAGTGAGGGAGGCAGTGAGGGAGGCAGTGAGGGAGGCAGGAGGGAGGCAGTGAGGGAGGCAGTGAGGGAGGCAGTGAGGGAGGCAGTGAGGGAGGCAGTGAGGGAGGCAGGAGGAGGATGAGGGGAGGCGGGGGGAGGAATGAGGGAGGCGTGAGAGGCAGGTGGGAGGCAGTGAGGGAGCAGTGAGGGGAGGCAGTGAGGGAGGCAGTGAGGGGAGGCAGCAGTGGGAGGCAGTGGGGGAGCAGGAGGGAGGCAGTGAGGGAGGCGGGAGGGAAGGCAGGGGGAGGCAGTGAGGGAGGCAGTGAGGGAGGAAAGGGAGGGAGGCAGTGAGGGAGGCAGTGAGGGAGGCAGGAGGGAGGCAGGGAGGGAGGCAGTGAGGAGGCAGTGAGGGAGGCAGTGAGGGAGGCAGTGAGGGAGGCAGGGAGGGAGGCAGGGAGGGGGGCAGATGAGGGAGGCAGTGAGGGAGGCAGGGGGGAGGCAGGGAGGGAGGCAGGAGGGAGGCAGTGAGGGAGGCAGTGAGGGAGGCAGGGAGGGAGGGTGGAGGCAGGGTGGCAGTGAGGGAGGCAGTGAGGGAGGCAGGGAGGGAGGCAGGGAGGGAGGCAGGAGGGAGGCAGTGAGGGAGGCAGTGAGGGAGGCAGGAGGGAGGCAGGGAGGAGGCAGTGAGGGAGGCAGTGAGGGAGGCAGGGAGGGAGGCAGGAGGAGGCAGTGAGGAGGCAGTGAGGGAGGCAGGGAGGGAGGCAGGAGGGAGGCAGGAGGGAGGCGTGGGAGGCAGTGAGGGAGGCAGTGAGGGAGGCAGTGGGGAGGAGGCGAGGAGGGGGGGGAGGGGCCAGGAGGGAGGCAGTGAGGGGGGCCCAGTGAGGGAGGCAGTGAGGGAGGCAGGTGAGGGAGGCAGGGAGGGAGGCAGGAGGGAGGCGGGTGAGGGAGGCAGGGAGGGAGGCAGTGAGGGAGCAGTGAGGGAGGCAGGTGAGGAGGCAGTGAGGGAGGCAGGGAGGGAGGCAGTGAGGAGGCAGGGAGGGAGGCAGTGAGGGAGGCAGTGAGGGAGGCAGTGAGGGAGGCACAGTGAGGGAGGCAGGGAGGAGGCAGGGGGAGCAGTGAGGGAGGCAGGGAGGGAGGCAGTGAGGGAGGCAGTGAGGGAGGCAGGGAGGGAGGCGTGAGCGGAGGCGTGAGGGAGGCAGTGAGGGAGGCAGTGGGGAGGAGGCAGGGAGGGAGGCAGGAGGGAGGCAGTGAGGGAGGCAGGGAGGGAGGCAGGGAGGGAAGGCAGTGAGGGAGGCAGTAGGGAGGCAGTGAGGGTGGCAGGGAGGGAGGCAGGGAGGGAGGCAGGGGAGGCAGGAGGGAGGCAGGGAGGGAGGCAGTGAGGGAGGGCAGGGAGGGAGGCAGAGGAGGCAGTGAGGGAGGCAGGGAGGGAGGCAGGGAGGCAGTGAGGGAGGCAGGGAGGGAGGCAGGGGAGGGAGGCAGTGAGGGAGGAGGAGGGAGAGGGAGGCAGTGAGGGAGCAGTGAGGGAGGCAGGGGAGGGGGGCAGTGAGGAGGCAGGGGGAGGCAGTGAGGGAGGCAGGGAGGGAGGCAGGAGGGAGGCAGTGAGGAGGCAGTGAGGGAGGCAGGAGGGGAGGCAGTGAGGGAGGGAGGGAGGCAGTGAGGGAGGCAGGGAGGGAGGCAGTGAGGGGCAGGGAGGGAGGCAGGTGAGGGAGGCAGTGAGGGAGGCAGGGAGGGAGCAGGAAGGGAGGCAGTGAGGGAGGCAGGAGGGAGGCAGGGAGGGAGGCAGGGAGGGAGGCAGTGGGGAGGCAGGAGGGAGGCAGTGAGGGGGCAGGGGGAGGGCAGGAGGGAGGCAGTGAGGGAGGCAGTGAGGGAGGCAGTGAGGGAGGCAGTGAGGGAGGCAGGGAGGGAGGCAGTGAGGGAGGCTAGTGAGGGAGGCAGTGAGGGAGGCAGGAGGGAGGCAGGGAGGGAGGCAGGGAGAGGGAGGCGTGAGGGAGGCAGGGGAGGGGGAGGCAGGAGAGTGGGGGGCAGTGAGGGAGGCGAGGAGGGAGGCAGGGAGGGAGGCAGGGAGGGAGGCAGTTGGGGGCAGTGGGGAGGCAGGGAGGGAGGAGGGAGGCTGAGGGAGGCAGTGGGAGGGAGGGAGGGAGGAGGAGGGCAGTAGGGAGGGAGGGAGTGAGAGGAGGCAGGAGGGAGGCGGGGAGGGAGGAGAGGAGGGAGGCAGTGAGGGAGGAAGGGAGGGAGGCAGTGAGGGGAGGCAGGAGGGAGGCAGTGAGGGGAGGCAGGGAGGGAGGCAGGCAGGAGGGAGGCAGGGAGGAGGCAGGAGGGAGGCAGGGAGGGAGGCAGGGAGGGAGGCAGTGGGGAGGCAGGGGGAGGCAGTGAGGGAGGCAGGGAGGGAGGCAGGTGAGAGGGGATGCGGAGGAGGAGTGAGGAGGCAGGAGGGAGGCAGGGAGAGGAGAGGCAGGGAGGGAGGAAAGGGAGGGAGGCAGTGTGGGAGGGCGAGGAGGGAGGCAGGAGGGAGGCAGGGGAGGGAGGATGGGCAGTGAGGGAGGCAGGAGGGAGGCAGGGAGGGAGGCAGTGAGGGAGGCAGTGAGGGAGCAGGAGGGACGGGCAGTGAGGGAGGCAGGGAGGGGGGAGGGCAGTGAGGGAGGCAGGGAGGGAGGCAGTGAGGGAGGAAAGTGAGGGAGGCTAGGGAGGAGAGGGAGGAGCGGGGCAGGGAGGGAGGCAGTGAGGGAGGCAGAGAGGGAGGCAGGAGGAGGCAGGGAGGGAGGCAGGGGAGAGGGAGGCAGTGAGGGAGGCGGGTGAGGGAGGCAGTGAGGGAGGCAGGTGAGGGAGGCAGTGAGAAGGCAGTGAGGGAGGAGGGGGGGAGGCAGTGAGGGAGGCAGGGAGGGAGGCAGGGAGGGAGGCAGTGAGAGGCAGGAGGGAGGGAGGCAGTGAGGGAGGCAGGAGGGAGGCAGGGAGGGAGGCAGGGAGGGGGGCAGGAGGAGGCAGGTGAGGGAGGCAGGGAGGGAGGCAGGGAGGGAGGCAGTGAGGGAGGCAGTGAGGGAGGCAGTGAGGGAGGCAGGGAGGGAGGCAGGGAGGGAGGCGGGTGAGGGAGGCAGTGAGGGAGGCAGTGAGGGAGGCAGTGAGGGAGGCAGTGAGGGAGGCAGGGAGGGAGGCAGTGAGGGAGGCAGTGAGGGAGGCCAGTGAGAGAGGCAGTGAGGGAGGCAGTGGGGAGGCAGGGGAGGGAGGCAGTGAGGGAGGCAGGAGGGAGGCAGGGAGGGAGGAGGGGGCAGTGAGGGAGGCAGTGAGGGAGGCAGGAGGGAGGCAGGGAGGGAGGCAGGGAGGGAGGCAGTGAGGGAGGCAGTGAGGGAGGCAGGGAGGGAGGCAGGGAGGCAGTGAGGGAGGCAGTGAGGGAGGCAGGAGGGAGGCAGGGAGGGAGGCAGGGAGGGAGGCAGGGAGGCAGTGAGGGAGGCAGTGAGGGAGGCAGGAGGGGGCAGGGAGGGAGGCAGTGAGGGAGGCAGTGAGGGAGGCAGGGAGGGAGGCAGGAGGGAGGCAGGAGGGAGGCAGTGAGGGAGGCAGGAGGGAGGCAGTGAGGGAGGCAGGGAGGGAGGCAGGGAGGGAGGCAGGAGGGAGGAGCAGTGAGGGAGCAGGAGGAGCAGGAGGGAGGCAGGGAGGGAGGCAGTGAGGGAGGCAGTGGGGAGGCAGTGGGAGGGAGGCAGTGAGGGAGGCAGGAGGATGGGAGGCAGTGAGGGAGGCAGGGAGGGAGGCAGGGAGGGAGGCAGTGAGGGGGCAGTGGGGGAGGCAGGGAGGCAGGGGGAGGAGGGAGGGAGGCAGTGAGGGAGGCAGTGAGGGAGGGGCAGTGAGGGAGGCGGGTGAGGGAGGCGTGAGGGAGGCAGGGAGGGAGGCAGGGAGGGAGGCAGGGAGGGAGGCAGTGAGGGAGGCAGGAGGGAAGGCAGTGAGGGAGGCAGTGAGGGAGGCAGGGAGGGAGGCAGGGAGGGAGGCAGTGAGGGGGGCAGGGAGGGGAGGCAGTGAGGGAGGCAGTGAGGGAGGCAGGGAGTGAGGCAGGGAAAGGGAGGCAAGGGGGAGGGGGGGACAGTGAGGGAGGCAGGGAGGGAGGCAGGGAGGGAGGCAGGGAGGCAGTGAGGGAGGCAGGGAGGGAGGCGGGTGAGGGAGGCAGGAGGGAGGCAGTGAGGGAGGCAGGGAGGGAGGCAGGGAGGGAGGCAGTGAGGAGGCAGGCAGGGAGGGAGGCAGGGAAGGTCAGTGAGGGAGGCAGGGAGGGAGGCAGTGAGGGAGGCAGTGGAGGGAGGCAGTGAGGGAGGCAGGGCGTGAGGGCAGAGGAGGGAGGGAAGGCAGGGAGGGGAGGCAGGGAGCGAGAGGGCAGTGAGGGAGGCAGGGAGGGAGGCAGGGGAGAGGCAGTGAGGGAGGCAGGGGGGAGGCAGTGTGGGAGGCAGGGAGGGAGGCAGGAGGGAGGCAGTGAGGAGGGAGAGTAGGGAGGCAGGGAGGGAGGAAGTGGGGAGGCAGGGAGGGAGGCAGGGAGGAGGCAGTGATGGAGGCAGTGGAGGGAGGCAGTGAGGGAGGGAGGCAGGGAGGGAGGCAGGGAGGAGGCAGTGAGAGAGGCAGGGAGGGAGGCAGGAGGGGAGGCAGGGAGGGAGGAAAGTGGAGTGAGGCAGGGGGGAGGCAGGGGAGGAGGCAGTAAAGGGAGGCGGAGGGAGGCAGTGTGGGAGGCAGGGAGGGAGGAAGTGGAGGAGGCAGTGAGGGAGGAAGGGAGGGAGGCAGTGAGGGAGGGCAGGAGGGGCAGGGAGGGAGGCAGTGAGGGAGCAGGAGGAGGCAGTGAGGGAGGCAGGGAGGGAGGCAGTGAGGGAGGCAGGAGGGAGGCAGGGAGGGAGGAAGTGAGGGGGAGGCAGGAGGGAGGAAGGGACGGGAGGGGCAGGGAGGGAGCAGTGAGGGAGGCAGAGAGGGAGGCAGGAAGGGAGGCAGGGAGGGAGGCAGGAGAGAGGCAGTGAGGGAGGCAGGGGAGGGGGCAGGAGGGGGGCCCAGGGAGGGGGAATGAGAAGGCAGTGAGGGAGGCAAGGGAGGGAGGCAGTGAGGGAGGCAGTGAGGGAGGCAGGGAGGGAGGACAGGGAGGGAGGCAGTGAGGGAGGCGGGTGAGGGAGGCAGTGAGGGAGGCAGTGAGGGAGGCAGTGAGGGAGGCAGTGAGGGAGCAGGGAGGGAGGCAGGGAGGGAGGCAGGGAGGGAGGCAGGGAGGGAGGCAGTGAGGGAGGCAGGGAGGGAGGCAGGGAGGGAGGCAGGGAGGGAGGCAGGGAGGGAGGCAGTGAGGGAGGCAGTGAGGGAGGCAGTGAGGGAGGCAGGGAGGGAGGCAGGAGGGAGGCAGTGAGGGAGGCAGTGAGGGGAGGCAGTGAGGGAGGCAGGGAGGGAGGCAGTGAGGGAGGCAGTGAGGGAGGCAGTAGGAGAGCAGGGTAGGGAGGCAGTGAGGGAGGCAGTGAGGGAGGCAGTGAGGGAGGCAGTGAGAAGAGGCAGTGAGGGAGGCAGTGAGGGAGGCAGGGAGGGGGCAGTGAGGGAGGCAGTGAGGGAGGCAGTGAGGGAGGCAGGGAGGGAGGCAGAGGGAGGCAGTGAGGGAGGCAGTGAGGGAGGCAGGGAGGGAGGCAGGGAGGGGAGGGCAGTGAGGGAGGCAGTAGGGAGGCAGTGAGGGGAGGCAGGGAGGCAGGAGGGAGGCAGTGAGGGAGGCAGGGAGGGAGGCAGGGAGGGAGGCAGGGAGGGAGGGAGGGAGGCAGTGAGGGAGGCAGGGAGGGAGGCAGGGAGGGAGGCAGTGAGGGAGGCAGTGAGGGAGGCAGTGAGGGAGGCAGTGAGGGAGGCAGGGAGGGAGGCAGGGAGGCAGTGAGGGAGGCAGTGAGGGAGGCAGGAGGGAGGCAGTGGGGAAGGCAGTGAGGGAGGCAGTGAGGGAGGCAGGGAGGAGGCAGGGAGGGAGGCAAGGAGGGAGGCAGTGAGGGAGGCAGTGAGGGAGGCAGTGAGGGAGGCAGGGAGGGAAGGCAGTGAGGGAGGCAGGGAGGGGGCAGGGAGGGAGCGGACAGTGAGGGAGGCAGTGAGGGAGCGGGAGGGGGGGAGGCAGGGAGGGAGGCAGGGAGGGAGGCAGGAGGGAGCAGTGAGGGAGGCAGTGAGAGGAGGCAGTGAGGGAGGCAATGAGGGAGCAGGGAGGGAGCAGGGAGGGAGGCAGGGGAGGGAGCAGTGAGGGAGGCAGTGAGGGAGGCAGTGAGGGAGGCAGTGGGGAGGCAGGTGAGGGAGGGCAGGGAGGGAGGCAGTGAGGGAGGCAGGGGAGGGAGGAGTGGGGGAGGCAGTGAGGGAGGCAGGAGTGGAGGAGGGGCAGGAGGCAGGGAGGGAGGCAGGAGGGAGGCAGTGAGGGAGGCAGGGAGGGAGGCAGGGAGGTGAGGCAGGGAGGCAGTGAGGGAGGCAGGGAGGGAGGCAGGGAGGCAGTGAGGGAGGCAGGGAGGGAGGCAGGGGAGGGAGGCAGGCGAGGAGGGGGGCAGGGAGGGAGGAGGAGGAGGTAGGCAGGGAGGGAGGCAGGGCGTACAGTGAGGGAGGCAGGGAGGGAGGCAGTGAGGGAGGCAGTGAGGGAGGCAGGGAGGCGTATGGAGGCGGGAGGGAGGCAGTGAGGGAGGGAGGCAGGGAGGGAGGGAGGGGGGAGAGGCAGTGAGGGAGGCAGGGAGGGAGGCAGTGGGGGAGGCAGGGAGGGAGGAAGTGAGTGAGGCTGGGAGGGATGCAGGGATGAGAGGCAGTGAAGGAGGCAGGGAGGGAGGCAGTGTGGGAGGCGGGAGGGAGGAAGTGAGTGAGGCAGTGAGGGAGGAAGGGAGGGAGGCAGTGAGGGAGGCAGGGAGGGAGGCAGGGAGGGAGGCAGTGAGGGAGGCAGGAGAGAGGCAGTGAGGGAGGCAGGGAGGGAGGCAGTGAGGGAGGCAGGAGGGAGGCAGGGAGGGAGGAAGTGAGTGAGGCAGTGAGGGAGGCAGGGAGGGAGGCAGGGAGGGAGGCAGTGAGGGAGGCAGAGAGGGAGGCAGGGAGGGAGGCAGGGAGGGAGGCAGTGAGGGAGGCAGGGAGGGAGGAAAGTGAGTGAGGCAGTGAGGGGAGGAAGGGAGGGAGGCAGTGAGGGAGGCAGGAGGGAGGCAGGGAGGGAGGCTGGGAGGGAGGCAGGAGAGGGGGCAGTGAGGGAGGCAGGGGAGGGAGGAAAGTGCAGGGGGAGGCAGGGAGGGAGGCAGGGAGGGAGGAAGTGAGGAGGCAGTGAGGGAGGCAGGGAGGGAGGCAGGGAGGGAAACTGGGAGGGAGGCAGTGAGGGAGGCAGGAGGGAGGCAGGGAAGGAGGCAGTGAGTGAGGCAGTGAGGAGGCAGTGAGGGAGGCAGGGATGGAGGCAGGGAGGGAGGCAGTGAGGGAGGCAGGGAGGGAGGCAGGGGGAGGGAGGCAGTGAGGGAGGGAGGCAGTGAGGGAGGGAGGCAGGGAGGGAGGAAAGGGAGGGAGGCAGTGAGGAGGGCAGGGAGGGAGGAAGGTGAGGGAGGCAGTGAGTGAGGGAGGCAGGAGGGAGGCAGGGAGGGAGGCAGTGAGGGAGGCAGGGAGGGAGGCAGGGAGGGAGGGGCAGGGAGGGAGTCAGTGAGGGAGCAGTGAGGGAGGCAGTGAGGGAGGCAGGGAGGGAGGCATTGAGGGAGGCAGGGAAGGGAGGCAGTGAGGGGAGGCAGGGGGGAGGCAGGGAGGGAGGCCCAGTGAGGGAGGCAGGGAGGGAGGCAGGTGAGGGAGGCAGGGAGGGAGGCAGGGAGGGAGGCAGTGAGGGAGGCAGTAAAGGGAGGCAGTGAGGGAGGCAGGGAGGGAGGCAGGGGGGGAGGCAGTGAGGGAGGCAGGGAGGGAGGCAGGGAGGGAGGCAGGGAGGGGAGGCAGTGAGGGAGGGAAGGAGGGGAGGCAGGGAGGGAAGGACAGTGAGGGAAGGCAGTAAGGGAGGCAGGGAAGGGAGGCAGGGAGAGAGGCAGGGGAGGGAGGCAGTGGAGGGTGAGGCAGTAAGGAGGCAGGAAAAGGGAGGCAAGGAGAGAGGCAGGGAGTAGGAGTACCCTTGTGGTGGTAGAATGGAAAGAGGCGGTGATGGTGGTAGACATGTTGGCACCAGGGTCACACAACCACCATCATCCAGGATGGTGGTGGTTGTGGTAGACATGTTGGCACCAGGGTCACAACCACCACCACCCAGGATGGTGGTGGTTGTGGTAGACATGTTGGCACCAGGGTCACACAACCCCACCACCACCCAGGATGGTGGTGGTTGTTGTGTAGACATGTTGCACCAAGGTCCCACAACCACCATCACCCAGGATGGTGGTGGTTGTGGTAGACATGTTGGCACCAGGGTCACACAACCACCACCACCCAGGATGGTGGTGGTTGTGGTAGACATGTTGGCACCAGGGTCACACAACCACCACCACCCAGGATGGTGGTAGTTGTGGTAGACATGTTGGCACCAGGGTCACACAACCACCACCACCCAGGGTGGTGGTTGTTGTGGTAGACATGTTGGCACCAGGGTCACACAACCACCACCACCTAGAGTGGTGGTGGTTGTGGTAGACATGTTGGTACCAGGGTCACACAACCACCACCACCCAGGATGGTGGTAGTTGTGGTAGACATGTTGGCACCAGGGTCACACAACCACCACCACCCAGGGTGGTGGTTGTTGTGGTAGACATGTTGGCACCAGGGTCACACAACCACCACCACCTAGGGTGGTGGTGGTTGTGGTAGACATGTTGGCACCAGGGTCACACAACCACCACCACCACCACCACCCAGGATGGTGGTAGTTGTGGTAGACATGTTGGCACCAGGGTCACACAACCACCACCACCCAGGATGGTGGTGGTTGTGGTAGACATGTTGGCACCAGGGTCACACAAACACCACCACCCAGGATGGTGGTGGTTGTGGTAGACATGTTGGCACCAGGGTCACACAAACCACCTTCACCAGGATGGTGGTGGTTGTGGTAGACATGTTGGCACCAGGGTCACACAACCACCACCACCACCACCTAGGGTAGTGGTGGTTGTGGTAGACATGTTGGCACCAGGGACACACAACCACCTTCACCCAGGATGGTGGTGGTTGTGGTAGACATGTTGGCACCAGGGTCACACAACCACCACCACCCAGGATGGTTTGGTAGTTGTGGTAGACATGTTGGACACCAGGGTCACACAACCACCACACCACCCGGGGATGGTGGTAGTTGTGGTAGACATGTTGGCACCAGGGTCACACAACCACACCACCCAGGATGGTGGTAGTTGTGGTAGACATGTTGGCACCAGGGTCACACAACACCACCACCACCTGGATGGTGGTGGTTGTGGTAGACATGTTGGCACCCAGGGTCACACAACCACCACCACCCAGGATGGTGGTAGTTGTGGTAGACTATGTTGGGCACCAGGGTCACACAACCACCATCACCACCCAGGGTGGTGGTGGTTGTGGCAGACATGTTGGCACCAGGGTCACACAACCACCACCACCCAGGGTGGTGGTGTTGTGGTAGACATGTTGGCACCAGGATCACACACACCACCACCACCCACAGGTGGTGGTGGTTGTGGCAGACATGTTGGTACCAGGGTCACACAACCACCACCACCCAGGGTGGTCGTAGTTGTGGTAGACATGTTGGCACCAGGGCCACACAACCACCACCACCCAGGATGGTGGTAGTTGTGGTAGACATGTTGGCACCAGGGTCACACAACCACCACCACCACCCTGGGTGGTAGTGGTTGTGGCAGACATGTTGGCACCAGGGTCACACAACCACCACCACCCAGGGTGGTGGTAGTTGTGGTAGACATGTTGGCACCAGGGTCACACAACCACCACCACCCAGGGTAGTGGTGGTTGTGGTAGACATGTTGGCACCAGGGTCACACAACCACCTTCACCCAGGATGGTGGTGGTTGTGGTAGACATGTTGGCACCAGGGTCACACAACCACCACCACCCAGGATGGTGGTAGTTGTGGTAGACATGTTGGCACCAGGGTCACACAACCACCACCACCCAGGATGGTGGTAGTTGTGGTAGACATGTTGGCACCAGGGTCACACAACCACCACCACCCTGGATGGTGGTGGTTGTGGTAGACATGTTGCACCAGGGTCACACAACCACCACCACCCAGGATGGTGGTGGTTGTGGTAGACATGTTGGCACCAGGGTCACACAACCACCACCCAGGGTGGAC
>NC_069484.1:22844092-22885001 GCF_026875155.1 Cherax quadricarinatus
TTGGTATCTTAATCTGAAAAGTTCGCCACAATGGCTTTCAGTCCCTCGGAGAAGGTGGAATAAGGAGATTTTGGTATACCAGTCCTTCCCTGGGCTGCGTTCCATCCACATCTGTCTTTTACCAAGGCATATTATTATATCTTTATGTCCAGACATTGTGTTGCTATGTCTTATTTAAGAACTTCGTGTGTGTGGTCTGTATTGTCTGGACGGTCTACAAACTTTCATATGTATAATGGTCGATGATTAACCGTTGTGGTTTCCCATCCTCTCTCCGAATGACCGGTTATTAGGTGCAGATTCGTCTGAAACAGGACAAATGCTTCTATGCGGGTCAGAGCTTTGTCATCGACGATGTACTACCACTAGTATCCTCTCACCTTTTAAAAATTAGGCTATTAGTTTAACATTAGTATGACCAGGTGTTCACGAGTAATTCGGTGTGTTTTATGCTGACCATAACCATGTTTCATTGTAAACATCGATAATATACCTTTGATGAGTTCGAGAGTCTGTTCCAGAGCCCGGCCATGGGCCAGGCTCGTCTGGTGCTATATAGGTAATGCCACATGTAGAACACTAGACGTTCATTAAGAAATGTACAGGAATCACAGTTGAAGATTAACACACCTGTACAACAGTTGGGTATCTTTATTGACGAAACGTTTCGCCTACACAGTAGACTTCTTCAGTCAGATACAGAGACAGAAGTTGTAATAGAGAGATGAAGATGTAATCAGTCCACCAACCTTGAAGAAAAAGTATTTGAAGTGGTCAGTCCCTCAGCCTGGAGAAGAGTACATTCCCATGGTCTGGAATTCAGGCTAAACTTGGTCTTTGAGGTGGTCAGTCCCTCAGCCTGGAGAAGAGTACAGTTCCATGGTCTGGAACTCAGGCTAAACTTGGTCTTTGAGGTGGTCATGTCCTCAGCCTGGAGAAGAGTACAGTTTATGGTCTGGAATTCAGCTCAAACTTGGGTCTCTTGAGGTGGTCAGTCCCTCAGCCTGGAGAAGAGTACAGTTCCATGGTCTGGAACTCAGGCTAAACTTGGTCTTTGAGGTGGTCAGTCCCTCAGCCTGGAGAAGAGTACAGTTCCATGGTCTGGAACTCAGGCTAAACTTGGTCTTTGAGGTGGTCAGTCCCTCAGCCTGGAGAAGAGTACAGTTCCATGGTCTGGAACTCAGGCTAAACTTGGTCTTTGAGGTGGTCAGTCCCTCAGCCTGGAGAAGAGTACAGTTCTATGGTCTGGAATTCAGGCTAAACTTGGTCTCTGAGGTGGTCAGTCCCTCAGCCTGGAGAAGAGTACAGTTCCATGGTCTGGAACTCAGGCTAAACTAAGTCTGTTTGCTCTTATTCACTCTGTTTCTTGTACGACTTTGTATCGTAGGTGTAAATAAGGTCCCAGAACCCAAAGATCTCCTAATATATGTCTTGGGTGTTTTACACGTGTCATGTCCTCTACTTGTGGGTATTATACACCTGGTTTTTACCCTCCATCTGTGTTTATATCCCTCACGTGTTCCACAAGTAAACATCTGAGTGTGTTTATATTCCCACCGTCCCCACATGACAAGTAAACATCTGAGTGTGTTTAGCAAAAAGAAACATTACCATGACTGAAACATTGCACAACTCACACGTTGAAGACGAAACTCTAGACGACGTTTTGGTCGGTTACAAGTTGTCACTCATTAATGGTCCAGGAATGGGTGAAACATCGTCTAAGGTTGCCTCTGCAAAGTGTTTGTTGTAGGTGAATCCCATTGTTCCCGCCACCTCACTCCTCCATCTCCTCCCCTCATGAGTGCCAATTAAGGCGGAGTGCCGGAGTAATGAGAGGGCATTTATGAGACTGTGTGGTGCCATTGTTCATTTGTTCCATGGACGACTGGACAGGATAGTTGGCTGGTACCTCCCGCTATTCTTCCTCTGAGAGGAGAGGACATTAGTGACCTCTAGTGGGACCTCAACACATTACCTCACACTTCCTCTGACAGGAGAGGACACTAGTGACGTCTAGTGGGACCTCAACACACTACCTCCCACTATTCTTCCTCTGAGAGGAGAGGACATTAGTGACCTCTAGTGGGACCTCAACACACTACCTCACACTTCCTCTGACAGGAGAGGACACTAGTGACGTCTAGTGGGATCTCAGCACACTACCTCCCACTGTTCTTCCTCTGACAGGGGAGGACACTAGTGACCTCTAGTGGGACCTCGACACACTACAGATGTGCTCAAACAAGTGACTTACCAAGTTCAGCCCAAACAGTGGAGATGAGGATAGACAGGACATGGACTACGATGTTGGTTGAGAGAATCTACATCTAACGGAGAAAGACAAGGATATGGGGGGTAAATATAACATCAAGCATATCACCAGAAATACACGTGAACCTCAGAGGGGATACAGACTACGACATTGGTTGAGAGAAGCTACAAATATCAGAAAGACAAGGATCTGAGGGTAAACATAACACCAAGTATATCACCAGAAATACACGTTATCCATATAGCATCAGTGGAATATGAAAGATAATCCTCGGAAGAGCGTTCAGTAACTTGTATAAAGAGTCATTCAGAACCTTTGTTGCAACCCCTGAATGGGTTACAATGATTATTATGTGTATATATAATGTATATTACCTTTTCATTTAATTTTATATTGCTTATATTTGCGATAATAGCTAAATCGCAAATGTATTGCCTTATATTGTTATTTGACGTAGCTTATGTTGTTAGGATGTTACATATTACATATTGTTAGGATGTATATAAAATGTGCTCAGTTAGTCTTGATTGTCAAACTACTGTAATTATCGCTTGTCGCTCGTTATACTGCCGGCTTCTGAGCTGAGCTGTCCACGGGGCTATCACGTGATCGAGGGGAGGGGAGTCCTCACCTCGCTTGAAGTATTCAGTCTGCTCTAGACTTTCTTGGTGGTTGGACAGATTGTCTGTCTCATTATTCTTGTTAGTTCTGTAGAACTCTGTTCACAGAACATTGTATAGACTTTGTGATTTTCGACGTTGTACTGAGGTTGTGTGTCACTTAGACACTCTGAACATCTCAGGTCCTTAGCTATAGCTTCTGACCTAATTTTGTACTGGTTTCTGTGTATTGTCACAGTCAGGGTTTTTCCTATGCTGAACTTAGATTCAGTAGTATGGGAGTTTTGTAACTTTTGTGGAGGATCTGCTGATGGTCCCTACTTAGTGTCGTTATATTATTTCCCAGTTCCTGATTCTGTGTCGCAGTCGCTTGATATTGCATTGCTATTGGGCTTAGCATTCTTTGTTGTTCAAGCAGACTGTTCGGGTTGCCAGTCGGTCAAGAAGTTAGTTTATTTGAGGACTTTGTCAGTCACTTGTTTAAGTCTTATTCGAGTCTTGAGACATAGCTAACTACTTAAGAGCACTTACACGCATACACACACTTGTACATATTTGTAATATCTTATTAAATGTTTATGTACCTGACGGTACTTAAGAATTATAAATGTGATATGTGCTTTCAGCACAATAATATTGAACTCGAGAGATTGATTTTATTTTGATTGCTGTGATTTAATTTAATTTGATAATATACCTCTAGACTTAATAAATTTATTAAATTTTAATTTCTCTAGTTAGTAGCCTACCAGTTGTAATCCTAAAGCACTATTGAACCATACTGAATTTTAATGGATAATTGGACAAGGATACTGACTACTTGTTACGAAAACCCAGTAACAGGCTGGATGCTAGAAGGGCAGTCCTTTCTAGTATTCACTGGAGATCTCTAAGCTTTTAGAATCGCGTTTTTTGTAACAACCTTGTATATGACATATGTTGGGACAATCATTGAGTGTGTGGCACCAACATAGAGCCCACATCTGGTCAAGCATTTAAAAAAACTACAAGTTTATGAGGTTTGCAACCAGACTGGCACCAGAACTGAGAGGATTGTACTGTGAGGAGAGGTTGAAGAAACTTAACCTGACCACCTTGGAGGAGAGAAGGACGAGGGGAGACATGTTTATGATATAGAATATATTTCTCTCTCTCTCTCTCTCAGCTTTTTATTGTGCTCTGACTAGTTATTATTCTGGTAATAGTTGTTATTCTGTCAGTGTTGTAGTGTACAGTGCTGTCACTGTCAGTGTTGTAGTGCACAGTGCTGTCACTGTCAGTGTTGTAGTGTCCAGTGCTGTCACTGTCAGTGTTGTAGTGCACAGTGCTGTCACTGTCAGTGTTGTAGTGTACAGTGCTGTCACTGTCAGTGTTGTAGTGCACAGTGCTGTCACTGTCAGTGTTGTAGTGTACAGTGCTGTCACTGTCAGTGTTGTAGTGCACAGTGCTGTCACTGTCAGTGTTGTAGTGCACAGTGCTGTCACTGTCAGTGTTGTAGTGCACAGTGCTGTCACTGTCAGTGTTGTAGTGTACAGTGCTGTCACTGTCAGTGTTGTAGTGTCCAGTGCTGTCACTGTCAGTGTTGTAGTGCACAGTGCTGTCACTGTCAGTGTTGTAGTGCACAGTGCTGTCACTGTCAGTGTTGTAGTGCACAGTGCTGTCACTGTCAGTGTTGTAGTGTACAGTGCTGTCACTGTCTAGTGTTGTAGTGTCCAGTGCTGTCACTGTCAGTGTTGTAGTGTACAGTGCTGTCACTGTCAGTGTTGTAGTGCACAGTGCTGTCACTGTCAGTGTTGTAGTGCCCAGTGCTGTCACTGTCAGTGTTGTAGTGTCCAGTGCTGTCACTGTCAGTGTTGTAGTGTCCAGTGCTGTCACTGTCAGTGTGTAGTGTACAGTGCTGTCACTGTCAGTGTTGTAGTGTCAGTGCTGTCACTGTCAGTGTTGTAGTGTACAGTGCTGTCACTGTCAGTTTTGTAGTGTCCAGTACTGTCACTGTCAGTGTTGTAGTGTCAGTGCTGTCACTGTCAGTGTTGTAGTGTCCAGTGCTGTCACTGTCAGTGTTGTAGTGTCCAGTGCTGTCACTGTCAGTGTTGTAGTGTACAGTGCTGTCACTGTCAGTGTTGTAGTGTACAGTGCTGTCACTGTCAGTGTTGTAGTGCACAGTGCTGTCACTGTCAGTGTTGTAGTGTACATTGCTGTCACTGTCAGTGTTGTAGTGTACAGTGCTGTCACTGTCATTGTAGTGTACAGTGCTGTCACTGTCAGTGTTGTAGTGTACAGTGCTGTCACTGTCAGTGTTGTAGTGTACAGTGCTGTCACTCATTGTAGTGTACAGTGCTGTCACTGTCAGTGTTGTAGTGTCCAGTGCTGTCACTGTCAGTGTTGTAGTGTCCAGTGCTGTCACTGTCAGTGTTGTAGTGTCCAGTGCTGTCACTGTCAGTGTTGTAGTGTCCAGTGCTGTCATTGTCAGTGTTGTAGTGTCCAGTGCTGTCACTGTCAGTGTTGTAGTGTACAGTGCTGTTACTGTCAGTGTTGTAGTGTCCAGTGCTGTCACTGTCAGTGTTGTAGTGTACAGTGCTGTCACTGTCAGTGTTGTAGTGTCCAGTACTGTCACTGTCAGTGTTGTAGTGTACAGTGCTGTCACTGTCAGTGTTGTAGTGTACAGTGCTGTCACTGTCAGTGTTGTAGTGTACAGTGCTGTCACTGTCAGTGTTGTAGTGTCCAGTGCTGTCACTGTCAGTGTTGTAGTGTCCAGTGCTGTCACTGTCAGTGTTGTAGTGTCCAGTGCTGTCACTGTCAGTGTTGTGTACAGTACTGTCACTGTCAGTGTTGTAGTGTCCAGTGCTGTCACTGTCAGTGTTGTAGTGTCCAGTGCTGTCACTGTCAGTGTTGTAGTGTCCAGTGCTGTCACTGTCAGTGTTGTGTACAGTACTGTCACTGTCAGTGTTGTAGTGTCCAGTACTGTCACTGTCAGTGTTGTAGTGTCCAGTGCTGTCACTGTCAGTGTTGTGTACAGTGCTGTCACTGTCAGTGTTGTAGTGTACAGTGCTGTCACTGTCAGTGTTGTAGTGTCCAGTGCTGTCACTGTCAGTGTTGTAGTGTCCAGTGCTGTCACTGTCTGTTGTAGTGTCCAGTGCTGTCACTGTCAGTGTTGTGTACAGTACTGTCACTGTCAGTGTTGTAGTGTCCAGTACTGTCACTGTCAGTGTTGTAGTGTCCAGTGCTGTCACTGTCAGTGTTGTAGTGTCCAGTGCTGTCACTGTCAGTGTTGCAGTGTCCAGTGCTGTCACTGTCAGTGTTGTAGTGTCCAGTGCTGTCACTGTCAGTGTTGTAGTGTCCAGTGCTGTCACTGTCAGTGTTGGTGTCCAGTGCTGTCACTGTCAGTGTTGCAGTGTCCAGTGCTGTCACTGTCAGTGTTGTAGTGTCCAGTGCTGTCACTGTCAGTGTTGTAGTGTACAGTGCTGTCACTGTCAGTGTTGTAGTGTCCAGTGCTGTCACTGTCAGTGTTGCAGTGTCCAGTGCTGTCACTGTCAGTGTTGTAGTGTCCAGTGCTGTCACTGTCAGTGTTGTAGTGTCCAGTGCTGTCACTGTCAGTGTTGTAGTGTACAGTGCTGTCACTGTCAGTGTTGTAGTGTACAGTGCTGTCACTGTCAGTGTTGTAGTGTACAGTGCTGTCACTGTCAGTGTTGTAGTGTACAGTGCTGTCACTGTCAGTGTTGTAGTGTCCAGTGCTGTCACTGTCAGTGTTGTAGTGTCCAGTGCTGTCACTGTCAGTGTTGTAGTGTACAGTGCTGTCACTGTCAGTGTTGTAGTGTACAGTGCTGTCACTGTCAGTGTTGCAGTGTCCAGTGCTGTCACTGTCAGTGTTGTAGTGTCCGGTGCTGTCACTGTCAGTGTTGTAGTGTCCGGTGCTGTCACTGTCAGTGTTGTAGTGTCCAGTGCTGTCACTGTCAGTGTTGTAGTGTCCAGTGCTGTCACTGTCAGTGTTGTAGTGTACAGTGCTGTCACTGTCAGTGTTGTAGTGTCCAGTGCTGTCACTGTCAGTGTTGCAGTGTCCAGTGCTGTCACTGTCAGTGTTGTAGTGTACAGTGCTGTCACTGTCAGTGTTGTAGTGTCCAGTGCTGTCACTGTCAGTGTTGCAGTGTCCAGTGCTGTCACTGTCAGTGTTGTAGTGTACAGTGCTGTCACTGTCAGTGTTGTAGTGTACAGTGCTGTCACTGTCAGTGTTGTAGTGTCCAGTGCTGTCACTGTCAGTGTTGTAGTGTCCAGTGCTGTCACTGTCAGTGTTGTAGTGTACAGTGCTGTCACTGTCAGTGTTGTAGTGTCCAGTGCTGTCATTGTCAGTGTTGTAGTGTACAGTGCTGTCACTGTCAGTGTTGTAGTGTCCAGTGCTGTCACTGTCAGTGTTGTAGTGTACAGTGCTGTCACTGTCAGTGTTGTAGTGTCCAGTAACTATCGTTTATACCAGGGACCAAATACTGATGTTGAACCTAACAGTACTGGTGTTGAACCTAACAGTACTGGTGTTGAACCTAACAGTACTGGTGTTGAACCTAACAGTACTGGTGTTGAACCTAACAGTACTGGTGTTGAACCTAACAGTACTGGTGTTGAACCTAACAGTACTGGTGTTGACTAACAGTACTGGTGTTGAACCTAACAGTACTGGTGTTGAACCTAACAGTACTGATGTTGAACCTAACAGTACTGATGTTGAACCTAACAGTACTGATGTTGAACCTAACAGTACTGGTGTTGACTAAACAGTACTGATGTTGAACCTAACAGTACTGATGTTGAACCTAACAGTACTGATGTTGAACCTAACAGTACTGGTGTTGAACCTAACAGTACTGATGTTGAACCTAACAGTACTGATGTTGAACCTAACAGTACTGGTGTTGAACCTAACAGTGCTGGTGTTGAACCTAACAGTGCTGGTGTTGAACCTAAGAGTACTGGTGTTGAACCTAACAGTACTGGTGTTGAACCTAACAGTACTGGTGTTGAACCTCGTAAGAAGGTTCAGTACCATGTTGTATGGTATCACCTTAGAGGACAATTTCTTGACGATGGTCAGGGGTTCTTGATCCTAGGAACTGGAGCTATCTTCCCCCTTTACCTACTTAAGCCCCATTAACTCCTAGTTTCCAGGTGTTGTTCCACCCTTACTGATTTAGCGCTTCCCGTTAACAATAACGATAAGAGCAATGATAATAACAATAGCAATGGAAATAATAATAACGGGAGTAATAATAATTGTATAGAAATAATTATGATAATGGAAGTAATGATGATGATAATAATAATAATAATAATAATAATAACAATAGTGATTGTAAAAAATTTAATAGTAAATCATAATGGTAATAGTAAATAATAATAAATAATAATAATAATAATAATAATAATAATAATAATAATAATAGAGGTGAGGTTGAAGGACAAACGTGAGGTGAATATCTGCTTTAACTGGCTCCAGTGTGGCGCTGTGGTTGACCAACACCTGTCACACTCACATGTTGCTAACACCAGCACCTGGCACACTCACATGTTGCAAACACCAACACCTGTCACACTCACATGTTGCAAACACCAGCACCTGTCACACTCACATGTTGCAAACACCAACACCTGTCACACTCACATGTTGCTAACACCAGCACCTGTCACACTCACATGTTGCTAACACCAGCACCTGTCACACTCACATGTTGCAAACACCAACACCTGTCACACTCACATGTTGCTAACACCAGCACCTGTCACACTCACATGTTGCAAACACCAACACCTGTCACACTCACATGTTGCTAACACCAGCACCTGTCACACTCACATGTTGCAAACACCAACACCTGTCACACTCACATGTTGCAAACACCAGCACCTGTCCACTCACATGTTGCAAACACCAGCACCTGTTCACACTCACATGTTGCTAACACCAGCACCTGTCACCACTCACATGTTGCAAACACCAACACCTGTCACACTCACATGTTGCAAAACACCAGCAACCTGTCACACTCACATGTTGCAAACACCAACACCTGTCACACTCACATGTTGCAAACACCAGCACCTGTCACACTCACATGTTGCAAACACCAGCACCTGTCACACTCACATGTTGCAAACACCAACACCTGTCACACTCACATGTTGCAAACACCAGCACCTGTCACACTCACATGTTGCAAACACCAACACCTGTCACACTCACATGTTGCAAACACCAGCACCTGTCACACTCACATGTTGCAAACACCAGCACCTGTCACACTCACATGTTGCAAACACCAGCACCTGTCACACTCACATGTTGCAAACACCAGCACCTGTCACACTCACATGTTGCAAACACCAAAAAAATGTCACCACTCACATGTTGCAAACACCAACACCTGTCACACTCACATGTTGCAAACACCAACACCTGTCACACTCACATGTTGCAAACACCAACACCTGTCACACTCACATGTTGCAAACACCAACACCTGTCACACTCACATGTTGCAAACACCAGCACCTGTCACACATGTTGCAAACACCAACACCTGTCACACTCACATGTTGCAAACACCAGCACCTGTCACACTCACATGTTGCAAGCACCAGCACCTGTCACACTCAATGTTGCAAATCACAGCACCTGTCACACTCACATGTTGCAAACACCAACACACCTGTCACACTCACATGTTGCAAGCACCAGCACCTGTCACACTCACATGTTGCAAACACCAGCACCTGTCACACTCACATGTTGCAAACACCAGCACCTGTCACACTCACATGTTGCAAACACCAGCACCTGTCCACACTCACATGTTGCAAACACCAACACCTGTCACACTCACATGTTGCAAACACCAGCACCTGTCACACTCACATGTTGCAAGCACCAGCACCTGTCACACTCACATGTTGCAAACACCAACACCTGTCACACTCACATGTTGCAAACACCAACACCTGTCACACTCACATGTTGCAAACACCAGCACCTGTCACACTCACATGTTGCAAGCACCAGCACCTGTCACACTCACATGTTGCAAACACCAACACCTGTCACACTCACATGTTGCAAACACCAGCACCTGTCACACTCACATGTTGCAAACACCACCTGTCACACATGTTGCAAACACCAACACCTGTCACACTCACATGTTGCAAACACCAACACCTGTCACACTCACATGTTGGAAACACCAGCACCTGTCACACTCACATGTTGCAAACACCAGCACACTGTCACACTCACATGTTGCAAGCACCAGCACCTGTCACACTCACATGTTGCAAACACCAACACCTGTCACACTCACATGTTGCAAACACCAGCACCTGTCACACTCACATGTTGCAAACACCAGCACCTGGCACACTCACATGTTGCAAACACCAACACCTGTCACACTCACATGTTGCAAACACCAGCACCTGTCACACTCACATGTTGCAAACACCAGCACCTGTCACACACATGTTGCTAACACCAACACCTGTCACACATGTTGCAAGCACCAGCACCTGTCACACACACATGTTGCAAACACCAACACCTGTCACACTCACATGTTGCAAGCACCAGCACCTGTCACACTCACATGTTGCAAGCACCAGCACCTGTCACACTCACATGTTGCAAGCACCAGCACCTGTCACACATGTTGCAAACACCAGCACCTGTCACACTCACATGTTGCAAACACCAGCACCTGTCACACTCACATGTTGCAAACACCAACACCTGTCACACATGTTGCAAGCACCAGCACCTGTCACACTCACATGTTGCAAGCACCAGCACCTGTCACACTCACATGTTGCAAACACCAGCACCTGTCACACTCACATGTTGCAAGCACCAGCACCTGTCACACTCACATGTTGCAAACACCAGCACCTGTCACATCACATGTTGCAACACCAGCACCTGTCACACTCACATGTTGCAAACACCAAACCTGTCACACTCACATGTTGCAAGCACCAGCACCTGTCAACACTCACATGTTACAAATCAAACACCTGTCACACTCACATGTTGCAAACACCAACACCTGTCACACTCACATGTTGCAAACCCAGCACCTGTCACACTCACATGTTGCAAGCACCAGCATCTGTCACACTCACATGTTGCAAACACCAGCACCTGTCACACTCACATGTTGCAAGCACCAGCACCTGTCACACTCACATGTTGCAAACACCAACACCTGTCACACTCACATGTTGCAAGCACCAGCACCTGTCACACACACATGTTGCAAACACCAACACCTGTCACACTCACATGTTGCAAACACCAGCACCTGTCACACTCACATGTTACAAACACCATCACCTGTCACACTCACATGTTACAAACACCAGCACCTGTCACACTCACATGTTACAAACACCAGCACCTGTCACACTCACATGTTACAAACACCAGCACCTGTCACACTCACATGTTACAAACACCATCACCTGTCACATGCATGCACCCCAGAAGGTGATCAAAATCTACAGACCAATGGAGAGTTTCTGTCTCCATGTTATTATTGAACATTGGTAAGTGTTCCTTATACTTCAGTTGTCCTCTGAGTTACTGTAGATCACAGTGGTTCAAACACTGCTTCTGTTCCATATCTCAGTATATATGGTGACACCTCGTCAGGTGCCATTGTCTTTGTTGTATATAGGTCTGTTAAAAATGTCTTGACCTCTCCTTGTTGCCTGTCTGTGTATCCTGTCCCTTGTGTTTCTGGTAGTGTTCCTGCCCCTTGTGTTTCTGGTAGTGTTCCTGTCCCTTGTGTTTCTGGTAGCGTTCCTGTCCCTTGTGTTTCTGGTAGCGTTCCTGTCCCTTGTGTTTCTGGTAGCGTTCCTGTCCCTTGTGTTTCTGGTAGCGTTCCTGTCCCCTTGTGTTTCTGGTAGCGTTCCTGTCCCCTTGTGTTTCTGGTAGCGTTCCTGTCCCCTTGTGTTTCTGGTAGCGTTCCTGTCCCCTTGTGTTTCTGGTAGCGTTCCTGTCCCCTTGTGTTTCTGGTAGCGTTCCTGTCCCCTTGTGTTTCTGGTAGCGTTCCTGTCCCCTTGTGTTTCTGGTAACGTTCCTGTCCCTTGTGTTTCTGGTAGCGTTCCTGTCCCCTTGTATTTCTGGTAGCGTTCCTGTCCCCTTGTGTTTCTGGTAGCGTTCCTGTCCCCTTGTGTTTCTGGTTGCGTTCCTGTCTCCTTGTGTTTCTGATAGCGTTCCTGTCCCCTTGGGTTTCTGGTAGCGTTCCTGTCCCCTTGTGTTTCTGGTTGCGTTCCTGTCCCCTTGTGTTTCTGGTAGCGTTCCTGTTCCCTTGTGTTTCTGGTAGCGTTCCTGTCCCCTTGTGTTTCTGGTAGCGTTCTGTCCCTTGGGTTTCTGGTAGCGTTCCTGTCCCCTTGTGTTTCTGGTAGCGTTCCTGTCCCCTTGTGTTTCTGGTAGCGTTCCTGTCCCCTTGGGTTTCTGGTAGCGTTCCTGTCCCCTTGTGTTTCTGGTAGCGTTCCTGTCCCCTTGTGTTTCTGGTAGCGTTCCTGTCCCCTTGTGTTTCTGGTAGCGTTCCTGTCCCTTGTGTTTCTGGTAGCGTTCCTGTCCCCTTGTGTTTCTGGTAGCGTTCCTGTCCCCTTGTGTTTCTGGTAGCGTTCCTGTCTCCTTGTGTTTCTGGTAGCGTTCGTGTTTTAGGTCTTACAATCAACACTTCACAAACTTACTTGTCATTGTTCGTCTCTCTCCTTTTTTTCAGTTGAATCGATGTTTTCCTGTGGCGTTTCTTCTAATGTGGCTGTAAAGTGATTTTGGTTCAGACTTTGTCTTTGTTGTTCTGCCTGTTTCATCACCCTTGCGTATTCATTTCTTTCTAATCTGCTGTCTTCTGTGTTCTCGTTTGTCCTTCACCTTCTGTAGTTTTCCACTCTTTTGCATTTTTCCTTTCTGCCTCTCTACATCTATTGTTTAACCAAGGGATCTCTCTCTCTCTCTCTCTCTCTCTCTCTCTCTCTCTCTCTCTCTCTCTCTCTCTCTCTCTCTCTCTCTCTCTCTCTCTCTCTCTCTCTCTCTCTCTCTGTTTCCCCATCTCCTGGGTATAAAGTTCTTTGCTTCCCGACATCTTCCAGCTAGTTACTTCATATCATCCACTGACTTTCTTTCCAGTTCTCTGTCCTGTGCGTGTGTGTGTGTGTCAGAGAGGGAGAGAGAGAGAGAGAGATAGAGATAGCTCGCATGCATTTCACATCCTGGTACAGCAGACGTGGATGTGACAAGCCTGGAGACACGTGTGTGTATGAACGACAGAACTGACGGGTGGACTGATGCCATGAGGTGCCCAGGGGAACAGCACCAAGCCACCTGCTGCCTGCCTTCACCCAGGATAGCAAGGACAAGCCACCTGCTGCCTACCTTCACCCAGGATAGCAAGGACAAGCCACCTGCTGCCTGCCTTCACCCAGGATAGCAAGGACAAGCCACCTGCTGCCTGCCTTCACCCAGGATAGCAAGGACAAGCCACCTGCTGCCTACCTTTACCCAAGATATCAGGAAAAAGCCACCTGCTGCGTACCTTCATCCAGGATAGCAGGAAAAAGCTACCTGCTGCCTACCTTCACCCAGGATAGCAAGGACAAGCCACCTGCTGCCTACCTTCACCCAGGATAGCAAGGACAAGCCACCTGCTGCCTACCTTCACCCAGGATAGCAAGGACAAGCCACCTGCTGCCTACCTTTTACCCAGATATCAGGAAAAAGCCACCTGCTGCCTGCCTTCACCCAGGATAGCAAGGACAAGCCACCTGCTGCCTGCCTTCACCCAGGATAGCAAGGACAAGCCACCTGCTGCCTACCTTTACCCAAGATATCAGGAAAAAGCCACCTGCTGCCTACCTTCACCCAGGATAGCAAGGACAAGCCACCTGCTGCCTACCTTCACCCAGGATAGCAAGGACAAGCCACCTGCTGCCTGCCTTCACCCAGGATAGCAAGGACAAGCCACCTGCTGCCTGCCTTCACCCAGGAAAGCAGCAGCAAGCCAAGCCAGCTTCCCTTTTCATTGAAGGAGATTATCTGCATTACCCCTACTAGTTTAATATATCCCAACGAAAGTAATAATAATAGTAATAATAATAATAATAATTAATGCTTCAGTATTGATATAACGAACACTCGTGTCCTCTTGACCTTTGGCTTAACCTTTGACCTTACTTGTTAGAACACGTTCTGGACACGTATGAAGTAGTGTTGTTATCCTCCAGCAGCGCTTCAAAGGGAGGGGTTGCTTTGATGCCGCTGGAGGGCTCTTGAACCAAGGAAGTGGAGCTACTCTACTTGTACTCAGGGTCAAACCTGATTTCTTGCCATTTTTCACCCCTCAAGGGAGGTTCCTTGATGCTGGTGAGGGCTCTTGATCTACGGAATTGGATCTGTGCTCCAGTTCCTTGAATATCTTCCATCCCCCCCTAAGGCGTTGTATAATCCCTACGGGTTTACTGTTCCCCTATAATAAAATTGTCATTCCTCATATGTAAGACCCTTATGCATTTAGCGCTTCCCCATCACTATAATGATGTGGTTGCCAGGATCGAGTCTCAGCTCCTGGCCCCGCCTCTTTGGTTGTTGGTGGGCCCTCCTGATTTAGTGAGCCTTATCGTACCTAGTCTTAAAGCTATGTATGAATGCTACCCCCCACTATTCCGTTGTCCGTTCTTCATGCTCAAGAAGTATTTCCTAACATTCCTGTTTCTAAGTTTCGGTTGAACTCTCGTATACCTGTTTCCCGCCTCTTGACCATCCTGCCCCTGACCACTCTTAATCATTTCTCTATTTTTTTGGTCATTGATTATGTCAACCCTGGCGACGGCGACGACGGAGTCTTTGTAATGTTATCAGTATTACCAGCTTCAAGTGTCCTCACAGCTTACACAGTATTACCAGCTTCAAGTGTCCTCACAGCTTACACAGTATTATCAGCTTCAAGTGTCCTCACAGCTTACACAGTATTATCAGCTTCAAGTGTCCTCACAGCTTACACAGTATTATCAGCTTCAAGTGTCCTCACAGCTTACACAATATTACCAGCTTCAAGTGTCCTCGCAGCTTACACAGTATTATCAGCTTCAAGTGTCCTCACAGCTTACACAGTATTACCAGCTTCAAGTGTCCTCACAGCTTACACAGTATTATCAGCTTCAAGTGTCCTCACAGCTTACACAGTATTACCAGCTTCAAGTGTCCTCACAGCTTACACAGTATTACCAGCTTCAAGTGTCCTCACAGCTTACACAGTATTATCAGCTTCAAGTGTCCTCACAGCTTACACAGTATTATCAGCTTCAAGTGTCCTCACAGCTTACACAGTATTATCAGCTTCAAGTGTCCTCACAGCTTACACAGTATTATCAGCTTCAAGTGTCCTCACAGCTTACACAATAGTTCTGAAACTAGTTTCGTTGCAAATCTTTGTAATTTTTCTGTTACGGTGACATGACTGTTAAGGTGTGGGTTGACATGTTTGCCGGACGAGCATTACCTGCAGAGGTTACCAGGTTGATGTGAACCTCAGGGGATATGCTCGGTACTTTGCCGACCCTGAGGTCCCTTTGAAGGTTGCAGCCTTTGTTCCCCGAGGCCATGCTCCATTTCTGGTCTTCTTAGTCTTGCAGTTTTCGTAACTTTGCAGTTACCAAGGTTGACGTCGAGTAGGTACATGCCAGACCATACCTGTAGTTTATCCAGGTTCCTTATTCTTTGTATTTTCTACTTTATTTCCACAACATCAGCGACCAGGGACACCTCAGAGTCTTCTGTCATCTTCACGTTCACCACAACACTAGGGGCACCAGTACTGATTCTTGGGGTACCCCGCCTCTCATTCTTGCCCATTCTGATAATTCTACCTAGATATTCTTTTTCTTCCTGTTAAGTATTTTTTGATAGTGTGCACTCACCTGTATGTAGTTGCAGGGGTCGAGCAACTTCTCCTGGCCCTGTATGGGCTCTGTAAGTCACTCGTGTGTGTGTGTGTGTGTGTGTGTGTGTGTGTGTGTGTGTGTGTGTGTGTGTGTGTGTGTGTATGTGTGAGTGTGTGTGTGTGTGTGTGTGTGTATGTGTGTGCAGGTAGGCGTACGTGCACATGCACGTACACTAAGCCGTGCCTGAGGGGGTAGAGCACCTGAGTCAGGGTCAGACAGGTGTACGTACACATGCACGTACACTAAGCCGTGCCTGAGGGGGTAGAGCACCAGAGTCAGGGTCAGTCAGGCAGGTGTACGTACACATGCACGTACACTAAGCCGTGCCTGAGGGGTAGAGCACCTGAGTCAGGGTCAGACAGGCGTACGTGCACATGCACGTACACTAAGCCGTGCCTGAGGGGGGTAGAGCACCAGAGTCAGGGTCAGTCACACAGGTGTACGTACACATGCACGTACACAAAGCCGTGCCTGACGAGGTAGAGCACCAGAGTCAGGGTCAGTCAGACAGGTGTACGTACACATGCACGTACACAAAGCCGTGCCTGAGGGGGTAGAGCACCAGAGTCAGGGTCAGTCAGACAGGCGTACGTGCACATGCGCGTACACTAAGCCGTGCCTGAGGGGGTAGAGCACCAGAGTCAGGGTCAGTCAGACAGGCGTACGTGCACATGCGCGTACACTAAGCCGTGCCTGAGGGGGTAGAGCACCAGAGTCAGGGTCAGTCAGGCAGGTGTACGTACACATGCACGTACACAAAGCCGTGCCTGAGGGGGTAGAGCACCAGAGTCAGGGTCAGTCAGGCAGGTGTACGTACACATGCACGTACACAAAGCCGTGGCTGAGGGGGGTAGAGCACCAGAGTCAGGGTCAGTCAGGCAGGTGTACGTACACATGCACGTACACTAAGCCGTGGCTGAGGGGGTAGAGCACCAGAGTCAGGGTCAGTCAGGTGTACGTACACATGCACGTACACTAAGCCGTGGCTGAGGGGGTAGAGCACCAGAGTCAGGGTCAGTCAGGCAGGTGTACGTACACATGCACGTACACTAAGCCGTGGCTGAGGGGGTAGAGCACCAGAGTCAGGGTCAGTCAGGCAGGTGTACGTACACATGCACGTACACTAAGCCGTGGCTGAGGGGGTAGAGCACCAGAGTCAGGGTCATTCAGGCAGGTGTACGTACACATGCACGTACACTAAGCCGTGGCTGAGGGGGTAGAGCACCAGAGTCAGGGTCAGTCAGGTGTACGTACACATGCACGTACACTAAGCCGTGCCTGAGGAAGTAGAGCACCAGAGTCAGGGTCAGTCAGGTGTACGTACACATGCACGTACACTAAGCCGTGCCTGAGGGGGTAGAGCACCAGAGTCAGGGTCAGTCAGGTGTACGTACACATGCACGTACACTAAGCCGTGGCTGAGGGGGTAGAGCACCAGAGTCAGGGTCAGTCAGGCAGGTGTACGTACACATGCACGTACACTAAGCCGTGGCTGAGGGGGTAGAGCACCAGAGTCAGGGTCAGTCTCTTTAACATTGCATCGAGTAACGTTGGTTACCTCTTGTTATATGTGTGTGTGTGTGTGTGTGTGTGTGTGTGTGTGTGTGTGTGTGTGTGTGTGTGTGTGTGTGTGTGTTTGTGTGTGTGTTCGTGTGTGTGTGTGTGTGTGTGTGTGTATACTCACCTAATTGTACTCGCCTAATTGTGGTTGCAGGGGTCGATACTCAGCTCCTGGCCCCGCCTCTTCACTGATCGCTACTGGATCCCCTCTCTCTCTGCTTCCTGAGCTTTGTCATACCTCTTCTTAAAACTATGTATGGTTCCTGCCTCCACTACTTCACTTGCTAGGCTATTCCACTTCCTGACAACTCTATGACTGATGAAATGCTTTCTAACGTCCCTGAGACTCGTCTGAGTCTTCAGCTTCCAGTTGTGACCCCTTGTCCCTGTGTCCCTCTCTGGAACATCCTATCTCTGTCCACCTTGTCTATTCCCCGCAGTATCTTGTATGTCGTTATCATGTCTCCCCTGACCCTTCTGTCCTCCAGTGTCGTCAGTCCGATTTCCCTTAACCTTTCCTCGTACGACATTCCCTTGAGCTCTGGGACTAGCCTTGTTGGAAACCTTTGTACTTTCTCTAACTTCTTGACGTGCGTGACCAGGTGTGGGTTCCAGACTGGTGCTGCATACTCCAGTATGGGCCTAACATACATAGTGTACAGTTTTTGAACGATTCCTTATTAAGGTATCGGAACGCTATTCTCGGGTTTGCCAGGCGCCCGTATGCTGCAGCGGTTATTTGGTGATGTGTGCCTCCGGTGATGTGCTCGGTGTTATGGTCACCCCAAGGTCTTTCTCCCTGAATGAGGTCTGTAGTCTTTGTCCACCTAGCCTATACTCTGTCTGCGGTCTTCTTTGCCCCTCCCCAATCTTCATGACTTAGCATTTGGCTGGATTGAATTCGAGAAGCCAGTTGCTGGACCACATGTCCAGCCTGTCCAGGTCTCTTTGCAGCCCTTTCCCTCATCTTCGTCCGATTTAATTCTTCTCATCAACTTCACGTAAATCTGCGAACAGGGACCTTTCAGAGTCTTTTCCCTTCCATCATGTCGTTCACATATATCAAAATAGCACTGGTCCTAGAACTGACCCTGTGGGACCCCGCTCGTAACATTCGCCCACTGTGATACCTCTTCACGTCCCATGACTCGTTGCTCCCCTCCCTGTCAGGTATTCCCTTATCATTGCAGTGCCCCCCCTTTTAAAGTGGCCTGATCCTCCAGCTTCTGCACTAATCTCTTGTGGGGAACTGTGGGCAAAGGCCTTCCTGCAGTTAGGAAAAAGCAATCTACCCACCCCTCCCCTCTCGTGTCTTACTTCGTTACCTTGTCATAAAACTCCAGGAGGTTTGTGATACAAGATTTGCTTCCATGAACCTGCTGGTTTCATTTATAATCTTGTTCCTTTCCAGGTGTTTGAAACCCTCTCCTCCTGATAATCTTCTCCATGACTTTGCACACAATACATGTCAGAGACACAGGTCTGTAGTTTAGCGCCTCGTTTTGTTTCCTTTCTTAAATATGGGGACTACAATTTGCTGTCTTCCCTTTCTCAGGTAGTTGCCCAGTTTCAAGGGATGTGTTGAAGATTGTGGTTAGAGGCACGCCAGCATCTCTGCTCCTTCTCTAAGGACCCATGGGGAGATGTTGTCCGGTCCCATCGCCTTTGAGGTGTCAAGGTCACTTAAGAGCTTCTTCCCCCTCCTCCTCAGTTGTTCGTATGTTATCCAACACTTGTTGGTATATTCCCTCTTGATGTTCCCTTCTGTGCTGTCTTTTTCCCACAGCCTTCCTGTCTCTACTGTAAAAACTTCCTTAAATCTCCTGTTCAGCTCCTCACATACCTCCTGATCATTTCTTGTGAGTTCTCCACCTCTGTCCTTAATCTGATCACCTGGTCTTTGACTGTTGTCTTCCTCTGATGTGGCTATACAACAGTTTCGGGTCAGTCTTGATTCTCGATGCTATGTCATTTTCATACTGTCGCTGGGCCTCCCTCCTTACCTGTGCGTACTCATTCCTGGCTCTGCGACTGATCTCCCTATTTTCGTGTGTTCTCTGCCTTCTGTACCTTTTCCATTCTCTATTGCACTTTGTTTTTGCCTCCTTACACTGTCGGGTAAACCAGGGGCTCGTTCTGGCCTTCCCGTTGTTACTGTTGCCCTTGGGAATAAACCTTTCCACTGCCTCCTTGCATTTTGTTGTTACATATTCCATCATTTCATTTACTGGCTTTCCTGCCAGTTCTCTGTCCCAGTGGACGTCCCGCAGGAAGTTCTTCAACCCTATTTAGTCCCCTCTTTTATAGTCAGGCTTTTCCCATTCAACTCCTGTTATTCTCTCCACTTGCAGCTCTACTATGTATTCAAAGCACAGAACCACGTGGTCGCTAGCTCCTAGGGGACTCTCATACTTGATGTCCTCAATATCTGGGCTGCCCAGGGTGAACACAAGGTCCAGTCTTGCTGGTTCATCCTCCCCTCTCACTCTGGTAGTGTCCTTAACATGTTGGTGCATGAGGTTTTCCAGCACCACGTCCAACATCCTGGCTCTCCATGTTTCGGACCCACATGTGGCTCCACGTTTTTCCCAGTCAATCTCCCTGTGGTTGAAATCCCCCATAACCGCAACTTTGCTCTGCTGGAGTGAGCTCTTCTTGCCACCTCAGCAAGTGTGTCCACCATTGCTCTGTTGCTCTCTTCATATTCCTCTCTTGGCCTCCTGCAGTTCTGTGGTGGATTATACATCACTGCAATGACCATTTTGTGTTCCCCAGACTGAAGTGTACCTGCTATGTAGTCCTCTCTTCCCGTCTCATCTATTCCTTCCATTTTCTCGAATTTCCATCTGTTTTTTACGAGCAGATCAACCCCACCTCCCCCTCTGCCCCTTCTATCTTTCCTCATGATCTGGTATCCTGGTGGGAAGATTGCATCTGTTATTGTCTCCATGAGTTTTGTTTCTGTAACTGATATGATGTCTGGGGACTTCTCATTGATTCTTTCTTGCCATTCTCATGTTTATTCGTTAAATCCATGTGCATTTGTGTACCAAACCTTCAACTTCTGTTCTAATACTGTAACTGTGGTGCGGGGGGGTGGGAACAGAGGGATCGGTGTGGGGATGGTTGGTTTGGATGTTCAGTTGCCTTGGGGGTGTCGTGGCTGGAGTCCTTCTGCAGGTGTTTCTGGGGGGTGTGCTTGTCCTTCCATTTGATCCTGGGTTATTCTGCTCTCCTTTTTCATTTCCTCCCATTTATCTTTTCGTTTTTGAACTCTCTCTTTCATCGTCTTCCTTTCGTCCTGTGTTCTGTCTCGATCGATGTACACACTCCGGAACTCCTGCTTGCCTCTCAGCCGTGCTTTGTCCTGCAGGATCATGGTTCGGGTTGATTCTGCCTTGAAAATTACTTTGAGAGGCCGATTCCTTTCCTTTGTGAACCACCCAATTCTCCGAAAATTTGCCACCTGGGTCATGTCCCCCTCGCCTATCACCTTCATGATATCTTCAATCGCTTTTTTCTCCTCCTGCTTTCTTTCCTCATAAGTTTCCCCTTTAGCTTCGTCTAGCCCATAGACAAACACGGATCTCTCCCTTTCCACCTCCCACTGTGACTCCCATTGCATCCTCTGATGTGTTTTAGTTCCTTCCCGTGGAGTGTTCCTTCCTTCAGTCCCTTCCCTAGTTATGGCCCCTATGCTTCTTGGTTTATCCTTCCTGCTCACCTGCTCCTGGCCCCCACAGGTATCTGGTAAGGTCCTTGCACATGTCCTAGTTCCTTCAATGTCTTCCAACCTCTCATTCTGTCCTAGTGTGCTCCCTGTCTTTGTTTTGGCCCCATGTGGGTTTGACAGGACCTCTGCATACAGTTTAGTTTCCATGCTTCCTTCAGACCTGTTGTCTGTGTTTGATGTAGCCATTGCCGATGCTACTTCTGTAATATCTTTGTCTCTGTGCTGTTTCAGATGTTTCAGCTCCTCTTCTAATCTCTCTATCTTGATTTCTGCTGCTGCGGCCTGTTGCTTCCGCCTTCTGCATTCTGCTGCTAACCTCTCTTCCATCTTCCTTTCCAGCTCATCTAGTCTCCTTCCCCAGTCTTCCTCCCTTTTTTTGAGCTCTGCCTCCCATTAATCCGTCCCAGATTCGTCCTTGGAGCCCCTTGTCGTCATCCTGGTTCTAGGTTCCCCAGTTGCTACACCGAAAGGGGGACGGGTGGTTAGGGGAAGGGGAATAGATGGTTAGGAGGAGAGGGGATGGATGGTTGTAGGGGAGGGGGAGGGTGGTTATTGGAGGGGTAGAGATAGTTGGGGGAGGGGGTTAGATGGTTTGGGGGAATGGTAGGTGGCTAGGGTTAGGTGGTTAGAGAAGGGGAGAGGTGGTTAGGGGAGGGGGAAGTACGTGTTTGAGAGAGGGAGGGGATGGATGGTTATGGGGGAGGGGGAGGATGGGTATTGGAGGGAGTGTTTGTGTGTGTGTGTATGTGTGTGTGTGTGTGTTTTGTGTGTATGTTGTTGTGTGTGGTGATGTGTGTGTATTGTGGATGTGTGTGTAGTGTGTTGTTGAGTGTGTTGGTGGTGTGTGGTTGTGTGTTGTGTTAGTGTGGTGTAGTGTGTGTGAGTGTGTGGTGTAGGAGGTGGGTGTGTGTAGTAGTGTAGATGTGTTGGGAGGGGTTGTGTGGGGTGATGTGTGTGGTTTGTTGGTGTGTGTGTGGTGTGTGTTGGTGGGTGTGTGTGTGTGTTGTGTGAGTGTGTGTGTGTGTGTGGTATGTGTGTGTGTGTTGTGTGTATGTGTGTGTTTTGTGTGTGTGTGTGTGTGTGTTGTGTGTGTGTGTGTGTGTTGTGTGTGTGTGTGTGTGTGTGGTGGTATGTGTGTGGTTGGTGTGTGTTGTGGTTGTGTGTGTGTGTGTGTATGTGTGTGGGTATGTATGTATTATTGTGGTGGTGGTGTTTTGTGTGTGTGTGTGTGTGTGTGTGTTGTGTGTGGTGTGTGTGTGTGTGTTGTGTGTGTGGGTTTGTGGTGTGTGTGGGGTGTGGTGTTGTTGTGTGTTGTGTGTGTGTGTTTGTGTGTGTGTGTGTGTTGTGTGTGTGTGTGCGTGGTATGTGTGTGTGTTGTGTGTGTGTGTGTGTGTGTGTGTGTGTGTTGGTGTGTGTGTGTTGTGTGTGTGTGTGTGTATGGTATGTGTGTGTGTTTTGGTGGGGGTGTGTTGTGTGTGTTTTGTGTGTGTGTGTGTTGTGTTGTGTGTGTGTGTGTGTGTTGTGTGTGTGTGTGTGTTGTGTGTGTGTGTGTGTTTTGTGTGTGGTGTGTGTGTGTGTGTGTGTGTGTGTTGGTGTGATGTGTGTGTGAGTGTTGTGTTTTGTGTGTGTGTGTGTTTGTTGTGTGTGTGTGTGTGTGTGTGTTTTGTGTGTGTGTGTGTTGTGTGTGGTGTGTGTGTGTGTGTGTGTGTGAGTGTGTTGTGTGTGTGTGTGTAGAAGTATGTGTGTAGATTGTGTGTTTTGGTGTGTGTGTTGAGTTGTGTTGTGTGTGTTGTTGTGTGTTTACTACGGTTGGTGTTGTGTAACGTACGTGTTGTTGTCAGTAGTTGAACTAACTAAGTAGTTATACGCTAGTACCAGTATTACTAAGTTCCTGAGTTTACCGTCTTAGTTATAACGTTCAGTATTTCTACCGTCCGTGCCCCCATACTCCTCCGTAGTTCTACCACGTACCAGTGTTACTACCACGTACCAGTAGTTACTCACGTCCAGTAGTTACTAAGTACATAGTACTACCACGTACCAAGTTACTACACGTACAGTAGTACTACCACGTACCAGTAGTTACTACCAGTTCAGTATTTATACCACTAAAAGTTACTAAGTAAGTTTTCCCCGTACCATATTACTCAGTACCAGTAGTTACTACCACGTACCAGTAGTTACTACCACGTACCAGTGGGTTACTACACGTTCCAGTAGTTACTACCACGTACCAATAGTTACTACCACGTACCAGTAGTTACTACCACGTACCAGTAGTTACTACCACGTACCAGTAGTTACTACCACGTACCAGTAGTTACTACCACGTTCCAGTAGTTACTACCACGTACCAGTAGTTACTACCACGTACCAGTAGTTACTACCACGTACCAGTAGTTACTACCACGTTCCAGTAGTTACTACCACGTACCAGTAGTTACTACCACGTACCAGTAGTTACTACCACGAAACCAGTAGTTACTACCACGTACCAGTAGTTACTACCACGTATACCAGTAGTTTTACCACGTACCAGTTAGTTACTACCACTTTACCAGTAGTTACTACCACGTACCAGTAGTTACTACCAGTCGTAGTTACTACCACGTACAATAGTTACTACCACGTACCAGTAGTTACTACCACGTACCAGTAGTTACTACCACGTACCAGTAGTTACTACCACGTCCAGTAGTTACTACCTAACTCCCAATATGTTACTACCGACGTACCAATAGTTACTACCACGTACCAGTAGTTACCACGTACCAGTAGTTACTACCACGTACCAATAGTTACTACCACGTACCAATAGTTACTACCACGTACCAGTAGTTACTACCACGTACCAGTAGTTACTACCACGTACCAGTAGTTACTACCCACGTTACCAGTAGTTACTACCACGTACCAGTAGTTACTACCACGTACCAATAGTTACTACCACGTACCAGTAGTTACTACCACGTACCAGTAGTTTACTACCACGTACCAGTAGTTACTACCACGTACCAGTAGTTAACATACCAACGTACCCAAAAAGTATTACTACCACCGTTACCAGTTATAGTTACTACCACGTACCAGTAGTTACTACCACGTCCCAAATAGTTACTACCACGTACCAATAGTTACTACCACGTACCAGTAGTTACTACCACGTACCAGTAGTTACTACCATGTACCAGTAGTTACTACCACGTACCAGTAGTTACTACCACGTACCAGTAGTTACTACCACGTACCAGTAGTTACTACCACGTACCATATTCCCAGTACCATATTTACCATAGTAGTTACTACCACGTACCAGTAGTTACTACCACGTACCAGTAGTTACTACCACGTCCAGTAGTTACTACCACGTACCAAAGTAGTTACTACCAACGTACCAATAGTTACTACCACGTACCAGTAGTTACTACCACGTACCAGTAGTTACTACCACGTACCAATAGTTACTACCACGTTACCAATAGTTACTACCACGTACCAGTAGTTACTACCACGTACCAGTAGTTACTACCACGTACCAGTAGTTACTACCACGTACCAATAGTTACTACCACGTACCAATAGTTACTACCACGTACCAATAGTTACTACCACGTACCAGTAGTTACTACCACGTACCAGTAGTTACTACCACGTACCAATAGTTACTACCACGTACCAAGTTTTACTACCACGTACCAATAGTTACTACCACGTCCCGTAGTTACTACCACGTACCATAGTTACTACCACATTCCAGTAGTTACTACCACGTACCAATAGTTACTAAACGTACCAATAGTTACTACAACGTACCAACACTGACAACAGTTACTACCACGTACCAACACTGACAACACTGTTACTACCACGTACCAATACTGACAACAGTTACTACCACGTACCAACACTGACAACACTGTTACTACCACGTACCAACACTGATAACAGTTACTACCACGTACCTACACTGACAACAGTTACTACCACATACCAACACTGACAACACTGTTACTACCACGTACCAACACTAAACAGCATGTTAACTACCACGTACCAACACTGACAACACTGTTACTACCACGTACCATCACTGACAACAGTTACTACCACATACCAACACTGACAACACTGTTACTACCACGTACCAATGCTGGCAACAGTTACTACCACGTACCAACACTGACAACACTGTTACTACCACGTACCAACACTGACAACAGTTACTACCACGTACCAACACTGACAACACTGTTACTACCACGTACCAACACTGACAACACTGTTACTACCACATACCAACACTGACAACAGTTACTACCACATACCAACACTGACAACACTGTTACTACCACGTACCAACACTGACAACAGTTACTACCACGTACCAACACTGACAACACTGTTACTACCACGTACCAACACTGACAACAGCTACTACTACATAACAACACTGACAACACTGTTAACCACTACCAACACTGACAACACTGTTACTACCCCATACCAACACTGACAACACTGTTACTACCACGTACCAACACTGACAACAGTTACTACCACATACCAACACTGACAACACTGTTACTACCACATACCAACACTGACAACTTTCAGTTTTTCTGTGGTAGATGTAGCGGTAGATGAAAGGGTAGCTTAATTGCCAGATGGCACAGTGTGCCATCTGGCACCCACACACTGTGACGGTCTGACACTTTACACTTCTGTCATGCCTCAGAGATTGTTGTCTCCTGTCTGTTGTTATTCTTGCAACAATACACCGCTCCTGATGACGCAAGGAGAATGAGAAAGATCTTGACATAAATTTCCAGCCCTTGTGGCTTGTTTTATATATATATATATATATATATATATATATATATATATTATATATTATATATATATATATATATATATATATAGGTGTGTACACGTATATTGGAAAATTATTGCGTATATTCAGAAATTTCTTTGGGGATTTATATAGTGAATATTGAGAGAAGGTAGTAGAGGGGTAGTGGGTAGAGGAGGGGTAGTGGGTAGGGGAGGGGTTGTTGGTAGGGGAGGGGTTGTGGGTAGGGGAGGGAGGGGTAGTGGGTAGGGGAAGGAGTGTTATCAGCACACATGGTAGAGCTAGCTTTACTGACTCACTCTTAGATAACACACTCGCTCCCTTTATGTACACCAGCTTACTGCTACCAGCTACCCAGTTACCAGCTACCCGCTTCCAGCTACCCGCTACTGGCTTCCCACTGCCAGCTACCCGTACCAGCTACCAGCTACCAGCTACCATCTAACTGCTGCCAGTTACCTGCTGCCAGCTACCCGCTATCATCTACCCACTGCCAGCTACCGGCTACCCGCTACCGGCTACCCGCTGCCAGCTACCCGCTACCCGTCACACCCGCCCACGTCTATCCTCCCTTGCTGTCGCCCATACCTGCCAACGCCCACATTTCCACCCTTGCCGCCCGTACGCCCGCCCAGCCTCGCCAGTGCACCAACCTGTCATGCTCCTCCTGCTCCTCCTCCTGCTCCTCCTCCTGCTGCTCCTCCTGCTCCTCCTCCTGCTCCTCCTCATATTCGGACACATGGCCAGGAAACGTGCCAAATGGCCTGTGTCCAGGCGGCCACACACATTGTGTCACTCCTCAATCTCAGCCACATCTCAGCCATATATCAGCCATATATCAGCCTTGTCAACCATATGTCAGCCATCTCAGCCATTGCAGGAGGGAGGATTTGCAGCAAAGCCACCTTACCCTGGCTTGTTCATATGCTGACTTTCCGTGTGTGTGTGTGTGTGTGTGTGTGTGTGTGTGTGTAAATCTTGATTAAGACTCTTTAAATCCCCAGAAATTGTAGTCCCCAGAGATGGTGGTCCCCAGAGATTGTGGTCCCCAGAGATTGTGGTCCACCAGGGATTGTGGTCCCCAGAGATTGTGGTCCCCAGAGATTGTGGTCTCCAGAGATTGTGGTCCCCAGAGATTGTGGTCCCCCAGGGATTGTGGTCCCCAGAGATTGTGGTCCCCAGAGATTGTGGTCCCCAGAGATGGTGGTCCCCAGAGATTGTGGTCCCCAGAGATTGTGGTCCCCAGAGATTGTGGTCCCCCAGGGATTGTGGGTCCCAGAGATTGTGGTCCCCAGAGATTGTGGTCTCCAGAGATTGTGGTCCCCAGAGATTGTGGTCCCCCAGGGATTGTGGTCCCCAGAGATTGTGGTCCCCAGAGATTGTGGTCCCCAGAGATTGTGGTCCCCAGAGATTGTGGTCCCCAGAGATTGTGGTCCCCAGAGATTGTGGTCTCCAGAGATTGTGGTCCCCAGAGATTGTGGTCCCCAGAGATTGTGGTCCCCCAGAGATAGTGGTCCCCAGAGATTGTGTCCCCAGAGATTGTGGTCCCCCAGAGATTGTGGTCCCAGAATTGTGGTCCCCAAGATTGTGGTCCCAGAGATTGTGGTCCCCCAGAGATTGTGGTCCCCAGGGATTGTGGTCCCCAGAGATTGTGGTCCCCAGAGATTGTGGTCCCCCAGAGATTGTGGTCCCCAGAGATTGTGGTCCCCAGAGATTGTGGTCCCCAGAGATTGTGGTCCCCAGAGATTGTGGTCTCAAGAGATTGTGGTCCCCCAGGGATTGTAGTAATGAGAACTTGTGCAAATAAACACAGTTCGTAAGAGAGGGAGAGAGAGAGAGAGAAAGAGAGGGAGAGAGTGAGAGAGAGAGAGAGAGAGAGAGAGAGAGAGAGGGAGAGAGAGAGAGAGAGTGAGAGAGAGAGAGAGAGAGAGAGAGAGAGAGAGAGAGAGGAGAGAGAGAGAGAGTGAGAGAGGGGGAAGTTATGTGGGGTTATTATCCCCTCAGTGAAAACTCAATTTCCCCTCACACCAACACTGGTCTAAGTTTGTCTTGTGTGAGGGGGAAAGACAAGGTACTTTCCCCTCCCTTCCCCCCAGACACCACCTGTGTCCTCCCTTCACACCTGTGTCCTCCCCTCACACCACCTGTGTCCTCCCCTCACCAAATTTGTGTCCCTTCACACCACCTGTGTCCTCGCCTCACACCAACTGTGTCCTCCCCTCACACCACCTGTGTCCTCCCCTCACCAAATGTGTCCCTTCACACCAACTGTGTCCTCCCCTCACACCACCTGTGTCCTCACCTCACACCACCTGTGTTCTCCCCTCACACCACCTGGGTTCTCCCTCTCTTCTCTGTACATCTTCTCTCCCCTCAATTTGCTTCATTCTCCCCTCACTTCACATGTAATGGACTGGTCAAATTCCTATGTGCTTATATGTCCTTCCCCTCACACTGTGTGTACCTGTGTAGTGACCCCTCACACTGTGTGTACCTGTGTAGTGACCCCTCACACAGTGTGTACCTGTGTAGTGTCCCCTCACACTGTATGTGTGCTTGTGTAGTGTCCCCTCACACTGTGTGTGTACCTGTTTAGTGTCCCCTCACACTGTGTGTGTACCTGTGTAGTGTCCCCTCACACTGTGTGTGTACCTGTGTAGTGTCCCCTCACACTGTGTGTGTACCTGTTTAGTGTCCCCTCACACTGTGTGTGTGCTTGTTTAGTGTCCCCTCACACTGTGTGTGTACCTGTGTAGTGTCCCCTCACACTGTGTGTACCTGTGTAGTGACCCCTCACACAGTGTGTACCTGTGTAGTGTCCCCTCACACTGTATGTGTGCTTGTGTAGTGTCCCTCACACTGGGTGTGTACCTGTTTGGGTGTCCCCTCACACTGTGTGTTACCTGTGTAGTGTCCCCTCACACTGTGTGTGTACCTGGGTGTGTCCCTCACACTGTGTGGGGTTACCTGTTTAGTGTCCCCTCACACTGTGTGTGTGTTGTTTAGTGTCCCTCACACTGTGTGTGGTACCTGTGTAGTGTCCCCTCACACTGTGTGTGTACCTGTGTAGTGTCCCCTCACACTGTGTGTGTACCTGTGTAGTGTCCCCTCACACTGTGTGTGTACCTGTGTAGTGTCCCCTCACACTGTGTGTGTACCTGTGTAGTGACCCCTCACACTGTGTGTGTACCTGTGTAGTGTCCCCTAACTGTGTGTGTACCTGTGTAGGGGACCCCTCACATTGTGTGTGTACCTGTGTAGTGTCCCCTCACACTGTGTGTGTACCTGTGTAGTGTCCCCTCACACTGTGTGTGTACCTGTGTAGTGTCCCCTCACACTGTGTGTGTACCTGTGTAGTGTCCCCTCACACTGTGTGTGTACCTGTGTAGTGTCCCCTCACATGTGTGTGTCCTGTGTAGGGTCCCCTCACACTGTGTGTGTACCTGTGTAGTGTCCCCTCACACTGTGTGTGTACCTGTGTAGTGTCCCCTCACACTGTGTGTGTACCTGTGTAGTGTCCCCTCACACTGTGTGTGTGCTTGTGTAGTGTCCCCTCACACTGTGTGTGTACCTGTGTAGTGTCCCCTCACACTGTTTTGTGTGCTTGTGTAGTGACCCTCACACTGTGTGTGTGCTTGTGTAGTGCCCACCTCACACTGGGGGTGTACCTGTGTAGTGTCCCTCACACTGTGTGTGTGCTTGTGTAGTGTCCCTCCCCACTGTGTGTGTACCTGTGTAGTGTCCCCTCACACTGGTGTGTGCTGTGTAGTGTCCCCTCACACTGTGTGTGTGCTTGTGTAGTGTCCCCTCACACTGTGTGTGTACCTGTGTAGTGTCCCCTCACACTGTGTGTGTGCTTGTGTAGTGTCCCCTCACACTGTATGTGTACCTGTGTAGTGTCCCCTCACACTGTGTGTGTGCTTGTGTAGTGTCCCCTCACACTGTGTGTGTGCTTGTGTAGTGTCCCCTCACACTGTGTGTGTGCTTGTGTAGTGTCCCCTCACACTGTATGTGTACCTGTGTAGTGTCCCCTCACACTGTGTGTGTGCTTGTGTAGTGTCCCCTCACACTGTGTGTGTGCTTGTGTAGTGTCCCCTCACACTGTAGGGGTTTTACCTGTGTAGTGTCCCCTCACACTGTGTGTGTGCTTGTGTAGTGTCCCCTCACACTGTGTGTGTACCTGTGTAGTGTCCCCTCACACTGTGTGTGTGCTTGTGTAGTGTCCCCTCACACTGTGTGTGTGCTTGTGTAGGTCCCCTCTTTACTGTTGTGTTCCTGTGTATGTCCCCTCACACTGTGTGTGTGCTTGTGTAGTGTCCCTCACACTGTGTGTGTGCTTGTGTAGTGTCCTCAACTGTATGTGTACCTGTGTAGTGTCCCCTCACACTGTGTGTGTGCTTGTGTATGTCCCTCTACAGTATGTGTACCTGTGTAGTGTCCCCTCACTCTGTGTGTGTGCTTGTGTAGTGTCCCTACACTGTGTGTGTGCTTGTGTAGTGTCCCCTCACACTGTGTGTGTGCTTGTGTAGTGTCCCCTCACACTGTGTGTGTGCTTGTGTAGTGTCCCCTCACACTGTGTGTGGTGCTTGTGTATTTGTCCCTCACACTGTGTGTTGCTTGTGTAGTGTCCCCTCACATGTGTGTGTGCTTGTTTTAGTGTCCCCTCACACTGTATGTGTGCTTGTGTAGTGTCTCCTCACACTGTGTGTGTACCTGTGTAGTGTCCCCTCACACTGTGTGTGTGCTTGTGTAGTGTCCCCTCACACTGTGTGTGTACCTGTGTAGTGTCCCCTCACACTGTGTGTGTGCTTGTGTAGTGTCTCCTCACACTGTGTGTGTACCTGTGTAGTGTCTCCTCACACTGTGTGTGTACCTTTTGTAGTGTCCCTCACACTGTGTGGGGTACCTGTGTAGTGTCCCTCACACTGTGTGTGTCCCTGTGTAGTGCCCCTCACACTGAAATGTGTACCTGTTTTAGTGTCCCTCACACTTTTGTGTGCACCTGTGTAGTGTCCCCTCACACTGTATGTGTACCTGTGTAGTGTCCCCTCACACTGTGTGTGCACCTGTGTAGTGTCCCTCACACTGTGTGTGTGTGGGGTAATGTCCCTCATGTGTGTGCACCTGTGTAGTGTCCCTCACACTGTTGTGTGTACCTGTGTAGTGCCCCTCACACTGTGTGTGTGCTTGTGTAGTGTCCCTCACACTGTGTGTGCACCTGTGTAGTGTCCCCTCACACTGTATGTGTACCTGTGTAGTGTCTCCTCACACTGTGTGTGCACCTGTGTAGTGTCCCCTCACACTGTATGTGTACCTGTGTAGTGTCCCCTCACACTGTGTGTTTTACCTGTGTAGTGTCTCCTCACACTGTGTGTTTTACCTGGTAGTGTCCCCTCACACTGTGTGTTTTACCTGTGTAGTGTCCCCTCACATGTGTGCACCTGTTAGTGTCTCCTCAATGTATGTGTACCTGTGTAGTGTCTCCTCACACTGTGTGTGCACCTGTGTAGTGTCCCCTCACACTGTATGTGTACCTGTGTAGTGTCCCTTCACACTGTGTGTGCACCTGTGTAGTGTCCCCTCACACTGTATGTGTACCTGTGTAGTGTCCCCTCACACTGTGTGTGCACCTGTGTAGTGTCCCTCACACTGTGTGTGTGCTTGTGTAGTGTCCCCTCACTGTGTGTGCACCTGTGTAGTGTCCCCTCACACTGTGTGTGTACCTGTGTAGTGTCCCCTCACACTGTGTGTGTACCTGTGTAGTGTCCCCTCACACTGTGTGTGTACCTGTGTAGTGACCCCTCACACTGTGTGTGTACCTGTGTAGTGTCCCCTCACACTGTGTGTGTACCTGTGTAGTGACCCCTCACATGTGTGTTACCTGTGTAGTGTCCCTCACACTGTGTGTGTACATGTGTAGTGTCCCTCACACACTGTGTGTGTACCTGTGTAGTGTCCCCTCACACTGTGTGTGTACCTGTGTAGTGTCCCCTCACACTGTGTGTGTACCTGTGTAGTGTCCCCTCACACTGTGTGTGTACCTGTGTAGTGTCCCCTCACACTGTGTTTTGTACCTGTGTAGTGCCCCCTCACATGTGTGTGTACCTGTGTAGTGTCCCTCACACTTTTGTGGTACCTGGTAGTGTCCCCTCACAACTGTGTGTGTGCTTGTGTAGTGTCCCCTCACACTGTGTGTGTACCTGTGTAGTGTCCCCTCACACTGTGTGTGTGCTTGTGTAGTGTCCCCTCACACTGTGTGTGTGCTTGTTAGTGTCCTCACATGTGTGTGTACCTGTGTAGTGTCCCCTCACACTGTGTGTGTGCTTGTGTAGTGTCCCCTCACACTGTGTGTGTACCTGTGTAGTGTCCCCTCACACTGTGTGTGTGCTTGTGTAGTGTCCCTCACACTGTTTTGTGTGCTTGTGTAGTGTCCCCTCACATGTGTGTGTACCTGTGTAGTGTCCCTCACACTGTGTGTGTGCTTGTGTAGTGTCCCCTCACACTGTATGTGTACCTGTGTAGTGTCCCCTCACACTGTGTGTGTGCTTGTGTAGTGTCCCCTCACACTGTGTGTGTGCTTGTGTAGTGACCCCTCACACTGTGTGTGTGCTTGTGTAGTGCCCCCTCACACGGGTATGTGTACCTTTTGTAGTGTCCCCTCACACTGTGTGTGTGTTTGGGTGTAGTGTCCCCTCACACTGTGTGTGTGCTTGTGTAGTGTCCCCTCACACTGTATGTGTACCTGTGTAGTGTCCCCTCACACTGTGTGTGTGCTTGTTAGTGTCCCCTCACATGTGTGTGTCCCTGTTTTAGTGTCCCCTCACACTGTGTGTGTGCTTGTGTAGTGTCCCCTCACACTGTGTGTGTGCTTGTGTAGTGTCCCCTCATACTGTATGTGTACCTGTGTAGTGTCCCCTCACACTGTGTGTGTGCTTGTGTAGTGTCCCCTCACACTGTGTGTGTGCTTGTGTAGTGTCCCCTCACACTGTATGTGTACCTGTGTAGTGTCCCCTCACACTGTGTGTGTGCTTGTGTAGTGTCCTCTCACACTGTATGTGTACCTGTGTAGTGTCCCCTCACTCTGTGTGTGTGCTTGTGTAGTGTCCCCTCACACTGTGTGTGTGCTTGTGTAGTGTCCCCTCACACTGTGTGTGTGCTTGTGTAGTGTCCCCTCACACTGTGTGGTGTGCTTGTGTAGTGTCCCTCACACTGTGGTGTGCTTGTGTGTAGTGTCCCCTCCCCTGTGTGTGTGCTTGTGTAGTGTCCCCTCACACTGTGTGTGTGCTTGTGTAGTGTCCCCTCACACTGTATGTGTGCTTGTGTAGTGTCTCCTCACACTGTGTGTGTACCGGGTTAGTGTCCCTCACACTGGGGGTGTGTGTTTGTGTGTGTCCCCTCACACTGTGTGTGTACCTGTGTAGTGTCCCCTCACACTGTGTGTGTGCTTGTGTAGTGTCTCTTCACACTGTGTGTGTACCTGTGTAGTGTCTCCTCACACTGTGTGTGTACCTGTGTAGTGTCCCCTCACACTGTGTGTGTACCTGTGTAGTGTCCCCTCACACTGTGTGTGTACCTGTGTAGTGTCCCTCACACTGTATGTGTACCTGTGTAGTGTCCCCTCACACTGTGTGTGCACCTGTGTAGTGTCCCCTCACACTGTATGTGTACCTGTGTAGTGTCCCCTCACACTGTGTGTGCACCTGTGTAGTGTCCCTCACACTGTGTGTGTGCTTGTGTAATGTCCCCTCACTGTGTGTGCACCTGTGTAGTGTCCCCTCACACTGTGTGTGTACCTGTGTAGTGTCCCTCACACTGTGTGTGTGCTTGTGTAGTGTCCCCTCACACTGTGTGTGCACCTGTGTAGTGTCCCCTCACACTGTATGTGTACCTGTGTAGTGTCTCCTCACACTGTGTGTGCACCTGTGTAGTGTCCCCTCACACTGTATGTGTACCTGTGTAGTGTCCCCACACGTGTGGTGTACCTGTGTAGTGTCTCCTCAAAATGTGTGTGTACTGTGTAGTGTCCCCTCACACTGTGGTGTGTACCTGTGTAGTGTCCCCTCACACTGTTTTGCACCTGTGTAGTGTCTCCTCACATGTATGTGAAACCTGTGTAGTGTCTCCTCACACTGTGTGTGGCCTGTGTAGTGTCCCCTCACACTGTATGTGTCCCTGTGTAGTGCCCCTTCACACTGTGTGTGCCCTGTGTAGTGTCCCTCACACTGTGTGTGTACCTGTGTAGTGTCCCCTCACACTGTGTGTGCACCTGTGTAGTGTCCCTCACACTGTGTGTGTGCTTGTGTAGTGTCCCCTCACTGTGTGTGCACCTGTGTAGTGTCCCCTCACACTGTGTGTGCACCTGTGTAGTGTCCCCTCACACTGTGTGTGCACCTGTGTAGTGTCCCCTCACACTGTGTGTGTGCTTGTGTAGTGTCCCCTCACTGTGTGTGCACCTGTGTAGTGTCCCCTCACACTGTATGTGTACCTGTGTAGTGTCCCCTCACTGTGTGTGCACCTGTGTAGTGTCCCCTCACTGTGTGTGTACCTGTGTACTGTCTCCTCACACTGTGTGTGTGCTTGTGTAGTGACCCTCACTGGGGTGTGCCCCTTTTGTAGTGTCCCCTCACACTGTGTGTGTGCTTGTGTAGTGTCTCCTCACTGTGTGTGCACCTGTGTAGTGTCCCCTCACTGTGTGTGCACCTGTGTAGTGTCCCCTCACTGTGTGTGTGCTTGTGTAGTGTCCCCTCACTGTGTGTGCACCTGTGTAGTGTCCCTCACACTGTTTTGTTGCTTGTGTAGTGTTCCTCACTGTGTGTGCACCTGTGTAGTGTCCCTCACACTGTGTGTGCACCTGTGTAGTGTCTCCTCACACTGTGTGTGCACCTGTGTAGTGTCCCTCACACTGTGTGTGCACCTGTGTAGTGTCCCCTCACACTGTGTGTGTACCTGTGTAATGTCCCCTCACACTGTGTGTGCACCTGTGTAATGTCCCCTCACACTGTGTGTGCACCTGTGTAGTGTCCCCTCACACTGTGTGTGCACCTGTGTAGTGTCCCTCACACTGTGTGTGCACCTGTGTAGTGTCCCCTCACACTGTGTGTGTACCTGTGTAGTGTCCCCTCACACTGTGTGTGCACCTGTGTAATGTCCCCTCACACTGTGTGTGCACCTGTGTGTGTCCCCTCACACTGTGTGTGCACCTGTGTAGTGTCCCCTCACACTGTGTGTGCACCTGTGTAGTGTCCCTCACACTGTGTGTGCACCTATGTAGTGACCCCTCACACTGTGTGTGTGCTTGTGTAGTGTCCCCTCACTGTGTGTGCACCTGTGTAGTGTCCCTCACACTGTGTGTGTGCTTGTGTAGTGTCCCCTCACTGTGTGTGTACCTGTGTAATGTCCCCTCACACTATGTGCCTGTGTAGTGTCCCCTCACACTGTGTGTGCACCTGTGTAGTGTCCCTCACACTGTGTGTGCACCTGTGTAGTGTCCCCTCACACTGTGTGTGTGCTTGTGTAGTGTCCCCTCACTGTGTGTGCACCTGTGTAGTGTCCCTCACACTGTGTGTGCACCTGTGTAGTGTCTCCTCACACTGTGTGTGTACCTGTGTAGTGTCCCCTCACTGTGTGTGTACCTGTGTAGTGTCCCCTCACACTGTGTGTACCTGTGTAATGTCCCCTCACACTATGTGCCTGTGTAGTGTCCCCTCACACTGTGTACATATGTAGTGTCCCCTCACTGTGTAATGTCCCCTCACACTATGTGCCTGTGTAGTGTCCCCTCACACTATGTGCCTGTGTAGTGTCCCCTCACACTATGTACCTGTGTAGTGTCCCCTCACATGTGTAATATGTAGTGTCCCTCACACTGTGTACATATGTAGTGTCCCCTCACACTGTGTGTACCTGTGTAATGTCCCCTCACACTATGTGCCTGTGTAGTGTCCCCTCACACTGTGTACATATGTAGTGTCCCCTCACACTGTGTGTACCTGTGTAATGTCCCCTCACACTATGTACCTGCGTAGTGTCCCTCACACTGTGTACCTATGTAGTGTCCCCTCACTGTGTGTGTACCTGCGTAGTGTCCCCTCACACTGTGTACCTGTGTAGTGTCCCCTCACACTATGTACCTGTGTAGTGTCCCCTCACACTGTGTACATATGTAGTGTCCCCTCACACTGTGTGTACCTGTGTAATGTCCCCTCACACTATGTACCTGCGTAGTGTCCCTCACACTGTGTACTATGTAGTGTCCCCTCACTGTGTGTGAAACCTGTGTAGTGTCCTCACCACTGTGTACCTATGTAGGTGCCCCCTCACTGTGTGTGTACCTGTGTAGTGTCCCTCACACTGTGTACATATGTAGTGTCCCCTCACTGTGTGTGTACCTGTGTAGTGTCCCTCACACTGTGTACCTATGTAGTGTCCCCTCACTGTGTGTGTACCTGTGTAGTGTCCCCTCACACTATGTACCTGTGTAGTGTCCCTCACACTGTGTACCTATGTAGTGTCCCCTCACTGTGTGTGTACCTGCGTAGTGTCCCCTCACACTATGTGCCTGTGTAGTGTCCCTCACACTGTGTACCTATGTAGTGTCCCCTCACTGTGTGTGTACCTGCGTAGTGTCCCCTCACACTATGTGCCTGTGTAGTGTCCCCTCACTGTGTGTGTACCTGTGTAGTGTCCCTCACACTGTGTGTACGTATGAAGTGTCCCCTCACTGTGTGTGTGTGTTTATATATATATATATATATATATATATATATATATATATATATAATATATATATATATATATATATATATATGCACGTTTCGCTCAAAAAGAGCTTTATACAGGTGTTATGATGGGAAACAAGAGCTAGAGGCCAACCAACTCGGGTAAGAGCCGGGAAAGGTATTGAAATCCTGGTAGCGTAATCCATAGAGTTTTACGTGGGAGTGGAGACTTGAAGTCAGTCTCTCTCTCTCTCTCTCTCTCTCTCTCTCTCTCTCTCTCTCTCTCCTCTCTCTCTCTCTCTCTCTCTCTCTCACAATCCCGGCTTTAATACCAATTAAAATTGTTACATAGTATCAAACCTGATTAACGCAATAATAATAATAATAATAATAATAATAATAATAATAATAAATTAGAATAGGAGAGCTGTCAGAGTGCAGAACATTTAACAGGCTTGTAGTTGATGTTAATATGAGTGGAGGGTAGTGCCTCCCAGGGTGGTTCTAACACTACTAATTCCTCCCATGACTTGAAAGAGAGAGGGATGGAGGTTAAAGATTGAGGTACCTCACATACACTTAGAAACGACCTCTCCTCTGAATGGACACTAAAATCAATAGACTGACTTATATTACCGTAGTGGACAAGCCTTTAAACCTACACCTCTCACCCCCCCCCCCGTCTCTCTCTCTCTCTCTCCCCTCCCTCCCTCCCTCACCATTTCCGGACGGAGGATCAAGCCCCTTCTACCCCTTACCATCAGTGACCCATTCTGGCTTACCGCTTCTCGTAAACAACAGCCATACAGGCTAATAACAGCGCGTGCAACTCTCAGTGTATATACCCTGAGGGGTATCTGTTAGTGTAAATAAACGGATATATACACACACACATCTCTGTGCTGAAGTGTGTGTAGTTCAGGCAAGTATAGTGTATCACTGGTTGGTGGTAACGTGGGAGGGTTGGTGGTAACGTGGGAGGGTTGGTGGTAACGTGGGAGGGTTAGTGGTAACGTGGGAGGTTGGTGGTAACGTGGGAGGGTTGGTGGTAACGTGGGAGGGTTGGTGGTAACGTGGGAGGGTTGGTGGTAACGTGGGAGGGTTGGTGGTAACGTGGGAAGGTTGGTGGTAACGTGGGAGGGTTGGTGGTAACGTGGGAGGGTTGGTGGTAAAGTGGAGGGTTGGTGGTAACGTGGGAGGGTTGGTGGTAACGTGGGAGGGTTGGCGGTAACGTGGGAGGGTTGGTGGTAACGTGGGAGGGTTAGTGGTAACGTGGGAAGGTTGGTGGTAACGTGAGGGGGTTTGGGGTAACGTGGGAGGGTTGGTGGTAACGTGGGAGGGTTGGTGGTAACGTGGGAGGGTTGGTGGTAACGTGGGAGGGTTGGTGGCAACGTGGGAGGGTTGGTGGTAACGTGGGAGGGTTGGTGGAAAACGCGGGAAGGTTGGTGGTAACGTGGGAGGGTTGGTGGTAACGTGGGAAGGTTGGTGGTAACGTGGGAGGGTTGGTGGTAACGTGGGAGGGTTGGTGGTAACGTGGGAGGGTTGGTGGTAACGTGGAAGGGTTGGTGGTAACGTGGATGGTTGGTGGTAACGTGGGAGGGTTGGTGATAACGTGGGAGGGTTGGTGGTAACGTGGGATGGTTGGGGGTAACGTGGGGGTTGGTGATAACGTGGGAGGGTTGGTGGTAACGTGGGAGGGTTGGTGGTAACGTGGGAGGGTTGGTGGTAACGTGGGATGGTTGGTGGTAACGTGGGAGGGTTAGCGATAACGTGGGAGGGTTGGTGATAACGTGGGAGGGTTGGTGATAACGTGGAAAGGTTGGTGGTAACGTAGAAGGTTGGTGATAACGTTTAAGGGTTAGTGATAACGTGGGAGGGTTGGTGATAACGTGGGAGGGTTGGTGATAACGTGGGGGGGTTGGTGGTAACGTGGGATGGTTGGTGGTAACGTGGGAGGGTTGGTGATAACGTGGGAGGGTTGGTGGTAACGTGGGATGGTTGGTGGTAACGTGGGAGGGTTGGTGGTAACGTGGGAGGGTTGGTGGTAACGTTGGATGGTTGGTGGTAACGTGGGAGGGTTGGTGGTAACGTGGGAGGGTTGGTGGTAACGTGGGATGGTTGATGATAACGTGGGAGGGTTGGTGGTAACGTGGGAGGGTTCGTGATAACGTGGAAGGGTTGGTGATAACGTGGAAAGGTTGGTGATAACGTGGGAGGGTTGGTGATAACGTGGGAGGGTTGGTGGTAACGTGGGAGGGTTCGTGATAACGTGGAAGGGTTGGTGATAACGTGGAAAGGTTGGTGGTAACGTAAGAAGGTTGGTGATAACGTGTAAGGGTTAGTGATAACGTGGGATGGTTGGTGGTAACGTGGGATATTAGTGGTAACATGGGATAGTTGGTGGTAACGTGGGAGGTTGGTGGTAACGTGGGAGGGTTCGTGATAACGGGGAAAGGGGTTTTGGTGATAACGTGGAAAGGTTGGTGGTAACGTAAGAAGGGTTTGGTGATAACGTGTAAGGGTTAGTGATAACGTGGGATGGTTGGTGGTAACGTGGGATAGTTGGTGGTAACGTGGGATAGTTGGTGATAACGTGGGATGGTTGGTGGTAACGTGGGATATTAGTGGTAACATGGGATAGTTGGTGGTAACGTGGGATGGTTGGTGATAACGTGGGATGGTTGGTGGTAACGTGGGATAGTTGGTGGTAACGTGGGATAGTTGGTGATAACGTGGGATGGTTGGTGGTAACGTGGGATATTAGTGGTAACATGGGATAGTTGGTGGTAACGTGGGATGGTTGGTGATAACCTATGTACAGAAGTGGCTAGTTATTGTGTATCCTATATACATCCTGTGGAAGGTAGCGCAAGAGCATCAGGATACACAAAAGGCGTAGGAACGTAGGAACTAGGCCCCAGAAGAGTTAACAGAAGTCTTTAACAAAGTCTGTTTTTGTCGTCACTTCATGCAAGACCACGTCGTAATGGTCAGCAGTTGTGAGTATCAGAAGTGACCTCTGGAGAACCTGTGTTGCCCTCGGTCGTGCATTTGTTTAATGAAATATTCGAAGGTTTCGATAATGTGGGTACGTCACTGATATCCGTCAATGGGATTTTTTTTAATTGCCTTTAGTAAGTTTATTCAGGTACAGGTACACATAAATACACTTACACAAATTATGATATATAGCAGCATGTGTAGATTGCCTAAGATGACCCAGGAAAGTCAAAGTTACTTAATCCCATTGACATGCTAATATTTTGTGGAGTGTGGCTGTATCAGTGATTTTTAAAAATCGTCGGAGATTCCTGTGTCCTGGCTCCCGGCTGATAGAAAATTTAGGTATGAGATAGTATATTGTATTTTTTAATGAATATAGAGTTCGACTAGTCTAAGCCTGGGTCAGAGTGCATGGTCATGATGTCATTGGCTTCTTCGAAGTCGCGTGGAGGTTCATGTTTATGTCAGAAATTTTAAGAGAAATTTTCCAAGTTTTGCTCCATTCGGGTAAAAATCATTTTATTGTCAATCTTCAGTCTGATTACCAGCTGACTCAGCACAAGAGTCATATTGTGATTGTAGTATTTCGTTTATTTCTTTGTTGTCTTCATCAGTGTAAAGAATAAAACGTGAGAATAGTTGAAAATGGTATAAAATACCGTCAAGCTGCAGATTAGGAGAGACAGTCTCCAGGCTGAGGGACTGACCACCTCAAATACTTTTTATTCAAGGTTGATGGACTGACTATATCATCTTTAATGCATTTCTACTGCTGCCTTTGACTGAAGAAGCCTGCTGTGAGGGCGAAAAGTTTCACCAATAAAGACACCCAACTGTTGCCCATGTGTCTTAATCTACAACGTGAGAATAGCGTGGCTGGAAGAGTACACTAATAACCCCGAGTTTCCTAGGTTCGGAAAATTTGTGTCAGTAAGTTGGTGGGTGAGACCAGTGTGTAACACACACGTGTTATTGTTGATACAGTAGTGATACATATGTGTTGTGCATGTGTCTTGCACATCAACACCCATCTGCTTTAAGGAAGTCCACCACACACACACAACACACACACACACACACACACACACACACACACACACACACCACACACACAACACACACACACACACACCACACACTTTAGTTTTTATGTTATAAAGGAAGGGT
>NC_069484.1:22885501-22914260 GCF_026875155.1 Cherax quadricarinatus
GCTGCTGCCTTTCTGCTCTCTCCCACTACACTATACTACACTATACACTACTTACACTACTACTACTACTTTTCTACTACTGCTGTACTATGCTCTCTGCTAACTACTACACTACTACTACGGCTACTACTATGCTGCTACTACTGCACTATGCTACTACTACACTACTACTACACTGCTATACTACTACTACTTTTTCTGCACTTACTAACTCTGCTGTGCTGCTGCTGCTGTTCTGCTGCTGCTGCTGCTGCTGCTGCTGCTGCACTACTACTACTACTACTTTCTACTACTACTGACTACTGCTGCTGCTGCTGGCTGCTACTACTACTACTATCTACTGCTGCTGCTGCTGCTGACTACTACTACTACTACTACTACTACTACTACTACTACTACTGCTACTACTACTACTACTACTACTACTGCTACTACTACTACTACTACTACTACTACTAATAATAATAATAATAAAGCTGATATTGACCTAGAGATACGGCTGCTACAGTAAACTCACTCTTGGGAAAAAACTCTGAAAACCATGTTTCTGAGTGTTTTATGGGGTTGGAGTGTAATACCTTGATGATACAATAGTAACCCACTAGTGATTTTATGGGCTGAGTTGCGAGAGTCTATATACCTTGATGATAATGTAATACCCAGACTAGTGTTATATGAGGGAGTTGGCAGTGTATATACCTTGGGTGATAATGTAACCCAATACTTGTGTTTTATGAGGGAGTTGGAGTGTATATACCTTGATGATAATGTAACCCAGACTAGTGTTTTATGAGGGAGTTGGAGTGTATATACCTTGATGGTAATGTAACCCAGACTAGTGTTTTATGAGGGAGTTGGAGTGTATATACCTTGATGATAATGTAACCCAGATTAGCGATGGTGGGGGCAGTTATGTATTAGAAGACGTGTTAAAATTACTGCAGATGTTGTTATGTGATGACTGTGTGGGGGTTTTGGTCGAATAACTGAGACCTTGTACGGGCTTTCCAGCCCAGCCAGTAAAATAACCCACTGACTCAGGTCTTACACAGGTTTTCCAGTCCAGCCAGTAACATAACCCACGTGGTGTCTGTGGTGAGGGAGACGTGGTGTCTGTGGTGAGGGAGACGTGTTGTCTGGGGTGAGGGAGACGTGGTGTCTGGGGTGAGGGAGACGTGGTGTCTGTGGTGAGGGAGACGTGGTGTCTGTGGTGAGGGACACGTGGTGTCTGTGGTGAGGGAGACGTGGTGTCTGTGGTGAGGGAGACGTGGTGTCTGTGGTGAGGAACGTGGTGTCTGTGGTGAGGAGACGTGGTGTCTGTGGTGAGGGAGACGTGTTGTCTGGGGTGAGGGAGACGTGGTGTCTGGGGTGAGGGAGACGTGGTGTCTGTGGTGAGGGAGACGTGGTGTCTGGGTGAGGGAGACGTGGTGTCTGTGGTGAGGGAGACGTGGTGTCTGTGGTGAGGGAGACGTGGTGTCTGTGGTGAGGGAGACGTGGTGTCTGGGTGAGGAGGAGACTGTGTCTGTGGTGAGGGAGACGTGGTGTCCTGTGGTGAGGGAGACGTGGTGTTTGTGGTGAGGACACGTGGTGTCTGTGGTGAGGGAGACGTGGTGTCTGTGGTGAGGGAGACGTGTGTCTGTGGTGAGGGAGACGTGGTGTCTGTGGTGAGAGAGGACGTGGTGTCTGTGGTGAGGGAGACGTGGTGTCTGTGGTGAGGGAGACGTGTGTGTCTGTGGTGAGGGAGACGTGGTGTCTGTGGTGAGGGAGACGTGGTGTCTGTGGTGAGGGAGACGTGGTGTCGTGGTGAGGGAGACGTTGTGTCTGGGGTGAGGGAGACGTGGTGTCTGGGGTGAGGGAGACGTGGTGTCTGTGGTGAGGGAGACGTGGTGGTCTGGGGTGAGGAGACGTGGTGTCTGGGTGAGGGAGACGTGGTGTCTGTGGTGAGGGAGACGTGGTGTCTGTGGTGAGGAGACGTGGTGTCTGTGGTGAGGGGAGACGTGTGTCTGTGGTGAGGGAGACGTGGTGTCCTGTGGTGAGGGGAGACGTGGTGTCTGTGGTGAGGAGACGTGGTGTCTGGGTGAGGGAGACGTGGTGTCTGGGGTGAGGAGACGTGGTGTCTGTGGTGAGGGAGACGTGGTGTCTGTGGTGATGGACACGTGGTGTCTGTGGTGAGGAGAACGTGGTGTCTGTGGTGAGGAGACGTGGTGTCTTGGGAGGAGACGTGGTGGTCTGTGGTGAGGGAGACGTGGTGTCTGTGGTGAGGGAGACGTGGTGTCTGGGGTGAGGGAGACGTGGTGTCTGTGGTGAGGGAGACGTGGTGTCTGTGGTGAGGGAGACGTGGTGTCTGTGGTGATGGACACGTGGTGTCTGTGGTGAGGGAGACGTGGTGTCTGTGGTGAGGGAGACGTGGTGTCTGTGGTGAGGGAGACGTGGTGTTTGTGGTGAGGAGACGGTGGTGTCTGTGGTGAGGGAGACGTGGTGTCCTGTGGTGAGGGAGACGTGTGTGTCTGTGGTGAGGAGACGTGGTGTCTGTGGTGAGAGAACGTGGTGTCTGTGGTGAGGGAGACGTGTGTGTCTGTGGTGAGGAGACGTGTGTGTCTGTGGTGAGGGAGACGTGGTGTCTGTGTGAGAGAGACGTGGTGTCTGTGGTGAGGAGACGTTGTGTCTGTGGTGAGGGAGACGTTGTGTCTGTAGGTGAGGAGACGTGGTGTCTGTGGTGAGGGAGACGTGGTGTCTGTGGTGAGGGAGACGTGGTGTCTGTGGTGAGGGAGACGTGGTGTCTGTGGTGAGGGAGACGTGGTGTCTGTGGTGAGAGAGACGTGGTGTCTGTGGTGAGGGAGACGTGGTGTCTGGGGTGAGGGAGACGTGGTGTCTGTGGTGAGGGAGACGTGGTGTCTGGGCTGAGGGAGACGTGGTGTCTGGGCTGAGGGAGACGTGGTGTCTGGGGTGAGGGAGACGTGGTTTCTGTGGTGAGGGAGTCGTGGTGTCTGTGGTGAGGGAGACGGTTGGTGTCTGTGGTGAGGGAACGTGGTGTCTGTGGTGAGGAGACTGGTGTCTGTGGTGAGGGAGACGTGGTGTCTGTGGTGAGGGAGACGTGGTGTCTGTGGTGAGGGAGACGTGGTGTCTGTGGTGAGGGAGACGTGGTGTCTGTGGTGAGGGAGACGTGGTGTCTGGGCTGAGGGAGACGTGGTGTCTGGGGAGGGAGACGTGGTGTCTGGGCTGAGGGAGACGTGGTGTCTGGGGAGGGAGACGTGGTGTCTGGGCTTATGCAGACGTGGTGTCTGGGGTGAGGGAGACGTGGTTTCTGTGGTGAGGGAGACGTGGTGTCTGTGGTGAGGAGACGTGGTGTCTGGGAGCTGAGGGAGGAGACGTGGTGTCTGGGGAGGGAGACGTGGTGTCTGGGCGTGAGGAGACGTGGTGTCAGTGGTGAGGGAGACGTGGTGTCTGTGGTGAGGGAGACGTGGTGTCTGTGGTGAGGGAGACGTGGTGTCTGGGCTGAGGGAGACGTGGTGTCTGGGTGAGGGAGACGTGGTGTCTGGTGAGGGAGACTGGTTTCTGGTGAGGGAGTCGTGGTGTCTGGGCGAGGGAGACGTGGTTGTCTGAGGTGAGGGAGACTGTGTCTGGGGTGAGGGAGACGTGGTGTCTGGGCTGAGGGAGACGTGGTGTCTTGGGTGAGGGAGACGTGGTGTCTGTGGTGAGGGAGAAGTGGTGTCTGTGGTGAGAGAGACGTGGTGTCTGGGTGAGGGAGACGTGGTGTCTGGGTGAGGGAGACGTGGTGTCTTGGGTGAGGGAGACGTGGTGTCTGTGGTGAATGAGACGTGGTGTCTGGGTGGGGGAGACGTGGTGTCTGAGGTGGGGGAGTAGTGGTGTCTGGGGTGGGGAGACGTGGTTGTCTGGGGCGGGGAAACGTGGTGTCTGGGTTGGGGCAATGTGTGTCTGGGGTGGGGGAGACGTGGTGTCTGGGTGAGGGAGACGTGGTGTCTGGGTGGGGGATTGTGTTGTGTCTGGGGTTGGGGGATTTTGTGGTAGTCTGGGGTGGTGGGAGACGTGGTGTCTGTGGGTGGGGAGACGTGGTGTCTGGGTGGGGAGACGTGGTGTCTGGGGTGAGGGGCGTGGTGTCTGGTGGTGAGGGAGTCGTGTGTCTGGGGTGAGGGAGACGTGGTGTGTGGGTGAGGGAGTCGTGGTGTCTGGGTGAGGGAGTCGTGGTGTGTGGGGTGAGGGAGTCGTGGTGTCTGGGTTGAGAGACTCGTGGTGGTCTGTGGTTAGGGGGTCGTGGTGTCTGGGGTGAGGAGTCGTGGTGTGTGGGTGAGGGAGTCGTGGTGTCTGGGGTGAGGGAGTCGTGGTGTGTGGGGTGAGGAGCGTGGTGTCCTGGGTGAGGGAGTCGTGGTGTCTGGGGTGACGGAGTCGTGTGTCTGGGGTGAGGGAGACGTGGTGTTCTGGGTGAGGAGTCGTGGTGTCTGGGGTGAGGAGTCGTGGTGTCTGGGGTGAGGGAGTCGTGGTGTCTGGGTGAGGGAGTCGTGGTGTCTGGGGTGAGGAGTCGTGGTGTCTGGGTGAGGGAGTCGTGGTGTCTGGGGTGAGGGAGATCTGTGTGGTGGTCGTGGTGTGGGGGGGACACGTGGTGTCTGGGTTAGGGAGTCGTGGTGTCTGGGGTGAGGGATCGTGGTGTCTGGGGTGAGGGACTCGTGGTGTCTGGGGTTAGGGAGTCGTGGTGTCTGGGGTGAGGGAGGTTAGTATTGGGGAGGGGTAATGGTGGTCTGGGTGCTGCAGGAAGTAAATTGACGCAGTGCCGCCCACTCCCACCCCCACCACAACACACCCTTACCACCCCCACCCTCACCACCTCTACCCCCCCACACTCACCACCCCCACCCTAACCACCTCCACCACCCCCACACTCACCTCCTCCACCATCCCCACACTCACCACCTACACCACCCCCACACTCACAACCTCCACCACCCCCACACTCACCATCGCCACCACCCCCACACTCACCACCCCCACCCTCACCACCTCCACCACCCCCACACTCACCTCCACCACCTCCACACTCACCTCCACCACCCCCACCACCTCCACCATCCCCACACTTCACCACCTACACCACCCCCACACTCACAACCTCCACCACCCCACACTCACCATCGCCACCACCCCCACACTCACCACCCCCACCCTCACCACCACCACCACCCCCACACTCACCTCCACCACCCCAGCACTCACAACCTCCACCCTCACCACCCCCACCCTCACCACCTCCACCACCTCCACCACCCCCACAATCACCACCCCCACCCTCACCACCTCCACCACCCCCACACGCACCACCGTCACCCACACCACGACCACCACACCAGTGTCACCATACACTCATGACAGTGTCCACCATACAATCAAGTGTCACCATACAGTCATGACAGTGTCACCATACAGTCATGACAGTGTCACCATACAGTCATGACAGTGTCCACCATACAGTCATGACAGTGTCACCATACAGTCATGACAGTGTCACCATACAGTCATGACAGTCTCCACCATACAATCAAGTGTCACCATACAGTCATGATAGTGTCACCATACAGTCATGACAGTGTCACCATACAGTCATGACAGTGTCACCATACAGTCATGACAGTGTCACCATACAGTAATGACAGTGTCACCATATAGTCATGACAGTGTCACCGTACAGTCATGACAGTGTCACCATACAGTCATGACAGTGTTACCATACAGTCATGACAGTGTCACCATACAGTCATGACAGTGTCACCATACAGTCATGACAGTGTCACCATACAGTCATGACAGTGTCACCATGCAGTCATGACAGTGTCACCATACAGTCATGACAGTGTCACCATACAGTCATGACAGTGTCACCATACAGTCATGACAGTGTCACCATACAGTCATGACAGTGTCACCATACAGTCATGACAGTGTCACCATGCAGTCATGACATTGTCACCATGCAGTCATGACAGTGTCACCATACAGTCATGACAGTGTCACCATACAGTAAGGACTTTTTTTAATATTAAACACTAACAATATGTGGGAGTAACAGCACGTGTGTGTTATATATATATATATATATATATATATATATATATATATATATATATATATATATTATATATATATATATATATATATTATATATGCAAAACAACCACTCTGAAAGAATAGAGAAATTCCAAGCGCTTTCGTGACTACTCACATTATCAAGTTCCTTGATAATGTGAGTAGTCACGAAAGCGCTTGGAATTTCTCTATTCTTTCAGAGTGGTTGTTTTTGCATATTCTGAAATCACCTGTTTATTGTGATCTTATTGCATATATATATATATATATATATATATATATATATATATATATATATTATATATATATATATATATTTTAATATATATATATATATATATATTGTGTGTGTGTGTAGATCAAGTGTTTACATTGAAGCATATATGTGAACAGTATTTAGATAAAGGTAGGGAAGTTTTTATTGCATTTATTGATTTAGAAAAGGCATATGATAGAGTGGATAGAGGAGCAATGTGGCAGATGTTGCATGTATATGGAATAAGTGGTAAGTTACTAAATGCTGTAAAGAGTTTTTATGAGGATAGTGAGGCTCAGGTTAGGGTGTGTAGAAGAGAGGGAGACTACTTCCCGGTAAAAGTAGGTCTTAGACAGGGATGTGTAATGTCACCATGGTTGTTTAATATATTTATAGATGGGGTTGTAAAGGAAGTAAATGCTAGGGTGTTCGGGAGAGGGGTGGGATTAAATTTTGGGGAATCAAATTCAAAATGGGAATTGGCACAGTTACTTTTTGCTGATGATACTGTGCTTATGGGAGATTCTAAAGAAAAATTGCAAAAGGTTAGTGGATGAGTTTGAGAATGTGTGTAAAGGTAGAAAGTTGAAAGTGAACATAGAAAAGAGTAAGGTGATGAGGGTATCAAATGATTTAGATAAAGAAAAATTGGATATCAAATTGGGGAGGAGGAGTATGGATGGATTTATGAAGGATGAGGTTAATCATAGAACTGATGAGGAAAAAAAGGTGAGTGGTGCGTTGAGGTATATGTGTCTATAAGATTCCTTGTAAAATTTGCGATAAAGTTTATTACGGTCAAACTGGTAAAAATCTCGAACTAAGATTAAAACAACATAAATATAGCATTAGAACTGGACAAGATTCCAATGCTCTATTTATTCATGTAAGAGATTTTAACCATCCAATTGATTTTCAAAAAGTTGAGAAAGTAGTATCAAGCAAGTCCATGGTCGACAGGAATATAATTGAATCTTGTTTCATAAAAAGCAGTTTTGACAATAATATGAATATTTCCTTTGGTTTATATAAATTAGATCCATTTATAATTAATAGAATTTGGGTTGAATTTAATAATACACTGGACAAATAAATAGCTTGGGGGTGAGTTTTGCAAAGGACCTATGCAAGTTGGGTCGGCGCGCGTCAGGTGTTTAACCGTTGTGGGATCTGATAGTGAGGTGCTGGCCGACCCCTTATATAGCTTCCTTGGATGCTTCACTTTCATAGTTCCTTGATAATGTGAGTAGTCACGAAAGCGCTTGGAATTTCTCTATTCTTTCAGAGTGGTTGTTTTGCATATTTTGAAATCACCTGTTTACTGTGATCTTATTATATATATATATATATATATATATATATATATATATATATATATATATTTAATAATATATATATATATATATATATTTACATAAGTTGATTGTAATTTAATAAACAAACACAATGAAATATATTTTTTCGTTAGGTTCAGAATGATTGTTGCTAAATTATTACATACACAATTTTTGCTTACCTTATTCGACAAGAAAAGCGTTGCTATTTAAGCCAGAATCGCAAGTTTTACCTATTCGGCACCACACACACACACACACACACACACACACACACACACACACAGACAGACACACACATACACACACACACACGTACTCATATACAACAGGCCTAGTGTCTAATCAACATGTGCCTAGGACAAAATGGTAACTAACACACACACACACGCATCAACATGTCAGGGACACTACCAGAGAGAGAGGGGGGAAGGATGAGCCAGCAAGACTGGATCTTGTGTTCACCCTGAGCAGTTCAGACATTGAGCGTATTAATTACGAGAGGCCCCTTGGAGCTAGCGATCACGTGGTTCTGAGTTTTGATTATATAGTAAGAGCTACAAGTGGAGAAGGTAACAGGAATTGAATGGGAAAAGCCAAATTATAAAAGGGGGGACTACACAGGTATGAGGAACTTCCTGCAAGAGGTTCAGTGGGACAGAGAACTGGTAGGAAAATCAGTAAACGAGATGATGGAATATGTAACAACAAAGTGCAAGGAGGCAGAGGAAAGGTTTGTTCCCAAGGGAAACAGAAATAATAGGAAGACGAAATCGAGTCCTTGGTTTACCCGAAGTTGTAGGGAGGCAAAAACTAAGTGCACCAGAGAATGGAAAAGGTACAGGAGGCAAAGGACCCAGGAAAATAAGGAGATTAGTAGAAGAGCCAGAAACGAGTATGCACAGATAAGGAGGGAGGCCCAGCGACAGTACGAGAACGACATAGCATCGAAAGTCAAGTCTGACCCGAAACTGCTGTATAGCCACATTAGGAGGAAGACAACAGTCAAAGACCAGGTGATAAGGCTGAGGAAAGAAGGTGGGGAACTCACAAGAAACGATCAAGAAGTATGTGAGGAGCTCAATATGAGATTTAAGGAAGTATTTAAAGTGGAGACAGGAAGGCCTCGGGGGGGACAGAACAGAGGGGGACACCAGCAAGGAATATACCAACAAGTGTTGGATGACATACATACAAATGGGGAGGAGGTGAAGAAGCTGCTAAGGGACATCGATACCTCAAGGGCAATGGGACCGGACAACATCTCCCCGTGGGTCCTTAGAGAGGGAGCGGATATACTGTGTGTGCCACTTACTACAATCTTCAACACGTCCCTGGAAACTGGGCAACTACCTGAGGTATGGAAAACGGCAAATGTTGTTCCCATTTTTAAAATTCCATTTTTAAAAAAGGAAACAGAAAAGAGGCACTAAACTATAGACCTGTGTCACTGACGTGTATAGTATGCAAAGTTATGGAGAAGATTATCAGGAGGAGAGTGGTGGAGCACCTGGAACGGAACAAGAGTATAAACGCCAACCAGCACAGATTCATGGAAGGCAAATCCTGTGTCACAAACCTTCTGGAGTTTTATGATAAAGTAACAGAAGTAAGACACGAGAGAGAGGGGTGGGTTGATTGCATCATCTTGGACTGCAAGAAGGCCTTTGACACAGTTCCTCACAAGAGATTAGTGCAGAAGCTAGAGGATCAGGTGAATATAACAGGAAGGGCACCGCAATGGATCAGAGAATACCTGACAGGGAGGCAACAACGAGTCATGGTACGCGATGAGGTATCACAGTGGGCACCTGTGACGAGCGGGGTCCCACAGGGGTCGGTCCTAGGACCAGTGCTATTTTTGGTATATGTGAGCGACATGATGGAAGGGTTAGACTCAGAAGTGTCCCTGTTGGGAGACGATGTGAAGTTAATGAGGAGAATTAAATCATATGAGGACCAAGCAGGACTTCAAAGAGACCTGGACAGACTGGACACCTGGTCCAGCAACTGGCTTCTCGTATTTAACCCTGCCAAATGCAAAGTCATGAAGATCGGGGAAGGTCACAGAAGACCGCAGACGGAGTATAGGCTAGGTGGCCAAAGACTGCAAACCTCGCTCAAGTAGAAAGATCTTGGGGTGAGTATAACACCAAGCATGTCTCCGGAAGCACACATCAACCAGGTAACTGCTGCAGCATATGGGCGCCTGGCAAACCTGAGAACAGCTTTCCAATACCTTAGTAAGGAATCGTTCAAGACACTGTACACCGTGTACGTCAGGCACATACTGGAGTATGCAGCACCAGTTTGGAACCCACACTTGATCAAGCACTTCAAGAAATTAGAGAAAGTGCAAAGGTTTGCGACAAGGTTAGTTCCAGAGCTAAGGGGAATGTCCTATGAAGAAAGGTTAAGGGAAATCGGCCTGACGACACTGGAGGACAGGATGGTCAGGGGAGACATGATAACGACATATAAAATACTGCGCGGAATAGACAAGGTGGACAAAGACGGGATGTTCCAGAGAAGGGACACAGAAACAAGAGGTCACAATTGGAAGTTGAAGACTCAGATGAGTCAAAGGGATGTTAGGAAGTATTTCTTCAGTCATAGAGTGGTCAGGCCGTGGAATAGCCTAGAAAGTGACGTAGTGGAGGCGGGAACCATACATAGTTTTAAGACGAGGTATGATAAAGCTCATGGAGCAGGGAGAGAGAGGACCTAGTAGCAATCAGTGAAGAGGCGGGGCCAGGAGCTAAGACTCGACCCCTGCAACCACAAATAGGTGAGTACACACACATACACGTGTATATATATATATATATATATATATATGTATATATATATATATATATTTATATATATATATATATATATATATATATATATATAATATATATATATATATATATGGAATGTTGGAGGAAGAGGAGTGGAGGAATAGAGGAAGAAGAAGTGGAGGATTAGAGGATGGATTGAAAGGGGGTTAAAAAGGCAGATTCAGCAGAGAGAGAGCTTTGGTGTGGTTGTGAGGGGGGCGTGTAAGTTACGACATGAGGGGCTGGTGAAGGAGGGGAGGAAGGAAGTAAGGGAGGGGGGGACTGAAGGAGGGAAGGAAGGCCTAGCCAATACTCTGGCTGAGAAAGGGGAGACCAGCTAGGCCTACCACCAATATTTACGTGTTTCACATGCTTTTGTTGCGTCTTATAAAAGGCCTACTTGCATCTAAATGGCCTTGCTGACCACAATAGGGAAGAACAGACACAGATTGCTGAATAAGCTCTAAGGAAGACGACGTTTCGCTTTTTGTAGAGCTTTATCAAGCTTTATTGAAGCTCTATAGAGTGTAATGTAGAGTGAATGCTGGCCCAGAAACCCATGTTTACACTTCACCAGTGATATTAGTCCAGCATTATAATTATTATTAGTAGTAATGGAACTAGTAATAGCAATAGTAGTAATAATAGTAATGTTACTAGTAATAGGAGTAGTAGTAATGCAGTAGTAGTAGTAATTGTAGTAGCAGTAGTTTTAGCAGCAGTGGTAGTAGTAATAGTATTAATAGTATTATTTAGTAGTAGTAATGCAGTAGTAGTAGTAATTGTAATAGCAGTAATTGTAGTAGCAGTAGTAGTAGCAGCAGTGGTAGTTTGTAATAGTATTAATAGTATTATTTAGTAGTAGTAATGCAGTAGTAGTAGTAATTGTAATAGCAGTAATTGTAGTAGCAGTAGTAGTAGCAGCAGTGGTAGTAGTAATAGTATTAATAGTATTATTTAGTAGTAGGAATAATGGTAGGAGTGATACTAATGTAAATATATTAGTAATGGTAGCAGTAGTAGTAGTAATAATAGTAATAATGTTAGTGGTAGTAATAGTAATGGTAGTAATATTAGTAATGGTGATAGTAATAATAGCAGAAGTAGCAGCAGCCATCACTTGAAGTTCATTAATGAAGATATCTTGTACAACCTGTACACACCTTAGATACCCTTGTTACCCTCACACTACATGGCTAGTATAACCCTCAGAGGTATATCACAGGTATACCACAGGTATATCACAGGTATATCTTGTACAACCTGTACACACCTTAGATACCCTTGTTACCCTCACACCACATGGCTAGTATAACCCTCAGAGGTATATCACAGGTATACCATAGGTATATCACAGGTATATCACAGGTATATCTTGTACAACCTGTACACACCTTAGATACCCTTGTTACCCCTCACACCACATGGCTAGTATAACCCTCAGGTATATCACAGGTATACCATAGGTATATCACAGGTATATCACAGGTATATCTTGTACAACCTGTACACACCTTAGATACCCTTGTTACCCTCACACCACATGGCTAGTATAACCCTCAGAGGTATATCACAGGTATACCACAGGTATATCACAGTTATATCTTGTACAACTTGTACACACCTTAGATACCCTTGTTACCCTCACACTACATGGCTAGTATAACCCTCACAGGTATACCACAGGTATACCACAGGTATATCACAGTTATATCTTGTACAACCTGTACACACCTTAGATACCCTTGTTACCCTCACACCACATGGCTAGTATAACCCTCAGAGGTATATCACAGGTATACCACAGGTATATCACAGGTATATCACAGGTATATCACAGGTATATCACAGGTATACCACAGTTATATCACAGGTATATCATGTACAACCTGTACACACCTTAGATACCCTTGTTACCCTCACACCACATGGCTAGTATAACCCTCAGAGGTATATCACAGGTATACCACAGGTATATCACAGGTATATCACAGGTATATCTTGTACAACCTGTACACACCTTAGATACCCTTGTTACCCTCACACCACATGGCTAGTATAACCCTCAGGTATATCACAGGTATACCATAGGTATATCACAGGTATATCACAGGTATATCTTGTACAACCTGTACACACCTTAGATACCCTTGTTACCCTCACACCACATGGCTAGTATAACCCTCAGGTATATCACAGGTATATCACAGGTATACCATAGGTATATCACAGGTATATCACAGGTATATCTTGTACAACCTGTACACACCTTAGATACCCTTGTTACCCTCACACCACATGGCTAGTATAACCCTCAGAGGTATATCACAGGTATATCACAGGTATATCTTGTACAACCTGTACACACCTTAGATACCCTTGTTACCCTCACACCACATGGCTAGTATAACCCTCAGAGGTATATCACAGGTATATCACAGGTATACCACAGGTATATCACAGGTATACTACAGGTATATCGCAGGTATATCACAGGTATATCACAGGTATACCACAGGTATACCATAGGTATATCACAGGTATACCATAGGTATATCACAGGTATACCATAGGTATATCACAGGTATACCATAGGTATATCACAGGTATACCACAGGTATATCACAGGTATACCACAGGTATATCACAGGTATATCACAGGTATAGCATAGGTATATCACAAGTATACCACAGGTATATCACAGGTATACCACAGGTATATCACATGTATACCACAGGTATATCACAAGTATATCACAGGTATATCTCAGGTATACCATAGGTATATCACAGGTATACCACAGGTATATCACAGGTATACCACAGGTATATCACAGGTATATCACAGGTATACCATAGGTATATAACAGGTATACCATAGGTATATCACAGGTATACCACAGGTATATCACAGGTATACCACAGGTATACCACAGGTATATCACAAGTATATCACAGGTATATCACAGGTATATCACAGGTATACCATAGGTATATCACAGGTATGCCATAGGTATATCACAGGTATACCACAGGTATACCACAGGTATATCACAAGTATACCATTGGTATTATAGTTGAGAGCAGTGTGTGTAGCTGTGATCCGGAACATTATGTGTTGTCTAACAGATAAATTGTCTTGTTGGGAGATCTGAAGGTTGTTAAGAGGCTTTTTGTCTATGTTGGTACACTTGATGGGTCTTTGTTATGTTGGTACACTTGATGGGCCTTTGTTATGTTGGTACACTTGATGGGTCTTTGTTATGTTGGTACACTTATGGCCTTTGTTATGTTGGTACACTTGATGGGTCTTTGTTATGTTGGTACACTTGATGGGCCTTTGTTATGTTGGTACACTTGATGGGTCTTTGTTATGTTGGTACACTTGATGGGCCTTTGTTATGTTGGTACACTTGATGGGTCTTTGTTATGTTGGTACACTTGATGGGTCTTTGTTATGTTGGTACACTTGATGGGTCGTTGTTATGTTGGTACACTTGATGGGTCTTTGTTGTGTTGATACACTTGATGGGTTATGTTGGTACACTTGATGGGTCTTTGTTGTGTTGGTACACTTGATGGGTCGTTGTTATGTTGGTACACTTGATGGGTCTTTGTTGTCTATGTTGGTACACTTGATGGGTCTTTGTTATGTTGGTACACTTGATGGTACACTTGATGGGTCTTTGTTATGTTGGTACACTTGATGGGTCGTTGTTATGTTGGTACACTTGATGGGTCTTTGTTGTCTATGTTGGTACACTTGATGGGTCTTTGTTATGTTGGTACACTTGATGGGTCTTTGTTGTCTATGTTGGTACACTTGATGGGTCTTTGTTATGTTGGTACACTTGATGGGTCTTTGTTATGTTGGTACACTTGATGGGCCTTTGTTATGTTGGTACACTTGATGGGTCTTTGTTATGTTGGTACAATTGATGGGCCTTTGTTATGTTGGTACACTTGATGGGCCTTTGTTATGTTGGTACACTTGATGGGTCTTTGTTATGTTGGTACACTTGATGGGCCTTTGTTATGGTGGTACACTTGATGGGTCTTTGTTATGGTGGTACACTTGATGGGCCTTTGTTATGTTGGTACACTTGATGGGTCTTTGTTATGTTGGTACACTTGATGGGTCTTTGTTGTGTTGGTACACTTGATGGGTCGTTGTTATGTTGGTACACTTGATGGGTCTTTGTTGTCTATGTTGGTACACTTGATGGGTCTTTGTTATGTTGGTACACTTGATGGGTCTTTGTTATGTTGGTACACTTGATGGGTCGTTGTTATGTTGGTACACTTGATGGGTCTTTGTTGTGTTGGTACACTTGATGGGTTGTTGTTATGTTGGTACACTTGATGGGTCTTTGTTGTGTTGGTACACTTGATGGGTTGTTGTTATGTTGGTACACTTGATGGGTCATTGTTATGTTGGTACACTTGATGGGTTGTTGTTATGTTGGTACACTTGATGGGTCTTTGTTATGTTGGTACACTTGATGTGTCTTTGTTATGTTGGTACACTTGATGGGTCGTTGTTATGTTGGTACACTTGATGGGTCTTTGTTGTCTATGTTGGTACGCTTGATGGGTCTTTGTTATGTTTGTACACTTGATGGGTCGTTTATGTTGGTACACTTGATGGGTCTTTGTTGTGTTGGTACACTTGATGGGTTGTTGTTATGTTGGTACACTTGATGGGTCTTTGTTATGTTGGTACACTTGATGTGTCTTTGTTATGTTGGTACACTTGATGGGTCTTTGTTATGTTGGTACACTTGATGGGTCTTTATGTTGGTACACTTCATGGGTCTTTGTTATGTTGGTACACTTGATGGGTCTTTGTTATGTTGGTACACTTGATGGGCCTTTGTTATGTTGGTACACTTGATGGGTCTTTGTTATGTTGGTACACTTGATGTGTCTTTGTTATGTTGGTACACTTGATGGGTCTTTGTTATGTTGGTACACTTGATGGGTCTTTGTTATGTTGGTACACTTGATGGGTCTTTATGTTGGTACACTTGATGGCCTTTGTTATGTTGGTACACTTGATGGGTCTTTGTTGTGTGGTACACTTGATGGGTCTTTTGTTGTGTTGGTACAACTTGATGGGCCTTTGTTATGTTGGTACACTTGTTGGGTCTTTGTGTTGGTACACTTGATGGGTCGTTGTTATGTTGGTACACTTGATGGGTCTTTGTTATGTTGGTACACTTGATGGGCCTTTGTTATGTTGGTACACTTGATGGGTCTTTGTTGTGTTGGTACACTTGATGGGCCTTTGTTATGTTGGTACACTTGATGGGTCTTTGTTATGTTGGTACACTTGATGGGTCTTTGTGTTGGTACACTTGATGGGTCTTTGTTGTGTTGGTACACTTGATGGGCCTTTGTTATGTTGGTACACTTGATGGGTCTTTGTTATGTTGGTACACTTGATGGGTCTTTGTTGTGTTGGTACACTTGATGGGTCTTTGTTATGTTGGTACACTTGATGGGTCTTTGTTGTGTTGGTACACTTGATGGGTCTTTGTTATGTTGGTACACTTGATGGGTCTTTGTTATGTTGGTACACTTGATGGGTCTTTGTTGAGTCCAAATGTTTGACCTGTGGTAATGACCAGGTAATATTTAACCTGTGGTAATGACCAGGTAATGTTTGACCTGTGGTAATGACCAGGTGATGTTTAACCTGTGGTAATGACCAGGTGATGTTTAACCTGTGGTAATGACCAGGTAATGTTTGACCTGTGGTAATGACCAGGTGATGTTTAACCTGTGGTAATGACCAGGTAATATTTGACCTGTGGTAATGACCAGGTAATATTTGACCTGTGGTAATGACCAGGTAATGTTTGACCTGTGGTAATGACCAGGTGATGTTTAACCTGTGGTAATGACCAGGTAATGTTTAACCTTTGGTAATGACCAGGTAATGTTTGACCTGTGGTAATGATCAGGTAATGTTTGACCTGTGGTACTGACCAGGTGATGTTTGACCTGTGGTAATGACCAGGTAATGTTTGACCTGTGGTAATGACCAGGTAATGTTTGACCTGTGGTAATGACCAGGTAATGTTTGACCTGTGGTACTGACTAGGTAATGTTTGACGTTTGGTAATGACCAGGTAATGTTTAACCTGTGGTAATGATCAGGTAATGTTTGACGTTTGGTAATGACCAGGTAATATTTAACCTGTGGTAATGACCCGGTGATGTTTTAAACCCGTGGTTTAAAGACCCGGTAATGTTTAACCTGTGGTAATGACCAGGTAATGTTTGACCTGTGGTAATGACCAGGTAATGTTTGACCTGTTGTACTGACCAGGTGATGTTTGACCTGTGGTAATGACCAGGTAATGTTTGACCTGTGGTACTGACCAGGTAATGTTTGACCTGTGGTAATGACCAGGTAATGTTTGACCTGTGGTACTGACTAGGTAATGTTTGACGTTTGGTAATGACCAGGTAATGTTTAACCTGTTGTAATGATCAGGTAATGTTTGACGTTTGGTAATGACCAGGTAATATTTAACCTGTGGTAATGACCAGGTGATGTTTAACCTGTGGTAATGACCAGGTAATGTTTAACCTGTGGTAATGACCAGGTAATGTTTGACCTGTGGTAATGACCAGGTAATGTTTGACCTGTGGTACTGACCAGGTGAAGTTTGACCTGTGGTAATGACCAGGTGATGTTTAACCTGTGGTAATGACCAGGTAATGTTTAACCTGTGGTAATGACCAGGTATTGTTTGACCTGTGGTAATGACCAGGTAATGTTAGACCTGTGGTAATGACCATGTAATGTTTGACCTGTGGTAACGACCATGTAATGTTTGACCTGTGGTACTGACCAGGTGATGTTTGACCTGTGGTAATGGCCAGGTGATGTTTGACCTGTGGTAACGACCATGTAATGTTTGACCTGTGGTACTGACCAGGTGATGTTTGACCTGTGGTAATGACCAGGTGATGTTTGACCTGTGGTAATGACCAGGTAATGTTTGACCTGTGGTAAGGACCAGGTAATGTTTAACCTGTGGTAATGACCAGGTAATGTTTGACCTGTGGTACTGACCAGGTAATGTTTAACCTGTGGTACTGACCAGGTAATGTTTAACCTGTGGTAATGACCAGGTAATGTTTGACCTGTTGTACTGACCAGGTGATGTTTGACTGTGGGTAATGACAGGTTAATGTTTAACCTGTGGTACTGACCAGGTAATGTTTGACCTGTGGTAATGACCAGGTAATGTTTGACCTGTGGTACTGACCAGGTAATGTTTGACCTGTGGTACTGACCAGGTAATGTTTAACCTGTGGTACTGACCAGGTAATGTTTAACCTGGGTATGACCAGGTAATGTTTAAACCTGTGGTCTGACCAGGTAATGTTTACCTGTGGTACTGACCAGGTAATGTTTAACCTGTGGTACTGACCAGGTAATGTTTAACCTGTGGTACTGACCAGGTAATGTTTAACCTGTGGTACTGACCAGGTAATGTTTAACCTGTGGTACTGACCAGGTAATGTTTAACCTGTGGTACTGACCAGGATATGTTTAACTGTGGTACTGGCCAGGTAATGTTTGACCTGTGGTACTGACCAGGTAATGTTTGACCTGTGGTAATGACCAGGTAATGTTTGACCTGTGGTACTGACCAGGTAATGTTTGACCTGTGGTACTGACCAGGTAATGTTTGGACCTGTGGGGACTGACCAGGTAATGTTTGACCTGTGGTATGACCAGGTATTTTTTGACCTGTGGTATGACCAGGTAATGTTTGACCTGTGGTAATGACCAGGTAATTTTTTGACCTGTGTTTCTGACCAGGTATGTTTGACCTGTGGTACTGACAGGTATGTTTGACCTGTTGTATTGACCAGGTAATGTTTGACCTGTGGTACTGACCAGGTAATGTTTGACTGTGGTACTGACAGGTAATGTTTGACCTGTGGTACTGACCAGGTAATGTTTAACCTGTGGTACTGACCAGGTAATGTTTGACCTGTGATAATGACCAGGTAATGTTTGACCTGTGATAATGACCAGGTAATGTTTAACCTGTGGTACTGACCAGGTAATGTTTAACCTGTGGTAATGACCAGGTAATGTTTGACCTGTGGTACTGACCAGGTAATGTTTGACCTGTGGTACTGGCCAGGTAATGTTTGACCTGTGGTACTGATCAGGTAATGTTTGACCTGTGGTACTGACCCTGACGTGACACCACCGAGGTGTCTGGCCTCTGGAATGCTCTCTAAGCAGCTAGAAAGTCGATAGTGTCTATGTTTCCCTGCTTGGTGTTAGCTAACATGTCTTGGTGAAATGTTCTAAGAATAATTGGTTCTGGAGGAGGGGGAAGTAGGTGGTTGTGGGGGTAGGGGAAGGGGAGGGGGGAAGTAGGTGGTGGTGGGGGTAGGGGAAGGGGGGAAGTAGGTGGTGGTGGGGGTAGGGGAAGGGGGGAAGTAGGTGGTGGTGGGGGTAGGGGAAGGGGGGAAAATAGGGTGGTGGTGGGGGTAGGGGAAGGGGGAAGTAGGTGGTAGTGGGGGTAGGGGAAGGGGGGAAGTAGGTGGTGGTGGGGGTAGGGGAAGGGGGGAAGTAGGTGGGTAGTGGGGTAGGGGAAGGGGGGAAGTAGGTGGTGGTGGGGGTAAGGGAAGGGCGGAAGTAGGTGGTGGTGGGGGTAGGGGAAGGGGGAAGTAGGTGGTGGTGGGGGTAGGGGAAGGGGGGAAGTAGGTGGTAGTGGGGGTAGGGGAAGGGGGGAAGTAGGTGGTGGCGGGGGTAAGGGAAGGGCGGAAGTAGTGGGGGTGGGGGTAAGGGAAGGGCGGAAGTAGGTGGTGGTGGGGGTAGGGGAAGGGGGGAAGTAGGTGGTGGTGGGGGTAGGGGAAGGGGGAAGTAGGTGGTAGTGGGGGTAGGGGAAGGGGGGAAGTAGGTGGTAGTGGGGGTAGGGGAAGGGGGAAGTAGGTGGTGGTGGGGTAAGGGAAGGGGGGAAGTAGGTGTGGTGGGGGTAAGGGGGAAGGGCGGAAGTAGGTGGTGGTGGGGGTAGGGGAAGGGGGGAAGTAGGTGGTGGTGGGGGGGAAGGGAAGGGCGGAAGGGAGGTGGTGGTGGGGGTAGGGGAAGGGGGGAAGTAGGTGGTGGTTGGGGGTAGGGGAAGGGGGGGGAAGTAGGTGGTGGTGGGGGTAGGGGAAGGGGGGAAGTAGGTGGTGGTGGGGGTAGGGGAAGGGGGGAAGTAGGTGGTGGTGGGGGTAGGGGAAGGGGGGAAGTAGGTGGTGGTGGGGGTAGGGGAAGGGGGGAAGTAGGTGGTGGTGGGGGTAGGGGAAGGCGGGAAGTAGGTGGTGGTGGGGGTAAGGGAAGGGGGAAGGTAGGTGGTGGTGGGGTAGGGGAAGGGGGGGAAGTAGGTGGTGGTGGGGGGTAGGGGAAGGCGGGAGTAGGTGGTGGTGGGGGTAAGGGAAGGGGGAAGTAGGTGGTGGTGTTGGGTAGGGAAGGGGGGAAGTAGGTGGTGGTGGGGGTAGGGGAAGGCGGGAAGTAGGTGGTGGTGGGGGTAAGGGAAGGGGGAAGTGGTGGTGGTGGGGTAGGGGAAAGGGGGGAAGTAGGTAGGTGGTGGGGGTTGGGGAAGTGGGGAAAGTAGGTGGTGGCGGGGGTAGGGGAAGGGGGATTAGTAGGTGGGTGGGGGGTAGGGGAAGGGGGGAAGTAGGTGGTGGTGGTGGGGTAGGGGAAGGTGGGGGGGGGAAGTAGGTGGTGGTGGGGGTAGGGGAAGGGGGGAAGTAGGTGGTGGTGGGGGTAGGGGAAGGGGGGAAGTAGGTGGTGGTGGGGTAGGGGAAGGGGGGAATTAGGTGGTGGTGGGGGGTAGGGGAAGGGGGGAAGTAGGTGGTGGTGGGGGTAGGGGAAGGGGGGAAGTAGGTAGTGGTGGGGGTAAGGGAAGGGGGGAAGTAGATGGTGTTGGGGGTAAGGGAAGGGGGGAAGTAGGTGGTGGTGGGGGGGTAGGGGAAGGGGGAAGTAGGTGGTGGTGGGGGTAGGGGAAGGGGGGAAGTAGGTAGTGGTGGGGGTAAGGGAAGGGGGGAGTAGATGTGTGTGGTGGGGTAAGGGAAGGGGGGAAGTAGGTGGTAGTGGGGGTAGGGGAAGGGGGAAGTAGGTGGTGGTGGGGGTAAGGGATGGGGGGAAGTAGGTGGTAGTGGGGGTAGGGGAAGGGGGAAGTAGATGGTGGTGGGGGTAAGGGAAGGGGGGAGTAGGTGGTAGTGGGGGTAGGGGAAGGGGGAGTAGTGGTGGTGGTGGGGGTAGGGGAAGGGGGAAGTAGGTGGTGGTGGGGGTAGGGGAAGGGGGGAAGTAGGTGGTGGTGGGGGTAAGGGAAGGGGGGAAGTAGGTGGTAGTGGGGGTAGGGGAAGGGGGAGTAGATGGTGGTGGGGGTAAGGGAAGGGGGAAGTAGGTGGTTGTGGGGGTAGGGGAAAGGAGGGAAGTAGGTGGTGGTGGGGGTAGGGGAAGGGGGGAAGTAGGTGGTGGTGGGGGTAGGGGAAGGGGGAAGTAGGTGGTGGTGGGGGTAGGGGAAGGGGGGAAGTAGGTGGTGGTGGGGGTAGGGGAAGGGGAAGTAGGTGGTAGTGGGGGGTAGGGGAAGGGGGGAAGTAGGTGGTAGTGGGGGTAGGGGAAGGGGGGAAGTAGGTGGTGGTGGGGGTAGGGGAAGGGGGGAAGTAGGTGGTAGTGGGGGTAGGGGAAGGGGGGAAGTAGGTGGTGGTGGGGGGTAGGGGAAGGGGGGAAGTATGGTGGTGGTGGGGGTGGGGAAGGGGGGAAGTAGGTGGTTGGTGGAGGTAGGGGAAGGGGGAAGGAAATGGAGAGAGAAAGACAAAGGTTTGCCATGCATGTCTCCCCCCCCCCTACTTCACTCTCCATTATTGCCTTCCCCCGACCTCCTCCACCCCTCATCCCCTCCTCTACCCCTTCTACTTCCTCCCCTCCCCTTACTCCCTCTTCCTCTCCCCTTCCCCCTTCCCTTCGTTTATTTTTTTCCTCTTTAAGTTGTGCGTCATGGTCATGTGTTGTCAGTGTTTGCTGCTTTACACACACACCAGGGCCACGAGCTGTGACTCAACCCCTGCAACCACAAGTAGGTGTGTACACACACACACCAGGGCCAGGAGCTGTGACTCAACCCTGCAACCACAAGTAGGTGTGTACACACACACACCAGGGCCAGGAGCTGTGACTCAACCCTGCAACCACAAGTAGGTGTGTACACACACACACCAGGGCCAGGAGCTGTGACTCAACCCTGCAACCCAAATAGGTGTGTACACCACCAGGGCCAGGAGCTGTGACTCAACCCCTGCAACCACAAGTAGGTGTGTACACACACCAGGGCCAGGAGCTGTGACTCAACCCCTGCAACCACAAGTAGGTGTGTACACACACACACCAGGGCCAGGAGCTGTGACTCAACCCCTGCAACCACAAGTAGGTGTGTACACACACACACCAGGGCCAGGAGCTGTGACTCAACCCCTGCAACCACAAGTAGGTGTGTACACACACCACACCAGGGCCAGGAGCTGTGACTCAACCCCTGCAACCACAAGTAGGTGTGTACACACACAGATAGGGCCAGGAGCTGTGACTCAACCCCTGCAACCACAAGTGGTGTGTACACACACACACCAGGGCCAGGAGCTGTGACTCAACCCCTGCAACCACAAGTAGGTGTGTACACACACACACCAGGGCCAGGAGCTGTGACTCAACCCCTGCAACCACAAGTAGGTGTGTACACACACAGACTGGGGCCAGGAGCTGTGACTCAACCCCTGCAACCACAAGTAGGTGTGTACACACACACACCAGGGCCAGGAGCTGTGACTCAAACCACCTGCAACCACAAGTAGGTGTATACACACACACACCAGGGCAGGAGCTGTGACTCAACCCCTGCAACACAAGTAGGTGTGTACAACACAGACTAGGGCGGGAGCTGTGACTCAACCCCTGCAACCACAAATAGGTGTGTACACACCACAGACCAGGGCCAGGAGCTGTGACTCAACCCCTGCAACCACAAATAGGTGTGTACACACACAGACTAGGGCCGGGAGCTGTGACTCAACCCCTGCAACCACAAATAGGTGTGTACACACACAGACCAGGGCCAGGAGCTGTGACTCAACCCCTGCAACCACAAATAGGTGTGTACACACACAGACCAGGGCTGGGAGCTGTGACTCAACCCCTGCAACCACAAATAGGTGTGTACACACACAGACCAGGGCCAGGAGCTGTGACTCAACCCCTGCAACCACTAAATAGGTGTTTTACACACACAGACCGGGCCAGGAGCTGTGACTCAACCCCTGCAACCACAAATAGGTGTGTACACACACAGACCAGGGCCAGGAGCTGTGACTCAACCCCTGCAACCACAAATAGGTGTGTACACACACAGACCAGGGCCGGGAGCTGTGACTCAACCCCTGCAACCACAAATAGGTGTGTACACACACAGACCAGGGCCAGGAGCTGTGACTCAACCCTGCAACCACAAATAGGTGTGTACACACAGACCAGGGCCGGGAGCTGTGACTCAACCCCTGCAACCACAAATAGGTGTGTACACACACAGACCAGGGCCGGGAGCTGTGACTCAACCCCTGCAACCACAAGTAGGTGTGTACACACACAGACCAGGGCCGGGAGCTGTGACTCAACCCCTGCAACCACAAATAGGCGTGTACACACACACACCAGGGCCAGGAGCTGTGACTCAACCCCTGCAACCACAAGTAGGTGTGTACACACACACACCAGGGCCAGGAGCTGTGACTCAACCCTGCAACCACAAGTAGGTGTGTACACACACAGACCAGGGCCCGGAGCTGTGACTCAACCCCTGCAAACCACAAGTAGGTGTGTACATACACAGACCAGGGCCAGGAGCTGTGACTCAACCCCTGCAACCACAAGTAGGTGTGTACATACACAGACCAGGGCCAGGAGCTGTGACTCAACCCCTGCAACCACAAGTAGGTGTGTACACACACAGACCAGGGCCGGGAGCTGTGACTCAACCCCTGCAACCACAAGTAGGTGTGTACACACACAGACCAAAGCTGAAAATTAATTTCAAAATGACAGCATCAAAATCTAAAACATAATAGATACTGTTTACCATCTATCAAAGCTAAGATACTGTTTACCATCTATCAAAGCTAAGATACTGTTTACCATCTATCAAAGCTAAGATACTGTTTACCATCTATCAAAGCTAAGATACTGTTTACAATCTATCAAAGCTAAGATACTGTTTACCATCTATCAAAGCTAAGATATTGATTACCATCTATCAAAGCTAAGATATTGATTACCATCTATCAGAGCTAAGATATTGATTACCATCTATCAGAGCTAAGATATTGATTACCATCTATCAAAGCTAAGATATTGATTACCATCTATCAAACCTAGGATACTGATTACCATCTATCAAAGCTAAGATACTGTTTACCATCTATCAAAGCTAAGATACTGTTTACCATCTGTCAAAGCTAAGATATTGATTACCATCTATCAAAGCTAAGATATTGATTACCATCTATCAGAGCTAAGATATTGATTACCATCTATCAGAGCTAAGATATTGATTACCATCTATCAAAGCTAAGATATTGATTACCATCTATCAAACCTAGGATACTGATTACCATCTATCAAAGCTAAGATACTGTTTACCATCTATCAAAGCTAAAATATTGATTACCATCTATCAGAGCTAAGATATTGATTACCATCTATCAAAGCTAAGATATTGATTACCATCTATCAAAGCTAAGATATTGATTACCATCTATCAAAGCTAAGATATTGATTACCATCTATCAAAGCTAAGATATTTGACTACCATCTATCAAAGCTAAGATATTGATTACCATCTATCAAAGCTAAGATATTGATTACCATCTATCAAAGCTAAGATACTGATTATCATCTATCAAAGCTAAGATATTGATTACCATCTATCAAAGCTAAGATATTGATTACCATCTATCAAAGCTAAGATATTGATTACCATCTATCAAAGCTAAGATATTGATTATCATCTATCAAAGCTAAGATTGATTACCATCTATCAAAGCTAAGATACTGATTATCATCTATCAAAGCTAAGATATTGATTACCATCTATCAAAGCTAAGATACTGTTTACCATCTATCAAAGCTAAGATATTGATTACCATCTATCAAAGCTAAGATACTGTTTACCATCTATCAAAGCTAAGATATTGATTATCATCTATCAAAGCTAAGATACTGTTTACCATCTATCAAAGCTAAGATATTGATTATCATCTATCAAAGCTAAGATTACTGTTTACCCTCATCAAAGCTAAGATATTGATTTACCATCTATTCAAAGCTAAAATACTGTTTACCATCTATCAAAGCTAAGATATTGATTACCATCTATCAAAGCTAAGATACTGATTACCATCTATCAAAGCTAAGAATACTGATTACCACCTATCAAAGCTAAGATTACTGATTACCATTATTCAAAGCTAAGATACTGATTACCACCTATCAAAGCTAAGATTTCTGTTTACCATCTATCAAAGCTAAGATATTGATTACCATCTATCAAAGCTAAGATACTGATTACCACCTATCAAAGCTAAGATACTGATTACCATCTATCAAAGCTAAGATATTGGATTACCATCTATCAAAGCTAAGATATGATTACACCTATCAAAGCTAAGATACTGATTACCACCTATCAAAGCTAAGATACTGTTTACCATCTATCAAAGCTAAGATATTGATTACCATCTATCAAAGCTAAGATACTGATTACCACCTATCAAAGCTAAGATACTGATTACCATCTATCAAAGCTAAGATATTGATTACCATCTATCAAAGCTAAGATATTGATTACCATCTATCAAAGCTAAGATATTGATTATCATCTATCAAAGCTAAGATTGATTACCATCTATCAAAGCTAAGATACTGATTATCATCTATCAAAGCTAAGACATTGATTACCATCTATCAAAGCTAAGATACTGTTTACCATCTATCAAAGCTAAGATATTGATTACCATCTATCAAAAGCTAAGATACTGTTTACCATCTATCAAAGCTAGATATTGATTATCATCTATCAAAGCTAAGATACTGTTTACCATCTATCAAAGCTAAGATATTGATTATCATCTATCAAGCTAAGATATGTTTACCATCTATCAAGCTAAGATATTGATTACCATCTGTCAAGCTAAGATACTGTTTACATCTATCAAAGCTAAGATATTGATTACCATCTATCAAAGCTAAGATACTGATTACCATCTATCAAAGTAAGTACTGATTACCACCTATCAAAGCTAAGATACTGATTACCATCTATCAAAGCTAAGATACTGATTACCACCTATCAAAGCTAAGATACTGTTTACCATCTATCAAAGCTAAGATATTGATTACCATCTATCAAAGCTAAGATACTGATTACCACCTATCAAAGCTAAGATACTGATTACCATCTATCAAAGCTAAGATATTGATTACCATCTATCAAAGCTAAGATACTGATTACCACCTATCAAAGCTAAGATACTGATTACCACCTATCAAAGCTAAGATACTGTTTACCATCTATCAAAGCTAAGATATTGATTACCATCTATCAAAGCTAAGATACTGATTACCATCCTATCAAAGCTAAGATATGATTACCATCTTCAAAGCTAAGATATTGATTACCATCTATCAAAGCTAAGATATTGATTACCATCTATCAAAGCTAAGATATTGATTATCATCTATCAAAGCTAAGATTGATTACCATCTATCAAAGCTAAGATACTGATTATCATCTATCAAAGCTAAGACATTGATTACCATCTATCAAAGCTAAGATACTGTTTACCATCTATCAAAGCTAAGATATTGATTACCATCTATCAAAGCTAAGATACTGTTTACCATCTATCAAAGCTAAGATATTGATTATCATCTATCAAAGCTAAGATACTGTTTACCATCTATCAAAGCTAAGATATTGATTATCATCTATCAAAGCTAAGATACTGTTTACCATCTATCAAAGCTAAGATATTGATTACCATCTGTCAAAGCTAAGATACTGTTTACCATCTATCAAAGCTAAGATATTGATTACCATCTATCAAAGCTAAGATACTGATTACCATCTATCAAAGCTAAGATACTGATTACCACCTATCAAAGCTAAGATACTGATTACCATCTATCAAAGCTAAGATACTGATTACCACCTATCAAAGCTAAGATACTGTTTACCATCTATCAAAGCTAAGATATTGATTACCATCTATCAAAGCTAAGATACTGATTACCACCTATCAAAGCTAAGATTACTGATTACCATCTATCAAAGCTAAGATATGATTACCATCTATCAAAGCTAAGATACTGATTACCACCTATCAAAGCTAAGATACTGATTACCATCTATCAAAGCTAAGATACTGTTTCCATCTATCAAAGCTAAGATATGATTACCATCTATCAAAGCTATAGATACTAATTACCACTATCAAAGCTAAGATACTAATTACCACTTATCAAAGCTAAGATACTAATTACCACCTATCAAAGCTAAGATACTAATTACCACTTATCAAAGCTAAGATACTAATTACCACCTATCAAAGCTAAGATACTAATTACTACTTATCAAAGCTAAGATTCTAATTACCACCTATCAAGCTAAGATACTAATTACCACTTATCAAAGCTAAATAAAATTCCCACCTATAAAAGCTAAGATACTAATTTCCCCCTATCAAAGGCTAAGAATAATTCCCCACCTATAAAGCAAAAGTTCAAATTACCATTATCAAGCTAAGATACAAATTACCACCTATGAAAGCAAAGATACAAATTTTCCCCCTTTATCAAAGTAAGTACAAATTTTACCACCTATCAAAGCAAAGATACAAATTACCACTATCAAAGCAAAGTACAAATTACCACCTATCAAAGCTAAGATATAATTACCACCTATCAAAGCTAAATACTAATTCCACCTATAAGCTAAGATTCTAATTAGCATTTACAAAGCAAGTTAAAATTACCCCCTACAAAGCTAAGATTCTAATTACCAATTATAAAAGCTAAGATATCAAGATCAAAACAACCCTGGGGGGGGGGGAGTTGAATGTTGTTAGGGCTTTCTTGTTGCAATAAACACACAAAAGGGTTGCAATGTTGCAGGAACAAAGGGGATGGTGCAAAAAAGATACCGTCATGTTACCTTTTACATGTGTAGAGCTTTATAAAGTTTTGTTTCACGTGTAGAGCTTTTTCAAGTTTGTTTCACTGTGTAGAGCTTTATAAAAATTATGTTTCACTCTGTGTAGAGCTTTTTCAAGTTAAGTTTACGGTAGGCTTTTCCCGTTATGTTTACTTGTGTTGAGCTTTATGATGTGGGTGGCCTTTCTGTTATGTACAAGGCCAAAATTTTTCAAAAACCCCACTTGGATCCACTTCGAGGACAGGTGAAACAAGCTTTTTTGCACAAGACGGGCAGAAAGCAGCAACTTCACTTGGCTGTACCCTTTTTCCAAAAAATACTCCATTGAGATCATACATACCCCGGGGACTCGAGTATGGAAACCCTTGTACGGATAATGTGTAACGAGTAAAGTCAGTTGATCAAAATGAAAAAGTTTTGGGCCCCCAGATGGCTCCCAAATTCCCTTTTTCCCATTATGTCTCAAAATAAAAAAAGCTTTCAAATGAGTGATGTAGGGAACAGCTTTAGCTTGCCAAAAAAAGTTAGGAATCCCTTTAAACCCGTAAATAGCTGTCAAACATTTCCCCCCGGCCGGGATTGAACCCCCGGGGATAGATTCAAAACTCCCGCCCCTCGCGTTGCCCCTAGACCAGCTAGCCACAATAAGTAAAAGACACGATTGAAACATTTCGATTTCTTAAAATAAAGTTGACGGAGTGAAGGGACTTGAGTAGATTCGTCACGGCCCCGCTAGCTGGAGAAATTCGTCTGTTTAAAAACTTGCATTTTGGTCCAGGGTGCCCGTGCTAACCTTTCTATGGTGTAGAAATAACCCCAGTTTGGGTGAACTTATTTTTGGCTAGTGTCTAGTGGCTAAAGCGAGGGCTGGGTTTTTTAGCTATATGACCGCGGGTAAATCCGGCCGGGGGTTGGTTTGTTTGCAAACGGTCTTACGATTTTTAAGAAATAGCGTCAATAAAACTAGGG
>NC_069484.1:22914760-22947782 GCF_026875155.1 Cherax quadricarinatus
AAACCCAAAAAAAACCTTTGTTAAATGATTTCTAATGTTGAGAGAAGGTAAAAATAGGGAAAAAGTTCAACAAAGAAAGAAGAAAGAGAGACATGAGCCAGGAAAACATGACAGACATGCCAGACAGGTGCCAAAAGTTCCCCGGCATAAATAATGAAAAACTCCTGGAGAAACTTTTGAAGTTAGGTTAGGTTAGTTAGGTTAGGTTAAGTTAGGTTAGGTTAGGTTAGGCTAGGTTAGGTTAAGTTAGGTTAGTTAGGCTAGGTTAAGTTAGGTTAGGTTAAGTTAGGTTAGGTTAAGTTAGGTTAGGTTAGGTTAGGTTAGGTTAGGTTAGGTTAGGTTAGGTTAGGTTAAGTTAGATTAGGTTAGTTAGGTTAGGTTAGGTTAGGTTAAGTTAGGTTAGGTTAGGTTAGGTTAGGTTAGGTTAGGTTAAGTTAGATTAGGTTAGTTAGGTTAGGTTAGTTAGGTTAAGTTAGGTTAGGTTAGGTTAGGTTAGGTTAGGTTAGGTTAAGTTAGGTTAGGTTAGGTTAGGTTAAGTTAGGTTAGTTAGGCTAGGTTAAGTTAGGTTAGGTTAGGTTAGGCTAGGTTAGGTAGGTTAGGTTAAGTTTAGGTTAGTTAGGTTTAGGTTAGGTTAGGTTAGGTTAGGTTAAGTTAGGTTAGGTTAGGTTAGGCTAGGTTAGGTTAAGTTAGGTTAGTTAGGCTAGGTTAAGTTAGGTTAGGTTAGGTTAGGCTAGGTTAGGTTAGGTTAGGTTAAGTTAGGTTAGGTTAAGTTAGGTTAGGTTAAGTTAGGTTAGATTAGGTTAGGCTAAGTTAGGTTAGGTTAGGTTAAGTTAGGTTAGGTTAAGTTAGGTTAGGTTAAGTTAGGTTAGGTTAAGTTAGGTTAGGTTAAGTTAGGTTAGGTTAGTTAGGCTAGGTTAAGTTAGGTTAGGTTAAGTTAGGTTAGGTTAAGTTAAGTTAGGTTACGTGAGGTTAAGTTAGGTTAGGTTAAGTTAGGTTAGGTTAAGTTAGGTTAGGTTAGGTTAGGCTAGGTTGGGTTAGGTTAGGTTAAGTTAGGTTAGGTTAAGTTAGGCTAGGTTAAGTTAGGTTAGGTTACGTTAGGTTAGGTTACGTTAAGTTAGGTTACGTAAGGTTAGGTTAAGTTAGGTTAGGTTAGGTTAGGCTAGGTTGGGTTAGGTTAGGTTAAGTTAGGTTAGGTTAAGTTAGGCTAGGTTAAGTTAGGTTAGTGTTACGTTAGGTTTAGGTTACGTTAAGTTAGGTTACGTAGGTTAGGTTAAGTTAGGCTAGGTTGGGTTAGGCTGGGGTTAGGTTAGGTTAAGTTAGGCTGGGTTTTTAGGTAGGGGTTAGGCTAGGTTAGGGGTTTAAGTTAGGTTTGGTTTGGTTCCTTTAGGCTAGGTTAGGTTAGTTAGGTTGGTTAAGAAAGTTGGTTTAGGTTTATTAGGTTTAGTTAGGAGGTAGTTGGGTTTGGGGGCTGGGTTAGGTGGTAGGTTTTAGGTGGTTGTTGGTTGGCTAGGTTGGTTTTTTGGTAGGTTAGGTTAGGTAGGTTGGGTTAAAGGTTAGCTAGGTTTATTTAAAGGTTTTAGGTTGGTTGGTTGGTATTAGGTTAGGTTAGGCTATGGTTAGGTGGTGGGTTTAGGTTAGGTTAGGTTGGTTAGGTTGGGTAGGTTAGGTAGGTTAGGTTGGTTTAGGTTGTAGGTTAGGAAGGTTAGGTTAAGTTAGGTTGGTTTAGGTGGGGGGTTTTTTTTAGTTAGGATTTGGGTTGGTGGGTGGTTAGGTTTAGGTGTGGGTTGGAAGTTTAGGGTAGGTTAGGTGGTTTGGGTTTAAATTTTGGGAGGTAGGTTGGTTAGTTTGGTTTAAAGTTGGGTTATTTGGTTAGGCGGTTTTTTAAAGGTTTAGGTTAGGTTGGGGTTTTTGGTTGGTGGTTAGGGTTTAGGTATTTTTAGGTTTAGGAAATGGTTAGGTTATTTTTGGGGTTTGGGAGGCTGGGTTGAATGTTTGGTTTTGGTTAGGGGTTGGGTTAGGTTGGTGGTTAGGTTAGGCTGGTTAGGTTGGTTCAGGTTTTGGGTTTTTGGTTAGGTTGGTTAGGTTTTGGTTTATTAGGTTCTGGTTGGGTTAGGTTAGGGTTAGGGGTTTTTTTGTAGCTAGGTTAGTTAGGTTAGGTTTGTTAGGTAGGTTATTTTTTGGGTTTGGCTGGTGGGGGTTTTTTTGGGGGGTTTTGGTTGGTTGGGTTTTGGCTGGTTGGGGGTTAGGTTGGTTGGTGGTGGGGGGTTGGTTTTGGTAAGGTGGTTTGGAGGGGTGGGGGGGGGGGGGGGTTTTGGGGGGGGGGGGGGGGGGGGGGGGGGGGGGGGGGGGTTTTTGGGGGGGGGGGGGGGGGGGGGGGAGGGGGGGGGGGGAAGGGGGTTTGGGGATTTATTTGGGGTATTTGGAAAAAATTTGCAATTAAAATCCCAATTTTTTTAAAATTTTAAAAAAGGTTTTTAAAATTTTTTTTAAATGGGAAATTTCAAGTTATTTTAATTTAGGTTTTATTTTTAAAGGGGGTTTTTAAAAGGGGAGGGGATTTTGGGCATTGGGCATTTGGTTTGGTTAGGGAAGGGGGTTAGGGGGCGGGGGAAAAGGCTATTATTAAAAGGCTGGGGCGGGGGTTTTTGGGTTAGGCTAGGGGTTGGTTTGGCAGAAAGGAGGTTGGGGAGGAGGTTATTGGTTACGGGCTGGCAAGGGGGGGCGCCGGAAAAACAACAAGGCCCTGCGCGGTCATTTTTGAAGCCAAAGAGGACAAACTATGTATTTTAAAAAAAGAAAAATAAATACACAAAATTACAAACAAAACCAACCCAACCATGAACAACACAGGCAAAAACCATGAACAACACATACAAAACAGAAAAAACACAGACACAACACATGACACAACAATGACAAAAACACAAAAAACACAACACAACACAGACACAACACATGCACAAAACAACAACACACAAAAAAACCCACCCCCGCCCCACGCCCCTCCCCATCCCCCCCCCTCCCCCCCCCAACCCCCAAACAAACAAGCAAACACAGAAAAACAAAACTGGCCCAAAACAACAACACAACACATGAACAACACAGAAAACAAAACAAACCCCAAAACGAAAAAACACAGACACAACACACAACACACAACACACGACACACCCCCGACACAAACATAAAACACAAACACAGGACACAAAAAACACCCACAACACAACACACCAAAACACATGACACAACCACAACAAAAACACATGACAAACACACAACACCAAACACCAAACAAACAAAACACCACAAACACAACACACGAACAACAAAATACACAAACACAACACACAAACATGAAAACACACGACCAAACAAAACCGACACAACCAACAAAAACCGACAAAAACACAGAAAAACAACAAAAAGACCCACCATGACAAACCCAGAACAACACGAAAAACCCAAAACACAAAAAAAGCACAACACAGAACAACCCAACAACCAACAAGACACAAACAAAAAAAAACACAAAAACCATGAAACACCCAACACACGACACAACACAAACCACAACCCCAAAAACACTGACAACAAAACAAAACACCCACAACAAAAAATGACAACACACAAAAACAAACCAACACAGGGACAAAACACTGACCAACACACACACAACCTACACAACACAAACAAACAACAACACACAAACTAAAAAAAGACACAACACCCCCGCACAAAAAACAAACCCCAAACACAAACAAAGACACAACCCAAAAAACACAAACACGAAAAAAAGACACAAAAACCCCACAAAACATACAAACAACAACAAAACCAGCCACCCCAACCAAACCAAGACACAAAAAAACCCAACGACACAACAAACACACGACACAACACATGAAAAAACACACAAACACAACACAGACAAAACACACGACACAACACAACACACGACAAACATGACAAACACACAACACAAACACAGGAACAACCCCGACAAAACAACACAACACAACCATGACACAACACACGACACAACACAACCACGAAACACAGACACAACACACAACACCAACAATGACACAACCACGACACAAAACCGACACAACACAACACACACAAACACATGAACAACAACGACACAACGCTGCAACACCCAAACACGACACAACACAAACAGAACAAACACAACAACGACACAACACATGACACAACACACAAAAACAAAACATGACAAACAACGACACAAACACGACACAAACAACACCGACACAGCAACGACACAACACAACACACGACACAACACATGCACAACACAACACACAACACATACAAACACCGACACAAACACGAACAACACAACACACACACAACACCGACAAAAAACACACGAAAAACAACGACACAAAAAACGACACAACACAACACACAAACAACACCAAACACAACAACGCACAAAACAACACACGACACAACACAGGAACAACAAAACACACAACACACACACAACCAGGACACAACACAACACACACACGACCAACACAGACAAACACACAACACACACCAAACAACAACAACACACGACACAACAATGGAAACACACAACACACGACCAACAAACAACACATGACAAAACACACAACACAAAACACACAACACAACACAGGAAACAACACAAACAAACGACACAACAAAACAAACACATGACAAAACACACAAACAACACACAACACATGACACACACACAACACAAACATACAAAACACAAGCCCAAAACAAAACACAACACAAAAAAACAAACAAAACACAAACACAAACACGACACAACAATGAAACACACAACAAAAGACACAACACAACACACCCAAAACCCACTGACACAACACAACACTGCACAAACAACACAACACATGACACAACACCCCACAAAACACATGACACAATAACAACACAACACAGACACAACACCGACAAACACCGAACAAACAACACCGACACAACAAAACACAGACACAACCAGGGCACAAACACGACCAACCATGAAACCCCCAACACACCCCACAACACAACAACGACACAACAAACCACGAACAACACATGACAAACCACAACACCAAAAATGACCAACACCGCCCAAACACACACAACAAAACACACACACACGACACAGCACACGACAAAACCAACACACGACAAACCACACAAAACAAACGAACAACACAACACAAACAAACACAACACAACACAAACACACGACACAACACATGACAACCACAACACACGACAAACACAACACCAACACAACCATGACACAAACAACAATGACACAACAAAACAAAAACACCAACACAACACACAACAAACACACAACACAAACCACAAAACAAAAACACAAAACACACAAACAACACACAATTAACCCACACCAAACAACAATACATGCCAGAACCGCAACAAAACACACGACAAAAACACACAACACAACACAACACAACACACAACACAACACAACACAACACACAACACAACACAACACAACACACAACAACAACACACAACACAACACAACACAACACAACACAACACACAACACACAACACAACACAACACACAACACAACACAACACAATACTGCCTCACAGACAAAGATCCCTCTAGTTAAGATGGAATATATCAGAGAATATTAATTAACTCACAACACAACACAACACACGACACAACACACAACACAACACAACACAACACACAACACAACACAACACAACACAACACAACACAACACAATACTGCCTCACAGACAAAGATCCCTCTAGTTAAGATGGAATATATCAGAGAATATTAATTAACTCACAACACAACACAACACAACACAACACACAAACAACACAACACAACACAACACACAACACACAACACAACACAACACAACACAACACAATACTGCCTCACAGACAAAGTCCCTCTAGTTAAGATGGAATATATCAGAGAATATTAATTAACTCACAACACAAACACACAACACAACACAACACAACACACAACACAACACAACACACAACACAACACAACACACAACACAACACAACACAACACAACACAATACTGCCTCACAGACAAAGGTCCCTCTAGTTAAGATGGAATATATCAGAGAATATTAATTAACTCACAACACAACACACAACACAACACAACACAACACACAACACAACACAACACACAACACAACACAACACACAACACAACACAACACAACACAACACCAATACTGCCTCACAGACAAAGGTCCCTCTAGTTAAGATGGAATATATCAGAGAATATTAATTAACTCACAACACAACACACAACACAACACACAACACAACACAACACAACACAACACAACACAACACACAACACACAACACAACACAACACAACACAACACAACACAACACAACACAATACTGCCTCACAGACAAAGATCCCTCTAGTTAAGATGGAATATATCAGAGAATATTAATTAACTCGAGACAGAAGCTTCTAAAATCCTGACTTGTTGGAACATGTAAGTTTGTCTGACCATTATTAACATTATTTATGTAATTCTCTTTTATCAACACATGTTCCGTCTCCCAGCAAGGCAAAGTAACCAGAATAAGAAGATCCACCTTCACCATCACTCACTCCATCACTGTGTTGCCAGAGTCGCCTCTACACTACACTTCACAAACTGTTAATATTAATACCTCTCCTTAATATTAATTATATGAGTTATTGATGACGATAGCTCTGTATTGTTTGTTGTATTATAGATTATACAATATGCCTACAATACAGTAACTGACTTGTAAAATGGTAATGATGAACTGTTGTGCAGAGATCACTAAGTGGGTGTGTGGGTGGATGGGTGGGTGGGTGAGGATGTGGGTGGATGGGTGGGTTGGTGAGGATGTGGATGGGTGGGTGGGTGAGGATGTGGATGGGTGGGTGGGTGAGGATGTGGATGGGTGGGTGGGTGAGGATGTGGATGGGTGGGTGGGTGAGGATGTGGTGGATAGGTTGGTGGGTGAGGATGTGGGTGGATGGGTGGGTGGGTGGGGATGTGGTTGTATGGGTGGGTGGGTGAGGATGTGGGTGGATGGGTGGGTGGGTGAGGATGTGGGTGTATGGGTGGGTGGGTGAGGATGTGGTTGTATTGGTGAGTGAGGATGTGGGTGTATGGGTGGGTGGGTGAAGATGTGGGTGTATGGGTGGGTGGGTGAGGATGTGGGTGTATGGGTGGGTGGGTGAGGATGTGGGTGTATGGGTGGGTGGGTAAGGATGTGGATGTATGGGTGGGTGGGTGAGGATGTGGCCAGCACCAACTTACACCAACACCAGCTAATACCAACATTAACTTACAACAACACCAGCTAATACCAACATCAACTTACACCAACACCAGCTAATACCAACATCAACTTACAACAACACCAGCTAATACCAACATCAACTTACACCAACACCAGCTAATACCAACATTAACTTACACCAACACCAGCTAATACCAACATCAACTTACACCAACACCAGCTAATACCAACATTAACTTACAACAACACCAGCTAATACCAACATCAACTTACACCAACACCAGCTAATACCAACATTAACTTACACCAACACCAGCTAATACCAACATCAACTTACACCAACACCAGCTAATACCAACATTAACTTACACCAACACCAGCTAATACCAACATCAACTTACACCAACACCAGCTAACACCAACATCCACTTACAACAACACCAGCTAACACCAACATCCACTTACAACAACACCAGCTAACACCAACATCAACTTACAACAACACCAGCTAACACCAACATCAACTTACAACAACACCAGCTAACACCAACATCAACTTACACCAACACCAGCTAACACCCACAGCTCGGGCCCTACCAGCAAGTAATCAAATATTTTTTACCTCCTGGTCATGTCTGCCACTTTTACACCTTCTTCTAGGTAATCTTCACTTCCGCTCTCTCTAACACCTTTTTACCAAGACTTTCTTTCATCACATTCCTTCCCTCTCTCCCTCTCTCTCTCTCAGTCTCTCTCTCTCTCTCTCTCTCTCTCTCTCTCTCTCTCTCTCTCTCTCTCTCTCTCTCTCTCTCTCTCTCTCCCTCTCTCTCCCTCTCTCTCCCTCTCTCTCCCTCTCTCTCCCTCTCTCTTTTTTTTTTTTTTTTACACAGGGTTTGACAAGGTTAAGGATCCCTAGCTTTATTGACAGCTATTTGACTTAAGAAATCGTAATGACACGATTGCAAACAAACCATACCCCCGGCCGGGATTGAACCCGCGGTCATAGAGTCTAAAAACTCCAGCCCGTCGCGTTAGCCACTAGACCAGCTAGCCACAATAAGATTCATCCAACTAGGTATATTTCTACACCATAGAAAGGTTAGCACAGGCACCTCTGTGACCACAAATGCAAGTTTTTACAGACGAATCTCCAGCTAGCGTGGCTGTGACGAACTCTAGCTCAAGTCCCTTCACTGCCGTCAACATGACTTAAGAAATCGTAATGTTTGCAATCGTGTCATTACTTATTGTGGCTAGCTGGTCTAGTGGCTAACGCGACGGGCTGGAGTTTTGAGACTCTATGACCGCGGGTTCAATCCCGGCCGGGGGTATGGTTTGACAGCTATTTACAGGTTAAGGATTCCTAACTTTATTGACAAGCTAAGAGCTGTTACCTACATCAGCTCATTTGAAAGCATTTTTATTGTTATGAGACATACAAGTAGGGAACAGGATGAAGTTGGAGCCATCTGTGGGCCAGCATTTTCATTTGATCAACTGACTTTATCTCGTTGACATCATTATGCTGTACGAATGTGTTCCATACTCGAGTCATCCTGGGTATGTACGATATCAGATGGAGTGATGTTCTGGAGAAGGGTACAGCCAGAGTGAAGTTGCTGCTTTCTGCCCGTCTTGTGGCATAAAAGCTTGTTTCACGCTGTCCTCGAAGTGGATCCAAGTGTGGTATTTTGACAATATTGGCCTTGTACATAACAGTAAGGCCACCCACATCATAAAGTTCTACACAGAGTGAAACATAACTTGATAAAGCTCTACACAGAGTGAAACATAACTTGATAAAGCTCTACACAGAGTGAAACATAACTTGATAAAGCTCTACACAGAGTGAAACATAACTTGATAAAGCTCTACACAGAGTGAAACATAACTTGATAAAGCTCTACACAGAGTGAAACATAACTTTATAAAGCTCTACACAGGGTAACAGGTGAACATGACGGTATCTTCTTGCACCATCACCTTGTTCCTGCAACATTGCAAGCTTCTGATGTGTTGATTGCAACAAGAAAGCCCTAGAGCTATCATTCAACCCCCCCCCCGTGGTTGTTTTGTATCTTGTATATCTTAGCTTTGATAAGTGGTAATTAGTATCTTAGCTTTGATGGGTGGTAATTAGTATCTTAGATTTGGTAGATGGTAATTAGTATCTTAGCTTTGATAAGTGGTAATTAGTATCTTAGCTTTGATAGATGGTAATCAATATCTTAGCTTTGATAGATGGTAATCAGTATCTTAGCTTTGATAGATGGTAATCAATATCTTAGCTCTGATAGATGGTAATCAATATCTTAGCTTTGATAGATGGTAATCAATATCTTAGCTTTGATAGATGGTAATCAGTATCTTAGCTTTGATAGATGGTAATCAAAAATCTTAGCTTTGATAAAATGGTAATCAATATCTTAGCTTTGATAGATGGTAATCAATATCTTAGCTTAGATAGATGGTAATCAATATCTTAGCTTTGATAGATGGTAATCAATATCTTAGCTTTGATAGATGGTAATCAGTATCTTAGCTTTGATAGATTGTAATCAATATCTTAGCTTTGATAGATGGTAATCAATATCTTAGCTTTGATAGATGGTAATCAATATCTTAGCTTAGATGGTAATCAATATCTTAGCTTTGATAGATGGTAATCAATATCTTAGCTTTGATAGATGGTAATCAATATCTTAGCTTTGATAGATGGTAATCAATATCTTAGCTTTGATAGATGGTAATCAATATCTTAGCTTTGATAGATGGTAATCAATATCTTAGCTTTGATAGATGGTAATCAATATCTTAGCTTTGATAGATGGTAATCAATATCTTAGCTTTGATAGATGGTAATCATACTTAGCTTAGATAGATGGTAATCAATATCTTAGCTTTGATAGATGGTAATCAATATCTTAGCTTTGATAGATGGTAATCAATATCTTAGCTTTGATAGATGGTAATCGTATTTAGCTTTGATAGATTGTAATCAAATATCTTAGCTTTGATAGATGGTAATCAATATCTTAGCTTTGATAGATGGTAATCAATATCTTAGCTTAGATGGTAATCAATATCTTAGCTTTGATAGATGGTTAATCAATATCTTAGCTTTGATAGATGGTAATCAATATCTTAGCTTTGATAGATGGTAATCAATATCTTAGCTTTGATAGATGGTAATCAATATCTTAGCTTTGATAGATGGTAATCAATATCTTAGCTTTGATAGATGGTAATCAATATCTTAGCTTTGATAGATGGTAATCAATATCTTAGCTTCGATAGATGGTAAACAGTATCTATTATGTTTTAGATTTTGATGCTGTCATTTTGAAATTAATTTTCAGCTTTGGTCTGTGTGTGTACACACCTATTTGTGGTTGCAGGGGTTGAGTCACAGCTCCCGGCCCTGGTCTGTGTGTGTACACACCTATTTGTGGTTGCAGAGGTTGAGTCACAGCTCCTGGCCCTGGTCTGTGTGTGTGTACACACCTATTTGTGGTTGCAGGGGTTGAGTCACAGCTCCTGGCCCTGGTCTGTGTGTGTACACACCTATTTGTGGTTGCAGGGGTTGAGTCACAGCTCCTGGCCCTGGTCTGTGTGTGTACACACCTATTTGTGGTTGCAGGGGTTGAGTCACAGCTCCTGGCCCTGGTCTGTGTGTGTACACACCTATTTGTGGTTGCAGGGGTTGAGTCACAGCTCCTGGCCCTGGTCTGTGTGTGTACACACCTATTTGTGGTTGCAGGGGTTGAGTCACAGCTCCCCGGCCCTGGTCTGTGTGTGTACACACCTATTTGTGGTTTGCAGGGGTTGAGTCACAGCTCCCGGCCCTGGTCTGTGTGTGTACACACCTATTTGTGGTTGCAGGGGTTGAGTCACAGCTCCTGGCCCTGGTCTGTGTATGTACACACCTACTTGTGTTGCAGGGGTTGAGTCACAGCTCCTGGCCCTGGTCTGTGTATGTTTCACACCTATTTGTGGGTTGCAGGGGTTGAGTCACAGCTCCTGGCCCTGGTGTGTGTGTGTACACACCTATTTGTGGTTGCAGGGGTTGAGTCACAGCTCCTGGCCCTGGTGTGTGTGTGTACACACCTATTTGTGGTTGCAGGGGTTGAGTCACAGCTCCTGGCCCTGGTGTGTGTGGTAAAGCAGCAAACACTGACAACACATGACCATGACGCACAACTTAAAGAGGAAGAAAATAAACGAAGGGAAGGGGGAAGGGGAGAGGAAGAGGGGAGTAAGGGGAGGGGAGGAAGTAGAAGGGGTAGAGGAGGGGATGAGGGGTGGAGGAGGTCGGGGGGAAGGCAATAATGGAGGGGAATTAGGGGGGGGGGGGGACTGCATGGCAAAACCTTTGTCTTCTCTCTCCACCATTTCCTTCCCCCTTCCCTACCCCCACCACACTACTTCCCCCCTGTCCCTACCCCACCACCACCTACTTCCCACCTTCCCCTACCTCACCAACCACTACTTCTCCCGTCCTTACCCCACCACCACCTACTTCCCCCCTTCCCTTACCCCACCACCACCTACTTCCCCCTTCCTTACCCCAACCTACAACAACCTACTTCCCCCTTCCCTACCCCCCACCACCACCTACTTCCCCCCTTCCCCTACCCCACAACAACCTACTTCCCCCCTCCCTACCCCCACCACCCCCTACTGTCCCCTCCTTCCCTACCCCCACTACAACCTACTTCCCCCTTCCCCTACCCCACCACCACCTACTTCCCCCCTTCCCCTACCCCCACCACCACCTACTTCCCCCCTTCCCCTACCCCCACCACCACCTACTTCCCCCTTCCCCTACCCCACCACCACCCTACTTCCCCCCTTCCCTTACCCCCACTACCACCTACTTCCCCCTTCCCCTACCCCCACCACCACCTACTTCCCCTTCCCCTACCCCCACCACCCTACTTCCCCCCTTCCCCTACCCCACCACCACCTACTTCCCTCCTTCCCCTACCCCCACTACCACCTACTTCCCCCCTTCCCCTACCCCACCACCACCTACTTCCCCCCTTCCCTTACCCCCACCACCACCTACTTCCCCCTTCCCCTACCCCACTACCACCTACTTCCCCCCTTCCCCTACCCCACCACCACCTACTTCCCCCTTCCCCTACCCCACCACCACCTACTTCCCCCCTTCCCTTACCCCCCCCACCACCTACTTCCCCCTTCCCCTCCCCCCACTACCACCTACTTCCCCCCTTCCCCTACCCCCACCACCACCTACTTCCCCCTTCCCCTACCCCCACCACCACCTACTTCCGCCCTTCCCTTACCCCCACCACCACCTACTTCCCCCTTCCCCTACCCCACTACCACCTACTTCCCCCCTCCTCCAGAACCAAACATACAACGTTTCACCAGACATGTTAGCTAACACCAAGCAGGGAAACATAGACACTATCGACGTTCTAGCTGCTTAGAGAGCATTCCAGAGGCCAGACACCTCGGTGGTGTCACGTCAGGGTCAGTACCACAGGTCAAACATTACCTGATCAGTACCACAGGTCAAACATTACCTGGCCAGTACCACAGGTCAAACATTACCTGGTCAGTACCACAGGTCAAACATTACCTGGCCAGTACCACAGGTCAAACATTACCTGGTCAGTACCACAGGTCAAACATTACCTGGCCAGTACCACAGGTTAAACATTACCTGATCAGTACCACAGGTCAAACATTACCTGGCCAGTACCACAGGTCAAACATTACCTGGTCAGTACCACAGGTCAAACATTACCTGGCCAGTACCACAGGTTAAACATTACCTGGTCAGTACCACAGGTCAAACATTACCTGGTCAGTACCACAGGTCAAACATTACCTGGTCAGTACCACAGGTCAAACATTACCTGGCCAGTACCACAGGTCAAACATTACCTGGCCAGTACCACAGGTCAAACATTACCTGGCCAGTACCACAGGTCAAACATTACCTGGCCAGTACCACAGGTCAAACATTACCTGGCCAGTACCACAGGTCAAACATTACCTGGTCAGTACCACAGGTCAAACATTACCTGGCCATTACCACAGGTCAAACATTACCTGGTCAGTACCACAGGTCAAACATTACCTGGCCATTACCACAGGTCAAACATTACCTGGTCATTATCACAGGTCAAACATTACCTGGTCAGTACCACAGGTCAAACATTACCTGGTCAGTACCACAGGTCAAACATTACCTGGTCAGTACCACAGGTTAAACATCACCTGGTCAGTACCACAGGTCAAACATCACCTGGTCAGTACCACAGGTCAAACATTACCTGGTCATTACAACAGGTCAAACATCATCTGGTCAGTACCACAGGTCAAACATCATCTGGTCAGTACCACAGGTCAAACATTACCTGGTCAGTACCACAGGTCAAACATTACCTGGTCATTACCACAGGTCAAACATTCTGGTCGTTCCCCACAGGTCAAACATTACCTGGTCATTACCACAGGTCAAAACATTACCTGGTCAGTACCACAGGTCAAACCATTCCTGGTCATTTACCACGGTTTAACATTACCTGGTCAGTACCACAGGTAAAAACATTACCTGGTCAGTCCCACAGGTCAAACATTACCTGGTCATTTACCACAGGTTAAACACACTGGTCAGTACCACAGGTTCAAACATCACCTGGTCATTTCCACAGGTCAAACATTACCTGGTCAGTACCACAGGTCAAACATTACCTGGCCAGTACCACAGGTCAAACTTTACATGGTCTTTCACAGGTCAAACATCACCTGGTCAGTACCCAGGTCAAATTACCGGGTTTCAGTACCACAGGTTAAACATTACCTGGTCATTACCACGGTCAAACATTACCTGGGTCAGTACCACAGGTTTCAAACATTACCTGGTCTTTTTCCACAGGTCAAACATTACCGGGGTCATTACCACAGGTCAAACATTACCGGGTTTCAGTCCCAAACAGGTCAAACTTTAAACCTGGTCATTTACCACAGGTCAAACATTACCTGGTCATTACCACAGGTCAAACATTACCTGGGTCATTACCACAAGTCAAAACATTTACTGGTCAATACCACAGGTCAAACATCATGGTCAGTACCACAGGTCAACATTCCCTGGCCCAGTCCACAGGTCAAACATTACCTGGTCATTACCACAGGTCAAACATTACCTGGTCATTACCAAGGTCATAACATCCCCTGGTCATTACCACAGGTCAAGCATTACCTGATCATTACCACAGGTTTCAAACATCACCTGGTCATTACCACAGGTCAACATCACCTCGTCGTACCACAGGTCAAACATTACAGGGGTTTCGTTCCCACAGGTCAAACATTACATGGTCATTACCACAGGTCAAACATTACCTGATCATTTCCACAGGTTAAAATTACCTGGTCATTCCCAAAACGTCAAACATTACCAGTCAGTACCACAGGTCAAAAAATTACCTGGTCATTACCACAGGTCAAACATCACATGGTCAGTACCACAGGTCAAACATTACCTGGTCATTACCACAGGTAAAACATTACCTGGTCTACCACAGGTTAAACATTACCTGGTCATTACCACAGGTTAAACATCACCTGGTCATTACCACAGGTCAAACATTACCTGGTCATTACCACAGGTCAAATATTACCTGGTCATTACCAAAGGTCAAATATTACCTGGTCATTACCACAGGTTTAAAAATCACCTGGTCATTACCATAGGTCAAAACTCCCCTGGTATTATCACAGGTCAAACATTACCTGGTCATTACCACAGGTCAAAAATCACCTGGTCATTACCACAGGTCAAACATTACCTGGTCATTACCACAGGTTAAACATTACCTGGTCATTACCACAGGTTAAACATCACCTGGTCATTACCACAGGTCAAACATTACCTGGTGATTACCACAGGTCAAACATCACCTGGTCAGTACCACAGGTCAAACATTACCTGGTCAGTACCACAGGTCAAACATTACCTGGTCATTACCACAGGTCAAACTTTTCCCTGGTTATTACCACAGGTTAAAATTACCTGGTCATTACCACAGGTTAAACATCCCTGGTCATTCCACAGGTCAAAGTTACCTGGTCATTACCAAAAGGTCAAATATTACCTGGTCATTACCACGGGGTTTAAACATTCACCTGGTCATTACCACAGGTCAACCTCACTGGTCAGTACCAAGGTCAAACATTCCCTGGTCATTACCACAGGTCAAACTTACTGGTCATTACCACAGGTCAAACATTACCTGGTCATTCCCAACGGTTAATATTACCTGGTCATTACCAAAACGTCAAACATTACCTGATCATTACCACGGTTAAACTTACCTGGTCTTTCCCACAGGTCAAACATTACCTGGTCAGACCACAGGTCAAACTTTACCTGGTCATCACCACGGGTTTCAAACTTCACCTGGTCTTTACCACAGGTTAAACATTCCCTGGTCATTACCAAACGTAAATTACCGGGTTTCATTACCACAGGTCAAACATTTACCTGGTCATTACCACAGGTCAAACTTACCTGGTCATTACCACAGGTTAACATTACCTGGTCATTTACCACAGGTCAAACATTGCCTGGTCTTTTACCAAGGTCAAACATTACCTGGTCATTACCACAGGTCAAACTTTACCTGGTCAGAAACCAAGGTCAAACATTACGGGTCATTACACAGGTCAAACATTACCTGGTATTACCACAGGTCAAACATTACCTGGTCAGTACCACAGGTCAAACATTACCTGGTCATTACCACAGGTCAACATTACTGGTTTTTACCACAGGTCAAACATTACCTGGCCCAGTACCACAGGTCAAACATTACCTGGTCATCACCACAGGTCAAACATCCCTGGTCATTCCCACAGGTTAAAATTACCTGGTCATTACACAGGTCAAACATTACCGGGGTCATTACCACGGGGTAACATTACCTGGTCATTACCACAGGTCAAACATTGCCTGGGTCATTACCACAGGTCAACATTCCCTGGTCATTACCACAGGTAAAACATTCCCCTGGTCGTACACAGGTCAAACATTACTGGTCATTACCACAGGTCAAAAATCCTGGTCATTACCACAGGTCAAACATTACCTGGTCAGTACCACAGGTCAAACATTCCCTGGTCTTTTACAAGGGCCCAACATTCCCTGGTTTTTACCACAGGTCAAACATTCCCCTGGTCAGTACCACAGGTCAAAACTTACCTGGTCATCACCACAGGTCAAACATCACCTGGTCATTACCACAGGTTAAACTTTCCCTGGTCATTACCAAAGTCAAACATTACCTGGTCATTACCACAGGTCAAACATTCCCTGGGTCATTACCCCAGGTCAACATTACCTGGTAAATTACCACAGGTTAAAATTACTGGTCATTTCCCACAGGTCAAACATTCCCTGGTTTTTACCACAGGTCAACATTTGGTGGACTCAACAAAGCCCATCAAGTTTTACCAACATAACAAAGACCCATCAAGTGTACCAACATAACAAGACCCATCAAGGTCCCAACATAACAAAGCCATCAAGTGTACCAAATAACAAAGACCCATCAAGTGTCCAAACATAACAAAGCCCCATCAAGTGTACCAACTAACAAAGACCCATTCAAGTGTACCAACATAAAAAAGGCCCATCAAGTGTCCCAACATAACAAAGACCCATCAAGTGTACCAACATAACAAAGACCCATCAAGTGTACCAACAAACAAAGACCCATCAGTGTACCAACATAAAAAAGGGCCCCATCAAGTGTACCAACATAACAAAGACCCATAAAGTGTACCAACAAAAACAAAGACCCATCAAGTGTACCAACATAACAAAGACCATCAAGTGTACCAACATAACAAAGACCCATAAAGGGTGTACCACATAACAAAGACCATCAAGTGTCCAACATAACAAAAAGACCCATCAAGTGTACCAACATAACAAAGGCCCATCAGTGTACCAACATAACAAAGACCCATCAAGTGTACCACATAGGAAAACAAAGGGACCCATCAGTGTACCAACTTTACAAAGACCCATAAGTGTACCAACATAGAAAAACAAAGACCCATCAAGTGTACCAACATAACAACGCCCCCAATAAAGTGTCCCCAAACATAACAAAGACCCATCAAGTGTACCAACATAACAAAGACCATCAAGTGTCCCAAACATAACAAAGACCCATCAAGTGTACCAAACCATGAAAAACAAAGACCCATCAAGTGTACCAACATAATCAACGACCCATCAAGTGTACCAACATAACAAAGACCCATCAAGTGTACCAACATAACAAAGACCCTCAAGTGTACCAACATAACAAAGACCCATCGAAGAGTACCACATACAAAGAACCCAACAATTTACCAACATAACAAAGACCCATCCAAGTGACCAACATAACAAAGACCCCATCAAGTGTTCACCAACATAACAAAGGGCCCTCAAGATGTACCAACATCACAAAGACCCATCAAGTGTACCAACATAGACAAAAGCTCTTAACAACCTTCAGATTCTCCAACAAACAATTTATCTGTTATACCAACACATAAGTTCCGATCACAGCTACAACACACTGCTCTCAACTATAATACCAATGGTATACATTGTGAAATACCGTGTTAAACCTGTGATATATCCTGTGGTATACATGTGATATACCTATGGCATGCCTGTGATATACCTAGGTATACCGTGATAAACTATGGTTATACGCTGTGAATACCCTGTGGTATACACTGTGATTACCATGGCATACCTGTGATATACCTATGGTATACTTGTGATATCCCTGTGGTATACAGCCAGTTAATATACCTGTGGTATACCTTAGATATACCTGGAGGTATACCTGTGATATAACCTATGGCATACCTGTGAAAGACCCCATGGGTATACATGTGATATACCTGGTGGTATACAACCTGTGCTATACCTGTGGTATACCATTTGATATACAAAGTCATACCTGTGTTATACCAATGGTATACCTGTTATATACCTAAGGTTATACCTTTATATACCCTGTGATATACTTGTTATGATAACCTATGGTATACTGAGATATACCAAAGGTATACCAAGGATATAACCATCGTGTATATACTTGTGATATCCCTGAGGAACCTGTGGTATACCTGTGTAATACCTTGATATACCTGTGGTAAACCTGTGATATACCTATTTAAAACCTTTGAAATATACCTATGTGTAATACCTGTGAAAGTACCTGTGATATACCTGTGGTATAACCTTGTAACCTGTGTAATACCTAGATATACCTATGGAATAATATACCAGAGAAAACCCTGTGATATACTTTAGATATACCTTTGGTAATACAATTGTATACCTGAGGTATACCGTGATATACATGTGGTATAACCTGTGATATACCTATGGTACTACCTCTGTTGAAATACCTGTTATATACCTGTGTTATACCTTGTTATATACCTGTTGTATACCTGTGATATTACCTATGGTATACTTGTGATAACCTAAGTTATACCTGTGATAAACAATGTTATACCCTGTGATAATACCTATGGTAAACCTGTGATATACCTATTGTAAACCCTTGGTATACTGTGATAAAACCAGTTTGAATACCTGTAGTAAACCAGAGATATACCTGTGGTAACCAGTGGGGGGGGGGGATATACCTGTGATATACCTCTGAGGTTAAACACCATTTGGTGTGAAGGTAACAAGGGTATCTCAGGTTGTGTACCGATTACAAGATATACCTGTGTTTATACTGTGATATACAAGTGATATACCAAGGGATGTTAAACTAGGCCCAGTGGTGAGAGGTGGTACACAAGTTTATCAAAGGTGTGGTACAGGTTGTACAAAAATACCTGTGATATACCTGTGGAATACCTGTGATACCTCTGAGGTTATAACAATCTATGTGTGAGGAGGGAAACAAGGGTTATCTAAGTGTGTACAGGTTGTACAAGATATAACTGTGATATACCGTTTGTATCCTGAGATAAACCTCTGAGTGGTTATCCTAGCCATGTTGTGTGAGGGATAACCAGGGTATCTAAGGTTGATACAGGATGTTACAAGATAATAACTTGTGATATACCTGTGGAATACCTGTTATAAACCTCTGAGTTTTATACTCGGTGGCCATGTGGTGTGAGGGTAACAAGGTGTTATCTACTGTGTGTACAGAGGTTTGTACAAGATATAACTGTGATATACCTGAGGATACCATTGAAATACCTCTGAGGGTTATACTAGCCATGTGGGTGTTGAGGGTAACCAAGGTATCTAAGTGTTCCAGTTGTACAAGATATAACTGTGATAAACCTGTGAAACCTGTGATATACCTCTGAGGGTTTATACATCCAAGTGGTGACTGAGGGTAACAATGTTAAATCAAAGAGTGTACAGGTTGTACCAAGATATAACTTTTTGTTGAAATACCTGTGGTTATACCGGTGATATACCTCTTAGGGTTATACTAGCCAGTGGTGTGAGGGTAACAAGTGGTAATCTACGGTAGTTTACAGGTTTTACAAGATATACCTTGAAATACTGTTGAGTTATACCAGTGAGTATACCTGAGGATTATCCTTAAGCCATGTGAGTGAGTGTACAAGGGTATCCCTAAGGTGTGTACATGTGTTACAAGATAATACCTGTGATATAACCTGTGTTATACCTGTGATATACCAGTGTGTATACCTGTGATATACCTCACATGAGGGTTTACAAGCCAGTGTAGAGTGAGGGAACAGGGTATCTAAGGTGAATCGATACAGGTTGTACAAGACTATACCTATGATATAACAGATTAATACCTGTGAGCAACGAACCCCAGTGGTATAACTGTGATATACCTCATAGGTGATAAACAAGTCCAGTGTCTGTTTTAGGTACCAAGTGTATCAATAGTTTTTAACATTATGAACAATGATAAACCTGTGATATACCTGAGATATACGCGGTGAAATACCGTGATAAACCACTGAGGTATGATACAAGCCAAGAGTGTGAGTGTCACCAATGGTATCTAAGGTGTTACCATAGTACAAGAATATACCTGTTAAATACCTTTGATATACAGTGGTATACCTGTGATATACCTCCTGAGGGTTATACTAGCCAAGTAGTTTTAGGTAACAAGGTATCTAAGGGTGTACAAGATATACCTGTGATATACCCTGTGATAACCAGTGGTCATACCAGTGAAAAATCCTCTGAGGGTTATACTAGCCCATGTGAGTTGAGGTAACAAGGGTACTAAGTGTGTACAGTTAGTACAATAAAAACCAGTGAAATACCTGTTGTATACTGCGCTGTGGTATACTGTGCTAAACTCCTGAGGTTATACTAGCCATGTGTGTTGAGGTCACAAGGTATCTAAGGTGTGTACATACAGGTTGTACAAGATATACCTGGTGATATAACTGTGGTATACCAGTGGTATACCGTGATAATACCCACATAGGGTAATACAAGCCATGTGGTGTGATGTAAAACAAGGGAATCTAAGGTGTGTACAGGTTGTACAAATTACCTGTGAACTACCTGTGGTATACCTGTTGTATACCTGAGAAAAACCACATGGATGGTTATACAATGCCAAGTGGTGTGAGGGAAACAAGGTTATCTAAGTGTGTACAGGTGTACTAGATATACCTGTGATATACCTGTGGTATACCTGTTGAGTATACCTGTGAATAAACTCTGAGGGTTATACTATCCATGTGGATATGAGGTAACAGGTACTCTAAGTTGGTACAGGTTGTACAAGATATACCGGTTATATACAGTGATATACCTGAGGAATACCTGATGTATATACCTCTGAGGGTTTATACTAGCCATGTGGGTGTAGGGTAACCAGGGGTACTAAGGTGTGTACAAGGTATACAAGAATACTGTTATATACCTGTGGTAAACCTGTTGTATACCTGTAATATCCTCCTGAGGGTTATACTAGCCATGTGGAGTTGAGTGGAAACAAGGGTATCTAAGTGTGAACAGGTTGTACAAGATAATCATCATAAATAACTTCAAGTGATGGCTTGCCTGCTACTTCTCTTCTATTATTACTATCACCATTACTAATATTACTACCATTACTATTACTAACCACTAACCTATTACTATTCTTACACTACAACTGCTACCATTACTATTAAATTTACATAAGTATCACTCCTAACCAATATTCCTACTATTAAATAATACTATTAATACTATTACACTGACCACTGGCTGCTACATACTACTGCTACACAAATTAACAGCTAATACAATTACTACTACTTACTTACTGCATTAACTACTACTAAATAATACTATAATACTATTACTACATACCACTGCTAGTCTACAACTACTGCTACTAACAATTACTGCAATTACAATTACTACAACTAATGCATTACTACTACTAAATTAATACTATTAATACATTACTAACTAACCACAGCCTGCTAAAACTACTGCTACAACAATTAACTACTACAACGTGCATTACTACTACTCCTATAACTAGGAAACAATACTATTATACTACTATTGCTATTCAATTCCATTGACTACAAATAAAAATTATAAATGCTGGGACTAATATCCACTGGTGAAGTGTAAACATTGGGTTTCTGGGCCAGCAATCACTCTACAAAACACTCAAGAGCTTCAATCAAAGCTTGATAAAGCTCTACAAAAAGCGAAACGTACGTCTTCCTTAGAGCTTATTTCCAGCACTCTGTTTCTGTTCTTCCCTATTGTGTTGGGTCAGAAGGCCATTTAGATGCAAGTAGGCCTTTTAAAAACCACAAAAGCATGTGAAACACCGTAAAAATTGTTGGTCGGCCTAGCTGTTCTCCCTTTCTTATCTCCAGCCAGAGTATTGTGGCTAGTCCTTCCCTTTCCCCAACCTTCAGTCCCCCCCTCCTTACTTCCTTCCTCCCCCCTTCACCACCCCTCATGTCGTAACTTACACGCCCCCCCCCTCGACAACCACCCCAAAGATCTCTCCTCAGCTGAATCAGCCTTTTTAATTTAAACACCCCCTTCAATCCATCCTCTAATCCTCCACATCTTCTTCCTCTATTCCTCCACTCCTCCTTCCTCCAACATTCCATAAATTATCTAAATATATTATATAGTATATATATATATAAATATATATATATATAATATAAATAAAATAAATATATATATACATAAAATAAATATATATATATACGTTTGTGTGTGTTGTACTCACCAATTTGTGGTTGAGGGTTCGATCTTATCTCCTGGCCGCCGCCTATCACTGATTGCTACTAGGTCCTCTCTCTCCCTGCTCCATGAGTTTATCAAACCTCTGTCTTACACTATGTAATGGTCCCTTCTCCACTATAGTCCCACTTTCTATCATTCACGGCCTGCCACTCTATGACTGAAGAAATCAATCCTAACATCCCTTTGACTCATCTGAGTCTTCAACTTCCCAATTGGTGACCTCTTGTTTCTGTGGTCCCAATCTCTGAACAACCCGACTTTGTCCACCTTGTCTATTCCGCGCAGTATTTTAAATGTCTTTATCATGGCTCCCCTGACCATTCCTGCCACCAGTGTCCGTCAGGCCGATTTCCCTTAACCATTCTTCAAAGGACAATTCCCCTTAAGGCTCGGAACTAACCTTGTCGGCAAACCTTTGCACTTTCTCCTAATTTCTTGAAGTTTGCATGATCAAGTAGAGGGTTCAAACTGGTGCAGCATACTCCAGTATGTGGCCTGACGTACAACGGTGTACAGTGTCTTGAACGATTCCTTACTAAGTATTGGAAAGCTGTTACTCAACCGGGAGCTCAGCTATTTTGCCTATGTCGCCCATATTCCTGCAGCATTTACCTGTTGTGTGTGCTTCCGGAACATGCTAGTGTTATACTCACCCCAAGATCTTTCTACATGACGAGGTTTGCAGTCTTTGGCCACCTAGCCTAAACTCCGTCAGCGGTCCTTCTGTGACCTTCCCCCGATCTTCATGAACTTTTGCATCTGGCAGGGTAAATACGAGAAGCCATTTGCTGGACCAGGTGTCCAGTCTGTCCAGGTCTCATTAAGTCCTGCATGGTCCTCATATGATTTAATTCTCCTCATAAACTTCACATCTTCTCCCAACGAGGGACACTTTCTGAGACTAACCCTTCCATCATGTCGCTCACATATACCAAAAATAGCACTTGTCATAGAACCGACCCCTGTGGGAACCCCCGCTCTCACAGGTTCCCACTGTGATACCGTCATCGCGTACCAGACTCGTTGTTGCCTCCCTGTCAGTATTCTCTGATCCATAGCGTTGCTCTTCCTGTTAATATTCATCCTGATCCTTAGCTACTGCAAACTAATCTCTTGGTGGAACTGTAGTCAAAGCTTCTTGCAGTCCAAGATGTATTCAATCAAGCCCACCCCTCTCTCTCGTGTTCTTACTTTCTGTTACTTTTAACATAAAACTCCAGAAGGTTTGTGACACAGGATTTGCCGTTCCATGAATCTGTGCTGGTTGGCGTTTTATACTCTGTTTCCGTTCCAGGTGCTTCCCCCCTCTCCTCCTGATAATCTGTCAGCCATAACTTTGATACTATACACGTCATGACACAGGTCTATAGTTTAGTGCCTCTTATCTGTTTTCCTTTTTTAAAAAAGGCATTTACAAAATGGAACAACTTTGCCGTTTTTCCATACGCTCAGGAAGTTGCCCCGGTTTTCCATGGACTGTTGAAGATTTGGAGTAAGAGGCACACACATTATATCCGCTCCCTCTCTAAGGACCCACGGGGAGATTTGTCCGTTCCCCAATGCCCTTGATGTAACGATGTACCCTTACAGCAGCTTCCTCACCTCCTCCCCAATTTGTATGTATGTCATATTACTCCACCACTAGTTGGTATATTCCCTTGCAGGTGTCCCCCCTCTGTTTCTGACCCACCGTTGCCTACCTGGTCTCACTTTAAATACTTTCCTTAATCTAATATTGAGGCTCCTCACATACATCTGACACGTTTCTGTTAGTTCCCCACCTTCTTTCCTCACCTTAACATCACCTGGTCTTTGACTGTTGTCTTCCTCCTAATGTGGCTATACAGCAGTTTTTCGTCAGACTTGAGCTATCGATGCTATGTCCCGTCTCGTAAACTGTACCTGGCCCTCCCTCCTATCTGTGCATACTTTTTCTGGCTCTTCTACTAATCTCCTTATTTACCTGGTCCTTTCCTCCTGTGAACCTATATCCATACTCAGGTGCACTTAGTTTTTGCCTCCCTACAACTTCCGGGTAAACCAATGACTTTCGATTTCGTCCTTCCTTATTAATTCTGTTTCCCTTGGGAACAAACCTTTCCATCTGCCCTTCTGCCTCCTTGCAACTTTGTGTAACAAATTTCCATCATATCTCGTTTACTGATTATTCCTACCATTTCTCTGTCCCACAGGAACCTCATGCAGGAAGTTTCTCATACATGTTTATTCCCCCCCCTTTTAAATTATGCTTTTTCCATTCAATTCCTGTTACCATCTCCACATTGTAGCTCTTACAAAAAAATCAAAACTCAGAACGCACGTGTATCAGCTAGCTCCAAGGGGCCCTCTCGTAAATAATACTTCTCAATGACTGAACTGCTCAGGGTGAACACAATAACCAAGTCTTGCTGGCTTCCTCCTTCCCCCCTCTCTCTCTTGTATTGTCCCTGACACGTTTAATGCGTGTGAGTGTCTGTTAATTACCATTTTGCTAGGCCCATTTTGATTAGCCACTAGGCCCTGTTGTATATGAGTAAAGTGTGTGTGTGTGTATGGTGTATGTGTGTGATTGTTTGTGTTTGTGTGTGTGTTTGTGTATGAGTGGTGTGTGTGTGGTCCGAATAGTAAAAACTTGCGATACTGGCTTAAATAGCAACGCTTTTCTTGTGCGATAAGGCAATGCAAAAAATTGTGTATGTAATCAATTAGCAACAATCATTCTGACCCAAACGAAAAAAACTATTTCATTGTGTTTTGTTTATTATATAACAATCACTTTATGATAATATATATAAATAAATAATATATATATATATATATATATATATATATATATATATTATATATATAAATATAAATATATAATATTATATATATATGCAATAAAACACAGTAAACAGGTGATTTCAAATATTGCAAAACAACCACTCTAAAAATAGAGAAATTCCAAGCGCTTTCGTGACTACTCACATTATCAAGGAACAATGAAAGTGAATCCCCAATGTAATCTATATACGGGGTGTCGGCCTGCACCGGACACTAACAGATTCCCACAACGGTTAAAACACCTGACGCCGCCGACCCAACTTGCAAATTTCCTTTGCAAAACTCAACGCCCCAAGCTATTTATTTGTCCGTGTATTATTAAATCTACCCATATATTCTATAAATTATAAATGGAACTAATTTATATACACCAAAGGAAATATTCAAATTATGTCAAAACTAGCTTTTATGAAACAAGAAATTTCAATATATATCCTGTCGACCATGGACTTGTCTTGATACCCTATCTCAACTTTTGAAAATCAATTGGATGTTTAAAATCTCTTACAAGAATAAATCTAGCATTGTGAATCTTGACCGTTCTAATGCGTATATTTATGTTGTTTTAATCTTAGTTCTAGATTTTTTACCAGTTTTGACCGTAATACCCTTTATCGCAAATTTACAAGGAATCTTATAGAAACACATATACCTCAACGCACCACTCAACTTATTTTTTCCTCATCAGTTTCTATGAGTTAACCTCTTCCTTCATAAATACCATCCGCCGACACGTCCAACTCCCAAGTATCTGAAAACATTCACTTCTTTCCATACTCCTCCTCCCCAATTTGGATCATCCAATTTTTCCATTTATCTAAATCATTTTGATACCCTCAGTCACCTTAACTCATTTCTATGTTCCTTTCAACTTTCTACTTTTACACACATTCCTCAAACTCATATCCCTAACCTTTTTATTCAATTTTATTCTTTAGAATCTCCCCATAAGCACAGTAACAACACAAAAGTAACTGTGCCAATTCCCAATTAGAATTGATTCCCCATAGATTTAAATTCCAACCCCTCTCCCAAACACCCTAGCATTACTTCCTATACACAACCCCAATAAAAATATATTAAACAAACCATGGTGACGTTACACACCCTGCCTATTACCTACTTTTACCGTTAAGTATTCTCCTCGCTTCTACACACCCTAACCTGATCCTCACTAACCCATAAAAACCTTAACAGCATTTAGTAACTTACCAACCAATTCCATATACATGCAACAACTGCCACATTGCTCCTTCAATTCCACCTATCAATATGCCTTTTCTAAATCCATAAATTCAATAAAACACTTCCACTACCTTTTTATCTAAATACCTGTTCACACATATATGCTTCAATGTACGACACTGAGAACTAATCACGACCACCATTCAATATATAAATATATATATATAATATATTATAAATATATAAAAATATATATGCAATAAAGATCACAAAGTAAAACATGTGATGTCAGAATATGCAAAACAACCACTCTGAAAGAATATAGAAAAACCAAGCGCATTCGTGTACTAACTCACATTATCAAGGACATGATAATGTGAGAAGTCACGAAATAGCGCTTGGAATTACTCTATTCTTTCAGATGGTGTTTAGCATTAATAAATAAAAATATATGAAATATATATAATATAATATATATAATAAATATATATATATAAATATATATATATATATATATATAAATATATATATATAAACACAGGGAACACACGTGCTGTTACGCCCACATATTGTTTAGTGTTTAATATTAAAAAAAGTCCTCTTACTGTATGGTGACACTGGTCATGACTTCATGGGTGACACTGTCATGACCTGCATTGGACAATGTCATACTCAAGGACACTTGTCAAACTGAAGATTGGTGACACTGTCATGACTGTAAGGAGACACTGTCATGACTGATGGTTGAACAACTGTCATGACTTTATGGTGACACAGTGTCATGACTGTGCCATGGATGACAACTGTCATGACTGTATGTGACACTGTCATGACTGTAAGGTTTACCTTGTCATGACTGTGTAAGTGTGACACTGTCATGACTGTATGGTAACACAGTGTCATGACATTAAAGGTGACACTGTCATGACTGCATGGTGACCATACTGAGACATGACTGATGGATTACACTTACATTGACAGTATGGTGTGTAACCACTGTCATGACTGTATGGAGACACTGTCATGACTGTATGGTAACACTTTCGAATAACTGTAATTGTTGACACCTGTCATGACTGAAACTGAGGACACTGTCATGACTTATATGTTAGACACTGACATAACTTTATTAGAAACAGACATGACTGTATGGTACACTGTCATGACAGAAAGTTGACAACCTGTCCTTACAGTATGGAAACAACTATCATGAAATTACAACTGGTGACACATAGATTTGTATGGTTGATACTGTCAAGACTTAATTGATGGACACGTCCATGACTGTAATGTGATCACATGTCATGACGGTATGGAGTACAACAGTACATACTGTAAGGTGATCACTGTCCAAGACCGTAAGTGTGAGCACTGTCATCCGAAAGGTGACACTTGATTGTAATGGTTGGACACTGTCATGAGTGAATGGTGACAACTGGGTGTGGTGTTCGAGGTTGTGGGTGACGTGGTGCGTGTGGGTTTGGTGTGGGAGGTGGTGAGGGTGGTGGGAGTGACTGTGGGGGTGGGGAGGTGGTGGAGTTGGAGAGGGTGTGGGATGGTGAGGGTGGAGGTTGTGAGTCTGGGGTGGTGGAGTTGAGTGTGTGGGGTGGTGGTGGTGGTGGTGAGTGAGGGTTGGGTTGGTGAGTGTGGGGGTGGAGGCAGAATGTGAGTGTGGGGGTGGTGAGGTTGTGAGTGTGGGGGAGGTGTAGTGTGGAGAGTCTGTGGGGATGGTGGAGTGTGGTGGGGGTGGTGAGTGAGTGGGTTGAGTGGTGGAGGGATGGGGGGGTGGGTGGAGTTGGGTGAGGGTGGGGGAGGTGAGTGTGTGGGGTGGTGGCGATGGTGATTGTGGTGGTGGTGGAGTTTGTGAGTGAGGGGTGGTGTAGGCGTGAGAGTGTAGGGGATGGAAGGAGGTGTTTGTGGGTGGTGGTGGTGGTTTAGGGTGGGGGTGGGTGAGTTGTGGGGGGGTAGAGGTTGTGAGGTGGGGGTGGTAAGGTTTGTGTGGTTGGGGTTGGATTGGGCGGCAACGCGACAAATAACTTCCTGCAGCCACCAACCAACTACCATTACCTACCCCCCACCAAACTAACCTCCCTCAACCCAAGGACACAACGACTCCCTAACCCCAGACACCACGAGTCCCTCACTCCATAACACCACTACCTCCCTCACCCCAGACACCACGGACTCCCTAGCCCCAGACACCACGAGTCCCCTCACCCCAGACACCACAAGACTCCCTCACGCCCATACACCACGACTCCCTCACCAGTACACCACGACTCCTTCACCCCAGACACCACGACTCCCTTCACCCCAGACAACCACGACTCACTCACCCCAACACACACGACTCCTTCACCCCAGACACCCGACTCCTCACCCCAGACACACGTCTCCCTCACACCCCGACGACCACGACACCGTCACCCCCAGGACACCACGAACCTCCTCACCCCAGACACCACGACTCCTTCACCCACACACCCCGACTCCCTCCCCCCAACACCACGACTCACTTCACCCCCATACTACCACGACACCCACCCCCAGACAACCTCCGACTCCTTCACCCCAGACACCACTCTTCCTTCACTCCCAGACACCACGACTCCCTCACCCCAGACACCACTCTCTCCCTCACCCCAGACACCACGACTCCGTCAACCCCAGACACCACGACTTCCCTCACCCCATACACCACTACACCATCACCCCACACACCCACGACTCCCTCACATCCCAGACCAACCACACTCCCTCACCCCACACACCCGAACTTCCCCTCACCCCATACAACCACGACTCCGCTAACCCCCAATACCAGACACCACGAGTCCCTCAACCCAGACACCACGACTCCCACACCCCACACCCCACGCCTCCCACACCAGCCCCGACAGCCACACTCCCTCACACCACACACCCACGTCTCCCTCACCCCAGACACCACGACTCCCTCACCCCAGACCACCACCCCCCCACACCCCAGACAACCACGTCTCCCCCACCCCAGACACCACTTCACCCCCAACCCCAGACACCACGTCTCCCCCACACCCAGAACACCACCAAATCCCCACCCGCCCCAGAAACACCACAAATCCCCCCCCCAACGCCATACACCACTTCTCCCACCACCCCAGACACCACGTCCTCCCCCAGCCCCATACACCACATTTTGCCCCACCCCCCAGACACCACGTATTCCCCCGCCACAGACACCACGTCTCCCCCACCCCAGACCCACATATCCACCCACCTCAGACACCACGTCTCCCCCACCCCAGACACACACGTCTCATCAACCACAGACACCACGTCTCCCTCACCCCAGACACCACTTCCTCCCTCACCCCAACACCACGACCCCTCACCTCACCCCATACACCACTCACTCACACCACAGACAAACAATCTTCCCTCACCAAATACACCACATCTTCCCTCCACCCAAGACACCACGAACTCCTCAGCGCCAGACACACGTCTCCCTCACCCCAGACACCACGTTCTCCCTCACCTCAGACAAAACCACGTCTCCCTCTGGCCAGACATCCAACGACTTCCATCCCTCACCACAAGAAACCACGTCTCCCTCAGCCCAGACACCACGTCTCCCTCATGCCCCATACACACGTCTCCCCTCAGCCAGACATCCACGTCCCCCTCACCACAGACACCTTACGTCTCCTCACCACAGACACCACGACTCCCTCACCACCACCACAGACAAACCACTTCTCCATCAGCCAGACACCACGACTCCCTCCCCCAACACCACCGTATCCCTCCGCCCAGAACAGACAACCCACGTCTCCCTCACCACAGACCAAACCACGTCCCTCCCTCACCACAGAAACCACGTCTCCCTCACCCCCAGACAACCACGTCTGCAAAAGCCCAAGACACCACGCACCCTCTCCCAGACACCACTGCTTCCCTCAGCCCAACACCACGTCACCCCCCCAGACAAACCACGCCTCCCTCAGCAGTCCCAGACACCACGTCCTCCCTCACCACAGACACCACCGTCTCCCTCACCACAGACACCCGTCTCCCTCACACACAGCACCACTTCTCCCTCACCACAGACCACCACGTCTCCCTCTCCACAGAACACCACGTCTACCCTCACCACATACACCACGATCCACCCACAGCAACCACGTCCGCTCCCTCACCCCAGACACCACGTCTTCCCTCCGCCCAGCACCACGTCTCCCTCAGAGCCCAGAACACCAACGTCCTGCCCTCAACCACAGACACCACGTCTCCGCTCACCCCAGATCACCGACGTCTCCCCTCTACCACAGACAACACGTCTCTCTCAACCACAGACACCACGCTTCCCTCACCACAGACACCACGTCTCCCTCACCACAGACACCACGTCCTCTCCCTCACCCCAGACACCACGTCTCCCTCACCACAAGACACCACTCTCTCTCACCACATGACAACCACGTCTCCCACACATCCCCAGACACCACGTCTCCCCCACCAACAGACACCGACGTCCCCTCTCTCACCACAACACCACGTCCCTCCCATCACCACAGACCACCACAGTCGTACCCTCACCACAGACACCACTTCTCCACCTCACCACAGACACCGACGTCTCCCTCACCATACACCACGTCTCCCCACCACATCCACCACACGTCACCTCACCACAGACACCACGTCACGGCCTCACCACAGACTCCACGTCTCCCTCACCACAGAAACCACGTCTCCCCTTCACCCCAAGACACACGACTGCATAAGCCACGACACCACTCCTCCCTCCCCAGAACACGCACTCTCGCCTCAGCCCAGTCACCCTCTCCCACCCCAGACACCACGTCTCCCTCAAGCCCAACACCACGTCTCCTCAACCACAGACACCACGTCTCCTCACCACATACAACCACGTCACCCTCACCCCAGCCACCTACGCACGTCACCCTCACACCACAGACTCCACGTCGCCTCACCACAGACACCCACGTCTCCCTCACCACAGACACCACGTCTCCCTCACCACATACAACCACTTCTCCCTTCACCTCAGACACCACACTTTCTCCCTCACCAACGAAACCCACTTCACCCTCACCCAACACCAACGCTTCCCTCAGCCCAGACACCACGTCTCCCTCCAGCCCAGACACCACGTCTCCCTCACCACAGACACCACGTCTCCCTCACCCCAGACACAACGACCACCCTCACCACAGACACCGACGACTCTCTCACCACAGACATCCACACTCCTCACCACAGACACCAACTTCCTCCCGCACCACCTACACCACTATCACCCTCACCCCAGACACTCACTTCTCCCTCACACACAGACACCACTTCTCTCTCACCACAGACACCACGTCTCCCTCACCACATACACCACCGGTCTCCCTCACCACGACAAACCACGTCTCCTTTCTCTCACCACAGACACACACTCTCCCTCACCACAGACACCACGTCTCCTCACCACAGACAATACACGACGTCTCTCTCACGCACAACACCACGTCTTCCCTCTCCCATACAACCACGTCTCTCCCACACCACAGACACCACGTCTCCCCTCACCACAGACACCACGTCACCCTCACCACCGACCACCACGTCCTCCCTCTCACCACAGACACCACTCTCCACACCACAGACACCACGACTCCCACACCACAGACACCACGACCATCCCTCACACCACAGACACCACGTCTCTCTCACCACAGACACCACGTCTCCCTCACCACAGACCCCACGTCTCCCTCACCACAGACACCACGGTCTCCCTCACCACATAGCACCACGTCCTTCCCTCCCCACAGACCACCAACGTCTCCCTCACCCTCAGACACCACGTCTCCCTCACACAGACCACCACCAAGTCACCCTCACCACATACACCAACCACGTCACCCACACCACAGACCACCACGTCTCCCATCTCCACAGACACCACGTCTCACACTCACCACAGACACCAAACATGCTCCCCTCACCACAGAAACCACGTCTCCTTCACCGACAGACCCAAGTTCTCCCTTCACACAGACACCACTTCTCCCACACCACAGACACCACGTCTCCCTCACCCACATACACCACTCTCCCTCACCATCCGACAGCCCCGACTCCCTCACCACAGACACCACTTCTCCGCCACGACCACAGACACCACTGTCTCCCTCACCACTGACAAGCCCCTGTCACCATCTCCACATACACCACTACATCCTCACCACAGACACCACTCTCCTCACCACAGACACCACGTCTCTTCACCACAAGACACCACGTCTGTCACCTCACCACAGACACCACTTCTCCGCTCAACCACGTGGGGGTCCCCTCACCACAGACACCACGACTCCCTCACCAAG
>NC_069484.1:22948282-22985743 GCF_026875155.1 Cherax quadricarinatus
ATAAAAGTCCACTGTGGGAGAAAGTTGTCAATAAAAGATCTACTTCAACTTTTGTGTTCTCTTTTCCCGAGTTGAAAAAGTTTTTGTGGGGGGCCCAAGTGGAAATGTTTTGAGGGTACAAGAAATATCTATGTCACTTACAAACTTCTATGGCACTTATAAAAGAGGAGTTCTACTTACAAAGCTTAAAGCCTGGCAAGGGTGCTTTATGCTCAAAGAACGCTAATAAATCTTGGCTCATATCAAGAACCATAAATTAATAGAAGTCCTGGGGCATCAATTTTAATCTCCTTGGCAAAGCTCTTTTGATTATTTACCAGTTCTGGCCCTAGAGAAAGAGTGTTGTGGCTTGCTGATCCCAACCTCACCTCACACACTGAGGGGTCCGGGTCGATCCCCGACACGGGGGGGACACATTAGGCTATTTCCTTACACGCTCCCCCTGTTCCCCAGCAGCAAGTAGGTAGTTGGGTAAGACACTAGCAACAGTTAGGTATTTTTATTATAAACTTTTTCGCCTACACAGTAGGCTTCTTCGTAAAGTACAAAAAATTGATAGAGCAGAAGATACTTGAAGACGAGTAATCATCCACCCCTTAAAGTTTTGAGGTGGTCATCCCTCAGTCTGGAGAAGAGCATTGTTCCATAGTATGAAACAATATGGAAAAAGTGACGGATGGAGCTTTTTATAGGCCCCAAGAGGTAAGTGGCCACAGGAGGGGTAAAACTCAGAGTTGAGGGTGGGCCCTCTAAAACCCGGGCCCCTCTCACAGTGGAAGTTGTCGAAGTTTATTCAGGTCTGTTTCCAGAAAACCCCTTTTGTTTCAGTGTCTGACAGATTTTAAAATTTAAAAAGGGAAAAAAAACCGAAGGTTTTAGGGAAGACACATATCAACAGTTAGGTACTTTTATGAAACGTTTGCCTACAAATAGGCTTCTTCAGTCAAGTACAGAAAAGTTGATAGAAGCAGAAGATACTTGAAGACGATGTAATCAGTCCATCACCCTTAAAGTTTTGAGGTGGTCAGTCCCTCAGTCTGGAGAAGAGCATTGTTCCATAGTATGAAACAATATGGAGAAGAAGTGACAGGATGGAGCTTTTTATAGCGCCAAAAGGTGAGACGTAGGCCACTAGGAGAGGTAAGAACTCAGATGTTGAGAGGTCAGGTCCCTCTCAAATCCAGCCCCTCTCACTAGTATCTTCTGCTTCTATCAACTTTTCTGTACTTGACTGAAGAAGCCTACTGTGTAGGCGAAACGTTTCATAATAAAGATACCTAACTGTTGCATATGTGTCTTACCTAACAACCTGTCGGTATTTTATACCATTTTAATGTTCAATCTGTCAGACACTGCAACACAAGGGTATCTTGGTACAGACCTGCAATCAACTTCGACAACTTCCACTAGTGAGAGGGGCTGGATTTGAGAGGGACCTGACCTCTCAACATCTGAGTTCTTACCTCTCCTAGTGGCCTACGTCTCACCTCTTGGCGCTATAAAAAGCTCCATCCTGTCACTTCTTCTCCATATTTTTTCATACTATGGAACAATGCTCTTCTCCAGACTGAGGGACTGACCACCTCAAAACTTTAAGGGTGATGGAGATTACATCGTCTTCAAGTATCTTCTGCTTCTATCAACTTTTCTGTACTTGACTGAAGAAGCCTACTGTGTAGGCGAAACGTTTCATAATAAAGATACCTAACTGTTGCATATGTGTCTTACCTAACAACCTGTCGGTATTTTATACCATTTTAATGTTCAATCTGTCAGACACTGCAACACAAGGGTATCTTGGTACAGACCTGCAATCAACTTCGACCCAAATTCCACTAGTGAGAGGGGCTGGATTTGAGAGGGGCCTGACCTCTCAACCCTCTGGGGTTCTTACCTCTCCTAGTGGCCTACGTCTCACCTCTTGGCGCTATAAAAAGCTCCATCCTGTCACTTCTTCTCCATATTGTTTCATACTATGGAACAATCTCCCTTTTCCAGACTGAGGGACTGACCACCTCAAAACTTTAAGGGTGATGGACTGATTACATCGTCTTCAAGTATCTTCTGCTTCTATCAACTTTTCTGTACTTGACTGAAGAAGCCATGTGTAGGCGAAAGTTTTTATAATAAAGTACCTAACTGTTGCATATGTGTCTTACCTAACAACCTGTCCCGGGATTTTAACCATTTTAATGTTCAGCAAACTGGGGTTTTTCTTGGTCGACCTGAACAAATTGACAAGTTCCAAACTTGAAGGGCTATTTGAGAAGGGACCTACCTTTTAACATCTGATTATACCTTCCTTGGTAAAACTTAATTTGGCCTAAAAAAGTCACCGGGCACTTCCCTTGTGTTTAACTTGGAAGGTTCAACTGGGGATAACCCACCTCAAAAAAAAGGGTACCTGATTACCTTTTTCTTCAAGTTTCTCTTCTGCCATCCCCTTTTGGGGCTTGCCTGAAAAGGCCCATGTTACGAAAGTATATATTTAAAAAACCTAACTTGTTAAGTTTTCCAAAGCGGAAAATTTAATTTAGAAAGGTATGGGGTAGTTTGATTTGTGGGGGATTTAAAGGGGAAAAAACCAAGGCCAGAAAACTTGGATAGGGAAAAACCAAAAAATTAATGTTAGTAATGTGGTAGGTTTAGACCCGGGTTTTTATCAATACATTGTTCCCTTTATACTAATACCTGGGAAAATCATGGGAAAAATTGGGATACTAGATTGTACAGAGGGGGGATAAAAATGGGGGTGTTAGGGTGGGAAGGGTGATACTGGGTAGTTAACCCCACAGGTTTTTAAAACTGCATTTATTTCCCTCCTTATTTGAAGTGTTCGATGTGTTTCAAATTGGGACATGGTGCCCGGTGTGTGGGCTTGCCTATAACCAGGCTTAATAATGAAACAATATCGAAGTGAAAATATCTTAAGCAAACAAAAATTTTAAGATTTTTTTAAGGCCCCAAATTTTAGAGTTTAAAAAGATTGGTGATCAGTTTGTTAATAGGTTGGGGAAGGGGCGGAAAAACAAAGCCAAGGAAAGAACTATTTGGAAAAGTTTTTTTGCGAACAAATGAAATTTGGGTTAGGTTGAAGGGGGAGACTGTGGTCAACTTAACTAGCACAGGTTATTAAGACTGCTATTAATTGTCCTCTCTTATTATGTCTCATGGGGTGATGGTGGGGATCAGAGTGTGGTGTACAGAGTGGTGGTACAATCCCGAGTGGTGGTGATCAAGTGGTGGGTATCAGAGTGGTGGTAATCAGAGTGGTGGTGATCAGAGTGGGGTAATCAGAGTGGTGGTGTATCAGAGTGGTGGTGCATCAGAGTGGTGGTGTATCAGAGTGGTGGAGTATCAGAGTGGTGGTACATCAGAGTGGTGGTGCATCAGAGTGGTGGTGCATCAGAGTGGTGGTGTATCAGAGTGGTGGAGTATCAGAGTGGTGGTGTATCAGGGTGGGTGTATCAGGTGTGAGTGTTCAGGGGTTTAACTAGAGGGGTTATTAGAGTGTTTTGGTTGGTCCTTTAATTGTGCTCAGAGTGGTGGTGCAAACAGAGTGGTGGTGTATCAGAGTGGTGGAGTATCAGGTGGTGGTAAACAGGGTGGTGGTGGTCAGATTTACAAGGTTATTAAAATGTTTTGGTGGGGATTCAATTTGGGCTCAGAGTGGTGGTGTATCAGAGTGGTGGTGCATCAGAGTGGTGGTGTATCAGAGTGGTGGAGTATCAGAGTGGTGGTACATCAGAGTGGTGGTGCATCAGAGTGGTGGTGTATCAGAGTGGTGGAGTATCAGAGTGGTGGTACATCAGAGTGGTGGTGTATCAGAGTGGTGGTGTATCAGAGTGGTGGTGCATCAGAGTGGGTGATCAAGTGGATGGTGTATCAGAGTGGTGGTGCATCAGGAGGTGGTGGTTTTATCAATGGTGGAGTTCAGAGTGGTGGCATCAGAGTGGTGGTGTATCAGAGTGGTGGTGTATCCCGAGTGGTGGGATCAGAGGGGTGGTGCATCAGGTGGTGGTGTATCAGAGTGGTGGTGTATCAGAGTGGTGGTGATCAGAGTGGTGGTGTATCAGAGTGGTTTGGGTATCAGAGTGGTGGTTATCAGAGTGGTGGGTATCAGAGTGGTGGTGTATCAGAGTGTGGGTTATCAGAGTGGTGGTGTATCAGAGTGGTGGTGTACAGAGTGGTGGTGTATCAGAGTGGTGGTGTATCAGAGTGGTGGTGCATCAGAGTGGTGGTGTACAGAGTGGTGGTGTTCAGAGTGGGTGGTACAAGATGGTGGTGCATCAGAGTGGTGGTTGTATCAGAGTGGTGGGATGATGGTGTACATCAGTGTGGTTACCAAGTGGTGGTGTATCAGAGTGGTGTGAAACAAGTGGTGGTGATCAGAGTGGTGGTGTATCAGAGTGGTGGTGCATCAGAGTGGTGGTTATCAGAGTGGTGGTGTATCAGTTTGGTACATCGGTGGTGTAAACAGAGTGGTGGTGTATCAGAGTGGTGGTGATCAGATGCTGTATCAGAGTGGGGTGTATCAGAGTGGTGGTGTATCAGAGTGGGGGTGTATCAAGTGGTGGTGTATCAGAGTGGTGATGTACATCAGAGTGGTGGTGTATCAGAGTGGTGGTGTATCAGAGTGGTGGTGTATCAGAGTGGTGGTGTATCAGAGTGGTGGTACATCAGAGTGGTGGTGTATCAGAGTGGTGGTGTATCAGAGTGGTGGTGTATCAGAGTGGTGGTGTATCAGAGTGGTGGTGTATCAGAGTGGTGGTGTATCAGAGTGGTGGTGTATCAGAGTGGTGGTGTATCAGAGTGGTGGTGTATCAGAGTGGTGGTGTATCAGAGTGGTGGTTATCAGGTGGGGTGTATCAAGTGGTGGGACTCAGAGTGGTGGTGTATCAGAGTGGTGGTGTATCAGAGTGGTGGTGTATCAGAGTGTGGTCATCAGAGTGGGGTGTATCAGAGTGGTGGTTTTATCAGAGTGGTGCGTTAGAGTGGTGGTGTATCAGTGGTGGTGTATCAGAGTGGTGGTGTATCAGAGTGGTGCTGTATCAGAGTGGTGGTGTATCAGTGGTGGTGTATCAGAGTGGTGCTGTATCAGAGTATTGGTGTATCAGAGTGGTGGTGTATCAGAGTGGTGGTACATCAGAGTGGTGGTGTATCAGAGTGGTGGTACATCAGAGTGGTGGTACATCAGAGTGGTGCTGTATCAGAGTGGTGGTGCATCAGAGTGGTGGTACATCAGAGTGGTGGTGTATCAGAGTGGTGGTATCAGAGTGGTGTATAATCAGAGTGGTGGTGTATCAGAGTGGTGGTAAACAGAGTGGTGGTGGTAAAAAGAGTGGTGGTGTATCAGAGTGGTGGTCATCAGAGTGGTGGTTACACGAGTGGGGGTGTATCAGAGTGGTGGGGGTATCAGAGTGGTGGTGATCAGAGTGGTGGTGTATCAGAGTGGGGGTTATCAGAGTGGGTCATCAGAGTGGTGTGTATCAAATGTGGTGATCAGAGGGTGGTAATCAGAGTGGTGGTGTATCAGAGTGGTGGTTAAACAGATGGTGGGTATCAAGTGGTGTGTATCAGAGTGTGGTTATCAGAGTGGTGGTAACATCAGAGTGGTGGTATCAGAGTGGTGGGATCAGAGTGGTGGTTTCTCAGAGTGGTGGACATCAGAGTGGGGTGTATCAGAGTGGTGGTGTATCAGAGTGGTGGTGATCAAGGGGGTTTTCGTGGTGTAAACAGGGGTGGTGTAATCAGAGTGGTGGTGTATCAAAGTGGTGGGTAAACAGGTGGGGGTGTAAACAGTGTGGTGTATCAGAGTGGTGGTGCATCAAGTGGTGTATGTGGGTGCGTATCGTGGTGGTGTATCGAGTGGTGGTGATCAGAGTGGTGGTGTATCAGAGTGGGGTGTAATCAGAGTGTGGTTTCAGAGTGGTGCTGTATCAGAGTGGTGGTGATCAGAGTGGTGGTATCAGAGTGGTGGTGTATCAGAGTGGTGGTAATCAGGGTGGTGTCATCAGAGTGGTGGTGTATCAGAGTGGTGGTAATCAGAGTGGTGGTTAAACAGAGTGGGTGGGTTGTATCAAGTGGTGGTGATCAGAGTGGTGGGTAATCAGAGTGGGGGTTGTATCAGAGTGGTGGTGTATCAGAGTGGTGGTGTTATCAGAGTCGTGGTGTATCAGAGTGGTGGTATCAGAGTGGGGTGTATAGGTGGTGCTGTATCAGAGTGGTGGGTGTATCAGAGTGGTGGTTTTTCAGGTGGTGCGTATCAGAGTGGTGGGTAAACAAGTGGTGGTGTATCAGAGTGGTGTGTATCAGGGGGTGTATCAGGTGGTGGTGTATCAGAGTGGTGGTGTATCAGAGTGGTGGTGTATCAGAGTGGTGGTGTATCAGAGTGGTGGTGTATCAGAGTGGTGGTGTATCAGAGTGGTGTGTATCGAGTGGGGTGTATCAGAGTGTGGTGGTATCAGAGTGGTGGTGTATCGAGTGGTGGTGTATCAGAGTGGTGGTGTATCAGAGTGGTGGTGTATCAGAGTGGTGGTGTATCAGAGTGGTGGTGTATCAAGGTCGTGGTGTATCAGAGTGGTGGTGTATCAGAGTGGTGGTGCATCAGAGTTTGGGGGTGTATCAGAGTGGTGCGATCAGTGGTGGTGATCAGAGTGTGGTGTACAGAGTGGTGGTGATCAGAGTGGTGGTGTATCAGGTGGTTGTATCAGTGGGGGTGTATCAGAGTGGTGGTGTATCAGAGTGGGGGGTGTATCAGAGTGGTGGTGTTCAGAGGGGGGTGTATCAGGTGGTGGTGTATCAGAGTGGTGGTGTACAGAGTGGTGGTGATCAGAGTGGTGGGTATCAGAGGGTGCTGACAGTGGTGGTATCAGAGGTGGTGAACAGAGTGGTGGTGATCAGAGTGGGGGGTGTATCAGTGATGGTGATCAGGGGGGTGTATCAGAGTGGTGGTGTATCAGAGTGGTGGTGTATCAGAGTGGTGGTGTATCAGGTGGTGGTGTATCAGAGTGGTGGTGTATCAGAGTGGTGGTGTATCAGGTGGTGGTGTATCAGAGTGGTGGTGCTCAGAGTGGTGGTGATCAGATGTGGTGATCAGGTGGTGGTGTATCAGGTGTGGTGTATCAGTGGTGGTGTATCAGAGTGGTGGTGTATCAGAGTGGTGGTGTATCAGAGGGTGGTAGCTCAGGTGGTGGGATCAGAGTGGGGTGATCGATGGTGTGTATCAGAGTGGTGGTGATCAGAGGTGGTGCATCAGAGTAGTGGTGCAACAGAGTGGTGGTGCATCAGAGTGGTGGTGTATCAGTGGTGGTGTATCAGAGTGGTGGTGTATCAGAGTGGTGGTGTATCAGAGTGGTGGTGTATCAGAGTGGTGGTGTATCAGAGTGGTGGTGTATCAGAGTGGTGGTGTATCAGAGTGGTGGTGTACAGGTGGTGGTGAATCAGAGTGGTGGTGTATCAGAGTGGTGGTGATCAAGTGGTGGTGCATCAAGTGGGGGTGCATCGAGTGTGGTCATCAGAGTGGTGGTGTATCAAGGTCGTGGTGTATCAGTGCTGGTGTATCAGAGTGGTGGTGTATCAGTGGTGGTGTATCAGAGTGGTGGTGTATCAGAGGGGGGTGGGATCAGGTGGGGTTATCAAGTGGTGGTGTAAACAAGAGTGGTTTTAGTGGTGGTATCAGAGGGTGGTGATCAGAGGTGGTGGTGTATCAGGTGGTGGTGCATCAGAGGGGGGTGCATCAGATGTGGTGGTGATCAGAGTGGGGTGTATCAGAGTGGTGTGAAACAGAGTGGTGGTGGTATCAGGTGGTGGTGTATCAGTGGTGGTGCATCAGAGTGGTGGTGATCAGAGAGTGGTGCATCAGAGTGGTGGTGTATCAAGTGGGTGGTGTATCAGAGTGGTGGTGAAACAGGGTGGTGTATCAGAGGGTGGTGCATCAGAGTGGGTGGTGTCAGAGTGGTGGTGTATCAAGGTCGTGGTGTATCAGTGCGGTTTTATCAGTGTGGTGTATCGAGTGGTGGTGTATCAGAGTGGTGGTTATCAAGTGGTGGTGTATCAGGTGGTGGTGATCAAGGGGTGGTGTATCAGAGTGGTGGTGTTCAGGTGGGTGATCAAATGGTGGTGTATCAGTGGTTTTGGTGATCAGAGTGGTGGTGTAAACAAGTGGAGGTGTATCAGGTGGTGGTGATCAAGTGGTGGTGTATCAGGATGGGTATCAGGGGGTGATCAGAGGGTGGTGATAGGTGGTGGTGTATCAGAGTGGTGGTGTACAAGTGGTGGTGTATCAGTGGTGGGTGTATCAGTGGTGGTGTATCAAAAGGGGGTGGTGTATCAGAGTGGGGTGTATCAGAGTGGTGGTGTATCAGAGTGGTGGTGCATCAAGGGGTGGTGTATCAGAGTGGTGGGTGATCAGAGTGTGGTGTATCAGTGGGGGGTGGGATCGAGTGGTGGTTTTATCAGAGTGGTGGTGTATCAGAGTGGTGGTGTATCAGGGTGGTGGTGATCAAGGGGGTGGTTATTAGAGTGGGGGGTATCAAGTGGTGGTTTATCAGTGTGGTGTATCATTTGTGGTGGGTATCAAGGGGGTGTGTATCAGAGTGGTGGTGTATCAGGGTGGTGTATCAGAGTGGTGGTGTATCAAGGGGGTGTATCAGGGGGGGTGGTGTATCAAGTGGTGGTGTATCAGAGTGGTGGTGTACAGTGGTGGTGTATCAGGGGGTGGTGTTCAGATGGGTGGTGTATTAGTGTGGTGGTGTATCAGAGTGGTGGTGTATCAGAGTGGTGGTGCATCAGAGTGTGGTGTATCAGGGTGTGGTGTTCAGGTGGTGGTGTGTCAGAGTGGTGGTGTATCAGTGGTGGGTATCAAGTGGTGTTTTATCAGTGGTGGTGTAAAACAGGGGGTGGTGTATCAGTGGTGGTGTAAACAGAGTGGGTGTACAGAAAGGGGGTGTATCAGTGGTGGTGGTGTATCAAGGTGGTGGTGTATCAGAGTGGTGGTGTATCAGTGGTGGTGTATCAAATGGTGGTGTTCAGGTGGGTTATGGGTGGTGTAAACAGAGTGGTGGTGTATCAAAAGGTGGGGTGTATCCCGGTGGTGGTGTATCAGAGTGGTGGGGTATCAGGTGGTGGGGTATCAAGGTGGTGGTGTATCAAGTGGTGGTGTATCAGAGGGGTGATCATGGTGGGTACAGAGTGGTGGTGTATAAAATGGTGGGGGTATCAGAGTGGTGGTGTATCAGAGTGGTTGGTGTATCATGGTGGTGGTGTTCAGAGTGTGGGTTCAGAGGTGGTGGGTGTATCAGAGTGGGGGTGTATCAGAGTGGTGGTGTATCCAGTGTGGTGGTGTATCAAGGTGGTGGGGTATCAGAGTGGTGGGGTTTTCAGAGTGGGTGTGTATCAGGTGGTGGTGTATCAGGTGGTGGTGTATCAGAGTGGTGGGGTATCAGAGTGGTGGTGTATCAGTGGTGGTGTATCAGAGTGGTGGGGTTTAGAAGGGTGTATCAGGTGGGGGGGGGGGTGGTGTATCAAGGTGGTGGTGTAATCAGAGTGGTGGTGTATCAAATGTGGTGTATCAGTGGTGGTGTATCAGAGTGGTGGTGTATATGTGGATGGTGGTTTTCCAGAGTGGTGGTGTTTTCAGAGTGGTGTGCATAAGTGGTGGGTGTATCAGTGGTATGGGGGTGTATCAAGGTGGTGGTGTATCGAGTGAGGTGTATCAGAGTGGTGGTGTATCAAAGTGGGGTGTATGGTGGTGGTGTTATCAGAGTGGTGGTGTATCAGTGGTGGTTTTCAGAGTGGTGGTGTATCAGAGTGATGGGTGTATCAGGTGGTGGTGTATCAAGGTGGGGGTGTATCGAGTGGTGGTGTATCAGAGTGGTGGTATCAAAGTGGTGGGTATTATGGTGGTGTTTAAAGGTGTGGGGTATCAGAGTGGTGGGTGTCAGTGGTGGTGATCATGGTGGTGTAAACAGGCGTGGGCGTATCAAGGTGGTGGTGTATCAAGTGGTGGTGTATCAAGGGGTGGTGTATCAGGGTGGTGTAAACAAGGTGGGCGTATCAAGGTGGTGGTGTATCAGTGGTCGTGTATCAAAGGGGGTGGTGTTTTCAGAATGGTGGTGTATCAGAGTGGTGGTGTATCAAGGTGGTGTACAAGTGGTGGTGTTCAGTGGTATTTCAGAGTGGTGGTGTATCAAGTGGTGGTGTATCAGAGTGGTGGTGTTTCAGTGGTGGTGTATGGTGGGGGGTGTATCAGAGTGGTGGTGTATCAGAGTGGTGGTGTAAACAGAGTGGTGGGGTATCAGAGTGGTGGTTTTATCAGGTGGTGGTGTAATCAGTAGTGGTGTATCAGAGTGGTGGTGTATCAGAGTGGTGGTGTATCAGAGTGGTGGTGTATCAGTGGTGGTGTATCAAGGTGGTGGTGTATCAAGGTGGTGGGGTATCAGTGGTGGTGTATCAGAGTGGTGGCGTATCAGAGGGGGTGGTGTATCAGTGGTGGTGTATCAGTGGTGGTGTATGAGGTGGTGGTGATCAGAGTGGTTGGTGTATCAGAGTGGGGTGTATCAAGTGGTGGTGTATCAAGGGGGTGGTGTATCAAGGTGGGGGGTATCAGAGTGGTGGTGTATCAGAGTGGTGGTGTATCAGAGTGGTGGTGTATCATGGTGTGTTCAAGGTGGTGGTATCAAGGTGGTGGTGTATCAGTGGTGGTGTATCAGAGTGGTGGTGTATCAAGGTGGTGTATCAGAGTGGTGGTGTATCAGAGTGGTGGTGTATCAGAAGGTTTGGGGTATCAGTGGTGGGTGTATCAGGGGGGTGGTTGTATCAGTGGTGGTGTATCAGAGTGGTGCTGTATCAGAGTGGTGTTGTATCCGAGTGGTTGTGTATCAAGGTGGTGGTGTATCAGGTGGTGTTGTATCAGAGTGGTGGGGGTACAGAGTGGTGGTGGGATCAGATTGGTCGGGGTATCAGGGTGGGGTGTATCAGGATGAGGTGTATCAGGGTGGTGGTGTATCAGATGGTGGTTTATCATATTGGTGGTGTATCAAGGTGGTGTGTATCAGATTGGTGGTGTATCAGGGTAGTGGTGTATCAGTGGTGTGTTCAAATTTGGGGGTGTATCAGATTTGGGGGTGTATCAGGGTGGTGGTATATCAGGGTGGTGTTTCAGAGTGGTGGTGTATCAGAGTGGTTGTGTATCAGGGTGGTGGTGTATCAGGGTGGTGGTGTATCAGGGTGGTGGGATATCAGGTGGGGTGTGTCAAGGTGGTGGTGTATCCCTGGTGTGGTGTTCAGGGGACAGGTGGTGGGGGTATCAGGTTGGTGGTGTATCAAGGAGTGGTGTCAGAGTGGTGGGTATCAGAGTGGGTGGTGTATTATGGTGGTGTTCAGTGGTGGTGTAAACAGGGTGGTGGTGATCAAAATGGTGGTGTACAGAGTGGTGGTGTTCAAGGTGGTGGTGTATCAGGGTGGTGACTAGAGTAATGTATAGAGTGGTGGTGTATCAGAATGTATCAGTGGTAAGTATCAGGGGGTGGTGTATCAGGGGGTGGTGTATCAGGGTGGTTTTGTATCAGGGCGGTGGTGTATCAGTGGTGGTGCATCAGGGGGTGTATCAGTGGTGGTGTATCATGGTGGTGTGTCATGGGTATAAGTGGTGGTGTATCAGTGGTGGTGTATCAGGGTGGTGGTGTATCAGGGTGGTGGTGTATCAGTGGTGGTGTATCAGTGGTGGTGTATCAGGGTGGTGGTGTATCAGGGTGGTGGTGTAAACAGACGGTGGTGTATCAGTGGTGGTGTATCAGGGTGGTTTTATCAGGGTGGTGGTGTATCAGGGTGGTGGTGTATCAATGGTGGGGTATCAGGGTGGTGTATGAGGGTGGGTAATTTAGCGGTTGTGTATCAGTGGGGTGATCGTGGTGGTGTATCAGTGGTGGTGTATCAGGTGGTGGTGTATCAGGGGGGTGGTGTATCAGGTGGTGGTGTATCAGGGTGTGGTGTATCCCGTGGTGGGTGCATCAGTGGTGGTGTAAACAGTGGTGTGTATCAGGGGTGGTGGTTATCAGTGGTGGTGTATCAGGGTGGTGGTGTATCAGAGTTGGGGTATCAGGGTGGTGGTGTATCAGGGTGGTGTATCAGGGTGGTGGTATCAGAGTCGTGGTGTATCGTGGTGGTGATCAAAGGGGGGTGGTGTATCAGTGGTGGTGTATCAGAGTGGTGGTTTTATCAGGGTCGGTGGTGTATCCCGTGGTGGTGTATCGGAAATGTGGTGTATCAGGGTTTGGTGGTGATCAGGGTTTGGGGGAGTATCAGGGTGGTGGTGTATCAGGGTGGTGTATCAGGGTCGTGGGGTATTAAATGGTTTTTCGGGAGGTGGTATCAGAGTGGTGGTGTATCAGAGGGGTGGTGTAAACAGAGGGGTGGGGTATCAGTGGAGGTGTATCAGAGTGGTGGTGTATCGAGTGGTGGGTATCAGTGGTGGTGTTTCAGGGTAGTGGTGTATCAGGTCGTGTATCAGGTTGGTGGGGTATCAGAGTGGTGGGTGTATCAGGGTGGTGGTTATCAGGGTGGGTGTATCAGAGTGATGGTGTATCAGGGTGGTGGTGTATCAGGGTGGTGGTGTCGTGGGGTTCGTTGGAGGATTGGATGGTTGCAGTTAAAACACCTTGTTGGATGGTAACACTTAATTATCAGGTGGTAAAGGAGGCCAGCCTGCCTGTTGCTGCCGGTAGGTCTAATGGAATGAGAGAGTTACAGAGGCTCCCACGCACATGGCGCATCACGTGACTCCACAACTAGGGGCCCTAGCTACAAGGGATCATGATGTAAAACAATGGATTGTGCTATGGTTCCCGATAGTATACAAACATGAAGGGATCAACAACTATGGTGACTGGTTGTATCAGGGTGGTGGTGTATCAGAGTGGTGGTGTATCAGTGGTGGTTTATCAGTGGTGTATCAGTGGTGGTGTTCAAAAGGTGGTGGTGTATCAGTGGTGTATCAGAGTGGTGGTGTATCATGTGGTGGTGTATCAGTTTGGGGTATCAGAGTGGTGGTGTATCAGGGTGGTGGTGTATCAGGTTGGTGGTGTATCAGGGTGGTGGTGTATCAGAGTGGTGGTGTTTTCAGTAGTATCAGGTTCTAGTAAAACCCGTTGAGTAACCAAGGTTTCAGTAGCCTCATTTCCCAAATTCCTGTCGCAGAAAATTTATAATCAAATCTTGGGTGATGAGTTATTGATCTAGCAATTTACCTGGAATGTTCCTGTCCTAGTACTAAGAAGGACGGTACTTGGCGCCCAGTGATTTTGACTTTAGGAAGTTAAATGCAAAAACTATTCCAGATCGCCTCCCACTTCCTGTACTGGGTGATCTTTTACGTAACATCGGAGATAACAAAGTCTTTTCGACCCTAAACTTGTTACAAGGGTTTTGGCAAGTCCCTCTTCATGAGGACAGCCAAGAACTAACTGCATTCTCCACTCCTACAGGTCATTATCACTTCCTCCATATGGTCTTTGGATTACGATCCTCCCCTATCATGTTCTCAAGGCTCATGACTAATATCTTTAGAGGTCTCATAGGTAATGCACTTATGGTGTACTTAGATGACGTAATCGTCATGTCTAAAGACATGGATACACACTTCAAAAGACTTGATGTAATACTTGGTAAGCTTGAAGCCAATTTAAAGATCAAACTGTCTAATTGTCAATTTTTCAGATCAGAAATCAAGTTTCTTGGTCACGTAGTCACTCCTAGAGGGGTTATGACTGACCAAAGTAAAGTAACTGCAGTACTAAATTTTCTGTCTCCCAAAACTGCTGATGCCGTAAGATCCTTTGTGGGCTTAGCAGGTTTTTATAGATCTTTCATTGCCAATTTTTCTTCCATAGCACCTCCTCTAACTGAGTTGCTTAAGAAAGATGCTCCTTTCGTTTTGACCTTCCGTCAAGAAAGAGCATTTCAAACTCAAAAAGGAAAGCTAACATCTGCTCCAATTTTGAAATTTCCAGATTTTTCTAAGCCCTTCTATCTAACAATTGATGCTAGTTCAATTGGCATAGGTGCCATACTAGCTCAAAAGACTGATAGCAAGTACAACGTAGTTGCATTTGCTAGCCGAGTCCTTACGAAGGCTGAACGTAATTATACAGTAACTGAGCAAGAAGCTTTAGCAATAGCATGGTCTTTAAAGCACTTCCGAGACATTATTTATCAGTACTCTGTTCATGTCTTGGTAGACCATGCTCAACTGATACCTTTATTCCAGAACAAACAACCTACTGGAAGGTTAGCCAGATGGACCTTGACTATCCAAGGGTTCAATCCCACCTTTGAACACTTACCTGGCAAGTCAAATGTAGTCGCAGATGCTTTATCGTGACATGTTAGTATAGTAACTGCAGACCCTCCATTTACTGCCGAGGATGTAAAGAATGCTCAACAGATCCCATGTGGTCTGGTGTGATTCGATTCCTGCTCCAGGAAGATCTTATTCTGACTATGAAGCCACCAGCACCCATCAGTGACTTTGTCATGAACCAAGAATTACTGTATCGAACAACCAAGTTGGGTGCTCCTAGCAGAAGGGTATACCAGTTAGTAATTCCACAGTCACTAGTGAATGTAGCCTTACAGCTAGTTCACGATGTACCAGGTGTTGCCACCCTGGTATGGATCGTTCAGTAAAACAAGCCAGATTGAAATACTTTTGGCCTCGTATGGCAACTGATATTTCTGAGTATGTTAAGAAATGTAGTGTCTGCATGCAACATAAAGGTAATGCTAATGGTCCTAATCCAATCCAAGTGTATCCAACTACCAGTAAACCATGGGAAAGAGTTGCACTAGATTTGTTAACTAATTTCCAATGTTCCCTCCAAGGCAACAAACATCTGTGTGTTATGGTAGACCATTTCACCAGATATTGTGAGTTAGTTCCTATTGCAGATAAGACTGCTGAGACAGTAGCTAAAGCATTTGAAGAACACATTATCTGCAGGCATACCACCCCTAAGTCCCTAGTAACAGATAATGGAGGTGAATTCTGTAATGAGATTCTTGAAAATTTGTGTACCTTGTACAAGATCTCTAAATCCACCATTGTTCCTCATCATCCTGCCAGCAATGGGTTAGCGGAACAAACCAATAAGAAAGTACTTGATGTCTTGAGAGAAACTATCAATCCCAACAGAGAAACTTGGTATGAAGTTATACCTGATGTTCAGTGTGCTATAAATTCTGCTTACAATGTTTCCATAGGGGACACTCCACATTATGCATTGTACGGTGTAGATAAACGTTTGCCTTATGAGTTTCTTTATTCTAATCCGAAACCAAATTACAACCCTGATTTCATAGCAACTTGTACCAGCTTAGCTCAAAGTGTTTTTAGAAGAATCCGTGAAACACTTCATAAATCAACAGCAGAATTTACAAGAGTCACAAACACTCGAGCAAAGCCATCCAAAATTACAGTAGGTTCGAGAGTTATGCTGACTAACTTTAACAAAACGTCTGCAATGCCTAAGCTTGATCAAGAGTTTGTTGGTCCTGATCGAGTAGTTGAACATATCAATGGCAATAAGTATAAGGTTAGAGAAATTAGTACTGGTCAGTATAAAGAATCCCATTTAGATCATATAAAGTTAGTATGTGATGATAATGATGTTCCAACCCAGATTAATGTGACAGACTCTGACAATCCTCCTGATCCTGTATTCTCTACCTCTAATACTCAGTCAGACGATCAACCTGAATGTCAAACCATGCCATGGGCGGGATTTGAACCTGCTGTCAGAGAGTCTCAAAACTCCAGACCGTCGCGTTAGCCACTGGACCAGCTAGCTTCAATAAGATTCGTCCAACTAGGTATATTTCTACACCATAGGAAGGTTAGCATGGGCACCACTGTGTCCACAAATGCAAGTTTTTACAGACGAATCTCCTGCTAGCATGACCGTGATGAACTCTAGCTCGTCACGGTCATGCTAGCGGGAGATTTGTCTGTAAAAACTTGCATTTGTGGAAACAGTGGTGCCTATGCTAACCTTCCTATGGTGTAGAAATATACCTAGTTGGACGAATCTTATTGAAGCTAGCTGGCCCAGTGGCTAACATGACGGTCTGGAGTTTTGAGACTCTCTGACCGAGGGTTCAAATCCCGCCCGTGGTATGGTTTGTTTGCAACTTCGTGAGTCAACCTGAATGTCATTATTCCCTACATACACGACAGATATTGAGAAATCCTCAAGTATCATTTGTAACTACCAATTCAGATTTGCCTCAAATACAGCATGAGTTAGCCAGTGCAACAGAGTTTGATCCTTCCAGAGATGACACCCATTCTGCATATGTCAATCTCACCCTAGCAGAGTTGGGGTTAAATGTAAATAACCTGTATAGATGAATAATTACAGTATCAACTTAATAATATTCAAGATTATTTTTTTTTTGTGTGTGTGTGTGTTCACGTTCTCTCTGAATTCTGAGATTTAACAGTCTAGATTTGAGTGCACCAAGTCTGCCTTTTGTGTTAAACACTGCTTTCTTTATACATATCCTTCCTCAGAATCCATAGACGACAAGAATAACGATCGATCAATCAAAAAAATTTTTTATCACTTTTATTGTGTAATCCCAATGTTGAGTCTCATTCTATGAGCTGTACTATATCATATCTTGTAATGCATTACAGTTTCATTACAGTAAGTTTCATTATAGTCAATTACATTAGCTTCCATTCCAATAATCTACTTATGTTATAATGTTCAATTGTTGTGTACTTTGCCATTGTATAGAATCAGCCCAAGCCGTACGCCTGCCATCTCTAGTTTGTATTAGCTGTATGTCGGGACGACATACGTTATCGCCGAGCTCTCAGTGGTATCAGTTCCTAGTAACCAGTTGCCAGTAACCAGTTACCAGTAGTATGACTCACTACCAAGCATCTGCATGAATCACTGACTGTTACTCATGTTGCTGCTGACTATACCTGGAGGTTACTTGGAGGTTATTCCGGGGATCAACGCCCCCGCGGCCCGGTCCATGACCAGGCCTCCCAATGGATCAGGGCCTGATCAACTAGGCTGTTACTGCTGGCCGCACGCAGTCCAACGTACGAGCCACAGCCCGGCTGATCCGGCACTGACTTTAGGTATCTGTCCAGCTCTCTCTTGAAGGCAGCCAGGGGTTTATTGGCAATTCCCCTAATGCTTGATGGGAGGCTGTTGAACAGTTTTGGGCCCCGGACACTTATGGTGTTTTCCCTTAGTGTACCAATGGCGCCCCTACTTTTTATTGGGGGCATTTTGCATCGCCTGCCCAGTCTTTTACTTTCGTAGGGAGTGATTTCTGTGCAGCATGTTTTTGAACACCGCTCACCCCTAGGCATCATTTGTGAGCCAGTTTTAAGATAGAGAGCAGAGAGCCAGGGCGGGCCTGTGCTTCCCATCTTTTCCATTATAATTATACTTACTAACCAGCCTACGTGAGTGTTCTTACCCAATCCACGTTTCGACCCGCCCCCCACAGGACAGTATCAGGCTGGTGGTGTATCAGGGTTGTGGGATATCAGGGTGGTGGTGTATCAGGGTGGTGGTGCATCAGTGGTGGTGTATCAGAGTGGTGGTGTATCAGAGTGGTGGTGTATCAGAGTGGTGGTGTATCAAGGCGGAGGTGTATCAGAGTGGTGGTGCATCAGTGGTGGTGTATCAAGGTGGTGGTGCATCAGTGGTGATGTATCTGTGGTGGTGTATCAGGGTGGTGGTGTATCAGTGATGGTGTATCAGGGTAGTGGTGTATCAGAGTGGTGGTGTATCATAGTAGTGGTGTATCAGTGGTGGTGGTTACCAGAGTGGTAGTGTATCAGAGTGGGGGTGTATCAGAGGTGATGTATCAGAATGGTGGTGGTGATAATCCGTGAGGCAACATCACTACAGCAGCAGCCTGGCAGACATTAGCAACAGCTTATCAGGCATCAGCAGCAGCAGACTGGCAGGCAGCAGCAGACTGGCAGGCCGCACAGGAAGCCAGGGGTAAGATGCGACACAGCCGTCACCATGTTGGTAGGCGGCCATGAAGGCTGTGTCACCATATAAGTCATTCCACCCACACCCACCCACCCACAAACGCCCATCCATCTCCCCACACCCACTCAACCCACCCCGTCCCCACATATACGATAAAGCTCATGGAGTAGGAAGAGAATGAACCCAGTAGCGAGCAGGGAAGAGGCAGGGCCAGGAGCTGTGAACTGACCACTGCAACCACAAATAGATGAGTACAAATAGTCGAGAACACACACACAAACATTTATCTTAGTAGTAAGTTATTACTAGTGACAACGTACTATATGTGCTCTCTTAAGTGCTTCAAACACTTAATATATTGATAATTTACACTTGTGTTCCACAGGCTGTGCTAGCGTACACTGGCAGTGCTCCACAAGCTGTGCTAGCGTACACTGGCAGTGTTCCACAAGCTGTGCTAGCGTACACTGGCAGTGCTCCACAAGCTGTGCTAGCGTACACTGGCAGTGCTCCACAAGCTGTGCTAGCGTACACTGGCAGTGCTCCACAAGCTGTGCTAGCGTACACTGGCAGTGCTCCACAAGCTGTGCTAGCGTACACTGGTAGTGCTCCACAAGCTGTGCTAGCGTACACTGGTAGTGCTCCACAAGCTGTGCTAGCGTACACTGGCAGTGCTCCACAAGCTGTGCTAGCGTACACTGGCAGTGCTCCACAAGCTGTGCTAGCGTACACTGGTAGTGCTCCACAAGCTGTGCTAGCGTACACTGGCAGTGCTCCACAAGCTGTGCTAGCGTACACTGGCAGTGCTCCACAAGCTGTGCTAGCGTACACTGGCAGTGCTCCACAAGCTGTGCTAGCGTACACTGGCAGTGCTCCACAAGCTGTGCTAGCGTACACTGGCAGTGCTCCACAAGCTGTGCTAGCGTACACTGGCAGTGCTCCACAAGCTGTGCTAGCGTACACTAGCAGTGCTCCACAGGCTGTGCTAGCGTACACTGGCAGTGCTCCACAAGCTGTGCTAGCGTACACTGGCAGTGCTCCACAAGCTGTGCTAGCGTACACTGGCAGTGCTCCACAAGCTGTGCTAGCGTACACTGGCAGTGCTCCACAAGCTGTGCTAGCGTACACTGGCAGTGCTCCACAAGCTGTGCTAGCGTACACTGGCAGTGCTCCACAAGCGTGCTAGCGTACACTGGCAGTGCTCCACAGGCTGTGCTAGCGTACACTGGCAGTGCTCCACAAGCTGTGCTAGCGTACACTGGCAGTGCTCCACAAGCTGTGCTAGCGTACACTGGCAGTGCTCCACAAGCTGTGCTAGCGTACACTGGCAGTGCTCCACAAGCTGTGCTAGCGTACACTGGCAGTGCTCCACAAGCTGTGCTAGCGTACACTGGCAGTGCTCCACAAGCTGTGCTAGCGTACACTGGCAGTGCTCCACAAGCTGTGCTAGCGTACATGGCAGTGCTCCACAAGCTGTGCTAGCGTACACTGGCAGTGCTCCACAAGCTGTGCTAGCGTACACTGGCAGTGCTCCACAAGCTGTGCTAGCGTACACTGGCAGTGCTCCACAAGCTGTGCTAGCGTACACTGGCAGTGCTCCACAAGCTGTGCTAGCGTACACTGGCAGTGCTCCACAAGCTGTGCTAGCGTACCTGGCAGTGCTCCACAAGCTGTGCTAGCGTACACTGGCAGTGCTCCACAAGCTGTGCTAGCGTACACTGGCAGTGCTCCACAAGCTGTGCTAGCGTACACTGGCAGTGCTCCACAAGCTGTGCTAGCGTTACACTGGCAGTGCTCCACAAGCTGTGCTAGCGTACACTGGCAGTGCTCCACAAGCTGTGCTAGCGTTACACTGCAGTGCTCCACAAGCTGTGCTAGCGTACACTGGCAGTGCTCCACAAGCTGTGCTAGCGTACACTGGCAGTGCTCCACAAGCTGTGCTAGCGTACACTGGCAGTGCTCCACAAGCTGTGCTAGCGTACACTGGCAGTGCTCCACAAGCTGTGCTAGCGTACACTGGCAGTGCTCCACAAGCTGTGCTAGCGTACACTGGCAGTGCTCCACAAGCTGTGCTAGCGTACACTGGCAGTGCTCCACAAGCTGTGCTAGCGTACACTGGCAGTGTCTCCACAAGCTGTGCTAGCGTACACTGGCAGTGCTCCACAAGCTGTGCTAGCGTACACTGGCAGTGCTCCACAAGCTGTGCTAGCGTACACTGGCAGTGCTCCACAAGCTGTGCTAGCGTACACTGGCAGTGCTCCACAAGCTGTGCTAGCGTACACTGGCAGTGCTCCACAAGCTGTGCTAGCGTACACTGGCAGTTCTCCACAAGCTGTGCTAGCGTACACTGGCAGTGCTCCACAAGCTGTGCTAGCGTACACTGGCAGTGCTCCACAAGCTGTGCTAGCGTACACTGGCAGTGCTCCACAAGCTGTGCTAGCGTACACTGGCAGTGCTCCACAAGCTGTGCTAGCGTACACTGGCAGTGCTCCACAAGCTGTGCTAGCGTACACTGGCAGTGCTCCACAAGCTGTGCTAGCGTACACTGGCAGTGCTCCACAAGCTGTGCTAGCGTACACTGGCAGTGCTCCACAAGCTGTGCTAGCGTTACACTGGCAGTGCTCCACAAGCTGTGCATAGCGTACACTGGCAGTGCTCCCAAGCTGTGCTAGCGTACACTGGCAGTGCTCCACAAGCTGTGCTAGCGTACACTGGCAGTGCTCCACAAGCTGTGCTAGCGCACACTGGCAGTGCTCCACAAGCTGTGCTAGCGTATACTGGCAGTGCTCCACAAGCTGTGCTAGCGTACACTAGCAGTGCTCCACAAGCTGTGCTAGCATACACTAGCAGTGCTCCACAAGCTGTGCTAGCGTACACTAGTAGTGCTCCACAAGCTGTGTTAACGTACACTAGCAGGGCTCCACAAGCTGTGCTAGCGTACACTGGCAGTGCTCCACAAGCTGTGCTAGCGTACACTAGCAGTGCTCCACAAGCTGTGCTAGCGTACACTGGCAGTGCTCCACAAGCTGTGCTAGCGTACACTGGCAGTGCTCCACAAGCTGTGCTAGCGTACACTGGCAGTGCTCCACAAGCTGTGCTAGCGTACACTGGCAGTGCTCCACAGGTTGTGCTAGCGTACACTGGCAGTGCTCCACAGGCTGTGCTAGCGTACACTGGCAGCGTTCCACAGGCTGTGCTAGCGTACACTGGCAGTGTTCCACAGGCTGTGCTAGCGTACACTGGCAGTGCTCCACAAGCTGTGCTAGCGTACACTTGCAGTGCTCCACAGGCTATGCTCGCGTACACTAGTAGTGCTCCACAGGCTGTGCTAGCGTACACTGGCAATGCTCCACAAGCTGTGCTAGCGTACACTGGCAGTGCTCCACAAGCTGTGCTAGCGTACACTGGCAGTGCTCCACAGGCTGTGCTAGCGTACACTAGTAGTGCTCCACAAGCTGTGCTAGCGTACACTAGTAGTGCTCCACAGGCTGTGCTAGCGTACACTGGCAGTGCTCCACAGGCTGTGCTAGCGTACACTGCCAGTGCTCCACAGGCTGTGCTAGCGTACACTAGCAGTGCTCCACAGGCTGTGCTAGCGTACACTGGCAGTGCTGCACAGGTTGTGCTAGCGTACACTGGCAGTGCTCTACAGGCTGTGCGAGCGTACACTGGCAGTGCTCCACAGGCTGTGCTAGCGTACACTGGCAGTGCTCCACAGGCTGTGCTAGCGTACACTGGCAGTGTTCCACAGGCTGTGCTAGCTTACACTAGCAGTGCTCCACAGGCTGTGCTAGCGTACACTGGCAATGCTCCACACTGTGCTAGCGTACACTGGCAGTGCTCCACAGGCTGTGCTAGCGTACACTGGCAGTGCTCCACAGGCTGTGCTAGCGTACACTGGCAGTGCTCCACAGGCTGTGCTAGCGTACACTAGTAGTGCTCCACATGCTGTGCTAGCGTACACTGGCAGTGCTCCACAGGCTGTGCTAGCGTACACTAGTAGTGCTCCACATGCTGTGCTAGCGTACACTGGCAGTGCTCCACAAGCTGTGCTAGCGTTCATGGAAGGCAAATCCTGTATCACAAACCTCCTGGAGTTTTATGACAAGGTAACAGAAGTAAGACACGAGAGAGAGGGGTGGGTTGATTGCATTTTCCTGGACTGCAGGAAGGCCTTTGACACAGTTCCCCACAAGAGATTAGTGCAGAAGCTGGAGGATCAGGCACATATAACAGGGAGGGCACTGCAATGGATCAGGGAATACCTGACAGGGAGGCAACAACGAGTCATGGTACGTGAAGAGGTATCACAGTGGGCGCCTGTGACGAGAGGGGTCCCACAGGGGTCAGTTCTAGGACCAGTGCTATTTTTGATATATGCGAACGACATGATGGAAGAAATAGACTCTGAAGTGTCCCTGTTCGCAGATGATGTGAAGTTGATGAGAAGAATTAAATCGGATGAGGATGAGGCAGGACTGCAAAGAGACCTGGACAGGCTGGACATGTGGTCCAGAAACTGGCTTCTCGAATTCAACCCTGCCAAATGCAAAGTCATGAAGATTGGGGAGGGACAAAGAAGACTGCAGACAGAGTATAGGCTAGGTGGACAAAGACTACAGACCTCACTCAGGGAGAAAGACCTTGGGGTGACCATAACACCGAGCACATCACCGGAGGCACACATCAACCAAATAACTGCTGCAGCATACGGGCGCCTGGCAAACCTGAGAATAGCGTTCCGATACCTTAATAAGGAATCGTTCAAGACACTGTACACTGTGTATGTTAGGCCCATACTGGAGTATGCAGCACCAGTCTGGAACCCACACCTGGTCAAGCACGTCAAGAAGTTAGAGAAAGTACAAAGGTTTGCAACAAGGCTAGTCCCAGAGCTCAGGGAAATGTCGAACGAGGAAAGGTTGAGGGAAATCGGACTGACGACACTGGAGGACAGAAGGGTCAGGGGAGACATGATAACGACATACAAGTTACTGCGGGGTGATAGGATAGGAGATAGGATGTTCCAGAGAGGGGACACAGAAACAAGGGGTCACAACTGGAAGCTGAAGACTCAGACGAGTCACAGGGACATTAGGAAGTATTTTTAGTTAGAAAACATTCAGCGTAGGATGACTAAATTAATACATAGCATTAGAAATCTTCCTTATGAAGAAAGATTGAAGACTCTTAAGTTACATTCACTTGTTAGACGAAGAATGAGGGGAGACCTGATCGAAGTGTATAAGTGGAAGATAGGTATTAATAAAGGGGATATTAACAAGGTCTTGAGGATATCTCTCCAAGAGAGAACCCGCAGTAATGGATTTAAATTAGATAAGTTTAGATTTAGAAAGGACATAGGAAAGTATTGGTTTGGAAATAGGGTAGTTGATGAGTGGAACAGTCTACCTAGTTGGGTTATTGAGGCTGGGACTTTGGGTAGTTTCAAATTTAGGTTGGATAAGTACATGAGTGGGAGGGGTTGGATTTGAGTGGGACTTTCACATCAGAGCTTATTTCTTGGGTGGCATTGAAAACTGGGTTGGGCAAATGTTTGTTAGTGGGATGAATTGTAAAGGACCTGCCTAGTATGGGCCAGCAGGCCTCCTGCAGTGTTCCTCCTTTCTTATGTTCTTATGTTCTTTAGTCACAGAGTCATCAGGAAGTGGAATAGCCTAGCAAGTGAAGTAGTGGAGGCAGGAACCATACATAGTTTTAAGAAGAGGTATGACAAAGCTCAGGAAGCAGAGAGGGAGAGGACCTAGTAGGGATCAGTGAAGAGGCGGGGCCAGGAGCTGAGTCTCGACCCCTGCAACCACAATTAGGTGAGTACCACTGGCATGACCTCTCCACCAGCCAACTGGTAATTCAGAGTGTAGCAGTTCTCGGCCTGACCCTCTACTAGTGGTAATAACGCAACCGACCCTCTACTCTACTAATTGGGTAGTTCAACCCACCAATAAGGTGTTAATTATTATAAGTAAAACCAAGGGCTAAACCTACACTAATAAGGTGAGAGCCAACCAAAGTGATGTGACTCCTGCCTGCCTGGCTAACTCCAGCTAACAACTCCTGCATTAAGAGACTCAGGCTGGTCCAGATCATTCCTGCTGCTGGAAGTGACTCTCCTCAGTTTTATCGTTAAACTGCCAACTTAACTCTGTAAATATTGTTTATACTGGTGGAGTGATGTATGACCCTGACGATTTAGCCATTACCTTTAATTATAATAAAAATGTACATAGTGTTGAAGGAATATACGAGTAAAGAAGAAACTACCCCTTCTAATAATCTTTATTTCTACCAGTACATGTACAAGGTATACAGACCACAGCTGACATCAGTGACATACTACTATATAGAAAGACACTTTTTATGCAGAGCATTTCCCGCAAATTAGGTAAATTTTGTCCCAGGATGCGTCTCACACCAGTCCACTAACACCCAGGTACCCATTTTACTGATGTGTGAACATGGAGATGAAGTGTCTTAAGGAAATACGTCCTGTTTCCTTAAGACACTTTCCCCCCCCCACCCCCACAGAGTGTGGGATGAGTGTGCTAGCAACCAAGCTACAGGACACTGTGTTTGTCTTGCCCGGTTGCTGCTATATTGCTCACTTTCGGTGCAGCCAAGTGCATCAGGCCTTGAATTGCCATAACGGTATTATTTCTGGACACCACTGTCACCAGATACATCATTAGTATTTCTCTGGTGGGGCGAGTGTTATTTCTATGGTAGCCCCGGCCAGGCCTATGACCTGACGAGAGTGCGAGGCAGGAGCTGCTGATTCTTTGTCTGGTGAGTGAGAACTAGGTAGTGTGAACTAGTGTCTGGTGGGGTGAGTTCAGGTACGACTAGGACCAAGCAGACGGCAGCGCTAGGACCAAGCAGACGGCAGCACTAGGACCAAGCAGACGGCAGCACTAGGACCAAGCAGACGGCAGCACTAGGACCAAGCAGACGGCAGCGCTAGCACCAAGCAGACGGCAGCACTAGGACCAAGCAGACGGCAGCACTAGGACCAAGCAGACGGCAGCGCTAGCACCAAGCAGACGGCAGCACTAGGACCAAGCAGACGGCCAGCACTAGGACCAAGCAGACGGCAAGCACTAGTACCAAGCAGAGGCAGCACAGGACCAAGCAGACGGCAGCACTAGGACCAAGCAGACGCAGCGCTAGCACCAAGCAGACGGCAGCACTAGGACCAAGCAGACGGCAGCACTAGGACCAAGCAGACGGCAGCACTAGGACCAAGCAGACGGCAGCACTAGGACCAAGCAGCGGCCCGCAACTAGGACCAAGCAGACGGCAGCACTAGGACCAAGCAGACGGCAGCGCTAGGACCAAGCAGACGGCAGCACTAGGACCAAGCAGACGGCAGCGCTAGGACCAAGCAGACGGCAGCACTAGGACCAAGCAGACGGCAGCACTAGGGGCCAAGCAACGGCAGCACTAGGACCAAGCAGACGGCAGCACTAGGACCAAGCAACGGCAGCACTAGGACCAAGCAGAGGGTAGCGCTGGACAAGCAGAAAGGCAGCACTAAGGGCCAAGCAGACGGGCAGCACTAGGACCAAGCAGAGGTAGCGCTAAAGGGCCAAGCAGACGGGAGCCCTAGGACCAAGCAGACGGCAGCACTAGGACCAGCCGACGGCAGCACAGGACCAACAGACGGCAGCGCACCAAGCAGACGGCACACTAGGATCCCAAGCAGACGGCAGCACAGGACCAAGCAGACGGCAGCACTAGGACCAAGCAGACGCGCACTAGGGCCAAGCCGACGGCAGCAAATAGGACCAAGCAGACGGCCAGCACTAGGACCAAGCAACGGCAGCACTAGGACCAAGCCCGACGGCAGCACTAGGGCCAAGCAGACGGCAGCACAAAGGGCCAAGCAGACGGCAGCACTAGGACCCAAACAGAGGGCAGCGCTAGGACCAAGCAGACGGCAGCACAGGACCAAGCAGACGGCAGCGCTAGGACCAAGCAGAGGCAGCCTAGGACCAAGCAGACGGCAGCACTAGGACCAAGCAGACGGCAGCGCTAGGACCAAGCAGACGGCAGCACTAGGACCAAGCAAACGCAGCACTAGGACCAACGATGCGCACTAGGACCAAGCAGACGGCAGCACTAGGACCAAGCAGACGGCAGCGCTAGGACCAAGCAGACGGCAGCACTAGGACCAAGCAGAGGGGAAACCTAGGACCAAGCAGACGGCAGCACTAGGACCAAGCAGACGGCAGCACTAGGACCAAGCAGACGGCAGCACTAGGACCAAGCAGACGGCAGCACTAGGACCAAGCAGACGGCAGCACTAGACCAAGCGACGGCAGCATAGGGCCAAGCCGACGGCAGCACTGGACCCCAAATCAGACGGCAGCACTAGGACCAAGCAGACGGCAGCGCTAGGAGCAAAGCAGACGGCAGCACTAGGACCAAGCAGACGGGAGCACTAGGACCAAGCAGACGGCAGCACTAGGACCAAGCAGACGGCAGCACAGGACCAAGCAGACGGCAGCACTAGGACCCCAAACAGACGGCAGCACTAGGACCAAGCAGACGGCAGCACTAAAGGGCCAAGCAGACGGCCCGCCTAGGACCAAGCAGACGGCCAGCACTAGGACCAAGCAGACGGCAGCGCTAGGACCAAGCAGACGGCAGCACTAGGACCAAGCAGACGGCAGCACTAGGACCAAGCAGACGGCAGCGCTAGGACCAAGCAGACGGCAGCCTAGGACCAAGCAGACGGCAGCACTAGGACCAAGCAGACGGCAGCGCTAGGACCAAGCAGACGGCAGCACAGGACCAAGCAGACGGCAGCACTAGGACCCCAAACAGACGGCAGCACTAGACCAAGCAGACGGCAGCACTAGGACCAAGCAGATGGCAGCACTAGGACCAAGCAGACGGCAGCACTAGGACCAAGCAGACGGCAGCACTAGGACCAAGCAGACGGCAGCACTAGGACCAAGCAGACGGCACGCTAGGACCAAGCAGACGGCAGCACAGGACCAAGCAGACGGCAGCACTAGGACCAAGCAGACGGACAAATAGGACCAAGCAGACGGGACACAGGACCCCAAACAGACGGGACACTAGGACCAAGCAGACGGCAGCACTAGGGCCCAAACAACGGCAGCATAGGACCAAGCAGACGGCAGCACTAGGACCAAGCAGACGGCAGCACTTTGGACCAAGCAGACGGCAGCCTAGGACCAAGCAGACGGCAGCACTAGGACCAAGCAGACGGCAGCACTAGGACCAAGCAACGGCAGCAAATAAAGGGCCAAGCAGGGCGGCAGCTAGGACCAAGCAGACGGCCCGCGCTAGGACCAAGCAGACGGCAGCACTAGGACCAAGCAACGGCAGCACTAGGGCCAAGCAGAACGGCAGCCTAGGACCAAGCAGACGGCAGCGCTAGGACCAAGCAGACGGGAGCACAGGACCAAGCAGACGCAGCCTAGGACCCGCAGACCGGCAGCACTAGGACCAAGAGACGGGAGCACTAGGACCAAGCAGACGCAGCGCTAGGACAAGCAGACGGCAGCCTAGGACCAAGCAGACGGCAGCACTAGGACCCAAGCAGACTGCAGCGCTAGGACCAAGCAGACGGCAGCACTAGGACCAAGCAGACGGCAGCGCTAGGACCAAGCAGACTGCAGCGCTAGGACCAAGCAGACGGCAGCACTAGGACCAAGCAGACTGCAGCACTAGGACCAAGCAGACGGCAGCACTAGGACCAAGCAGACCAGCGCTAGGACCAAGCAGACGGCAGCACTAGGACCAAGCAGACGGCAGCACTAGGACCAAGCAGACGGCAGCACTAGGACCAAGCAAACGGCAGCACTAGGACCAAGCAGACGGCAGCACTAGGAAACCCAAACAGACGGCAGCACTAGGACAAGCGACGGCAAACACTAGGACCAAGCAGACCCGGCAGCACTAGGACCAAGCAGACGGCAGCACTAGGACCAAGCAGAGGCAGCACTAGGACCAAGCAGAAAGGCAGCACTAGGACCAAACAGACGGCAGCACTAGGACCAAGCAACGGCAGCACTAGGACCAAGCAGAGGCAGCACTAGGACCAAGCAGGGCGGCAGCACTAGGACCAAGCAGAGGAGCGCTAGACCAAGCAAAAGCACCTAGGGGCCAAGCAGAGGCAGCACTAGGACCAAGCGACGGCAGCACTAGGACCAAGCAGACGGCAGCGCTAGGACCAAGCAACGGCAGCACTAGGACCAAGCAGAGGGGGCGCTAGGACCAAGCAACTGCAGCGCTAGGACCAAGCAGACGGCAGCACTAGGACCAAGCAGACGGCAGCACTAGGACCAAGCAGACGGCAGCGCTAGGACCAAGCAGACGGCAGCACTAGGACCAAGCAGAGGGCAGCGCTAGGACCAAGCAGACTGCAGCGCTAGGACCAAGCAGACGGCAGCACTAGGGCCCAAACAGACGGCAGCACTAGGACCAAGCAGACGGGAGCCGGGGCAAGCAACGCGCACTAGGACCAAGCAGAGGCAAACACTAGGACCAAGCAGACGGCAGCACTAGGACCCAAACAGACGGGAGCGCTAGGACCAAGCAGACGGCAGCACTAGGACCAAGCAGACGGCAGCACTAGGACCAAGCAGACGGCAGCACTAGGACCAAGCAGACGGCAGCACTAGGACCAAGCAGACGGCAGCACTAGGACCAAGCAGACGGCAGCACTAGGACCAAGCAGACGGCAGGTGGGACCAAGCAGACCGGCAGGCACAGGACCAAGCAGACGGCAGCAAATAGGACCAAGCAGACGGCAGCGCTAGGACCAAGCAGACGGGAGCCTAGGACCAAGCAGACGGCAGCACTAGGACCAAGCAGACGGGGCACTAGGACCAAGCAGACGGGAGCACTAGGACAAGCGACGGCAGCACTAGGACCAAGCAGACGGCAGGCTAGGACCAAGCAGACGGGAGCGCTAGGACCAAGCAGACGGCAGCCCTAGGACCAAGCAGACGGCAGCCTAGGACCAAGCAGACGCGCACTAGGACCAAGCAGACGGCAGCCTAGACCAAACAGACTGCAGCCTAGGAAACCCAAACAGACGGCAGCACTAGGACCAAGCAGACTGCAGCCTAGGACCAAGCAGACGGCAGCACTAGGACCAAGCAGACGGCAGCGCTAGGACCAAGCAGGACGGCAGCAAATAGGACCAAAGCAGACGGCAGCACTAGGACCAAGCAGACTGCAGCACTAGGACCAAGCAGACGGCAGCACTAGGACCAAGCAGACGCAGCACTAGGACCAAGCAGGGCGGCAGCACTAGGACCAAGCAGACGGCAGCGCTAGGACCAAGCAGACGGGCAGCACTAGGACCAAGCAACGGCAGCACTAGGACCAAGAAGACGGCAGCACAGGACCAAGCAAACGGCAGCACTAGGACCAAGCAGAGGCAGCACTAGGACAAGCAGACGGGAGCACTAGGACCAAGCAGACGGCAGCCTAGGCCAAGCAACGGCAGCACTAGGACCAAGCAGACGGCAGCACTAGGACCAAGCAGAGGCAGCACTAGGACCAAGCAACGGCAGCCTAGGACCAAGCAGACGGCAGCACTAGGACCAAGCAGACGGCGCACTAGGACCAAGCAGAGGCCCGCATAGGATCCCAAACAGACGGCAGCACTAGGACCAAGCAGACGGCAGCTAGGACCAAGCAAAAAGGGGCAGCACTAGGACCAAGCAGAGGCAGCACTAGGACCAAGGGAGACGGCAGCACTAGGCCAAGCAGACGGGAGCGCTAGGACCAAGCAGACGGCAGCACTAGGACCAAGCAGAGAGCCTAGGGGCCAAGCAGACGGGAGCGCTAGGACCAAGCAGACGGCGCACTAGGACCAAGCAGATGGCAGCACTAGGACCAAGCAGACGGCAGCCTAGGGCCAAGCAACGGCGCATAGGACCAAGCAGACGGCAGCCTAGGGCCCAAACAGAGGGGAGCGCTAGGACCAAGCAGACGGCAGCACTAGGACCAAGCAGACGGCAGCACTAGGACCAAGCAGATGGCAGCACTAGGAAACCCAAACAGACGGCAGCCTAGGACCAAGCAGACGGCAGCACTAGGACCAAACAGACGGCAGCCTAGGACCAAGCAGAAAGCAGCACTAGGGCCAAGCAGACGGCAGCACTGGACCCAAACAGAGGCAGCAAATAGGACCAAGCAGACGGCAGCACTAGGACCAAGCAGACGCCAGCACTAGGGACCAAGCAGCGCAGCACTAGGACCAAGCAGAGGCAGCAACTGGACCAAGCAGACGGCAGCCTAGGACCAAGCAGACGGCAGCGCTAGGACAAGCAAAAAGCAGCACAGGACCAAGCAGGCAATAGGACCAAGCAGACGGCAGCACTAGGACCCAAACAAAGGGAGCCTAGGACCAAGCAGACGGCAGCACTAGGACCAAGCAGAGGGAGCCTGACCAAGCAACGCAGCCTAGGACCAAGCAGACGGCAGCACTAGACCCAAACAGACGGGGCACGAGGACCAAGCAGACGCAGCCTAGGACCAAGCGACGGAGCACTAGGACCAAGCAGCGGCAGCCTAGGACCAAGCAGACGGGAGCGCTAGGACAAGCAGAGGCAGACTAGGACCAAGCAGAAGCACACTAGGACCAAGCGAGGCAGCTAGACCAAGCAACGCAGCATAGGACCAAGCAGACGGCAGCACTAGGACCAAGCACGGCAGGGACTAGGACCAAGCAGACGGCAGCGCTAGGACCAAGCAGACGGCAGCCTAGGACCAAGGAGACGGCAGCACTAGGACCAAGCAGACGGGAGCCTAGGACCAAGCAGACGGCAGCACTAGGACCCAAGCAGACGGCAGCACTAGGACCAAGCGACGGCAGCCTAGGACCCAAGCAGACGGCAGCACTAGGACCCAAACAGAACGGCAGCACTAGGGCCAAGCAGACGGGAGCACTAGGACCAAGCAACGGCAGCCTAGGACCAAGCAGACGGCAGCACTAGGACCAAGCAGACGGCAGCACTAGGACCCAAGCAGACGGCAGCACTAGGACCAAGCAGACGGGAGCACTAGGACCAAGCAGACGGCAGCCTAGGGCCAAGCAGACGGCAGCACTAGGACCAAGAGACGGCAGCACTAGGACCAAGCAGACGGCAGCGCTAGGACCAAGCAGACGGCAGCCTAGGACCAAGCAGACGGCAGCACTAGGACCAAGCAAAACGGCAGCACTAGGACCAAGCAGACGGCAGCACTAGGACCAAGCCGACGGCAGCCTAGGACCAAGCAGACGGCAGCCTAGGACCAAGCAGACGGGAGCCTAGGACCAAGCAGACGGCAGCACTAGGACCAAGCAGACGGCAGCCTAGGACCAAGCAGACGCAGCACTAGGACCAAGCGACGGCAGCACTAAAGGGCCAAGCAGACGCAGCGCTAGGACCAAGCAGACGGCAGCCGGACCAAGCAGACGGCAGCCTAGGACCACAAGCAGACAGGCCCGCCAAACGCAGCGCAGGCCAAGCAGACGGCAGCACTAGGGAACAAAGCAGACGGCAGCCTAGGACCAAGCAGACTGCAGCACTAGGACCAAGCAGACGGCAGGCTAGGACCAAGCAGACGCAGCCTAGGACCAAGCAGACGCAAACACTAGGACCAAGCAGACGGCAGCCTAGGACCCAAACAGACTGCAGCACTAGGACCAAGCAGACGGCCCGCACTAGGACCAAGCAGACGGGAGCTAGGACCAAGCAGACGGCAGCCCAAGGACCAAGCAGACGGCAGCACTAGGACCAAGCAGACGGCAGCACTAGGACCAAGCAGACGGCAGCGCTAGGACCAAGCAGACTGCAGCCTAGGCCAAGCAGACGGCAGCACTAGGACCAAGCAAGACGGGAGCACTAGGACCAAAACAACGGCAGCACTAGGACCAAGGAGACGGCAGCACTAGGGCCAAGCAGACGGCAGCCCCTAGGACCAAGCAGACGGCCAGCACTAGGACCAAGCAGACGGCAGCCTAGGACCAAGCAGACGGGAGCCTAGGACCAAGCAGACGGCAGCACTAGGACCAAGCCCCACGGCAGCACTAGACCAAGCAGACGGCAGCAAATAGGACCAAGCAGACGGCAGCACTAGGACCAAGCAGAGGCAGCACTAGGGCCAAGCAGACGGCAAACACTAGGACCAAGCAGACGGCAGCACTAGGACCAAGCAGACGGCAGCACTAGGACCAAGCAGACGGCAGCCTAGGACCCAGCAGACGGCAGCACTAGGACCAAGCAGACGGCAGCACTAGGACCAAGCAGACGGGAGCACTAGGACCAAGCAGACGGCAGCGCTAGGACCAAACAGACGCAGCACTAGGACCAAGCAGACGCAGCCTAGGACCAAGCAACGGCAGCACTAGGACCAAGCAGACGGCACACTAGGACCAACAAAACGGCAGCACTAGGACAAGCAGACGGCAGCACTAGGACCAAGCAAAATGGCAGCACTAGGGCCAAGCAGACGGCAGCACTAGGACCAAGCAGAGGCAGCACTAGGACCAAGCAGAGGCGCACTAGGACCAAGCAAACGGCAGCCTAGGGCCAAGCAGACGGCAGCACTAGGACCAAGCAGACGGCAGCACTAGGACCAAGCAGACGGCAGCACTAGGACCAAGCAGACGGCAGCACTAGGACCAAGCAGACGGCAAGCACTAGGACCAAGCAGAGGCAGCACTAGACAACAGACGGCAGCACTAGGACCAAGCAGACGGCAGCACTAGGACCAAGCAGACGGCAGCAACTAGGACCCAAGCAGAGGGCAGCACTAGGACCAAGCAGACTGGGAGCACTAGGACCAAGCAGACGGCAGCCTAGGACCAAGCAGACGGCAGCACTAGGACCAAGCGAGGCAGCACTAGGACCAAGCAGACGGCAGCCTAGGAAACCCAAACAGACGGCAGCGCTAGGACCAAGCAACGGCAGCACTAGGACCAAGCAGACGGCAGCGCTAGGACCAAGCAGACGGCAGCACTAGGACCAAACAGACGGCAGCGCTAGGACCAAGCAGACGGCAGCGCTAGACCAAGCAGACGGCAGCATAGGACCAACAGACGGGAGCACTAGGACCAAGCAGACGGCAGCACTAGGACCAAGCAGAGGGCAGCACTAGGACCAAGCAGACGGCAGCACTAGGACCAAGCAGACGGCAGCGCTAGGACCAAGCAGACGGCAGCACTAGGACCAAGCAGACGGCAGCACTAGGACCAAGCAGACGGCAGCGCTAGGACCAAGCAGACGGCAGCGCTAGGACCAAGCAGACGGCAGCGCTAGGACCAAGCAGACGGCAACACTAGGACCAAGCAGACGGGAGCACTAGGACCAAGCAGAGGCAGCACTAGGCACAGTACCTGGTAACCAACAAAGGAAAATAGGACACAGCCGCAAATAGGAACCAACAAAGGCACACTGGACCTGCGAGGGCCAAGGCACTAGGACCCAACAAACCAGCACTACCAAAAGGCCCACTAAGGGGAAAACAACAGCCCTGGCCAAGGACGGAAACCTTAACCCCATAGACCCCTAGCGCCAAGAGACCAGGTAGGCCAAGCGGGCAGACTAAAACCAGCGACCGGAAGACTAAAAACAAAAACAAGGCAGCAAAGGACCCCCGCGAGGCAGGGCCAAAGGCCCACGGGTTAAGAATGCACCAACCTAAGTCAGGTAGGATCACTTGACAAGGAGGAACACGGCAAACGACCTGGTAGCACAAGCTATCAGGTTTAACTCACACCCATTCACATCTACTCATGTATTTACCCAAAACCTATTTTTAAAGCTACACAACGTTCTGGCCTCTATAACGGTACTTGGGAGTTTGTTCCACTCATCCCACAACTCAAATTACCAAACCAGTACTTTCCTATATCCTTCCTGAATCTAAAATTTTTCCAACTTAAAACCATTGCTGGAGTCCTGTCTAGGCTAGATTTTTTCAGCACACTATTTACATCCCCTTTATTTATTTCCTGTCTTCCATTTATACACCTCAATCATATCCCCCCTAATTCTACGTTTTTTAGAGAGTGCAGTTTCAGGGCCTTCAGTTATCCTCATAGGGAAGGTTTCTGATACATGGGATCAACTTTGTCATCCCCCTTTTTACATTTTCAGAGAATTTAAAATCCAATTTTGTAATACGGTGCCAAAACTGTGCAGCATAATCTAAATGAGGCCTAAAACCCAAGGATGTATAGAGTTGAAGAACAACCTGAGGACTCCTATTTTTATGCTTCTTGATATGAAGCCAAGGATTCTATTAGCTTTATTGCGAACAAATTATGCACTGTTTTTCTTGGTTTCAGATTACTGCTAACCAGAACTCCCAAATCTTTTTCGCAATCCGTAATATTAAGATCTACATTATTTAGTTTAATATGTGGCATGGTTATTGTCTGTCCAACATTTGAACTTTGCATTTGTCTATATTAAACTGCATCTGCCACTTTCCGACCACTGCATCAGTCTTTTTCAAATTTTCCTGGAGTGCTCTAATGTCCTCGTCAGAATGAATTCGAGGGCCCTATTTTGGTGTCATCGGAAAACTTGCCGATGTCGCCTTTTATTGCCCTCATCTATGTCGTTTATGTAGATTGTGAACAGCAGGGGGCCCAACACTGACCCCTAGGGGAACACCGCCGTGACGCTTCCCCACTCTGATTTCCCCCCATTTATGCAAACTCGCTGCTGCCTATTTGTCAACCTTTCCCTCTATCCAGGAAAAAATCTCTCCTCCTATTCCATGTGCTTTAAATTTTCCTCAATAGTCTCTGATGGGGACCCTGTCAAAAGCCTTATGAAGTCCATATAACAATATCATATTCATTCCCATGATCTACCTCCTAAAAATACCTTAGTGAAAAAAAGTTAATAAATTCGAAAGGCAGGAACGCCCCTTTGTAAACCATGCTGAGTTTCGTTGATTAACTTATGCTTTTCAAGGTGGTACGAACTGCCTCGGCAATTATTGATTCCATAAATTTTCCCACTATGGAGGTTAGGCTTATTGGTCTATAGTTCGAAGCTAAGGACCTGTCACCTGTTTTGAAAAATAGGTATCACATTTGCCATTTTCCACTTATCTGGCACCATGCCAGTTTGTAGTGATATGTTGAAAGATTAGCCAAAGGTGTGCTAAGCTCCTCTTTACATTCCTTTAAAACCCCTTGCATACAGTTCATCAGGCCGGGGGATTTGTTAGGTTTTAATTTATCTATTTGCTAAGGACCATGTCACTTGTGACCCAATAGTGCACAGTTTATTATCGTCCTTTCTACATAATTTATCATTACTGGAATATCGCTGGTATCCTCCTGTGTAAAAACTGAGAGGAAGTATGTGTTAAAAATTCTAACATTTCCTTATCACTGTCAGTGAGCTGAGCCGAGGAACTTTTGAGTGGGCCTATCTTGTCCCTGATCTTACTTCTGTATACCTGAAAGAATCCTTTTGGGTTAGTCTTCGATTCTCTTGCAACTTTAACCTCATAATCTCTTTTTGCTTTTCTAATTCCCTTTTTTATTTCTCTCTTTAACTGAATTATATCGATTTCTCAATTGCCCCTCTTTCCCCTTTTGATTTGCCTATATATGCCTCTCTTTTGACCAATCAGATATTTTAATCTATTGTTTTATCCATTTAGGATCAATTTTTGTTTGATCTGATTTCCCTATTTGAACATAATTTGACTGAGCAGCTAGAATTATGCCCTGGGAACAAACATATCGGCAACCCTCACCACCTACCCGACCTTAGTCAGGTCATTCCAGTTCAGCCCACCTAAGTAATTTTTCAGTCCTATGAAATCAGCCAAGCGAAAGTCAGGGACGGAGACTTGATTGCCATTATTAGGGGAATTCCATGATATATTAAAACTGAGTGATTTGTGATCACTTTCCCCAAGCTCATCATTAACCTCAAGATTATTAATTAGTGTTTCCCTACTGGCAAGAACCAAGTCAAGGAGGTTATTTCCCCTAGTTGGCTCTGTCACAAACTGTTTTAAAAAACAATCCTGGATCGTATCAAGAAAGTCACCTGACTCTAAATTTCCTGTCAAATTGCTCCAGTCAATCTGTCTATAGTTGAAATCTCCCATTAGCACAACATTTTCGTATGTAGATGCCTTACGAATTTCGTCCCATAGAAGTTTACTGCACTCCTTATCAAGATTTGGGGCCCTGTAAATCACACCCAAGGAAGGTTCCTTGATGTTAGTGAGGAGCTCCTCTTGATTTAGGGAATTGGATCTGTGCTCCAGTTCCTCGAATTAAGCCTAAATGCCTTCCACATCCCCCCCAGGCGCTGTATAATCCTCCGGGTTTAGCGATTCCCCCTTGATTATAATAATAATACATGCAGTGTTTCAGGAGTCAACGCCTCAGCCACTGCGGCTCAGATGGGCTTACTACTGTAGTAACACTGGTGTTGTTAGTTACTACCAGCTTACTACTGTAGTAACACTGGTGTTGTTAGTTACTACCAGCTTACTACTGTAGTAACACTGGTGTTGTTGTTACTACCAGCTTACTACTGTAGTAAACATGGTGTTGTTAGTTACTACCAGCTTACTACTGTAGTAACACTGGTGTTGTTAGTTACTACCAGCTTACTACTGTAGTAACACTGGTGCTGTTAGTTACTACCAGCTTACTACTGTAGTAACACTGGTGCTGTTAGTTACTACCAGCTTACTACTGTAGTAACACTGGTGCTGTTAGTTACTACCAGCTTACTACTGTAGTAACACTGGTGCTGTTAGTTACTACCAGCTTACTAATGTAGTAACACTGGTGCTGTTAGTTACTACCAGCTTACTACCCACACCTGGTCAAGCACGTCAAGAAGTTAGAGAAAGTACAAAGGTTTGCAACAAGGCTAGTCCCAGAGCTCAGGGGAATGTCGTACGAGGAAAGGTTGAGGGAAGTCGGACTGACGACACTGGAGGACAGAAGGGTCAGGAGAGACATACAAGATACTGCAGGGAATAGACAAGGTGGACAGAGATAGGATGTTCCAGAGAGGGGACACAGGAACAAGGGGTCACAACTGGAAGCTGAAGATTCAGACGAGTCACAGGGACGTTAGGAAGTATTTCTTCAGTCATAGAGTCGTCAGGAAGTGGAATAGCCTAGCAAGTGAAGTAGTGGAGGCAGGAACCATACATAGTTTTAAGAAGAGGTATGATAAAGCTCAGGAAGCAGAGACAGAGAGGACCTAGTAGCAATCAGTGAAGAGGCAGGGCCAGGAGCTGAGTCTCGACCCCTGCAACCACAATTAGGTGAGTACAATTAGGTGAGCACACACACACACACACACACACACACACACATACATACATAACACCACCACACACACACACACACAACCCCACCAAAACAACACACCACACACACAACCAA
>NC_069484.1:22986243-23032721 GCF_026875155.1 Cherax quadricarinatus
ATCACCCCCCCACTGCCTCCTCCCTCACTGTCCCCTTTATACCCTGTTACAATTTCGTCATTTCAATGGGTGTGGTGTTGGGCCCGGGATGTGTCCCAGATTTTTCCCCTTCCCCCCTTGGAAAAACATATGAACACTACCAGCGCTGCTCGTCATAATACTGGCGTTCCGGGGGAAAATTTCCTTCCTGTAAATAAAAAATGCTTTCATGCTTTGAAATCATTCACTTCAGCTTCATCAGGGTTTGAAGACCAAATAGTTTCCTCTTTCGTCCTGGTACAGGGAACGTGAACGTGAACAAGCCGGCACAGCCCAGGGTCGAAGGTTGGGGGTCACTGGGTTTTCACATATTTCGTTTTCCTGGGCACTTTTTTCAGAAACCCCATTTGGAAAACCCTTAAATTCACTGTCAATGAAATTTCATCGCTTTTAGAGCTTCATTTGGGGAACAAAAGCCCTCCAATCCCCCCGGGTGGGGGAAACTTCTTCCCGGAGGCAGGGTGAAAAATGGCTGAAAACATGGCTTTCCCCACATGCCCCCGCTGGCCCAGTTTTTTTCAAGGGTGCACACCGACCATGAGCCTTTCTTCCCGTGTGGGCCATCGGTTTTGGGCGACATTTTGAAGCCGCTAAATTTGTGCGTTAAAACGTCAGAAAACTTTGGTCATAAGAGTTTTTACGTCGGAAAAAAGTAAAGGGTTTAAAAGTCAATTTCCCTACCTGACTAGGTTGGGGTGCATTGGTTAAAGGGGGTGGAGACTTGGCCCGCCCGCATGGGCCATGGCCCTTTCCCCGCGTGTTCTTGTTTTATGTTCTTTTTTATTTTTTTATAACCCCAAAAAAAGTCAAAGTTATTTATTTCCATTGGGTGTTGTTTTCCCATTGAGGTTTTGTATTTCCTTTGAGGTTTTTTATTTCCATTGGGGGTTCTTGTTTTTAATTGGGCCCTTGTTTTTCCCATTGAGGTTTTGTTTTTCCTTGGGTCTTGTATTTCTTTGAGGTTCTTGTATTTCCATTGGGCCTTGTTTTTTCCATTGGGGTTCTTGTATTTCTTTAGGCCCTTGATTTCCATTGGGGTTCTTGTTTTCCATTGAGTTCTTGTATTTCCCCATGGGGTTCTTGTTTTCCTTTGGGGTCCTTGTTTTTCCTTTGAGGTTCTTGTTTTTCCCTTTAGGGTCCTTTTTTACCATTGAGGTTTTGTATTTTCATTGGGGTTTTTTGTATTTCCTTTGGGGGGTTTCTTTATTTCCTTTGGGTTTTGTTTTCCTTTGCATGGTTTTCTTTAGTGCTTAAAAATTATTTATTACATGTAAATGCATTATCTGTAATGCAAAAATAAATAAAAACTTTAAATTTGAATAAATTAGTGGAGTGAAGGAGGGGGGGCCCATCGGATACTTTTTTTTTTTGGTGTAGGGAAGCCCCTGTCTATATAATGATTTACGTTTTGGGGGGTTGGGTGAGAAAAAAATCTGTTTTGTTGGTTGTCTTTGAAAATTTCCATCCAATTTTCATTGTTTTTTAAAATTGATTCAAATCAAATCAGTTCTTTTTGTTTTTTTTGTCTGCAGTTACGGTTGTAGTTCCATTAAAAAATTTTTTGGGTACAATAAAAAGCTGTAGATGAATGGTCCGGGAAAAAAAACCACAAGTTGAAAAATTTAAACACTGGAAACTCTTGGGTATTTTATTGAGGAAACTTTTCGCCACCAGTGGTTCTAGTCCATAAAAAAGGGGAGAACGGTGAAGAAAGGAGGATTTTGAGGTAATCAGTCCCTCAGCATTGAGTCTGTGGTAGTCCTCATTTGTAAAAAATACAGATATGTGGAAGGTGGTTTTTAATAGGGGGACGGGTAGGTGAAGCGTCGGGGTGGTATCACATTTGTCCAGTGGGAAAGTAGGTCGGTCCAAGGGTTGGGCAAGTGAAGAATTCCCTGTTTTTTGATCCCAAAATGCTGCGTGTAACTGATGAAGACTGTGTGGCAAAACTTTCCTCTTTTAAGATACCCAGTGTTGCACTGTGTTTTTTTATCAACAATAGAAAGCTATTAGTCTGCAGGGGCATTTCTTTTTCCTTTTGTTGCATGTGCTATTGTAAAAAGTTATTTTTAGTAAGAAATTTAAAAAACCGCCTTAGGGTGCAGAGTTTCCCTGTTCCTGGCTGCCGGGTCTGAACAAACCTAAGTAAGTAATTTAAATTTGGTTACAGTAATAATTACTTTTACCTACATAGCAGCTTGTGTAGAAAACCCTAGGAAACCCCAAAAGGGTAGACAAGTGACTTATTTCCCTTTGGGGCCCTTTAGCTCAGATTGTGCAACACAATTGTCCTCAAAGATTTGTAAAGTTTACATAAATTTAAGGGAAAGATCCTGGACTTCACCTTACGAAGCAACAAAGAAAATGCGATAGAAATTTGGGGACAAGGTGATTATGGGGAAAAAAAACTTTTTAAGACAGGGGAATGATGGCCCCTTAAATTAGGTCAACATTTTAATTAAAATATTAATTTACCTGTTTTTTTTAGTATTTTGTAAAAAAGGTGGCTTATTAAGAAACTGGTTTCTAGTTTGTAAGGAAAAAAAATTAAAAAAAAATATTTCCTTTCGGGTTTTGGGGTTTTAGTTATTAAAAAAGGTGCTGCCCCTAGGATTCCTTGTACCAAAACCCAGAGCGAGTAAACAGTAAAAAACTGTTTTTGATTTTTTTTGCATTTAGAGAAGGTGGTTGTAAAGTTTTCAATTTATTATTCTCGTTTACAAGGCAAGTTTAGTCTGTAGTTAAGACAGTGTAAAATGTTGGTCATGAATGCTTTCAATTAAATTATGTTTTAAGTTCTTTTTTTAATGTTTCACTTTTTAAAATAAGCAAACATGTTAAACTCCCTCCAGGGGAAAGTGTGAACCTTTAAAATCCATAAGCCTGTGTGTTGTAAGAGAAACAAAAATGCTGGAAGAAAAAAAAAAAAAAAAAAAAAAGGGCAAGTAACCCCTTTCCTGTTTTAAATAGTAAATTAACAAGAAGAAAAACTTTTTTTTTTTTTCGGTCCCTTTCCCTGGGTGGGATTGGTGTGTTAAAAAAAATATATTATTTCTGTTTAAATCGGGGGTGAGGAGAAGGGGTTGGAAGAATGGGAAAGGGTTTTTGAATGTTTGGGGTTTTGGCATGGGGCATGTGCTTTTTTTGTTTTTTTCAAAGAATGAAACTTTACATTGCGACTAACATAAGGGAAACTCTGAAAAAAAATTTTGTTACTGCAATGATAGTGGAGGGCCTGTGTGTTTCTTTTTTTGACACGTCGCCCACCTTAAGGGCGACCCAAAAAATCGGGTTCCACATATCCCACAAATTTTTGTTGCGTAATTTCAAATTTCCCGGGGTGTTGCACCTCCCTAGCACTATCTGGTGGGGGACTTGCTGCAAAATTTTTTGGATACTTCAAAAAAGGCAACCATTCAATTTTTTTTTCCCCATTACTTTTTTAAACCTGCTCCTTTTAACCCCCAGCCTTTTTTCCGTGAAAAAAGGGAAAATGCTTCTTTTTGTGTAAAGCCAAATACCTACATTCCCCTTTTAAAGATAAGGTTGAACTTAAAAAACTCGAAAATTGTGTGTTGTGAGAAGCTTTGTGATTTCAGTTCTGGCTCTTCCGCATTTATGACAAAAAACAGAAAAATTACTCAGTTTTTTTGTAAAAGTGTTCAAAGAAAAGATGTGTAAAAAGAAAATAATTAAGGAAAGGGTAAAGTTCGAACTAGATCAAGTTTGTAAATAGTATAAGCTAGTGTAAGTGAAAGGGACTCAGTGTTGGTGATCTGGTGAAGGAAAAGCCAAAATTTTTTTAAAGAAGAACTAGGACTAATTTTATTGTGATTTAGGAGGTTTGGGTGACCCCTTTACCCCAAAAAGATGGGGGTCCCGAAAGCCCTTTCCCCCAAGAAGTGGCGTCCTGAAGCCCTTCACCTAAAGGTTTTGGCAGTCCTGACAGCCCCTTTCCCCCAAGAAGATGGCAGTCCTGAAAGCCCTTCCCCTCAAGAAGGGCAGTCCCGACAGCCTTCCCTCAAAAAGATGGCAGTCCTGACAGTCCTTACTCAAGAAGATGGGAGTCCTGCAGCCCCCACCCAAAAGTGGCAGTCCTGACAGCCCTTCCCCCCCCAGAAGAGGGCGTCCTGAAGCCCCTTCCCCAAGAAGATGGGAGTCCTGCAGCCCTTTACCTCAAGAAAATGGCAGCTGACGCCCTTCACCTCAAGAAGAGGTAGTCCTGACGCCTTACCTCGAAAATGGAGTCCTGCAGCCCTTACCTAAAAAAGATGGTAGACCTGACAGCCCCTTACCTCAAAAAAGTGGAGTCCGACACCCTTAACTAAAAAAGATGGTTGTCCCGACAGCCCTTCACCTCAAGAAGTGGGAGTCCTGAAGCCCTTTACCCCAAAAGATGGAGTCCCGACAGCCCTTCACCTAAGAAGATGGAGTCCCTGACTCCTTCCCTCAAGAAGAAGGCAGTCCGAAAAATCCTTTTTTCCCCAAGAAGATGGGATCCTGAAAGTCCTTTACCCCAAAATTGGCAGTCCTGACAGTCCTTTACCTCAAGAGGGTATCCTGACAGCCTTCACCCCAAGAAGGGCGTCCTGAAGCCCTTACCTCAAAGAAGATGGCAGTCCGACAGTCCTACCTCAAGAAGATGGGAGTCCTGCAGTCCTTCATCAGAAAATGGGAGTTGCGTCCTTTACCTCAAAAAGAGGCAGTCCTGACGTCCTTTACCTCAAGAAGAGGGGATCCTGACACCTTACCCCCAAAAAAGAGGCAGTCCACAGTTTCACCCAAGAAGAAGGCAGTCCAAAAGTCCTTTACCTCAAGAAATGGTATCCTGCAGTCCCTTACCCCAAGAAGATGGCAGTCCTGACCCTTCACCCAAGAAATGGAGTCCCGACAGCCCTTTTACCCCAAAGAAGATGGGAAATCCTGAAGTCCCCTTTTCCCCAAGAAAATGGGAGCCTGAAGTTCCTTTACCTCAAGAAAAATGGCAGTCCGAAGTCCTTAACTCAAAAGATGGCGTCTGACGCCCTTCCCTAAAAAGAGCGTCCCAAAGTCCCTTTTCTAAGAAGATGGTAGTTGACGTCCTTTTCCTCAAGAAGATGGCAGTCCTGACAGCCCTTCACCAAGAAGAGGCAGTCCCGACAGCCCTTCACCTCAAGAAGATGGCCGTCCTGACAGCCCTTCCCTCAAAAGATGGCATCCTGACAGCCCTTCCCTCAAGTTGATGGCGTCTGACAGTCCTTACCCCAAGAAGTGGCCAGTCCTGACAGTCCTTCACCTCAAGAAGTGGCAGTCCGACGCCCTTTACCCAAGAAGATGGTTTCCTGCAGTCCTTTACCCCAAAAAAGATGGTAGCCTGACAGCCCCTTTACCCCAAAAAGATGGCAGTCCCGACAGCCCCTTTTACCTCAAGAAGATGGGTCCCGACAGCCTTCACCTAAGAAATGGCAGTCCTGAAGCCCTTCACCCCAAGAAGATGGGGGTCCTGACAGTCCCTTCACCTCAAGAAGATGGAGTCCCGACAGCCCTTTACCCAAGAAGTGGTAGTCCCCGACGTCCTTTACCCCCAAAAGATGGTAGTCCTGACAGCCTTTTCCTCAAGAGATGGCATTTGACAGCCAACCTAAAGGAGGCCCGTCCCCGAAATCCTTTACCTCAAGAAAATGGGAGTCTGAATCCTTTACCTCAAGAAGAGGGGTCCTGACAGCCCTTCACCTAAGAAAATGGGAGTTGACAGTCCTTCACCTCAAGAAGATGGCAGTCCCACACCCTTCACCCCAAGAAGATGGGTCCTGACATCCTTTCCCAAGAAATGGTAAATCCTGACAGTCCCCTTTCCTCAAGAAGTGGTGTCCTACATCCTTTTTCCCAAGAAGATGGCAGTCCTGACGTCCTTTACCTCAAGAAATGGGATCCTGACAGCCCTTACTCAAGAAATGGCAGTCCTGACCGCCCCTTTACCCCAAAGAAGATGGCATCCTGACAGTCCTTCACCTCAAGAAATGGCAGTCCTGACAGCCCTTTAATCAAGAAGTTTGGAGTCCTGCAGTCCTTTACCTCAAAAGAGGCAGTCCGACAGTCCTTCACCCCAAGAAGATGGATCCCCGACAGCCTTTTTCCTCAAGAAAGATGGTGTCCCGCAGTCCTTTTTCCCCAAGAAAAATGGTAGTCCGGGCTCCTTTTCCCCCAAAGGGCGTCCCGACAGTCCTTTACCTCAAAAGATGGTTGTCCTGACGTCCTTTTCCTAAGAAGATGGCAGTCCCGACAGTCCTTTACCTCAAGGAAGGTAGTCCTGACAGTCCTTTACCCAAGAAGTGGTAGTCCTGAAAGTCCCTTTTCCTCAAGAAGATGGGTCCTGACAGCCCCTTTACCCCAAGAAGATGGCATCCTGCGTCCTTCACCTCAAGAAAATGGGGTTCCCCGACATCCCTTTCCTCAGGAGGGAGTCCCGAATCCTTTACCTAAGAGATGGTAGTCCTGACAGTCCTTTACCCCAAGAAGATGGGGTCTGAAGTCCTTTACCCCAAGGATGGCGTTTGACAGTCCTTTACCCCAAAAAATGGCATCCCGACAGTCCTTTACCCCAAGAAGATGGCGTCCCGCAGTCCTTTACTCAAGAAAATGGTATCCCGACACCCTTCACCTCAAGAAAAATGGCAGTCCCGACAGTCCTTCACCTCAAGAAGATGGGAGTTTGACAGTCCTTTCCTCAAAAGATGGGAGTTGACGGTCCTTTACCCAAGAAGAGGCAGTCTGAAAGCCTTCACCTCAAGAAAAATGGAGTTTTGACAGCCCCTTTACCTCAAGAAGTGGAGTCCTGAAAGTCCTTTACCTCAAAAAGATGGTAGCCGAAGCCTTTACCCCAAAAAGTGGGTCCTGACGTCCTTTCCCCAAGAAGATGGTAGTCCTAAGCCCTTCACCTCAAGAAGAGGCAGTCCTGAAAGCCTTCACCTCAAGAAGATGGGAGTCCTGACATCCTTTACCTAAGAAGATGGTAGTCCTGCGTCTTCACCTCAAGAAGATGGAGTCTGACAGGCCCCTTTACCTCAAGAAGATGGCAGTCTGACAGCCCCTTTACCCCCAAGAAGTGGGAGTCTGCAGTCCTTAAACCCAAGAAGATGGTGCCTGACAGTTTTCCTCAAAGAAGTGGTAGTCCGACGTCCTTTTCCTAAGAAGATGGCAAACCTAACAGCCCTTCCCTAAACGTAAATTACTTAATTGTAAATTTTCAGTCTTCATTTGGAAGGGCAGTGATGAGCTTTTTGTGTAAGCGTTTATTAATTTTTTAACCCAAATTGTACTGATTAAAGGGTAAATAGGGTTGGGGGGAAATTATTCTAACCCAAACCCCTCTGTGATGTGGGAAAATCCCCAACGCACCCTATAGATCCCCAAATGATGCCGATTGTGAGGTCGATCGTATTAAATTTTTGAGATCTTCATTGAGAATTTTCTTGGTAGTATCAGAGGGGAGATTTCTTTGTGTGGTGCAGGTGCTTTTTAATTTCTTGAATGTGTTTTTGCTGTAATTGTCCCCAAGAAGGAAGCACAGTGTTTTCATATTCTTCTTTTGAAGTCTAGACCATACTCACTCCTCCTATATTAGGTTCCTGACTGCCTCAGATGAAAAAGCCCCCTACTTTATTAAAAACCCCTCACTGTGACATCCCCGCTTACAAACTTGCTCACAGTGTTGAAGAATTTTCCCTCCCCCCCCAAAATTTTTTTTTTTCATGAAATGATAGGTTCTTTTTTCCCCATGGTATTGAAAACCCAAAGCGTGAAATTTTTGGAAATTGCGAAAAAACTCTCATGAAAATTTGCGGTCTAACAATATTGCATAGGCGATTTTTTTCCCCTTTGAGCCCTTTTTCGGCCAATTCCCTTGTTCCAGTCAAACCAAAATCATGCTATTTCACTAAACTCTATTTGTTTGTGATTGAGTACAAGAAAAACCCCCCTTTTTCCGATTTTTAACGAACTAATTTAAAATATGACTTTTGCATTGGCCTATTTCATACAAAATTTCAAAAAAATGCCAATTTCAAATGGGCAAAAAAAAACTTTCAGACATTCCTGGCACTAAAAAAAATTTTCTTGTTCATTAGTACGTCTTGGCCCCTTTGTATGTTTCTTTTTGCTTTCCCTTTGAATTTTTTTTTCACACAAAAAAAAGAAGGTTTATGTTATACAGATATGATTTTTTAATAAATTTTATAAATAATTTTCAACCCCCTTTTTGGGCTGTGTATTAGTGGCTAGTTGGACTTGTATTGGTGGTGTTTTCTTTGTTTACTCTAGAAATCGGGAAAAACAAACATTTTTCTACTTTGGCTCAATTTCGGTGTTTTCATTTGAAACCAATCAAAAAAACTCTGTTTATGTAATATATATCTTCCATTCAAATCCCAAATGAGTACCAAGAAATCGTAGAATACAGCTATTAATATGTACCATACATAAATTCAACTCAAAGTTGGCATTATAAACCAAAAAACATGGTCAATTTTTTTTTTCTCATGCATGCCGTGCTGCAGGATTTTTTTTATACTGTGCACAACTGACCTTGCAGACTCATTTCTCTCACATGTAGGTCTTCCAGCGTTCTCCTGCTAAGATTTGAAGCTCTAGAATTTTGGCGTAATGCTATGGCACCAACAATGGCTTGCAAGCCATAGTTACTACGGGCAATGACTGTGAAAGGTTCTAACATTGCCTTGGCTTGATTGTATTCTTTTTTTAATTTTTACATGTAGCTCTTTTGATGTCTCATCTTGATACTATTTAGTGACAGTTTCTCCAGTATGCAAACAGTCAGTTTTATATAAAGGAAAAGAATGTACTGGTGGTGCACATAATAGCACCTGACTGCGTGACAGCTAAGTACTATAGTAAAGTAAGGTAAAGGGAGCGTTTATGCTCCCCTTACGTTAATTATTCATTATTAGAAATTAAAAAAAACATTCTCATGCATCTGAAGTTAATTCTGGAATTAAATGTATGTTTTTTAACACACGGCCAATTACTCATGGGCAGGGTGGACCAAAGAAAAAAAAAAACACTTTTACTATCACTACAGTTCTAAAGTTAAAACTTGCAAATATCCCCACCCCCTCAGGAGTGTAGGTTTATGACTGATTGGGGTGGGAAGGAGGTTAGGGGTAGAAAATATTTTCTAGGCATCCTTTTGGCAAACTTTTCTTTCTCCATGTTATAACTAGTGCTCTTATTCTGCAGATGATGGTAATTAAGAAGTCGTCCTTGTCACTTCTTTATATTTGGCTATAATCTTTAAATGAGATATCATATCTTCTTCCACCTGTCAGTGAAGTTAGCATTTCATTTTAAACTTCAACCTTTTTCATTAATACAGCTTTAAATGGTAAAATGCATGCATTCATTTATGCTTTTACACATAATGTTCATTACATATATCAAAGCTGACTATAGTATAATACTAGTTATGAATGATTACATCATCTTTCATTATGCTTCTTTCTTAAGAACATAAGACATCAGAAAGAGGAACACTGCATGCAGGGCCTGTTGGTCCCCTACTAGGCAGGGGTCCTTTCAATTCATTCCCACTATAAAACACCCAAATTTTCAATGCTACCCAAGAAATAAGCTCGCTGATGTGCAGTCCCACTACACATCCAACCATTATGCAAGTCCATTCAAATCCATACCCGTTATGCAAGTCCCACTCAAATCCAACCCTTATGCAATCCCACTCAAATCCAACCCGTTTTGCAAGTACTCCATCAAATCCAACCGTTATGCAAGTCCCATCAAATCCAACCCGTTATGCAGTCCCACTCAAATCCAACCGTTATGCAAAGTCCCACTCAAATCAAACCCGTTGTGCAAGTCCCACTCAAATCCAACCCGTTAATGCAAGTCCCACTCAGATCCAACCGTTATGCAAGTCCCACTCACATCCAACCCGTTTATGCAAGTCCCACTCAAACCAACTCGTTATGCAACTCCCACTCAAATCCAACCCGTTATGATGAATGGTTTGAAAAACCCGACAGGTTGAGATTGAAGACACTTATGCAGCATATGGGAATCTTTATTCAGAAACGTTTAGCCAAACAGTGGCTTATCAGTCCAATACAAAGAGGGAAGGCGTTAAGGAGAGGGGAGATGAGGTTTAATCAGTCCTCAACCTGGAGTCGATGTTGTTTCAGTCCATCAATCTGTAGAATGTACAGCATTAGGGCCGTAGACGTGGGCTTATATACTGTAGTGAGGGTGACGTGAAGCAGGTGGAGGCGGGGTCATAGTGGTACCCATCACTCGTCGAAGTAAGTCTGTCCAAAGGTCTTGAAGAACAAGTGTTGAAGAATTTCTTTGTAACAAGATCCCATGATGCACTGCAGTGGCTGACAGTTGTGATGAATGGATTGAAAAAACCGACAATTGAAGATTGAGACACTTATGCAGCTTATGGGGAATCTTTATTCAGGAAACGTTACGCACACATGGCTTCATCAGTCCAATACAAGAGGAAGGGGGCGTAAGGAGAGGAGGAGATTGAGGTATCAGTTCCATCAACCTGGAGTCGATGTGTTCAGTCCATCAATCCTTGTAGAATGTACAAGCCATAGGGGCCGTAGGACATGCTTATATACTGTAGTGAGGTGTCGTGAAGCACGGTGGAGGCGGGGTCTGGTCGGTACCTATCCACTAGTTCGAAGTAGGTCTTCGTCCAAAGGTTGAACAAGTGTTTGAAGAATCTTTGTAACAAGAATCCCAGATGCTGCAGTGTGGCAGTTGTGATGAATGGTTTGAAAAACCGACAAGTTGAAGATTGAGAACTTATGCAGCATATGGGAATCTTTTTCAGGAAAAGTTTCGCCAACAGTGGCTTCTTCAGTCCAATACAAAAGAGGGGATGGCACTGATGAAGGACTGATGAAGCCACTGTGTGGCGAAACGTTTCCTGAATAACAGATTACACATATGATGCATTAAGTGTCTCAATCTCAACTTGTCGGTTTTTCAAACCATTAATCACATCTGTCAGACACTGTCAGCAATCATGGGATCTTGTTACAAGTATTCTTCAACACTTGTTCAACCTTTGGACGATGACCCCTACTTCGACTAGTGGATGGTACCACTATGAAACCACGCCTCCTCCACCTGTACTTCACGTCACCTCACTACAGTATATAAGCCACAGTCTATGGCTATGCTGTACATTCTACAGATTGATGGAACCTGAACACATCGACTCCAGGTTTGAGGTGACTTGCATTACCTCATTCTCCTCCTTCCTTACGCCTTCCTCTTTGTATTGGACTGATCGAAGCCACTGTGTGGCGATAAAGTTTCCTGAAGAAAAGAATTACCATATGCCTGCATAAGTTGTCTCAATCTCCAATCCCGTTATGCAAGTCCCACTCAAATCCAACCCCGTTATGCAAGTCCCCCCTCAAATCCAACCCGTAATGAACGTCCCCACTCAAATCCAACCCGTTTATGCATGTCCCAATCAAATCCAAACCAGTTATGCAAGTCCCACTCAAAATCCATCCAGTTATGCAAGTCCCACTCAAATCTAACCCGTTATGCAAGTCCCACTCAAATCCAACCGTTATGCAAGTCCCACTCAATCAATCCATTATGCAAGTCCACTCAGAATCACAACCCGTTATGCCAAGTTCCCACTCAAATCCAACCCGTTATGAAGTCCCACACAATTCCAACCCCTTGTGCAAGTCCACTCAAATCCCAAATCTTGTGCAAGTCCACTCAAATCCAAACCAGTTATGCAAGTCCCACTCTAATCCAAACCCGTTTATGCAGTCCCACTCAAATCCAACCGTTATGCAAGTCCAACTTCAAATCCAAACCCGTTATGCTCAAAGTCCCACTCAAATCCAACCAGTTATGCAAGTCACACTCAAATCCAAACCCGTTATGCAAAGTCCCACTCGAAATCCAAACTGATATGGGCAAGTCTCAATCAAATTCCAAACCCTTGTTGCATGTCCAAACTCAAATCCAACCCCTTGTGCAGTCCCACTCAAATCCAACCCGTTGTCGCAAGTTCCACTCAATCCCAACCGTTGTGCAAGTCCCACTCAAATCCACACCTTGTGCAAGTCCCACTCAAATCCAAACCCCTTGTTGCAAGTCCCACTCAAAATCCAACACCCTTGTGCAACGTCCCCACTCAAATCCAGAACCCCTTGTGCAAAGTCCCACTCAAATCCACCGTTGTGCAAGTCCCACTCAAATCACAACCCTTGTGCAAAGTCCAACTCAAATCCAACCCCTTGTGCAAGTCCCACTCAATCCACCCCTTGGTGCAGTTCCCACTCAAATCAAACCCTTGTGAAGTCCCACTCAAATCCAAACCCCCTTCGTGACTGATGAAATACTTCCTAACATATCTTTGGATCATCTGTGGTATAATAAAGCTCACGGCGCAGGGAGAGAAAGGACCCTAGTAGCGTTCAGTGAAGAGGCCGGGGCCAGGATCTATGACTCGACCGCTGCACCCGAAATAGCTGAGTACACCACAACACACAAAACACAAACACAATCACACACAAACACACATCACACACACACACCAACAACACACTCACCACACATCACACAAACACACACACTCTCACACACCACACACACACAACACACACCACACACACACACACACAACACGGAATTGCAGTTCTGCCTCCCTAAGATCACCTTACATTAAACTAAACAAAACAGCGATCCTCTGTTTGACTGAAGTATACTGTTAAGGCGAGTCATTTCAGAAATTAAGTTACCTCCTAACTGTTGCACGTGTGTCATAACTTATCATATTATCCAATATATTAAACTAAATAATTTTCCCAACAAAAGGTGCTGTGGAACCCCTGGTTTTTGTCCAGTCAGGATACCGCGTATCATACCCATAAAAATTCGTTATTTCGACCACTTTTCCGGTGATTTTTACCCTGGGTTTTATTCCTCACTCAGAATTTTGTCTGTATGAGATGCATCCACAAGCCCCCGGATGTGGCCCCGCTCACATGTATGTGATCAGTCTAGCTTTCGTTACTCGTGGAGGGTGTAGTGATGGTGTAGAAGGTGGTAACGTGATTGTGGTAGAGGGTGGTAGTGATTGTGGTAGAGGGTGGGCCAGTGATGGTGTTGAGACGGGTGGTAGTGGTTGTTTTGGTACGGTAGGAAGGTGGTAGTGATTTTGGTTAGGAGTGGTTGTGATGGTGGTGGTGTTTGATTGTAGAGGGTGGTGGTAATGAGGTGGTTGAGGGTGGGTAGTGATGGTGGTAGAGGGTGTTCGTGATCGTACATGGTGGTAGTGATGGTACTGGTGGTAGTGATGGTGGTAGTGATAACCATGTTAAGTGTGACCAAAATAGGAACAAATAAGTTTTTCTTGTTACTTTAGTTATTTATACAGAAGAAGGGCTATATTAGCCCTTGCTCCGGCATTTTAGCCTCCTCTTGCAACACGGAATGGCTTCAGTGGAAGGATTCTTTTTCCACTTTCCATGGAGATGAATATTTTCTCATTCAATTTTTGTAAACAGAAAACATCGTGCCCGTTTACAAAATTTAAAAAGAAAGAGCAGCCACAAGCTCAAGCTAAAGTTGACAGCTTAAAGTGCTTATAAAAGCACACTCAGGTAAGCTTAGGGTTTGTTTTTTTTTTTGAGATCTATTTGTTTTCCTATTATTTCAGTTTGATCAAGGTCAATTACGATAGTGGATCATATATTTTAAAAACAGACACATGTACAGCTAGCCTTACTTTTCTCTCTTTAAAAGACCCTCAATATAGTGAGGTTTTGAGTAATTTATGCATAGTCTTACACTTTTGCCATCTGCATTTTTTATCAACTGCAATAAAGAAATTGTAGATAAGTTGAAGAAAATATTAAATATTACAGTTGATCCTCCTGCATACGAGCTGCATCACGTGCTCGTTTTTTCCAGATACGAGCAGCTCAGCTTGGTCGATTTTTTGCTTCCTACGCGAGCAAAATTTCAGATGCAAGCGGGCCTCAAGGGAGGTTCCTTGACGCTGGTGAGGGGGCTCTTGCTCTTTGATCTATGGAATTGGATCTCAGTTTTATTGTTGGCCTATATTATGAAACTTGGGCAAATGCATGGGTGGAAGATGCTTCTTTGTTACACCTAATTGAAAAGAATATCGGGACCACTATATAACGGATGTTCAACTTCTCAGCCATCTAGCTGCCCCCCTTAGGGGTATGTTTTCGTGGCTAACGCGATGGTCTGGAGTTTGAGACAATATGCACCGCGGGTTTTCATCCCACCCGTGGTATGGTTTTTATGGTTGTATTCTCGACATACTACAGAAATAGATATGATTTGATTGGTTTTACGACGTAAAAGTACCTTGAAATTGAGCTCAAAGTAGCAAAATGTTTTCAATTCATTGGCGATGTTAAAGAGTAACAAAATTTATATCACCATACATTCCCTGTCCGACTGGCACTACCCTTCAACCTTCACATTTTGGAAAAGCTCTTCAAACACGCATAGCAAAAGTGATAGGAGCAAACATCTTGAGGTTGCAGTGGCAGACAACATGAAGCAGCAGTGGCGGACTGCTGAGCAGCAGTGGCAGACAACATGAAGCAGCAGTGGCGGACATATGAAGCAGCAGTGGCAGACATCCATGAAGCAGCAGTGGCAGACATCATGAGCGCATTGGCAGACATCACTGAAGCAGCAGTGGCAGACAACTTCATTGACGCCCAGCAGTGGCAGACATCATTAAAGTAGCAGTGTGCAAACAAATTGAAGCAGCAGTGGCAGAAGGGAAGCAGCAGTGGCAGACAACATGAGCGGTAGCAGTGGCAGACAACATGAAGCAGCAGTGGCAGAAACATGTGTGAGCAGTGGCAGACGCTGAATGTAGCAGATGTAGGACAACCATGAAGCAGCAGTGGTAGGACATGTAGTAGCAGTGGCAAACATAACGAAGCAGCAGTGGCAGACGTCATGGAGGTAGAGTGGCAGACAACATTGAAGCAGCAGTGGCAGACAACATGAAGCAGCAGGGGCTGACATAATTGAGTAGCAGTGGCAGACATATGAGCGGTAGCAGTGCAGACTAAATGAAGCAGCAGTGGCTGACATCATGAGGTAGCAGTGGCAGACAACATGAACAGCAGTGGCAGCTTCATGAGGTAGGCAGTGACACACAGGCAAACTGGAAGCAGCAGTGGCAGACTTCATGGGGTTGTAGTGGCAGACAACATGAAGTTTAACAGTGGCAGACATCTGAAGCAGACAGTGTACAAGTGGGTTTACGATAACGTGGATGGGGTAATAATACTCACTTTGGCTGGTTGTACGTATAAATATATAACGGGAAGTATTGGGACTGCACCAACAAGCGACCTGCCTCTCTCGCACCCTTATCTTCGACATGACTCTCAAGGTGCATACGAGCGGTGAGGAGTGATTTGGAAATCCTGCTATGGTCAGCAGTATGAATAATCAGTCAGTGATTCACGGCAGATGGTAGGTATGTGAGTCATTTATGGTACACTGGTTAACTGGTAATGGTTACTAGGAAATGGTACTACTACCTGAGAGCTTGGCGACGCTAAAGTATGTCGTCCCGACATACAAACTAATACAAACTAGAGACAGCAGGTGTAGGCTGGGCTGATTCTATACAATGTCCATAGTACATCAACAATTGAACTTTATAAACATACATAAAGTAGATATTTGAATGGAAGCTTACGTACTGAAAACTGTAATGCAATACAAGGTATAAATTATAGCACCAATCATCGAATGAAAAATCAACATTGGGATTACCACATTGAAGTGAATAACAAAAAAATTTGATCGATCGATCTGTATTAGTGTGATCTAACGGATTTGAGAGAAGGTATTTTATACAAAGAAAGAAGTGTTTTACAGAAAGGCAGATTCGGTGCACTCCAAATCTAGACTGTTAACTTTCAGGAATTCGGGACCGAGAACGTGAACACAAAAAAAAATTCTAGAATAACTGATAAGTTGATTCTGTATTATTCATTTATACAGGTTATTTACATTTAACCCAACTCTGCTAGGTTTTGAGATTGAACTTATGCAGAATGGGTGTCATCTCTGAGAGGATCAAACTTCTGTTGACTGGCTAACTCATGCTGTATTTGAGGCACAATCTGAATTGGACCAGTACCTAATGATACTTGTTCCCAAAAGAGCGATTTCTCAATTCCTGTGCTTGTAAGTAGGGAAAACGACATCAGGTTGATCGTTCCTGATGAGGTAATCAGAGGTAGAGAGTACAGGATTCAGGAGGATTGTCAGAGTAGGTTCACATTAGTACTGGAGTTGACTTCATTATCATCACAATACTAACTTCATATGATCTAAATGGACTTCTTTATATCTGGACCTGACTAATTCTCTAACCTTATACTTATTACAGTGATATGTTCAACTAATCGATAAGGACCAACAACTTTGATCAAGCTTAGGCATTGCAGTCGTTTTGTTAAAGTTAGTCAGCTTAACTCTAGAACATACTTTGATTATGGATGCTTTGCTCGTGTGTTTGCCGACTCTTTTAATATCTGCTGTTGATTTATGAAGTGTTTTTCACGGATTCTTCTAAATACACTTCGAGCTAAGTGGTTACGAGTTGCTATGAAATAAATCAGGGTTGTAATTGGTTTCGGATTTGAATATAAACAACTCATAAGGCAAACGTTTATCTCCACGTACAATGCATAATATGGAGTGTCACATATGGAAACATTGTAAGCAGAATTTATAGCAACACTTGCACTTAAGGTATAACATTGATCCCAAGTTTTCACTGTTGGGGGATTGATAGATGGCTCTTCAAGAACATCAAAGTACTTTCTTAATTGGTTCGTTCCCATAACCCATTGCTGGTCAGGATGATTGGATCAAAATGGTGGATTTAGAGATCTTGTACAAGGTACACAAATTTTCAAGATGCTTTTAAGAACTTCACTCACCAATTCTGTTACCTCGGGTTAGGGAGGTATGCCTGCAGATAATGAGTTTTTTAAACACTTTAGTACTGACACGGCAGTCTTATTCTGCGAATAGGAACAAACTCACAATATTGGTGAAATGGTTTCTCTACCATAACACATAGATGTTGTTGCCTGGATGAGAACATTGGAAATTAGTTAACTAAATCTAGCGACAATCTCATTCCCCACGGTTCGCTAGTAGTTGGATACACTTGGATTGGATTAGGACCATTAGCATTTACCTTTATGTTGCATGCGGACACTAAATTTTTAACATACTCAGAAATATCAGAGCCGTACTGAGGCCAAAAAATATTTCATCTGGTTGTTTTACGAACAGATTCCATACCAGGGTGCGCAACAACCAGGTACATCGTGAACTAGTGTAGGCTCATTCATTGTGGATGTGGATTGTACTCTAACTGGTATACTCTTCTGCTAGGTGTTACCCAACTCGGATGTTTTCGATACAGTATTTAATAAATTCCTTGGTTCATGACAAAGTTCACTGATGGGTTGCTGGTCGGCTTCACAGTCAGAATAAGATCTTCCTGGAGCAGGAATCGAAATCAAACCAGCACCACATGGGATCTGTTCTTGAGCATTCTTTACTCCTCAGCACTAAATTGGAAGGGTCTGCAGTTATTTTATATACTAACTTGTCTGTGTTAACGGAATCTGCGACTACATTTGACTTTGCCAGGTACGTGTTCAAAGGTGCGGATTGAACTCTTGGGTTAGTCAAGAGTCATCTGGCTAACTTCCAGTAGGTTTGTTTGTTCTGGAAATAAAGGCTATTCAGTGGAGCATGGTCTGTCAAGCACATGAACAAGGAGTACTGATAAATTAAAGTCTAGGAAGTGCTTTAAAGACATACTATTGCTTAAAAGCTTCTTGACTCAGTTACTGTATAATTACCGTTCAGCCTTCGTAAGCGCATCGGCTGCAAATGCAACTGCGTTGTACTTGTCCATCAGTCTTCAGAGTAGCTTACCGGACCCTATGCCAATTGAATAGCATCAGTAGTCAGATAGAAGGGCTTAGAAAAATCTGGAAAATTTCAAAATTGGAGTAGATGTTAGATTTTCTTTTAGAGTTTGGAATAGCTCTTTCTTGATGGCAAAGGTCCCATCAAAAGGAGCATCTTTCTTAAGCAACTCAGTTAGAGGAGCAGTATGGAAGAAAAATTGGCAATGAAAGATCTTTAAAAAACCTAGCTAAGGGCCACAAAGGATCTTTTCGGCACTCAGCAGTTTTGGGAGTTGGAAAATTTACGTACTGCAGTTACTTTACTTTGGTCAGTCGCAACCCTCTAGGAGTGACTATGTGACCAAGAAACTTAATTCTGATTCTGGAAAAATTGACATTTAGACCAGTTTGATCTATTAAATTGGCTTCTTCTAGATTTACAAGTATACATTCAAGTCTTTATAAGTGTGTATCCAGTCTTTAGACTTGTCGATACGTCAATCTAAGTACACCATAAGTGCATTACCTAGAGTCCTCTAAAGATTATTAGTCAGCAGCCTGAGAAAGTGAGATAGGGGAGGATCGTAATCCAAACGCCATACGGAGGAAGTGTAATGACCATGTAGGAGTGGAGAATGCAGTTAGCTCTTGGCCGTCCTCATGAAGAGGGACTTGCCAAAACCCTTTTGTAACAAGTCCAGGGTTTTGGAAAAGAACTTTGTTATCTCCGATATTACGTAAAGATCACCCAGTACGGGAGTTGGGAAGCGATCTGGAATAGATTTCGCATTTAACTTCCTAAAGTCAATCACTGGGCGCAAGTACCTTCCTTCTTAGGTACTAGGATCAAGGGTGGGCATTCCAAAGTGAATTGCTAAGGTGCATATAAACACATCAAGCATTTGATTGTATCCAAATTCTTCTGTGACCAGCAATTGTGAATGAGGCCATTCTGTACGCAGGTATATAGATAGCGTCTAGTACCAGGTTCAAAAGTGGAATTCGATGGGACAATAAGTTCGTTATACCCGTCTTCTCACCTGTAAGGCAATGGCTTTACGACGTTTGTTCAACAGAAGTCAACAACGCTTGACTTCATCTCGGGAAAGTTCAGTGGCGAGCTAACGTCTTTCGCCCAACCTGGTTGGATAACAGTTTGATCAGTGAAGTGGATTGAGGTCTCCCCCGGTTAGAAATAGCACCGACCCACTGGTCAGGTGGACAACTCATCTTCTCCTGAAAACAGGGTAAGGATTTGTGAAAAAGGTCAACAAGTATTGGTATTTGCTCTGAGACGAACATGTGACCAGATAGTGGTAGCTAGGAAGAAAAAGACATGGATCTTACTATCTTTACTACATTGTAAGATGGTTCAAAACAAATAGACCTTTTACTTTGCAAGAATCCTGTCAACTAGAACATTATAACCATTTGGACACTAGGAACACAACAGAACTCTAGTGAGGGCACTAGCTGCGACAGAAATGTCTCTTCTGCATGACTGCATGTGACATCAACAAGAGATGGGCATTACTTGTTGCAAGTAATCGTTTTTTCTGACAAGGCGTCCCTGTGAGATAAATACTACTTGAACTAGCAGACATTGCGGGATTGCTCAGCACTCAAGGTAGTGTCAGTGCGTCCTTGGACTCTTTAGGGTAATGGACACTATCTTGCAAGTCGAAGTGCCAGGAACCACAGACAGGAGTGACAGGCATCATCAGTGCCTGACCGCTTGGGTACATACTGGAAAATGACGGCTGTATGGACTTTAATTTCGAATCATGTCGTACTATGCGGAGCAGTATGGCAGATCTCGGATCAAGCTGGTACCCAAAAATGGTACGATCAAGTCATCAATTTGGGCCATGCCATGATATATGGGTCGAGGCACAATGCGTAAGTATCGCTTGGAAGCTAAATCCAGTGTAAGGTCACCGGGAAAGTTAATTGGTTGACAACAAGGAAGGGAAGAAGTGAACGTCTCTACCTTGGAAGAAAAAGTGAGGGAAAGGTCCGACATCGGGAACAAGCAGGTGAGAACCAGTACTCCACCTAAGGGAGGACACATGACTCAGTTCTACGAGAAGGACATGTAGTAACTGCTTATCCCTAAACATAATAGACCTGATAATATTGACTTGCGCACACAGAGTCCATGGAACAAATGAATGGGCGCATTATGAACAGATGCTTGCACTATTGGGCTATGGTTGCATTGAAGTTATGTGCAAACGAAAAGGTGGATTGTCATCAGCAAAGTTTGTCACTTCATCCCCAAAATCATTATTGTCTGAGAGACGTGGTTGAAGCATCATCATCAGCACGAGGATTGTCATTCCGAGACTGATAAGGCTTCAAAAGGAATTGTGAACGGGGGGATGGTGTTACTTCATTATCACCTACTGTCACCATGGGACGGTTTTGACTGGGGCGCTCGGGAATTCCCACCTGAATTGGAAAGAATGAGGCCTGGTTATGGTTAGTTTGATGAACCATGACGTCCTGTTCCTCTACGGGTTTCTGCGGTTAGAACGGCACGGAAAGACCTAGAGGACTGTAGGTTGTAGAGAGCATTGCACTTTACAGATGTGTCATGTCCATAGTATATTATGTAAGTACAGTTACAGGGAAGATCGAGGAATGGTACTCTTCATCAGCACAACGCCTCTTAGAGGTGACTATCAGGACAAGTAATTGACATTATGGCCACGGAAGGAACCACAGTTGTTAACATGTCGCTTGACTATGGTTACAGATTGTACTATGACAAAAAAATTTCTACGAGTTTATAATGACTCTGTTCATGGTCCTTGGTTGATCGCTCGAGATCGGTTGACGGACACGCTTAGTCCACTGTGGGCGCAAAAACCAAGAGGTGCGATGCAGGCTTGAGGCAAAAGGGTGTTGAAATTACGTTTTGATTACTCCCCATGTGGGGGGAAAGTATCCTGGGGGCACAAGGAACGTAAATGATTATAGGGCTCTTCTAAGTGGTTCCATCGTCACAGTGGAGGTTTAGCTCATAAGGACACACGGAAGAGCGGCTTTAAGTTCTTCTTGATAGCTCAAAAGCTGCTATTTTTTAGCAAACGATGCTGTGGATGGTTTATCCTCTCAGGGACAAAAGTCTGAGAACTGGGACAGCACTGTAAATGATGATTAAAAAGTTTGTCTAATCTACAGCACATTATACTAAACGATTCTTATCCACGGGTGTAGCAATTCACAAGTTTCCCGAAGAAGAACCACATATGGATCAGCTGTTTTTACTGGTACAAGGGAAAAGAACGAATCAGTTCCTCATATTATTGTAACCACTTAGTAAGTTTCTGAAGTCTCGCATATTAAAGGGAGATCAAAACAACGTGACTGCAGTCAGGGGGTCGATGAAGAGCTTCTTTCGGCAAGTCTATAAGACTATCCTCTGAAGTGAGGACCTTAACTAGAGCATTAACACGAGAACGGAAATGGCAGTAAACCATGCTTTCAGACTATGTACATGGCCATTGAATAAAGGTCAAGCATCAAGGGGAATCACGAGTAAAACTATAGTGCTCTCAGTGTTTGGGGTTGGTCTGTCAGTCCGTTAAGGAATACTGTGAGGACTGATGACAGGAAGCAGCGTAGCTGAGAGGTTCTGTGTTGTAGCCCTTTCACTAAAGTATCACATTGGCGGTATAAGAACATAGAAAGGAGGAACACTGCAAGAGGCCTGTTGGCCCATACTAGGGCAGGTTCCTTACAATTTTCATCAACTAACAAAACATTTGGCCCAACCCAATTTTCAAGGCCAACCCAAGGAAATTAGCTCTGATGTGAAGTCCCACTTCAAATCCAACCCCTCACCACTCATGTACTTATCCAACCTAAATTTTGAAACTACCCAAAGTCCCAGCCTCAATAACCAACTAGGTAGGATGTTCACTCATCAACTACCCTATTTCCAAACATTACTTTCCCTATGTCCTTTCTAAATCTAAACTTATCTAATTTATAAATCCATTAATGCGGGGTTCTCTCTTGGAGAGACATCCTAAAACCTTATTAATATTCCCTTTATTAATTCCTATCATTCACTTATACACTTCGATCAGGTCTCACCTCATTCTTCGCTAACAAATGTGAATGTAAACTTAAGAGTCTTCAATCATTTTCATAAGGAGTTTTCTAATTATATGTATTAATTTAGTCATCCTATGCGAATGTTTTCTAACGAGTTCATGTCCTTTTGTAATATGGAGACCAGAACTGAGATGCATAATCTAAGGTGAGACCTTATAATGATGTATAGGCTGCATGCAGTTGACCTCCTGGACTTCTGTTGCTACATTCTTGATTATAAATCCCAAGTAATCCTATTTTGCTTATTACGTACATTAGGCATTGCTGTTGGTTTAAGGTTGCTGCTCACCATAACCCCAAAGTCCTTTTGCAATCTGTATGGCTAAGTTTACATCATTTTAACTTATAAGTACTAGGGTTATGGGCACTCCAAAAGCTCTAGACCTTGCTTTTATCTACATGAACTGCATCTGGCACCTTTTCTGACCAAGATAGAGTTTGTTTAAATCTCCTGAAGTTCCTAACATCTAGTTTGAATTATTATCTACCTATTCTTTTTCGTCTTCGGCGATTTTGCTCATATCTCTAGTATTTCCCTCTCATCAAGAATCATTGGATATATTTTATAACAACAACGGGCCAAGACTGATCCCTGTGGAACGCACTTGTTACAGATCCCCACCGGCAATTAACACCCCATTTATGGACACACTATGCATCTGTAGTGAGCCATGACCCCCCCACTCGACTCACGTGAGCACTTTTTCCCCAATGCCCTGAGCTGCCACTTTCTTTAACAGTCTATGGTGCGGAACTCTATCAGGAATGGCCTTACCTAAAATCTATGTTAAATAATATCAAATTCTTTATCGTGGTCCAACAGCCTCAAAAGCTTTTTACTGAAAAAGTTAATAAATTAGTTAGACAAAGACTGGCCTCTTGTGAAGCCATGCTGTGTATCATTAATCAATCGGCTATGCTTATCGAGTTGGCTTCTTTTAATCTCAGCTCTAATTGACTATTAGTAATTTGCCTACAATTTGAGGATCAGGCTTATTGGGCAGGTAATTTGCGGTAACGACTTGTCACGTTTTTAAAAATAGGGAATTACATTAGCCATTTCCTCATATCAGACACTACACCAGTTTGAAGAGATAAAAATTAAAAATATTAGTTAATGGTTAACAGTGTTTCACATTTGGCAATTCCTTTATGAACCCTTGAAAAAAACTCTATCAGGACCCGGCCGGACTTACTTTGATTCAGTCTGTCTATCTGCTTCAACAACCTTTCCACTTAGTGACTGTGATGTTACATAATTTATCTTTTCTAGCCCAATCTATAAAAATTAATTTACTGGGATTTTTGTTAGTGTCTCCTGCTGTAAAAAATTGAGAGGAAAAAATAATTATTTAAAATCGAGCACATTTATTCTCTTTGTCAGTAAGGTGCCATAGTTATTTTAAGGGGGAATATCTTTTATCTAACTTTTGTTCTATAGTCCTGGATAATACTTTTGGGTTAGTTTTAGTTACCTAGGCAACTTTAATCTTCATAGTCCATTATAAGCTTTTCTAATCACCTTTTTAATGTCCCTCTTAATGTCAATATTACTGTGTCTAAGTTGACCCTCGCCTATTTTGTTACGCCCTATAAAATTCCTTTCTTTTGCACCCTCGGTTGATATTTGAGCATATTATTCTTCCATTTGGGTCATTTCTATTTGATCTAATTTCTTTATATGGGATAATCATTCTTTGAGCAGATGTATAGGTTCAGAAAACTCCTAGAAGGAAGAACAGTGTTTTCAATACTTCTTCTTTCTAAGTCATCCAGACCAATCACTCAATCTCCTTCCTGCGCTATACTTGGCTTCCTGACCTGCCTAAGCTAGAAATGCCGCACATAATTTATTAACTCTCACTGTCGACATCCCTGGCTTACAAACTTTGATCACAGTGTTGAAGAATTTTCTCACTTCCCCCACAAAATTATTTTTTTCTCATCAATGATAGAGAATCTTTTCCCGATGGTATTGACACCAAAGACGAGATATTTCGATGGGGAAAAACTTGCAGAAGTACTCTTCATGAGATTAGCGGTCTCAGCAATATATGCATAGGCGATTTGTCCACTTTGAGCCTATTTTCGCCCAATTCACATTGTTCCAGTTCAACCAAACTCTTTAGCTATCTTCACTAATCTCTATTTTGTTCTAGTGATTTGAGAACAAGGAAACCACCCTTTTACCGATTTCAACGTAAATAATAAAGTGATCAGACTTTAGCATTTTGCCTATTTCATACAAATTTCAAAGATGCAAGTTTCAAAATAGGGTCCAGAATAAACAGTGCAGACATTCCTGGCACTAAACTTACTTTTTCTCTGTTCATTAGTCACGTCTTCAGGCCTTCGAATGTTACTTTTGCTTTCCATTTTGAATTTTCTTTTCACAAAAAAGACTAGAAGGTTTACTGTTATACAGGGACTACTAGCATTATTGTTAACTAATTGTATAAATAATGTCAACCCATTTGTGACTGTGTATTGGACTGGCTATAGTTGGATTGTATTGGCGATGTGATGTCATTTGTTTTACTCTAGAAAACATCGGCAAAAATCGAATAACATTTCTGATACTTTTTGAGCTCAATTTCAGGGTGCTTTCATTGTGAATCCAATCAAATCATCTCTGTTTATGTAATATATATCTTCCATTCAAATCCCAAATGAGTACCAAGAAATCGTAGAATACAGCTATTAATATGTACCATACATAAATTCAACTCAAAGTTGGCATTATAAACCAAAAAACATGGTCAATTTTTTTTTTCTCATGCATGCCGTGCTGCAGGATTTTTTTTATACTGTGCACAACTGACCTTGCAGACTCATTTCTCTCACATGTAGGTCTTCCAGCGTTCTCCTGCTAAGATTTGAAGCTCTAGAATTTTGGCGTAATGCTATGGCACCAACAATGGCTTGCAAGCCATAGTTACTACGGGCAATGACTGTGAAAGGTTCTAACATTGCCTTGGCTTGATTGTATTCTTTTTTTAATTTTTACATGTAGCTCTTTTGATGTCTCATCTTGATACTATTTAGTGACAGTTTCTCCAGTATGCAAACAGTCAGTTTTATATAAAGGAAAAGAATGTACTGGTGGTGCACATAATAGCACCTGACTGCGTGACAGCTAAGTACTATAGTAAAGTAAGGTAAAGGGAGCGTTTATGCTCCCCTTACGTTAATTATTCATTATTAGAAATTAAAAAAAACATTCTCATGCATCTGAAGTTAATTCTGGAATTAAATGTATGTTTTTTAACACACGGCCAATTACTCATGGGCAGGGTGGACCAAAGAAAAAAAAAAACACTTTTACTATCACTACAGTTCTAAAGTTAAAACTTGCAAATATCCCCACCCCCTCAGGAGTGTAGGTTTATGACTGATTGGGGTGGGAAGGAGGTTAGGGGTAGAAAATATTTTCTAGGCATCCTTTTGGCAAACTTTTCTTTCTCCATGTTATAACTAGTGCTCTTATTCTGCAGATGATGGTAATTAAGAAGTCGTCCTTGTCACTTCTTTATATTTGGCTATAATCTTTAAATGAGATATCATATCTTCTTCCACCTGTCAGTGAAGTTAGCATTTCATTTTAAACTTCAACCTTTTTCATTAATACAGCTTTAAATGGTAAAATGCATGCATTCATTTATGCTTTTACACATAATGTTCATTACATATATCAAAGCTGACTATAGTATAATACTAGTTATGAATGATTACATCATCTTTCATTATGCTTCTTTCTTAAGAACATAAGACATCAGAAAGAGGAACACTGCATGCAGGGCCTGTTGGTCCCCTACTAGGCAGGGGTCCTTTCAATTCATTCCCACTATAAAACACCCAAATTTTCAATGCTACCCAAGAAATAAGCTCGCTGATGTGCAGTCCCACTACACATCCAACCATTATGCAAGTCCATTCAAATCCATACCCGTTATGCAAGTCCCACTCAAATCCAACCCTTATGCAATCCCACTCAAATCCAACCCGTTTTGCAAGTACTCCATCAAATCCAACCGTTATGCAAGTCCCATCAAATCCAACCCGTTATGCAGTCCCACTCAAATCCAACCGTTATGCAAAGTCCCACTCAAATCAAACCCGTTGTGCAAGTCCCACTCAAATCCAACCCGTTAATGCAAGTCCCACTCAGATCCAACCGTTATGCAAGTCCCACTCACATCCAACCCGTTATGCAAGTCCCACTCAAATCCAACTCGTTATGCAACTCCCACTCAAATCCAACCCGTTATGATAAATGGTTTGAAAAACCCGACAGGTTGAGATTGAAGACACTTATGCAGCATATGGGAATCTTTATTCAGAAACGTTTAGCCAAACAGTGGCTTATCAGTCCAATACAAAGAGGGAAGGCGTTAAGGAGAGGGGAGATGAGGTTTAATCAGTCCTCAACCTGGAGTCGATGTTGTTTCAGTCCATCAATCTTGTAGAATGTACAGCATAGGGCCGTAGACGTGGCTTATATACTGTAGTGAGGGTGACGTGAAGCAGGTGGAGGCGGGGTCATAGTGGTACCCATCACTCGTCGAAGTAAGTCTGTCCAAAGGTCTTGAAGAACAAGTGTTGAAGAATTTCTTTGTAACAAGATCCCATGATGCACTGCAGTGGCTGACAGTTGTGATGAATGGATTGAAAAAACCGACAATTGAAGATTGAGACACTTATGCAGCTTATGGGGAATCTTTATTCAGGAAACGTTACGCACACATGGCTTCATCAGTCCAATACAAGAGGAAGGGGGCGTAAGGAGAGGAGGAGATTGAGGTATCAGTTCCATCAACCTGGAGTCGATGTGTTCAGTCCATCAATCCTTGTAGAATGTACAAGCCATAGGGGCCGTAGGACATGCTTATATACTGTAGTGAGGTGTCGTGAAGCACGGTGGAGGCGGGGTCTGGTCGGTACCTATCCACTAGTTCGAAGTAGGTCTTCGTCCAAAGGTTGAACAAGTGTTTGAAGAATCTTTGTAACAAGAATCCCAGATGCTGCAGTGTGGCAGTTGTGATGAATGGTTTGAAAAACCGACAAGTTGAAGATTGAGAACTTATGCAGCATATGGGAATCTTTTTCAGGAAAAGTTTCGCCAACAGTGGCTTCTTCAGTCCAATACAAAAGAGGGGATGGCACTGATGAAGGACTGATGAAGCCACTGTGTGGCGAAACGTTTCCTGAATAACAGATTACACATATGATGCATTAAGTGTCTCAATCTCAACTTGTCGGTTTTTCAAACCATTAATCACATCTGTCAGACACTGTCAGCAATCATGGGATCTTGTTACAAGTATTCTTCAACACTTGTTCAACCTTTGGACGATGACCCCTACTTCGACTAGTGGATGGTACCACTATGAAACCACGCCTCCTCCACCTGTACTTCACGTCACCTCACTACAGTATATAAGCCACAGTCTATGGCTATGCTGTACATTCTACAGATTGATGGAACCTGAACACATCGACTCCAGGTTTGAGGTGACTTGCATTACCTCATTCTCCTCCTTCCTTACGCCTTCCTCTTTGTATTGGACTGATCGAAGCCACTGTGTGGCGATAAAGTTTCCTGAAGAAAAGAATTACCATATGCCTGCATAAGTTGTCTCAATCTCCAATCCCGTTATGCAAGTCCCACTCAAATCCAACCCCGTTATGCAAGTCCCCCCTCAAATCCAACCCGTAATGAACGTCCCCACTCAAATCCAACCCGTTTATGCATGTCCCAATCAAATCCAAACCAGTTATGCAAGTCCCACTCAAAATCCATCCAGTTATGCAAGTCCCACTCAAATCTAACCCGTTATGCAAGTCCCACTCAAATCCAACCGTTATGCAAGTCCCACTCAATCAATCCATTATGCAAGTCCACTCAGAATCACAACCCGTTATGCCAAGTTCCCACTCAAATCCAACCCGTTATGAAGTCCCACACAATTCCAACCCCTTGTGCAAGTCCACTCAAATCCCAAATCTTGTGCAAGTCCACTCAAATCCAAACCAGTTATGCAAGTCCCACTCTAATCCAAACCCGTTTATGCAGTCCCACTCAAATCCAACCGTTATGCAAGTCCAACTTCAAATCCAAACCCGTTATGCTCAAAGTCCCACTCAAATCCAACCAGTTATGCAAGTCACACTCAAATCCAAACCCGTTATGCAAAGTCCCACTCGAAATCCAAACTGATATGGGCAAGTCTCAATCAAATTCCAAACCCTTGTTGCATGTCCAAACTCAAATCCAACCCCTTGTGCAGTCCCACTCAAATCCAACCCGTTGTCGCAAGTTCCACTCAATCCCAACCGTTGTGCAAGTCCCACTCAAATCCACACCTTGTGCAAGTCCCACTCAAATCCAAACCCCTTGTTGCAAGTCCCACTCAAAATCCAACACCCTTGTGCAACGTCCCCACTCAAATCCAGAACCCCTTGTGCAAAGTCCCACTCAAATCCACCGTTGTGCAAGTCCCACTCAAATCACAACCCTTGTGCAAAGTCCAACTCAAATCCAACCCCTTGTGCAAGTCCCACTCAATCCACCCCTTGGTGCAGTTCCCACTCAAATCAAACCCTTGTGAAGTCCCACTCAAATCCAAACCCCCTTCGTGACTGATGAAATACTTCCTAACATATCTTTGGATCATCTGTGGTATAATAAAGCTCACGGCGCAGGGAGAGAAAGGACCCTAGTAGCGTTCAGTGAAGAGGCCGGGGCCAGGATCTATGACTCGACCGCTGCACCCGAAATAGCTGAGTACACCACAACACACAAAACACAAACACAATCACACACAAACACACATCACACACACACACCAACAACACACTCACCACACATCACACAAACACACACACTCTCACACACCACACACACACAACACACACCACACACACACACACACAACACGGAATTGCAGTTCTGCCTCCCTAAGATCACCTTACATTAAACTAAACAAAACAGCGATCCTCTGTTTGACTGAAGTATACTGTTAAGGCGAGTCATTTCAGAAATTAAGTTACCTCCTAACTGTTGCACGTGTGTCATAACTTATCATATTATCCAATATATTAAACTAAATAATTTTCCCAACAAAAGGTGCTGTGGAACCCCTGGTTTTTGTCCAGTCAGGATACCGCGTATCATACCCATAAAAATTCGTTATTTCGACCACTTTTCCGGTGATTTTTACCCTGGGTTTTATTCCTCACTCAGAATTTTGTCTGTATGAGATGCATCCACAAGCCCCCGGATGTGGCCCCGCTCACATGTATGTGATCAGTCTAGCTTTCGTTACTCGTGGAGGGTGTAGTGATGGTGTAGAAGGTGGTAACGTGATTGTGGTAGAGGGTGGTAGTGATTGTGGTAGAGGGTGGGCCAGTGATGGTGTTGAGACGGGTGGTAGTGGTTGTTTTGGTACGGTAGGAAGGTGGTAGTGATTTTGGTTAGGAGTGGTTGTGATGGTGGTGGTGTTTGATTGTAGAGGGTGGTGGTAATGAGGTGGTTGAGGGTGGGTAGTGATGGTGGTAGAGGGTGTTCGTGATCGTACATGGTGGTAGTGATGGTACTGGTGGTAGTGATGGTGGTAGTGATAACCATGTTAAGTGTGACCAAAATAGGAACAAATAAGTTTTTCTTGTTACTTTAGTTATTTATACAGAAGAAGGGCTATATTAGCCCTTGCTCCGGCATTTTAGCCTCCTCTTGCAACACGGAATGGCTTCAGTGGAAGGATTCTTTTTCCACTTTCCATGGAGATGAATATTTTCTCATTCAATTTTTGTAAACAGAAAACATCGTGCCCGTTTACAAAATTTAAAAAGAAAGAGCAGCCACAAGCTCAAGCTAAAGTTGACAGCTTAAAGTGCTTATAAAAGCACACTCAGGTAAGCTTAGGGTTTGTTTTTTTTTTTGAGATCTATTTGTTTTCCTATTATTTCAGTTTGATCAAGGTCAATTACGATAGTGGATCATATATTTTAAAAACAGACACATGTACAGCTAGCCTTACTTTTCTCTCTTTAAAAGACCCTCAATATAGTGAGGTTTTGAGTAATTTATGCATAGTCTTACACTTTTGCCATCTGCATTTTTTATCAACTGCAATAAAGAAATTGTAGATAAGTTGAAGAAAATATTAAATATTACAGTTGATCCTCCTGCATACGAGCTGCATCACGTGCTCGTTTTTTCCAGATACGAGCAGCTCAGCTTGGTCGATTTTTTGCTTCCTACGCGAGCAAAATTTCAGATGCAAGCGGGCCTCAAGGGAGGTTCCTTGACGCTGGTGAGGGGGCTCTTGCTCTTTGATCTATGGAATTGGATCTCAGTTTTATTGTTGGCCTATATTATGAATACGGGAGAGTACAAGCGAAAGAACACAAGATAAATAAAAAAAAAATTTTGAATTACTTCACACAAGTGACGACTGGTACATACACAATAATACTTACTACAGACAGAGAGTAGCATAAAATAAAACACAGATAAAAAAAATATGAGATTAGCGATAACACGGAAAAATATTGCAAAAAATAATGAGTCAAAGAAACACTGAGTCTACACTGAAAACACAAGGCTTAGAGTACACAAGAAATTCACTATAAATGTCTCGCACACGCAAATGTCTTCAAATGCAAGGAAAATGTCTCTAAACAGAAAATTATCACTGAAGTCTCGAGTAGTAGACGGAGTGACTAGTGATGAGGAGAAGGTTGTCCTGTGCGGGTGATGATGCCTCCTACACTCACACTGTCGTCGGAAGAAATGCGCTTTCTAGGTGAACTCACATAACTGGCTTTATCGTTGGCGCTTAGCTACAATCTCTTGACCAATTATGTGAGCCAAAGCAGTACTAGGACCCGGTACAAGGGTGGAAAAAAAACCCACAGGTAAATGAGTGAATAGTGGGTGAGTGGGTGGGTGAAGGGAGCGTGACTCACTGTTGCTCACTGGCGCACACTGCCATTCACTACCCACGAAGGTGGCTTGATAAGCCACTCTATACCACAGGGATGGTGAAGACCACTCTTAGCATCCAACTGGGAGCACAAAGCGATATATGAAACAATACTTCAGAGGAACTTGCGTGGCTTACTTCTCTCTCACAGCTGGGTTAGGAAGCTGGGTTGGCTGACTGGCTTAACCCACGAGAATGGCTGACTGGAAGACGTGTAACGATGCACACAGCATGAAGGAGCAGGTGGATGACAGGAGACAGGCTGGATGGTAGGCTGAGGCAGGCTGACTAGCGTTCACTTCCACAGTCTGGCTTATTGACTGGCTTAATTGCAAAATCCGGGTCAACCCCTCGGAGATTGAAGCAATTAGCACACGAACTAAGCCAAGAAGCTTGAAAAACGGCTGCAACAGGCTTGCAGGCTGGAGTACACAGGGTGGTGTGGTGAGGGTAAGCTGCTAGCTGGAGGTGACTGAGACTGTTCACCTCTGACCTGCCAGGACCCCACAAACAGTCTTCTAACGTCTGAAATACCCTTAAATCCATGCCCACACGGTGCCACCATTTGTCAAGTGGGTTTTCGATAACGTGGATGGGGTAAGAATACTCACTTAGGCTGGTAGTACGTATAATATATAACGGGAAGTATGGGATGCGCCAACAGCCGACCTGCCTCTCTCTGCACCCTATCTTCGACTGACTCTCAAGTGCCTACGGGTGAGGAGTGTTTGAAATCCTGCTATGGTCAGCAGTATGAAAAATCAGTCAGTGATTCACGCAGACGGTTGATATGAGTCATCTACTGGTACATGGTTACTGGTAACTGGTTACTAGGAACTGGTACTACTACTGAGAGCGTGGCAGACATTATGAGGTAGCAGTGGCAGACAAACATGAAGCAGCAGTGGCAGACATCATTAAAGTAGCAATGGAGACATCATGAGGTAGCAGTGGCAGACAACATGAAGCAGCAGTGGCAGACATCATGAAGCAGCAGTGGCCGAAAATCATGAGGTAGCAGGGGCAACAACAGGAAGCAACAGTGGCAGACATCATGAGGTAGCGGGTGGCAGACAACATGAAGCAGCAGTGGCAGACATCATGAGGTAGCAGTGGCAGACAGCATGAAGCAGCAGTGGCAAAGTGTGGGCATTAAGAGTGTAGCAATTAAGTGTAGCATTAAGAGTGTAGCATTTATAAGTCACTCTGTCTGGCTTTTTGGGTTAACCTAGGTTCTCTACACATGTAGTCAGGAGCAGGAATAGCCCCTGTGGTGGCCCTATAAACCCCAACTACAACAATGGCCGCGTCGCCACCTTTAGCCACATACGTAATGACATGTATTTTATTCATTCTAGTGTATATATCGTGTTTCTGTCATTAATATTGTTTATTATGTCATATTACATGAGTTTTGTTAGATAAATAAGCCATAGAGTTAATATTCAGGAAATTATTGAAGTATTTTCCCATGCCTGGAATTCCACTGGAATGAATTAATTCCATTTCAATTAATTTAAATGAGGAAAATTGACTCTGGGAAACGAGCAAATCCAGATGCGAGCAAGGTCATGGAATGGATTAAACTCGTAAGTAGAGATTCCACTGTATCTTGAAAAAAGTTAAAAAATGTCAAAATGAAAATTGGATATAATGAACAACAAACTTTCCATGGTATGAGTGGGGGTTTGAACTCATGGCAGGTGAGTCGTAAAACTCTAGGCCATTGTGTAAGCACAGAGGTGGACTGGCCATATAGGTATTTGGGCAGTGCCCAGTGGCACTGGGCTGGATAAAAAAAAAAAAGCTGAAAAATTGTCATGAAAAACTGAAGTCACAGCCACTGCACAAAGAGTGAAACAAAAATGGAACTCGCCCCAGGTGAGCAGTGAAAACATGCCTCTGACCTTCAGTAGTCAGTGGTGTTAGTCAGTGTTGCACTGGCAGTGGTAGATGGATGTCAGGGTGATTTTAAAGCCAGTCTGTTTCTCAAAAACCCCCCAACCATCCCGTGTTGTTTACAATTGTGTTATTACGGTTTTATAGCATGAGAACTGCAAATTTTTTCTTGGGGATCATAAAAATACTAAAATTTCAAAACCAGTAGATTGACATTTGAGCATTAAATTTCTGAAAAGGAATGTAAAGCGTTCTGGATTGAAAAGGCCACGTTGCAAACTGGGGAAAAGAGTGCATCCAAGAATACTAGAATTTTTTTTTCAGAAACAAGGGGTTTAAACCCAATGAAACAATTTAAAAAAAAAAGGTGTTAAGTGCTGCAGTTTTTGGGAATGTTAAAAATTTTTTTTTAAAACAAATTAAAAAGTGTCAAACATTAGGAATTTTAAAATTTTTTTACTGAACAAATTACAAAGAACCCTATTAGTGTGGGGGAATGCGGGGGGGCAGTGGGTAGAATAAAAGGGGGAAAGCAGGGGGGATCGAGGGATAAAGATAGAAATGTTAAAAGCAGGAGGCATATAGTTTTGGGGAGTGGTTATTTTTTATTTAATAAAGGGATAGAAGAGGGTAGGGTACCTAGGGATTGAAAAAGAATGGAGGAACACGCAGAAAGGGCCCACTGGGGCCCTGCGAGGCAGGTCCTTATCAAAAAGACCTCTACTAAAGACCAAGAACATGCATATTCCTTTGTATAAAGCAAAGGGGGCAAAAGAGTGTAAATATTATAGGGGGGTAAGTCTGTCGAGTAACCCCTAAAGTGTTTGTAGTTTTTATTGAAAAAATTTAAAAAAGATGGAGAGCGGATAGCAGATGGCAAAGGGGGCTTTAGGGAAGGGGAGGGGGTGTGTGACAAGTATTTTTATGAAACATAAGGTGAACGTATTTTAAAAAAGGTAAAGAGGTTTTTTTTTGCATTTATGGATTTGGGAAAAAGGGGTATAATAGGGGGGATAGGGGGGGTTGGCATATTTGCAAATGTATGGAAAAATTTTTTTTTTATTATTATCATCACATGGCCCATTCCCACCAAGGCAGGGTGGCCCGAAAAAAAAAAATTTCACCCTCATTCACTCCATCACTGTTTTGGGGCCCGAAGGGGTTTTTTAAATACAGTTTTTTAAAATGCAAATTAACACCCCCCCTTAGAGTGCAGACACTGTACTTCCCATCCCCAGAACTGCCTGCCGGGTTTCCCCGAACCCCTTTATAAATGTTACTTTTCTCACACTCAACAGCACTCAAGTATTTAAAAAACCCTTTGTCTCCATTCACTCCTACAAACACCACGCATGCCCGCTGGAGGGGCCAAACCCCCCGCCACAAAACCCCCTTTAAACCCCCCCCCCCAACCTTTCCTAGGGGACCCATACCCGCCTTCCTTTCCCCTACAGACTGATCACACTTTAAGTCTTTTTTGTTTCACCCATTCTCTTTACATTCCGAACCACCTCAAACAACCCTTCCTCAGCCCTCGGCAAAAATTTTGGGGAACCCGCAAAACCCCCCCAAAATTCCAAACTACGAATTCTCGCATTTTTACACCCCCAATTGCCCTCAGACATGATATCTCCCCTGCCTTATTAAAAGCAATGAAGATCTTTATGGGGAAGTAGGCTCAGGTTAGATTTTAGTTGAGAGGAGATTATTTCCCGTAAAAGTGGGCCCCTTAGACAGGGAGTGCGATGCACTAGGGTTTTAATATATTTATAAATGGAGTTGTAAAAAAAATAATCCGGGGGTTTTGGGCAAAAGGTGCGGGGTTAAAAGATGAAGAATCGAACAAAAGTGGGGGTTGTCACATTTGTCTTTGCTGAAAAACTCTGCTTTGGGAGATTTGTAGAGAAGTTGCAGGGGTTTGGTTGATGATTTTGGTGGGGTAGTAAAAAAAGGAAAGTAAAAGTGAATATGGGAAAGAGTAAGGTGATAGGAAAAACAAAAAAATATTAACAAAGATTGGAACAGTTTGGAGGGAGGTAGGGGGAGGTGAATGATTCAGAATTTAGGAGTGGACATGTCACAATGGGTCTTGAAAGATGAAATGAACCTAGAATTGCGAGGGGGAAAAAGGCGGTGGTGCCTGAGGAGTCTGTGGAAGAAAACTTTATCCATGAGAGAAAAAGGGGGGAATTTTAGTGTGATGTTATACCAATGCTTTTGTAGGGGTGCGGGGCATGGGTGGTGAAGTTGCAAGAAGGAGAAGACGTAGGCGTGGGATGTCATGTCTGAAGGTAAAGTGGGTGAAAATATAATGCAGGAATTCGTGATTTGGGATTAGGAAGGGGGGGATTACCCAAACTATTATCCAAGGGCTGAGAAGGGGTTAGAGAGGGTTTTGGAAAGTGAGAGGATGGAAAAAAAAATAGAATGACTTTCAAGGGGTATAAATCTGTAGTGGAGGCAAGGAGGGGGAGGGGGGGTTTGGGCCCAGGAAAGGTTGAAGGGGGGGAGGGGATAAAAGAGGTTTTGTGTCAAGGGGGTTGGGCTTTAAGCAAGCATGCAATAGGGGATTAAAGGAACTGGCGGGTTGATTTTAAATTCCGGGAGAGGGGAAGTACAGTGCTTGCTTGCAGTCGAAGTAGGGTGAATGTTGCAGTTTTATAACTGTGTTTTAAGCGTGCCTCTGGCAAGACAGTGATGGATGAATGTGATGAAAGTTTTCTTTTGGGTCACCTGACCTTTGTGGGAAAGGGTTTCTTTGTGTTAATAAAAAAAATTACAAAGTTGCTACAATAATTGGAAATGCTTAAAATTTATTTATTGAACACTTACAAGTTTTACAATCACTGGAAATGTTAATATTTATTTATTAAACACATCAGTAATAGTATTTTCACACACACACCCCACACACACACACACACACACACACACACAACACACACACAATATGCATGGGTGCACCTTATCCTTATTGTTTGTATTGCCTACTTTAAAATTGATATACAGTAGGGCCCCGCTTTATGCTTTCACTTAAAGAAGTTCCGTAATACATGTACAGACATTTCAATTATATCGAAACTTCTATATGGCCCCCCCACCTGACTTCTAATACGTCACCGAGTACCACCCGGTTTGTTTGTTTACATTCTCCGTGAGAAACATTTCTCTGTTATGTCTGGAACTTTCCAAAATTTTATATGTTTTAAATTATTTCATATTTATATATATACTCTGAAAATTTTTATTTGTGTGTATCTTTTTTTTCCAACAAACCCGGCCATATCCCACCAAGGTAGGGTGGCCTAAAAAGAAAAACGAAATTTTTCTCTTTTTAAATTTAGTAATTTATACAGGAGAAGGGGTTACTAGCCCCTTGTTCCCCGGGCATTTTAGTCGCCTCTTGCAACACGCATGGCTTAGGGAGGAAAAATTTTTGTTCCACTTCCCCATGGAGGTAAGAGGAAATAAACAAAAACAAGAAATAGTAAGAAAATAGAAGAAAACCCGAGGGGTGTGTGTTATATGCTTGTACATGTAGTGTAGTGTGACCTAAGTGTAAGTAGAAGGTAGCAAGATGTACCTGAAATCTTGCATGTTTATGAGACAGAAAAAAGGACACCATCATGTAAAACAATTACAGGCTTCTGTTTTACACTCACTTGGAGGACGGTAGTACCTCCCTGGGGGGGTTGCTTTTTACCAACCTACTACCTAAATTATGTGTATCTGCACCTAAATAAACTTACACACTGCTGTATAGGTACACTTTAAAAATCACTAAGAGCATTTTATTAGTCTTAAAGATGCCATATTAACCCTTTCAGGGTCCAAGGCCAAAATCTGAAGTGGTGCCCCAGTGTCCAGAATTTAAAAAAAAAAATTTGTTATTTTTTTTACAAAAATGGTAGAGTTTCTTTTTGTGAAGGTAATAAAACAAAAAGTACAAATTTGATGGAAAATTTATGAAATTTAGCTCTCGCGAATTTTGATGTGTCAGCAAATTTACTAATGGGCGATTTGCCGACTTTGACTCCCTTTTTAGACCAATTACATTATTCCAGTCAACCAGATTCTTAGCTATTCACTAGTATTGCTTTTATTCTATCACTGAGCACAAGAAATTGCCAAGTCAACTGTTTCAACTACAAAATAAAGTGATCGGAGATTGGTACTTTGGCCAATTTAACACAAAGTTCAAAATATTCCAATTTCAAAATAGGGTCCAGAATAAAAATGTAGGTATTCCTGGCACTAAACTAACATTACCTCTGTTCATTAGTTACGTTTTGAGGACTTTACAAATAAATTCCATTTTGTTTTTTTTATTCACATAATGAATTTTTATTCACACCAAAAAAAAAAGGGATTTACTGTTATGCAATATTGTAATAATTGTGTAAATATCATCACCACATTTGTGAATGTATATTAGACCCATCAGCTGGTGTGTATTAGACTTGAGGTTGTTTGTTTACTCTTGAACATCGGCAAAAATTTAACATTTCTGCTACTTTGAGCTCAGTTTCAAGCCATTTCCAGTGTAAAACCCAAACAAAATCATCTCTATTTCTGTAATATGTCTTCCCTTCTATCAAATGGACCAAGAAATCGCAAATACAACTATAAAAAACATACGAAAAAACACTGCAAAGTCGCTGTTTTAATCGAAATCGCGGGCTCAGTTTTTTCTCTCATTATACACAGTGTGCTGCAGGATTTGTTTTATGTGGTGCAAAACATACCACATAGATGTATTCTTCATATCTAGGCCCAAAATTTACCACTCACAGTTTATCAGAGTGAGCTGAGCTCATGGCATGATCTACGGTTTGGACCCTGAACATAAGCCATAGATGTACGGGGGGGACCCCGATAGGGTTAATAATGATAATAATAATAACGCACAATAATCACTCAGAGATGCATTAAATATCATGTATGATTTTTTTCAAAATTATAATAATGCACGCTTACCTAACATATACGTGTAATCTATGATAAATACGCCCCACAGTAAAATACATTTAAAATAAATATGAGATGCTTAGGGGTTTGTAGGTTGGTAGACAGCAGCCACCCAGGGAGGTACTACCACCTGCCAATTGTTTATGTGATGGTAGGATTGCTGCTGTCTTTTTTTTGTCTCGTAAACATACTAGTTTTCAACTACGTCTTGCTACCTCTACCTAAACCTAGGTCACACTACACAGCATGTCAAGCATTTTATATACACACCCCTTTGGGTTTTCTTGTATTTTCTTACTAGTTTTTGTTTATTTCCTCTTATCTCCATGGGGAAGTGGAACAGAATTCTTCCTCTGTAAGCCCTGCGTGTCATAAGAGGTGACTAAAAAAGTAAGGAGCAAGGGGCTAGTAACCCCCTTCTCCTGTATACATTACTAAAGTTATTTTTTTTTTTTTTTTTTTTTACCACCCTGCCTCGGTGGGATACGGCCAGCTTGTTGAAAGAAAAGAAGGAAGAAGAAGAAAAATGAGATGTTTTTCCGTGTCTTGTCGGTGTTGGGAAGAATAATGTTTTCTCTAGTTCAAACAAAGAAAATGTGTACACAATATTATTATGGGGTAAAATGTAGGAAATTTTCCTTTCATAGCCTTAATGAGCATTTTTCCTTCAAAAATGGTGTGTTACAAGAGAAGGGGAGTGTTTTTCTCATTTATTCTCTTACCAACGTGGAGGCAAATTGTAAAGGGGTTTTGTTATGGTATAAACTTCACCCAATGGAAATAAGTCATCAGACTTTTTTTGGGTGTCCCAGGAATCTATACATAGTGTTGTATGTAATCTTGTAAAATGTTTTTTTTTTACCTGTACCTGAATAAAAACTTATTCATTTGCAAACATGGAAATGAACGTGTTTGAACCATAACCAGGAGTTTACCTGGAGAGAGTTTCGGGGATCATCGTCCTCGCGGCCTGGTCTGTGACCAGGCCTCCTGGTGGATCAGAGCCTGATCAACCAGGCTGTTACTGCTGGCTGCATGCAATCCAACATACGAGCCACAGCCCGACTGGTCAGGTACCAACTTTCGGTGCTTGTCTAGTGCCTGCTTGAAGATTGGTAATCCCCCTTATGTTTGCTGGGAGGCAGTTGAACAGTCTCGGGCCCCTGACACTTATTGTGTTGTCTCTTAAGGTGCTAGTGACACCCCTGCTTTTCATTGGGGGGATGTTGCATCGTCTGCCGAGTCTTTTGCTTTCGTTGTGAGTGATTTTCATGTGCAGGTTCGGTACCAGTCCTCTAGGATTTTCCAGGTGTATATAATCATGTATCTCTCCTGCCTGCATTCCAGGGAGTACAAATCAAATCAAGTTTATTCTCTATAAGGGTTACAATGTGGGGTTTACAGGATTTGGATATTTTGTGGTTTACTTGTTATAAAATACTAATTACAGAGGGGGCCACTAGGACACCTAGCATGGCTAGGCATTTTGGGCAGACTTAGATTAATACTTAACATAAAATCCTTACAGATTATGGTATTAAGGCTAGGTGACTACATTGTAATTTGTGAGTTTAGCAATGTGAATGCTTTTGTTTTGGCACAATACAAAGTGTCTATATTGGAGTATCATAGGCAAACTTAGTGACTAGTAGGATTCATTATTTTAAGATTAAGATTAGTATTTCTGTGTTTATAGTCAGTGGGTGAGTGAGTGTAATTGTGACCACCAGGTGGTTATCATGTAGTTAGTTGTCGGGGTGTATCAGGGAGATAGATGTTTTCTAACTTAGTTTTGAAAGTGATGATGTGTCTGCAGTTCTAGAGTTTTCAGGTAGGGTGTTCCAGATTTTAGGTCCTTTGAAATACATTGAATTTTTGTAAAGGTTTAGTCGGACACGAAGAATGTCATAGAGATGTTTGTGTCTGGTATTATGCCTGTGGATCCTGTCACAACTATCAAGAAAGCATTTTAGGTCAAGGTTAATATTGGAATTTAATGTCCTGTAGATATAGATTGCACAGTAGTACATGTGGATGTTCTGAACAGGGAGTAAATTTAGATCTATGAAGAGTTGGGAGGGTGTGTTGCCAGGGATGGGATTTAGTGATTATTCTTACTGCGGCTTTTTGTTGGGTTATTATTGGCTATAGGTGTGTTGCTGCAGTTGAACCCCAAGCACAGATAGCATAGGTGAGGTATGGATATGTAAGTGAATGGTATAGTGTGAAAAGGGCAGTTTGCGGCATGTAGTATCATATCTTGGAGAGGCTCGCCACCATTTTGGATACTTTTTTTGTTATGTGTTGGATGTGGGTGCTGAAATTTAGGTTGTTGTCAAGGTATAGGCCAAGGAATTTGGTCTCATTATGTCTGGCAATTAGAGTGTTGTCGATCTTAATGTTAAGTTGCTCAACACCTGCTCTGCTACCAAACATAATATAGTAGGTTTTGTCAGTGTCAAGTGTAAGTTTATTGGCTGTCATCCAAGTTGATATTTTGAGCAGCTCCTCGTTAACAATGGTGTTGAGGGTGGCAAGATTAGGGGTGGGAGATGACATAAGTGTGTCATCACCAAAGAGACAGGTTCAGGAACTTAAAACACTCCCAGTAATTGAGGTGTTTTGTCTCCGTTATGCACGCCGTGAAGGTTCTCTGTACATTTTCTAGGTCAACAATTTCACCTTTCCTTGAAAGGTGCTGTTAGTGTGCAGCAATATTCCAGCCTAGATAGAACAAGCAACCTGAAGAGTGACATCATGGGCTTGGTATCCCTAGTATTGAAGGTTCTCATTATCCATCCTGTCATTTTTCTAGCAGATGCGATTGATACAATGTTATGGTCCATGAAGGTGAGATCCTCCAACATGATCACTGCCAGGTCTTTGACGTTGGTCTTTCGCTCTATTTAGTGGCTGGAATTTGTTTTGTACTCTGATGAAGTTTTAATTTCCTCATGTTTACCATATCTGAGTAATTGAAATTTCTCATGGTTGAACTTCACATTGTTTTCTGCAGCCCATTGAAAGATTTGGTTGATGTCCCCCTGGAGCCTTGCAGTGTCTGCAATGGAAGACACTGTCATGCAGATTCGGGTGTCATCTGCAAAGGAAGACATGGTGCTGTGACTGACATCCTTGTCTATGTCAGATATGAGGATGAGAAACAAGATGGAAGCGAGTACTGTGCCTTGTGGAACAGAGCTTTTCACCGTAGCCACCTCAGACTTTACTCTGTTGACTACTGCTCTTTGTGTTCTGTTTGTGAGAAAATTATAGATCCATCTGCCAACTTTTCCTGTTATTCCTTTAGCACGCATTTTGTGCGCTATTATGCCATGGTCACACTTGCCGAAGGCTTTTGCAAAGTCTGTATATATTACATCTGCATTCTTTTTGTCTTCTAGTGCTTCTAAAAACCTTGTCGTAGTGATGTAGTAGTTGGGACAGACAGGAGCGACCTGCTCTAAACCCATGTTGCTCTAAAACCATGTTGCCATGTTGATGGGTATCTAGATGGGTGGTGATCTTGCTTCTTAGGACCCTTTCGAAGATTTTTATGATATGGGATGTTAGTGCTGTTGGTCTGTAGTTTTTTGCTATTGCTTTACTGCCCCCTTTGTGGAGTGGGGCTATGTCTGTTGTTTTTAGTAACTGTGGGATGACCCAGGGTCCATGCTCCCTCTCCATAGAATGGTAAAAAACTCGTGATAGGGGCTTCTTGCAGTTCTTGATGAACACGGAGTACCATGAGTCTGGCCCTGGGGCAGAGTGCATGGGGATGTCAATTATCGCCTGTTCGAAGTCCTTTGGCGTCAAGAATAACATCAGATAGGCTTGTTTTTAACCAAATTCTGTGCTCTCCCATAAAAAAATAATTTTGATCTTCGACTCTCAGTCTGGTTAGCAGGGTTGCTAAAAACTGAGTCATATTGGGACTTGAGTAGCTCACTCATTTCCTTGCTGTCATCTGTGTAGGAATAAGTAAGTAAGTAAGTAAGTAAGTTTATTCAGGTATACACAAATACAGTTACATAGAATTATCATACATAGCAGCATATGTGTAGAGAACCTAGGATAACCCAAAAAGTCAGACAGAGTGACTTATTTCCATTGGGTCCATCTTGTTTAAGTAGGGGCCCAATACTGGATGTTATTCTCTTACTCTACAGTAAGACTACAAATATTTTAAGGTAATGAGTGTACTGTGTGTGTATTTTACGTTTTATTGTTTTTTAATGCCTAGTTTTATTGCTAACTTAATATATGTTAGTGTAAACTTGTTATTTACTATACAGTAATCAGATATGTGCACTGAAACATTTATAATCCCAAATAACTTAATTAATTTTCATAGTTTTATTACTCGTATTTAGAAAATCTTAACCTTATTCAATGAATTTTTATAGTTCGAACAGTGAGTTGTTACGACCTAAAATAAAATGTAATAATGATAAATTTGTTTTGCTAGGTGTTTTCCAGCGCACAGTACCCAGGTAGAGATAAATAAAGAGCTTTATCACCCAGTTCATAAAGGGGAAAGTCCAATACCATTTACTTCGACACCAGTAAAAGTGAAAGAAGATATCCATCTGACTCCAGCTACTCTACAAGTGAGTTATATGTACTTTAGGTACTCTACAAGTAAGTTATATGTACTCCAGCTTCTCTACAAGTAAGTTATATGTACTCCTTCCTGCTTTAATTTTACAAAAGAGTTAAGTTTGCTGGTCCACTTCCATGAGGCTGATTAAAGATTCTTTATCCAGTAAATCAGAGTTACTCCCTTTTCATTGGCTCAAACCTGATTATTTTGTGGTATTTTGTGAAACACAGCCCAGCTGATCAGGTGCCTATCCAAAGCCTTCTGGAAGACAGCCAGGGGTCTATTGGTAATCCCCCTTATGTATGCTGGGAGGCAGTTGAACAGTCTTGGACCCTGACATTTATTGTGTTATCTCTTATCGTGCTGGTGGTACCCCTGCTTTTCATTGGGGGGATGTTACATGCCTGCCAAGTCTTTTGCTTTCATAGGGAGTGATTTTCATGTGGAAATATGGTACTAATCCCTCTAGGATTTTTCAAGTGTATATAATATGTATCTCTCCTGCCTGCATTCCAGGAATACAGGTAGAGGAACTTCAACCATTCCCAGTAATTTTGGTGTTTTTATTGCACTTGTGTGCCATGAAGGTTCTCTGTACTTTTTCTAGATCAGCAATTTCACCTCCCTTGAAAGGTGCTGTTAATGTGCAGCAATATTCCAGCCTAGATAGAACAACCAACCTGAAGTGTGTATCATGGGTCTGGCATCCTTAATTTTAAAGGTTCCTTATCTATCCTGTCATTTTTCTAGCAGATGCGATTGATGCAGTGTTGGGTCCTTGAAAGCGAGATTCTCTAACATTATCACTCCCAGGTCCTTTACATTATTTTTTATCTAATGTTTGGTTGGGCTTTGTTTTATACTCTGATATAGTTTTAATTTCCTCACATTTTCCTTTTTGGAGTAATTGAAAATTTCTCATCATTGAACTTTATTTTGTTTTCTGCGGCCCATTTTTAAAGATTTGGTTGATGTCCATTAGGAGTCTTGCGTGTCTTCAGTGGAGGACACTGTCATGTAAATTTGGGTGTCATCGGCAAAGGAAGACATGGTGCTGTGCTTACATCTTTGTCTATATCAGATATGAGGATGAGGAACAGGGTGAGGGCGAGTACTATGCCTTGTGGAACAGAGCTTTTCACAGTAGCTGCCCCAGAATTTACTTTCTCTATTACTACTTTTTGTGTTTTTATTGTTAAGAAGTTATAGATCCATCTACCAACTTTTCATGTTATTCCTTTCTCATGCATTTTGTGCCTATTACACCAAGGTCACTCTTGTCAAAGGCTTTCACGTCTGTGTATACTACATCTGCATTTTGTCTTCTAGAGCATCCAGGATCTTGTCATAGTGGTCCAGTAGTTGGGACAGGCAGGAGCAACCTGCTCCTGCCTTAACGGAACTCTGTCGTTAATTGAGGAGAGGCTGTATATATTTTGGAAGCTACTCAGATAATTTGCACTTTTAGATGGTAAAGTAACCTCTGACATGGTGCACTTTCTTCATTGAATGGTAGGAAATGTATTTGTATGACTGATTTATGTCAACTTTCATAATAAAGACCTTAACAGCAAGAAAAACAGGTTTTGGCATAATAAATCCAATGAAGGTATGTACATGCAGTCCCAGTTTATACAGCAGGTTAGGTTCTGGGCTACTGTAGGGTCCCACTTATATGGCAGGTTAGTTTCCAGGCTACTGTAAGGTTCCGCTTATACAGCAAGTTAGGTTCAGGGCTACTGTAGGGCTCTGCTTATATAACAGGTTGGGTTCTGGGCTACTCTGGGGTTCTGCTTATACAGCAGGTTAGGTTCCACACTACTGTAGGGCTCAGCTTATACAGCAGGTTAGGTTCTGGGTTACTGTAGGGCTCCACTTATACAGCAGCTTAGGTTCTAGGCTACTGTAGGGTCCCACTTATATAGCAGGTTAGGTTCTGGGCTACTGTAGGGTTCCACTTATACAGCAGCTTAGGTTCTAGGCTACTGTAGGGTTCCACTTATACAGCAGCTTAGGTTCTGGGCCATTGTAGGGTCCCACTTACACTGCAGGTTAGTTTCTGGGCTACTGTAGGGTTCCACTTATACAGCAGCTTAGGTTCTGGGCCATTGTAGGGTCCCACTTACACCGCAGGTTAGTTTCTGGGCTACTGTAGGGTTCCACTTATACAGCAGGTTAGTTTCTGGGCTACTGTACGGTTCCACTTATATAGCAGGTTAGTGTCTGGGCTACTGTAGGGCTCTGCTTATACAGTAGGTTAGGTTCCACACTACTGTAGGGCTCTGCCTATACAGCAGGTTAGGTTCCGGGTTACTGTAGAGCTCCACTTATGCAGCGGGTTAGGTTCCAGGCTAATGCTGTAAAGCAAAAATCGCTGTAAAGTGAAACATAGCCCCCATTATTTTTTTTTTCTCTGGATTAAGAGCCTGATAACATGTTTACACTATCATATATTAAGTGACCAATAGAACCAGGCCTAAAAAATGCATAAACAGTACACACATTACTTACTTTTAAAATATTTTCGTCCTTAGCTTATAGTAAGTGGTGAATATATTTATTGTAAGAAGCCTGAGTAGACGAAGAATGGGTATAACTGAAAAATGCTGAATTAGCAAAACGCCTTATAGCAGTGCTGTAAAGCGGGGCCTGCCTGTAGTGTGTTGGTAGTGGCGAGTGAGAGGTGTGATGTCCTGTACATCATCCACTAAAGTCTAGGATACATGAACCCTATCCTCCCCTGCCCTCTTATTTATTTATTTATTTATTTATTTCCAATTTGTGCATACATACAGAGGTACAAAAAAATACAGATAAGAGCAGTATGCCAAAGCCACTTATACTATGCATAGCATTACGGGCTGGCTTAAAATTAACTTAAGATTAACTAAGCAATGATTATTATTATTATTATAATCAAAAAGAAGCGCTAAGCCACAAGGACTATACAGCGCTGCTACTAAGCAATGATGAAATCAGTGATAAAACATTAATGTAAACAGATAACTATAAAGCACAAGTGAGTATTACAAGACAGTTCATATGGTTGCATTCAGTTAGGTAGTGATTCTGTTAGGTAGTGTATTTAAAAAAAAATAAGTTAGATTGGGTTTTAGGTTTTAACAAATTTTTTTTGATATAATTGTGAGAAACATTTAAGATATACAATTTTTTAATGTTCAGTTATTCAGTATTTTTTTGGTTTTGGGTGAGTAAGTAATCTTTGAGAAGAGACTTGAATTTATAAACAGGTTGTGTTTCTTTTATATTTACAGGAATGAATTCCAGATTTAGGGCCTTTTTGTGCATTGAGTTTTTTGCATAGTGTGAGATGGACACGAGGAACATCAAAGAGTGATCTGGCCCTTTTTGTTATGGTCATGTGTTCTGTTGAGGTTGGCAAGGAGATGTTTGAGGGGAGGGTTAATATCAGAGTTAAGTGTTTTTATGTATGTAATTTGGTGCAGTAATAAGTATGGATGTTTTGTATGGTGATAGGTTTAGTGTATTGAATATTGGTGGAGTGTGCTGCCTGTAGTGAGAATTTGTTATCATTCTAACTGCAGCCTTTTGTTGGGTAATTAGTGGTCTGAGATGGTTAATTGTTGTTGGCCCCATGCACAAATTCCATAGGTGAGATAGGGGTAAATAAGAGAGTGATATAGGGCCAGGAGGGCTGACTGTGGAACATAGTACCGTTTCTTCGATAGTATGCCTACAGTCTTGGAAATTTTCTTAGAAATTTGATGTATATGTTATGAATTTGAGTCTATTATCAAGGGGGATTCCCAAGAATTTTCCCTTGTTAGTTTTTTTGATAGGTGACCTTTTCCTTATGTTAAGAGGGGCATCTTAGCT
>NC_069484.1:23033221-23051302 GCF_026875155.1 Cherax quadricarinatus
ATCTTTCAAAAATTTTCGTTAACACCATTTAACATTGTTTTTAAATTTTTTTTTTTTTTTTTCCCTTGTTTAAATTTTAAACCCAATTTTTTAATTTTCTCGACCCCCCCTTTAATATTTTCCCCAGGCCCAAACCCACAAAAAATAAAAAACCCCTTGGGCCAATCACCCCCTCAACCACAACCCCTCCTTTCCCCAAACCATTCCCCCCCCCTTCCCACCACCATATACCACCAAAAACACACAACCCATTCCCCAAAACCCAACCCTCAAAAAACACAAAACCCTTAACTTTACCCCCTACCAAACTCCTTTTTAAAAAAATTTTTCACATCCCCAAAAAATTTTACCCACCTTCCCCTTTTTGAAATCTCATACCAAAAATCCCTTTTTAAATTTTTTCCTTACCAAAATACCCCACATAAACCTATCAAAATTCCCTTTTGCCAAACATAATACTAAAAAAAAAAATTTCACAAAACCCACCAAAATGAATATACCCAAATAATTAACCCCATTTTACACATTTCCAAAAAAAAATTACCAAAAAAAAAAAACACATACTAAAATTTACCCCCCCAACAACAAAAAAACCCCTTTTTGAAAATTTTTAAATTTTAAATTTTCCCTTTCCTTAAAATACCATCCTTTTAAAATTTAAAAATCCCCTTCCATATTACCCCCAACCCCTCAATTTTCATCTTTTTAACCCCCTTTTTTATTTTTTTTTAAATTTTTTTTTTAATTTTTGAAATTTTTTTTTGCATTTTTTCTTTTTTTTTCTATTTTAAACCCCCTTTTTTTTTTTTAATTTTTTGGGTTTAAATTTTTCAATTTTTTTACTCACAAATTTTTTTAAAAATTTAAAACCCCTTTAAAAATTTTTTTTTTTCCCCTTTTTTTTTTTAATAAAAAAATTTTAAAATTTTTAATTTAAAAAAAAACCCCAAAAAAATTTTTTCTTTTTCCCCTTTTTTTTTTTCCCAAAATTAAAATTTTTTTTTTTTGTTTAATTTAAATTAATAAGCCTTTCCCCCAAAAATTTCAAAAAAAAAAAATTTTAAAAATTTTTAAATTTTTTTTGGGTTTTAAACCCCCCCCTTTTTTTAAAATTAGAAATATTTCTTTTTCCTTAAAAAATTTTTCTTTTTAAAAATTTTGAAATAAATTTCCTTTAAAAAAAAAAAAATTTTTCCAAAATTAAAAAATTTAAAAATTTTTCAAATTTCCAAAAAATTTTTTAAAACTCCATTTAAAATTAAAATTTTAAATTAAAAAATATTCTTTTCTACAAAATAAACTATTTAAAAATTTACTGTACTAAATAACCCCTTAAAAAACTTTAAATAAAAAACCACCTGCCCCCTTTAAAACCCCCTTATTCAAATTTGCCACTATTAGTATTAAAAACCCACTACTTTACCACAAATTTTGTACATTAGTACTAAAAATTTACCATACTAGTACTCAATTATTACCATATAGTACTAAAAATATTCCCATCTAGTACTAAATACCCCACACTAGTGCAAAAATATTACACTATTAGTACTACAAATATTATATTAGTACTAAAAATTTTACTTTAGTACCAAAAATATTACCACTAAAGCTAAAAATACTATACTAGTACTTCAAAATTTAATACAGTCTAAAATTACCAATCAAGAACTACAAGTATCAAACTAGTTCTACAAGTATCACAACTAGTCTAAAAAATTCACAACTTATCAAGTATCAACTAGTTCTCAAATATACCACTACTGTACTACAAATTTCCCCACTATTATTACTTAAAAATATTACCACTATTGTCTACAAATTCTCACTACTTAATACAAATATCCCCACTATAGTGCACAAATATCACACTATAGTACTAAAATTACCAACACTAGAACTACAAGTACACAACTAGTACTAAAAAGTATCACAACTATACTAAAAAATATCCAACATACTAAAACTATCAAAACTAGTACTACAACTATCAAACTAGTATACAGGTATCAACAGTACTACAAATATTACCGCTTTTAGTACACAAATTTACCACTTTAGTACTACAAATTTACCACTATTAGTACTAAAAAAATTTTACCCCCTAATGCTAAAAAATTATATACTACTTTTACAAATATTACCATACTAGTATGTAAAGAAAAAGGAACAAGTGAAAACTAATGTGACTTTAAATTGGCAACGTTTCGCTCTCCAGGAGTTTATAAGCCTTACAAACAATACATGGCCAGGGGGGTATAAAAGGGCTTGAGTGAGGTGCAATACTAGTGGGTAACATTTCACTGTAATACAAATATTCCCATAGTAATGCTACAAATATCACTACAAAATATTACTAACACAGTATACAATTCCAATACAGTACTCAAGTATCACAATATATCAAGTATCACAATAGCTAAAAGTACCACAAAAGAAAATTTTTCTTTCATGTTAAAGCTAAACCAATGGGGGTATTCATTGCAATACTTGGTAGTGAAGGTTTGACCCTTTAGTCGCTGACCTACAATACCGGCTTCCAATTTGTACTCCCGTTGCTGTTTATTCCAATATAACTTTTAAAAATCCTTACTTTTTTAACTTAATATAATAAACTATTTAACTATAGAAAGTTTTAAAGTTTTAAAAGACGTAGTTACCCAAAATGTTTAATAAAAGGTGCTATCTTTCTGTCTTTGCTGCTGTAAAAAGGGTTTGCTACATGGGGGACAATAAAAGTATTTTGGAAAATCTTTTAGAACCTTCCACATCAGACGAACCCTTCGCTTGGAAAGTGCTCCTCGAGAACTAGGGCAGTAAGAGCTGGTGGAAAACATCTTTGAAATTTTCCCACACGTGGCGGGGTGATGCGAAGGTGGCGGGACCCCCATCTGAGAGTACCTCAAAGGCGATCCCAAAATTTAAAGACATATGAAGGAATGTGTTGGAATTTTGTTCGGGTTTATAAAACCCTCAGTAGATACCTGCTCAAAAGGAAAAGGCTGGAGGAACTTAAAAAAAAAGAAAGATGAGAGCTTACATCTTTCAATGAGGTTGTGCGGGGAGTTTTCTTCCTCATGGTGTAATGCTTTACACTTATGACCTAGTCGACCACAGGCCCCTCCCGAGGCGGGGGTCAAACTGTGATTGAGGAAGATCATTAAGATGAGAATTTTCATCATGAGAATCGGGGAAGAAAATTCTGAAAACTAGATGCAAAAATGAAAAAAGAAATCCGGGCCAAAAAGTAAGAAACCCAGTCGGGTTTCCCTCAATTTAAGCAAAGAAACAAAACTACACCAAATCTAAACCCTCTACGCTCACCACCGCACAGACCTGTGCAATTATAAATAGTGATGGAAAACATGTTAAACCCCACCATCCACCAGCCGGGCGACGTAAACGCAGTGCCAACCCAGCGACGGTAAAAAACGCCATCACAATCCCTGAGCGACGGTACAACGCCAGTGCACAGCCTGAGCGACGGTACAACCCCCAGTGCCAGCCTGAGCGACGGTAAAACCCCAGTGCACAACACCGAGCGACGGTACAACGCCAGTGCACAACAACCTGAGCGACGGTACAATGCCCTGCACAACAGCCTGAGCGACGGTACAACGCCATGCACAGCCTGACGACGGTAAAATGCCGTGCACAACACCCTGAGCGAGGTCAACGCCAGTGCACAACCATGAGCACGGTCAACGCCAGTGCACGACAACCTAGCGAGGTACAGCCACTGCAAAACAGCCTGAGCGACAGTACAACCCAGTGCCAACAGCCTGAGCGCGGTAAAATGCAGTGGACAAAGCCAGCGACGGTACAATGCCAGTGGCAACACCTGAGCGACGGTACAATGCCACTGCCAACGCCTGAGCAACGGCAATGCCACTCCCCAAACAGCCTGAGCGAGGACAATCCCAATGGACAACAGCCTGAGCGACTGTACAAGCCATGACAACGGCTGGGAAACATCAATACCCATGGTACATGGATAATTTCCAAAGATCATCAAATAAAAAGGAAGAAAATGCTTCCCCACAAAAGCAAACGATAGTGTCCCAGTCGGGCGGTTCCCCGATTTCACCGTCAACCCCCAGAGGTAAGAATATAACGAAATGTTAAAGTTCTCAACCCCCCAACCACACTCGGCAGCCTGAGAGACGGATGTTACAGGAAATCCCTGACCTCTGTGGCTTGAGTTAAAGAAATAAAAAGCCTAAGGTGAAGGGGGGAAGAAGGATCGGTGCCCCCATACCATGGGAAAACCAAAGGATGCCCCTTCTAAATACCAACAAAAACCCAAGAAAAAGAACCCCAAAAACAACCCAGTTTACAAAAAGTTTTTCAGGAAATCGGGACAAAAAGGGAAAAAGGAAAGGGCCCTACGCAAATAAACCTAAGAAGAAAAAACCTTGAGCAGGCTCAGCAGAGGATTAAAGGAAATGGAATGACTGAGCGAAGGCTTGGTAAAAAAAAAAAAAACTCAATGGGCAGCCCCTCCAGTAGTGAGTTCGGGGTGTTTTTTTGATCTTCAAAAATCATTTTTTTTTCCTTTGTTTTTCTTACCTTCCTTTTTTCCTTTTATTTCTCCTCTTCTTTTTTTCATGTTTTTGCTCACCCCCCTTTATCCCCTTTTTTTCTTCTTCTCCCCATTTATTTTTTGTTTTCTTAGTCAAACGGGAAGTTGTCTATTGGTGTGCGGGGCAACAATCAAACCTGTCTTGTTTGAATGACCTACATGACCTTAGTGCTTAACACCGTTATTTTTATTTATTTTCATTCCTCTTCCCCTTTTTTTTCTTTTAATTTTCGATAACTGGACTTAGTTATATTTTAAATAAAGTTTTATTTTTTTTGTATGCTGACTGCATCCTTCATGTTGACCATCATTTTTGACGAATTTTGTTCCACACGTGCTGGTAACAGTGTCAAGTATTGTTGCATTGCGGCTTTTCACCACTAACCCATCACTGATGCTTACCATCACCCACAATAAATTACCCCATCAACACCACACTGCTGCCCACCATCACCCCCCTCTTTAAAACCCCCATCCTGCTGCACCCCACACCACAATCACTACCCTAAAAAACACCCACGGCTGACCCCATACACCAAAATCATACCCTCACAACCCACACTGTGCCCACCATCACTATCCTCATTAACCCCCATCATGCTGACACCCCCCTCCACAATCACTCCCTCATTAACACCAACACGCTGCCCCATCATACCCTCATTAACCATCACTTTTGTTTATCTACTACCACAATCACCCCCTTTTTAACTCTTCACTGTTGCTTCCCATCAATACCCAATCAAAACCCTTATCAACACCATTACCTCTGTGAACACTACTTCGAAACTGAAAGCAAAACCAAAACCCTTTACCACCATAAGCCTCGTCACCATAAATGGTATCACTATCACCCTATGATAATCCATCCACCATTCTTAGGTGACCATCCCCATCTATTGAACCATCATCACACCAAATTACCTTTTCAAAATTCCAATTAGTACAAATTTAGTACTACAAATTGTACTCAAATATTACCACTACTAGTACCACAAATTTTAACACTACTAGTACTACAAATATCACCACTACTTGTACTACAAAATACCACTACTAGTCCCACAAATATTCCCATACTAGTACTACAAATATCACCATACTATACTACAAATTCACCACTATATACACAAATATTCCATAATCCCCACAAAAATTACTAGTATACAAAATTGCCACTTTTAGTCCCACAAATATTACCATACAGAACCAAAAATATTCCACTACTAGTACTACAAAATTCCACTACTAGTACGACAAATATTCCATACTAGTAGAAAAATATCACCACTATGTACTACAAACATTCCCACTTTAGTACCACAAATTTTAACCACAAAAACACTAAAAACATTGCCACTATTGTATAAAAAAATATTACCACTATAGTACCCAAATTTTACCACTACTAGTACTAAAAAAATTTTACCACTTTTAGTACCCAATTTTCCCATACTAGTACACAACTATCACACTACTAGTACAACAAATCTTACCACTATTGTACCCAAAATCATCACTACTAGTAATAAAATATCACCACAACTAGTACTACAAATATTACCACTATTGTACCACAAAATTCCCCACTATAGCCTACAAACATTGCCACTTTAGTAAAAAAAAATTTTACCACTACTGTCCCACAAATATTTACCATACGTATAAAAATTTCCCACTATTGTCCCAAAAATTTTACCATACTAGTACTACAATATCACCACTACAGACAACAAATCTTACCATTTTTGTACCAAAAAATTCTCACTACTAGTAATAAAATATCACCACTATAGTGCTAAAATATCCCCATACTGTAATACAATTACCAACACTAGAATAAAAGATCCAAAACTGTACTAAACTATCACTAGTCTACAACATCCAACTATACTACAATATACAATATACTAAGGTATAAACTAGCACTACAAATATTACCCGCTATTAGTACTACAAATATTACCACTATTATTATTCAAAATTTCCCACTTTTTGTAACAAATATCATCACTATAGTAATACAAAATCACCATACAGTGCTACAAATATCCCCCACTTAGTACTAAAAATTACCAACACTAGAACTCAAGTATCCAAGTATATACAAGTTCAAAACTAGTCTACAAATATCAAACTAGTACTCAACTATCACAATATTCTAAAACTACAAAACTAGTACTACAGGTATCAACTAGACTACAAAATATTCCCGCTATTAGTCTACAAATTTTACCATATTAGTCTACAAAAATTCCCACATTATACTAAAAATAACCACTACAAATGCTACAAATATGACTACTACTTTTACTACAAATATTACCACTATAGTATGTAAAGAAAAAGAAACAAGTGCAACTAATGTAACATTTTTGGGGCAACTTTTTCGCTCTCGGGTTTATCAAGCCATTACAAACAATACATGGACCAGAGGGTATAAAAAAGGCTTGAGTGGGGTGAAATACTAGTGAGGTAAATTTCACTAGTACTAAAAATATTCCACTATTAATGCTCAAATATCATACTACAATTTACTAACACGTACTACAATTACCAATACTAGTACAAAAAGTATCACAACAGTACTACAAGTATCAAAACTATTCTACAAGTACCAAAAATAAAAATTTTTAATTCATGTTAACAGCAAAAACCAAATTGGGGGATTTCATTGCAATACTTGTATAAAAGGTTGATCCTTATCTGCTACCTAAGATACTCAGTTTCCAATTTGTATCCCGTTGCGTTTTTTTCCAAAAAATATTTAAATCCTTAAATTTTTTTTAACTTATAAATAAACTAGTATATTAGAAAGTATTAAGTTTTTAAAGACGTAGTTACCCAAAAAATGATAATAAAAAGCGTGCTATTTTATCTTTCTTTGCTGCTGTAGCAATGGTTCTACATGGATGCAATAAAAGTATTCGGGATCAATCTTTGTAGACCTTCCACATCAGAAAGAAAGCCTTCGCTTGGAAGTGCTCCTCGAGTCTAGGGCGTAAGAGCTGGTGGAAACATTTTGTAATTTTCCACCCGTGGGCGAGGTGATGCGAATGGGGCTGGCCCACCATCTGAGAGTACCTCAGAGGGATCCCCAATTAAAGCATATGAATGGAATGTGTTGGGAAATGTTTTTCGGGCTTATCAGCCACAGTGAGATCTGCTCAAGGAAAAGGCTGGGGAATTAAAGAAAAGAAAGATGAGACTTACATCTTTCAATGATGGTTGTGCGGGAGTTTCTCCCCTATCGGTGAAAAGCTTTACTCTTCATGACTAGTCGACCCAAAGGTCCCTGCCGAGGCAGGGGTAAAGACTGTGATTGGGGAAGATCATTAAGATGAAAAATGTACATCATGAATAGGGAAAAAAAATTCTAAAAAAATCAGATGCGAAAATGAGAAAGAACATCCTGGCCACAAGTAAGAAATCCAGTAGGTTTCCCAATTTAAGCACAAGAAACAGACATCACCCAAAAATCCTGAACCTGCTACGCTCCCACCGCACACAGCCGGGCAAGTTATAAATAGTGATGGAAAAATGTTCAACCCCCCAGTCCCCAGCCTGAGCGACAGTACAACGTCAGTGCACAACAGCCTGAGCGACGGACAACCCCCAGTGCAAATAGCCTGAGCACGGTAAAAACCCCATGCACAGCCTAGCGACGGTACAAGCCAGTGCACACCTGAGCGACGGTACAACGCCAGTGACAACACCCCTGAGCGACGGAAAACGCCATGCACAAAAAACCTGAGCGGGGTCAATGCCACGCACAAACGCCTGACAAAGGTAAAATGCCAGTGCAAAAACCCCTAGCGAGGGTACAACCCCCAGTGCAAACACATGAGGACGGTACAACGCCAGTGACGAAACCTGAGCGCGGTACAAGCCACTGCACAAAGCCTGAGCGACTACAACGCCATGCACAACAGCCTGAGCGACGGTAAAATCCGTGGACAACAGCTGAGCGAGGGTACAACGCCAGTGCACAACAGCTGAGCGACGGTACAATGCCGGGGGAAAACAGCCTGAGCGACGGTCAATCCCAGTGGACAACAGCCTGAGCGAGGTACAATGCCACTGCACAACAGCCTAGAAAAGGGTACAATGCCACTGCCAACAGCCTGAGCGACGGTACTCCCAAATGGACAAACCCTGAGCGACTTACAACGCCAGTGAAAAAAACAGGGGTCCCCGTGGTACACTGGATAATCTTCCAGAAGATCTACAAAAAAAAGGGAAGAAAATGTTTCCCCACGAAGAAAAGCGTAGTGTACCAGTGGGGGCGGTTCCCTCGATTCACCGTAAAACCCCCGGGTAAAGAATATAAACGCAAGGGTTAAAGCTTCTAAAACCCACCCCACCACCATCGGCAGCCTGAGACGGATCGTCTACCAGGAAATCCCTGCCCCTCGTGGCTTGAGTTAAACCCAAATGAAAAGCCTAAGGCTGAAGGGTGAAGAAGGATACGGTGCCTCCAGACCATGGGTCCCAAGGATGACCCTTTAAATACCAACAAAAACCCCAAGAAAAAAAGCCCAAAAACAACCAAATACACAAAAGTCTTCAGGAACTCGGAACAAAAAGGGAAAAGGAAAATGGCGCTACTGCAAAAAAACCCTAAGAAAAAAAAAACCTTGACAGGCTTCAGAGAGGATTGAAGGAATGGAATGACGAGCGAAAGGGTTTTGGAAAAAAAAAAAAAAAAACTCAATAGGCAGCCACCTCCACGTAGTGAGTTCGGGGTGTTTAGTATGACTCTTCATAACTACTTTTTTCTTTGTTTTTTTTTACCTTTTTTTTTTCCTTTTTTTTTTTTTTTTTTAAAACTTTCCCCTTTCTTTCATGTTTTTTTTTCCCCTCCTTACCCCCCCCCCCCCCCCCCCCCCCCCAACCCCCCCAAAAAACCCCCCCCCCCCCCCCCGGGGCTTAACACGTTTTATTATTATTTATTTCTTTTCCCATCTTCCCCTCTTTTTTCTTTTAACTTTCGTAATGGACTTAGTTATTATTCTTCATAAAGTTATATTTATTTGTCATGCTCGACGCCACCCCTTCATTTTGACCATCAGTGTTTTGCTACGAATTTTGGCCCAAAGATGCGGTAACAGTGTCAGTAGCATATGTTGCTATTGCGGCTATATCACCCAAAAACACCATCATGATGCTTCCCACCTACCAAAAATCAAACCCTCATCAACACCTCACTGTGCCCACCATCACTACCCTCATTACACCATCACTGTGACACCACCACTACCACAACACTCCCTCTTAACACCATCACGGCTGCACATCACTCCCACATCACTACCCTCATAAAACCCCATCACTGCTGCCCCCCATCCTTCCTTTAACCCCATCACTGCTGACACCACCATTTCCACAATCACTACCCCATTAACACCAACACTGCGCCACACACTCCCCTCTTTAACATCATCACTGTTGTTTTTCTCACTACCACAAATCACTCCCCTCATTAACATCATTAAATGTTGCTTACCACAATACCAATCACTACCCTTATCAACACCTTCCCTTGCTAGCAACACTACTTCGAAACTGAAAGCACAACCAAACCTCTACCCCAAAAGCACTATCACCATAACGGGTATCACTATCCCCACTTGTAATCCATCCACCATTCTTAGGTGCCATCTCCTCTATTAAAACACTCATCACACCATAATTCCCCATTTTCAAAATTACCAATTAGTACTAATTAGTACTACAAATTAGTACTACAAATTTACCCTATTACCCAAATAAAAACCTACATACAAACAAATACACCATACTTGTACTAAAAAATACCCCACTATTACCAAAATATTACCATATAGTATACAAATATCACCATACTAGTCTAAAAATTCCCACTACTATACCAAAAATTCCACTACTATACCAAAATTTTTTCTAGTACTACAAATATTCCCCTTTTAGTAACAAATTTCCAAAAATAAAACCACAAATATTCCCACTACAGACTACAAATATTCCATACTGTCGAAAAATATTCCCACTATGTACGACAAATTCACCACTACAGTATAAAAACATTACCACTATTAGTCCACAAATATTCCCATTACCCTACAAACATTGCCACTATTAGTATCAAAATATTACCACTACTAGAAACAAAAATTTTACCACTACTAGTACTAAAATATTCCCCATTTTTAGTCCAAAAATTTTACCACTACTTATTTCAACTATCACCCTATAGTACAAAAATTTACCCTTTTGTCCCCAAAATTCATCCTACTAGTAATACAAAATACACATACTAGTGCTACAAATTCACCACTACTAGTCACAATTAACCAACACTAGAACTAAAGTACCCAAACTAGTACTAAAAACTTCCAACTAGTACTACAACTTCACAACTAGTACTAAACTATCAAACTAGTATATAGGTATCAACTAGCACTAAAAATATTACCGTATTGTACTAAAATATTACCCTATTATTATTTAAAAATTTACCACTATTAGTATTTCAAATTCATCACTCAGTAATACAAATTCACCACTACTAGTGCTAAAAAATATCACCACTACTAGTACTACAATTACCAACACTAGAACTCAGTATCAAAAGTAGTATACAAGTATCAAAAACTAGTACTACAAAATCAAAAAATGTACTACAACATACACTAGTACTAAAAACTATCACAATAGTCTACGGTATCAACTATCTAAAATTTCCGCTATTAGTATAAAAAATATTCCACTATTAGTCTACAAATATTCCCACTATTAGTACTACAAATATTACCACACTAATGTACAAGTATGATCTACTATTACTAAAAAATTTACCACTACTAGTATGAAAGTAAAAAAAAACACAAGTGCAATAATGTAACATTTATTGTGGCAAGTTTCGCTCCCCAGGAGTTTTATCAACCCATTAAAACAATACAGGGCACAGAGGGTTAAAAAGGGCTCGAGTGGGTGCAAAAAAGTGAGGAACTTTTATAGTACTACAAATATTCCATAGAAATGCTACAAATATCACTACTAATAATTACTAACACTACTAAATTACCAATAAGTACTCAAGTATCACAAAAGTACTACAAGTATAAAAACAGTTCTAAAGTACCACAAAAATGAAAATTTTTAATTCATGTTAACAGCTAAACCAATGGGGATATTCATTGCAATATTTGGTGTGAAGGCTTGACCCTTAGTCTTGCCTACGTACTCGACTTCCAATTTGTACTCCTCAGTTGCTGTTTTTTCCCAAATAACTATTTAAATCTATACATTTTATTAAATTAATAAAAATAAACTGTATACTATAAAAAGTTTTAAAAGTTAAAAAGAGTAGTTATCCAAAATGATTAATAGAAAGCGGCTAACTTATCTGTCTTTGCGCTTTTTTGCAATGGTTGTTTACAGGGATGACAATAAAAGTTTCGGGATAAATTTTTTGTAGAACCTTTCCCACAAGTACAAAAAGCCTTGCTTGGAAGTGCTTCTCGAGTCTGGGGCAGTAAAGCTGGGGGAAACATCTTTGAAATGTTCCACACGTGGGCGGGGTGATGCGAATGGTGGCTGGCCACCATTGAGGAAACCTCAGGGGCGATCCAAAATTAAAGACATATGAATGGAAGTGTTAGGAATGTTGTTCGGGGCTTATAAAGCCTACAGTGAGATACCTGCTCTAAGGAAAAGGCGGGGGGAATTTAAAAAAAAGAAAGATGAGAGTTACATCTTTCAATGATGGGTTGTGAGGGAGTTTTTTCCCCTTCATCGGGTAATGCTTTACATTTTTCATGACCTAGTTGACCCACAGGTCCCTCCCGGGCGGGGGTCAAGCGTGTTTGGGAAGATCTTTAAAGATGGAAGTCTCATGAGATCAGGGAAAAAAATTTAAAAATCTAGAGCTAAAAATGGAAAGAAACCCGGCCCCACAAGTAAGAACATCCAGTCAGGTTTCCTAAATTTAAAAAGCACAAAAAAGACATCACACCACAAATCTAAAACCTGCACGTCACCACCGCACAGCACCTGTGAAGTTATCAATAGTGATGGCAAACTGTTAAAACCCCCCAGTCCACAACAGCCTGAGCGACAGTACAACGTCAGTGCACAACCCTGAGCGAGGGTACAACGCCAGGCACAATAGCCTGGCGACGGTACAACGCCGGCACAGCCGGGGCGACGGTACAACGCCATGCACAGCCTGAGCGACGGTTACAACGCCAGGCCAACAGCTGAGCGAGGGTACAAACGCCATCAAAAACCTGAGCGCGGTACAATCCACTGCACAACGCCTGAGCGACGTAAACCCCTTTGCAAAACCCCTGAGCGACGGTAAAAATTGCCAGTGCACAACAGCCTGGCGACGGACAATCCCAGTGCACACCACCTGACACGGTACGCCATGAAACAACAGAGGCCCGGGGTACAACGCCCTGCACAACACCCTGAGGGACGGTATAATCCCAGGCACAACACCTGAGCGACTTACAATGCCAGTGCACAACGGTGAGGACGGTACAATGCCAGTGCACAACAGCCTGAGCGACGGTACAAGCCACTGCACAACAGCCTGAGCGACGGTAAAATGCCGTGACAACAGCCTGAGCGACGGTACAAGGCACTGCACAACGCCTGAGCGACGGTAAAAACCCCAGTGCACAACCCCTGAGCGACGGTACAATCCCACTGCACAAACCGAGCGACGGACAATCCCAGGGACAACAGCCTGAGCGACGGTACAATGCCACTCACAACAGCCGAGCAAGGGGTACAATCCACTGCACAACAGCTGGCGACGGTACAATCCCAGTCAAAACACCCTGGCGACGGTACAACCCCACTGCACAACACCCCTAGGGGGCGGAAAATCCAGTGGACAAACCCTGGCCGGTACAATGCCACTGCAAACACCGAGCGACGGAAAAATGCCATGCACACAGCCTGGCAACGGTAAAATGCCACGCCAAACCCCTGAGCGACGGTACAATGCCAAGGGGACAACAGCCTGGCGACGTCAAGCCAGTGCACAACGGGTGTACCCGTGGTACAGGGTAATCTTCCAGAAGATCTACAAATACAAAGGAAGAAAATGCTTCCCCACAAAAGCAAACGATTTTGAAACCAGTGGGGGGTTTCCCCTCGATTTCCCGTCAACCCCAAGGTCAAAAAATTTTTAACGCAATGTTAAAGCTTCTCAACCCACCCCCCCACCCCCGGCACCCTGAGAGAGGACGTTACCAGGAAACCCTGACCCTTGTGGTTGAGTTAAAGCCAAATGAAAAGCTAAGGTGAAGCGGTGAAAAAGGTACTGGTGCCTCCGTACCAGGGGTCCCAAAGGATGACCCTTCTAAATACCAAAAAAAAACCAAAAAAAAGAAGCAAAAACAACCAGAATACACAAAAGTCTTCAGGAACTGGGACAAAAAGGGAAAAGGAAAGGGCGCTACTGCAAAAAAACCCTAAGAAGAAAAAACCTTGAGGGGGTTAGCAAGGATTGAAGGAATGGAATGACTGAGCGAAAGGTTGGTAAAAAAAAAAAAATCAATAGGCAGCCCCCCACGTAGTGAGTTCTGGGGTTTTAGTATACTCTTCATAATCACTTTTTTCTTTGTTTTTCTTACCTTCCTTTTTTTTTTTTATATTTTTTTGGTCTTTTACTTCTCCCTCCTTCTTTTTCATGGGTTTTTGTCTCACCCCCCTTTTCCCCCCTTTTTCTCTTCCCCCCATTTATCTTCTTTTTTTCTTCTTAACAAACAATTTTTACTTTCAAAACCCAAAAAACTGTTTTGCAATACTACATACCTTATGTTTAACACCTTTATTAATTTATTTCTCTCACCCCCTTTTTTTTACTTTCCCAAACTGGACTTAGTTTATTTTTCAATAAATTTAAATTTTTTTGTCATGTCAGCCATCCTTCAGGCCATCAGGTTTTGTAAAGTTTTTCCCCCCGAGCCATTCTACTTTTTGCAGGGGCAACAAACCCATCCTGATCAATCCTTAAAACATTCCCACCACCACAGTCCCACCTACTACCCAAAACCCATCACTGTCAAACTCCAAATACTACCAATCACTTTTAAAACCCACTTGGTGCACCCCCCTCCATTTTCCCCCCTTCATCAAACCACCTGCTCCCCCACCAAAATCCACCCCAAAACCCCAAATATACCACCATACCACAACCTCCCAAACCACCAACACCTCCACCTCCCCCCCATTCTCTCCTTTTCCCCTACCACTCACCCCAAAATTTTACCACAACCCCAACCTACCCTTATCAACACCTTACCTCTGTAGCAACATACTTGATAACTGAAAGCAAACCCAAACCTCCCACCAAAGCCTACCCCCATAACTGGTTCACTATCCCCACTATGATAATCACATCCCCATTCTTACGTGACCATCTCCATCTATTGAACCATCATCACTACCTAATTACCATTTTCATAATTACCAATTCCCCAAATAAACTACCACTATTCCCTCAACCCTCACTAGTACAGTATAACCACAACCGTACTAAAAAGTATCACTACTACTAATCTACAATTTTTACACTACTACTGAAAAATATCCCCACTACTAATAATTGTTACATTGCTAGTACTCAACTATCCAACTACTAGTCCCAAAAAATATTACCACTACAGTACTACAACTATCCCCACTACTAGTACGACAAATATTACCATTTTGGTTAAAATTTTATTTTTCACTCTTCCTCTTTCCTTAAGAATAGCCATCCGTTCTCAATTTTAAAAACACATCCCCCTCTCCATAGGGCTTACCCTTCTTAAAAAACCCATTTTTATTGATACTTTCAGTCTGTTCAGACCCCCTTCTGTTTTTCATATATTTTATTTCTAATTTTTTTAGGGGGAAAATTTTAAATTTTTGTTCTTTTTATGTCTCTTCTCTAGTTTCCCAAACGAAGTTTTTAAAATTCATTTAAGTCTAGCCTTTTAATTTCTACCCCTTTCCCTTTTATCCTCTATCCGAATCTTTTTGGATCTTTTACTTTTTCCATCAAAATTTTTTAGTTTAACCTATTCTTAACTTTAAAAAAGTAAAAGGGAAATTTAAACCCAGTTATCAAAAAGCTCCATTACTCCCTTCCTTCCTTCCCTCTTGCTTTTAAGAAAATTTTTTATCTGCTACTTACCTTAATTGTTTTTTTTTTGTATTTTTTAATATTACATCAAGCCCTTTTGGGCCCTTCAAAATTCTAAACAGAAAATAGTTTACTTTAAAATACGTGGCCCCCGGTTAACAAACTTTTTTTCTTTCCCAGTAGTAGTTCAAGTGCCAGTACTGCCCGTTTTTTTCCCATAAGGGAATATTGTGAAGTAGATTAGCCCATTTCAGACCCCCAAACATACAGAACAAACGCACTTACAAAAATACACTTCAAAATTTGGGGTCGCATTTGGGGTGGTGATCGTTAAGGGGGGTCCACTGTATTAATTTTGGAAATTAAAGAAAAAGTATTTGCTTTTTTTCTGACTTTTATTAAAACTATTTCAATTATTTAATCCTTTCGTACTAAAATAACTTAAAACTCCTTAGAAGATAGAAACCAACCTGGCTCACGCCGGTCTGAACTCAAATCATGTAAAAATTTAAAGGTCGAACAGACCTTCTTCTGTAACTGCTACACCACAAAGAAATTTTTAATTCAACATCGAGGTCGCAAACCCCTTTTGTCGATAAGAACTCTTAAAAAAAATTACGCTGTTATCCCTAAAGTAATTTACTCTTTAATCCTAAAAAGGGATCATATGAACAGATATCTCTGATTTAAACAAAAAACAGTTATATAATTTATATCTTAGTCGCCCCAACTAAACATCTTGCTAATAATAAACTTTAATATTCCAAATCACTCTTAACCTTTTATAAACCTTTTTCAAATTAGAAAGCGAAAGATTGCGTTTAGTTTCGACCTAAATTTTGGTTACAAACCTCTAATTTATTTTGACAGAAGCCAAAACCAGAGGCATATCACTGTTAATGATAAAATTGAATTTTTTTTCCTGTCAAAGAGAATTAGGCCAGCGAAAAAGCTTCTAACTTATTTCCCGAGCAGTTAAATTCCGTTCACTTCTCTTTTTTATAGTGTATAAAGCATATTACATTTTCAATGTAAAGCTGAAGATTTTTCTTCTAAAAATGTCACCTACAGGCTAATAACCACCTTTGCAGCTTCAATGCAAAATTCTAATTTAAAATATATAAGTAAACTAAACAAAAATAAAAAATATAACAACAATTCAAATAAAAAATCCTTTTATATAAATTATAATCATATTCTCCTGTCTCAATTGTAAGTAAACAGAACCTTTTATTATCCCATCAAATCCTCCCTCACCTCCAAAATATTCTGACCAACCTTTATCTCCAATCTTGAAAAAAGACTCCCCCCTCCTTAATCTTCAGTGAGACACCCTAAACGTCGACAAAATTGGTATAAACCATATAGACCCTATAAACACAACATAAAAATAAAATCCAACAGACTTTAATCTAGTTCTTGACCTGACCATGTTAGTTATATAACCTAAAAGAGCCCCGAACCCTCTCACTAATAAAGCTAAAAATTTTTAAAAAGGGCCTCAAACAAATCATATAAGGTTCTGGAAATACTACTCAAGCTAAAACACACCCCCTACTACCGCTCCAACCCTTAAATTATTATACCCTTCAGCATTTTTCTGTGACTTTCCTAACAAATATTATAGACCTTATATTAGAAAAACACCTTATTCTATAATAGATTAATCGAAATGTGTAACATACTGTTAAACCAGTGCTTAAGACATATAAAAAAAATCTAAAAATATTAATTTCCCTTATAAATGCAACTTCTAAAATCAAATCTTTAGAGTAAAATCCAGCCAAAAAAGGTATACCACATAGAGCCAGGTTAGCTAAATTTATACAAACCCTAGTTAAAGGTATACATATTACTAGCCTGCCCATATTTCGAATATCTTGGTATTCTTTAACCCTGTGAATTACCATTCCCACACACATAAACAATAAAGCCTTAAATAAAGCATGAGTTAGTAAATGAAGAAAGGCTAGATCAGCGAATCCTAAAGATAAGATACTCATTATCACACCCAGTCATCTGCAAAAAGTGTGGGTTTGAGTAATTGCGAAGCATTTGGTAGGTGATTTATGTATAGGAGAAAGAGAAGAGGGCCAAGGACACTTCCCTGTGGGACACCAACTGTAATTGGTTGTGCGGAATAGCTTGCCCCATTTGCGTACACATATTGGCTTCTGTTGCTGAGGTAAGACTTGAGGTAGTTGAGGGAGTGCCCTCTAATACCATAGTGTGACAATTTTACGTGGACAAGTCGGTCAACGTATAAAAGCTTTTTCGAAGTCAATGAAGACCCCCGGGGATTCTTTTTTCTCTATTGCAGTGTATATATTTTAGCTGGTATAATAGCTTTTTTAGATTTTATTAGGCCTGAATC
>NC_069484.1:23051802-23081735 GCF_026875155.1 Cherax quadricarinatus
CAACCATAATTACATTTTCAAATTCCCAAATCACCATGCACACCACATTACCTCAATCCTCACTAGTACAGTATAACCACAACCAGTACTACAAGTATCACTACTACTAATACTACAATTATTACCACTACTACTGCAAATATCACCACTACTAATAATATGTTATCATTGCTAGTACTACAACTATCACAACTACTAGTACCAAAAATATTACCACTACTAGTACTACAACTATCACCACTACTAGTACCACAAATATTACCATTTTGGTTATAATATTTTATATTTCAATCTTCCTCTTACCTTAAGAATAGCCATCCTGTTCTCAACTTTAACACATCCCCTCTCCATAGGGCTTACCCTTCTTACACAAACCATTCTTATCTGCATACTTTCAGGTCTGTTCAGACCCTCCTTCTGATTTTCATATATTTTATTTTTAATTTTTTTAGGAGGAATATTAATTTTGTTCATTTATGTCTCTTCTCTAGCTTCCAACGAAGCCTTTAAAATTCACTTAAAGTCAAAGCCTATTAATTATCTTATCCCTTCCTTTATCCTCTATCCGAATCTTTTTGGATCTTCTACTTCTTCCATCAAAATTTTTTAGATCTACACTATTCTTAACTTTAGAAAGTAAAAGGAATTTAACCAGCTTATCAAAAAGCTCCATCTACTCCCTTCCTTCCTTCCCTCTTACTATCCTAGTAATTTTATATCTGCTACTTACCTTAATTGTTATTGTTAGTATTATTAATATTACATCAAGACCTTTGCGGCCTTCAAAATTCTAAACAGAAAATAGTTTACTTTAAAATATTAATTTTGGAAATTAAAGAAAAAGTATTTGCTTTTTTTCTGACTTTTATTAAAACTATTTCAATTATTTAATCCTTTCGTACTAAAATAACTTAAAACTCCTTAGAAGATAGAAACCAACCTGGCTCACGCCGGTCTCAACTCAAATCATGTAAAAATTTGAAGGTCGAACAGACCTTCTGTAACTGCTACACCACAAAGAAATTTTTAATTCAACATCGAGGTCGCAAACTCTTTTGTCGATAAGAACTCTTAAAAAAATTACGCTGTTATCCCTAAAGTAATTTACTCTTTAATCCTAAAAAGGGATCATATGAACAGATATCTCTGATTTAAACAAAAAACAGTTATATAATTTATATCTTAGTCGCCCCAACTAAACATCTTGCTAATAATAAACTTTAATATTCCAAATCACTCTTAACCTTTTATAAACCCTTTTAAAATTAGAAAGCGAAAGATTGCGTTTAGTTTCGACCTAAATTTTGGTTACAAACCTCTAATTTATTTTGACAGAAGCCAAAACCAGAGGCATATCACTGTTAATGATAAATTGAAATTTTTTTTCCTGTCAAAGAGAATTAGGCCAGCGAAAAAGCTTCTAACTTATTTCCTGAGCAGTTAAATTCCGTTCACTCTCTTTTTTATAGTGTATAAAGCATATTACATTTTCAATGTAAACCTGAAGATTTTTTCTTCTAAAAATATCACCTACAGGTTAATAACCACCTTTGCAGCTTCAATGCAAAATTCTAATTTAAAATATATAAGTAAACTAAACAAAAAATAAAAAATATACAACAATTCAAATAAAAAATCCTTTTATATAATTATAATCATATTCTCCTGTCTCAATTGTAAGTAAACAGAACCTTTTATTATCCATCAAATCCTCCCTCACCTCCAAAATATTCTGACCAACCTTTATCTCCAATCTTGAAAAAAGACCCCCCCCTCCTTAATCTTCAGTGAGACACCTAAACGTCGACAAAATTGGTATAAACCATATAGACCCTATAAACACAACATAAAAATAAAATTCCAACAGACTTTAATCTAGTTCTTGACCTGACCATGTTAGTTATATAACCTAAAAGAGCCCCGAACCCTCTCACTAATAAAGCTAAAATTTTAAAAAGGCCTCAACAAATCATATAAGGTTCTGGAAATACTACTCAAGCTAAAACACACCCCCCTACTACCGCTCCAACCCTTAATATTATTATACCCTTCAGCATTTTTCTGTGACTTTCCCTAACAAATATTATAGACCTTATATTAGAAAAACACCTTATTCTATAATAGATTAATCGAAATGTGTAACATACTGTTAAACCAGTGCTGAAGACATATAAAAAAAATCTAAAAAAAATTAATTTCCCTTATAAATGCAACTTCTAAAATCAAATCTTTAGAGTAAAATCCAGCCAAAAAAGGTTATACCACATAGAGCCAGGTTAGCTAAATTTAACAAACCCTATTTAAAAGGGTATACATTTTACTAGCCTGCCCATATCCGAATATCTTGGTATTCTTTAACCCTGTGAATTACCATTCCCGCACACATAAACAATAAAGCCTCAAATAAAGCATGATTAGTAAATGAAGAAAGGCTAGATCAGTGAATCCTAAAGATAAGATACTCATTATCACACCCAATTGTCTCAAAGTTGACAGAGCAATGATTTTTTTCAAATAAAACTCAAAATTGCCCCCAAGCCCTCTATAAATATAGTTAGACAAGAAACAATTAACAAAACTCTTTGTACACACGAACCCTCCAAAGCTCCACTAAACAGAATCAAAATGTAAACACCAGCTGTCACTAGCGTTGAAGAATGAACTAAAGCTGAAACCGGAGTAGGAGCAGCTATAGCTGCTGGAAGCCAAGCCGAAAACGGAATTTGAGCTCTTTTAGTTATAGCAGCAACACATACAAAAACTTTCAATAATAAAAAATTCCCCACTCAAGTATCTTTCACAAAAAATAAAATTTCAACCCCCTAACATAAAACGTAAAGAAATACTCAATAAAATCCCAACATCTCCAATTCGATTTGACAAAACTTTTAGTATAAATGCATTCGCAGATTTTTCGTACTACAAATATCACCACTATTAGTACTACAAATGTTGCCACTATTAATATTACAATAATACCACTACTAGTACCACAAATATTGTCACTATTAGTACTACAAATATTACCACTACTAATACCACAAATATTGCAAATTAGTACTACAAATATTACCACTACTAGTACCACAAATATTAACACTACTAGTACTACAAATATCACCACTACTTGTACTACAAATATCACCACTACTAGTACCACAAATATTACCACTACTAGTACTACAAATATCACCACTACTAGTACTACAAATATCACCACTACTAGTACCACAAATATTACCACTACTAGTACCACATATATTACTAGTACTACAAATATTGCCACTATTAGTACCACAAATATTACCACTACTAGAACCACAAATATTACCACTACTAGTACTACAAATATTACACTACTAGTACGACAAATTTACCACTACTAGTACGACAATATCACCATACTAGTACTACAAACATTACCACTATTAGTACCACAAATATTACCACTACTAGCACTACAAACATTGCCACTATTAGTATCAAAAATATTACCACTACTAGTACCACAAATATTACCACTACTAGTACTACAAATATTACCACTATTAGTACCACAAATATTACCACTACTAGTACTACAACTATCACCACTACTAGTACAACAAATCTTACCACTATTGTACCACAAATATCATCACTACTAGTAATACAAATATCACCACAACTAGTACTACAAATATTACCACTATTAGTACCACAAATATTACCACTACTAGCACTACAAACATTGCCACTATTAGTATAAAAAATATTACCACTACTAGTACCACAAATATTACCACTACTAGTACTACAAATATTACCACTATTAGTACCATAAATATTACCACTACTAGTACTACAACTATCACCACTACTAGTACAACAAATCTTACCACTATTGTACCACAAATATCATCACTACTAGTAATACAAATATCACCACTACTAGTGCTACAAATATCACCACTACTAGTACTACAATTACCAACACTAGAACTACAAGTATCACAACTAGTACTACAACTATCACAACTAGTACTACAACTATCACAACTAGTACTACAACTATCACAACTAGTACTACAACTATCACAACTAGTACTATAGGTATCAACTAGTACTACAAATATTACCGCTATTAGTACTACAAATATTACCACTATTATTACTTCAAATATTACCACTATTAGTACTACAAATATCATCACTACTAGTAATACAAATATCACCACTACTAGTGCTACAAATATCACCACTACTAGTACTACAATTACCAACACTAGAACTACAAGTATCACAACTAGTACTACAAGTATCACAACTAGTACTACAAATATCACAACTAGTACTACAACTATCACAACTAGTACTACAACTATCACAACTAGTACTACAGGTATCAACTAGTACTACAAATATTACCGCTATTAGTACTACAAATATTACCACTATTAGTACTACAAATATTACCACTATTAGTACTACAAATATTACCACTACTAATGCTACAAATATGACTACTACTATTACTACAAATATTACCACTACTAGTATGTAAAGTAAAAGAACACAAGTGCAACTAATGTAACATTTATTGTGGCAACGTTTCGCTCTCCAGGAGCTTTATCAAGCCATTACAAAGAATACATGGACACAGAGGGTATATAAAGGCTCTGAGTGAGGTGCAATACTAGTGAGGTAACATTTCACTAGTACTACAAATATTACCACTAGTAATGCTACAAATATCACTACTACATATATTACTAACACAGTACTACAATTACCAATACTAGTACTACAAGTATCACAACTAGTACTACAAGTATCACAACTAGTTCTACAAGTACCACAAAATGAAAATTTTTAATTCATGTTAACAGCTAAACCAATGTGGGATATTCATTGCAATACTTGGTAGTGAAGGCTTGATCCTTAGTCTGCTGACCTACAGATACTCGAGCTTCCAATTTGTACTCCTCAGTTGCTGTTTATTCCAATATAACTATTTAAATCCTATACATTTTATTAACATTAATATAATAAACTAGTATACTATAGAAAGTATTAAAGCTTTAAAGACGTAGTTATCCAAAATGATTAATAGAAAGCGTGCTATCTTATCTTTCTTTGCTGCTGTAGCAATGGTTGCTACATGGATGACAATAAAAGTATTCTGGATCAATCTTTTGTAGAACCTTCCACATCAGTACGAAAGCCTTCGCTTGGAAGTGCTCCTCGAGATCTAGGGCAGTAAGAGCTGGTGGAAACATCTTTGTAATGTTCCACACGTGGGCGAGGTGATGCGAATGGTGGCTGGACCACCATCTGAGAGTACCTCAGAGGCTATCCCACAATTAAAGACATATGAATGGAATGTGTTAGGAATGTTGTTCAGGGCTTATCAAGCCTACAGTGAGATACCTGCTCTAAGGAAAAGGCTGGAGGAACTTAAAGAAAAGAAAGATGAGAGCTTACATCTTTCAATGATGGTTGTGCAGGGAGTTTCTCTCCTCATCGGTGTCATGCTTTACATCTTCATGACCTAGTCTGACCCACAGGTCCCTGCCGAGGCAGGGGTCAAGACTGTGATTGAGGAAGATCATTAAGATGAGAATGTACATCATGAGATCAGGGAAGAAAATTCTGAAAATCTAGATGCTGAAAATGAGAAAGAACATCCTGGCCACAAGTAAGAACATCCAGTCAGGTTTCCTCAATTTAAGCACAAGAAACAGACATCACACCACAAATCTGAACCTGCTACGCTCACCACCGCACAGCAGCCTGTGCAAGTTATCAATAGTGATGGCAAACATGTTCAACCCACCAGTCCACAACAGCCTGAGCGACAGTACAACGTCAGTGCACAACAGCCTGAGCGACGGTACAACGCCAGTGCACAATAGCCTGAGCGACGGTACAACGCCAGTGCACAGCCTGAGCGACGGTACAACGCCAGTGCACAACAGCCTGAGCGACGGTACAACGCCAGTGCACAACAACCTGAGCGACGGTACAATGCCACTGCACAACAGCCTGAGCGACGGTACAACGCCAGTGCACAGCCTGAGCGACGGTACAATGCCAGTGCACAACAGCCTGAGCGACGGTACAACGCCAGTGCACAACAGCCTGAGCGACGGTACAACGCCAGTGCACAACAGCATGAGCGACGGTACAACGCCAGTGCACGACAACCTGAGCGACGGTACAATGCCACTGCACAACAGCCTGAGCGACAGTACAACGCCAGTGCACAACAGCCTGAGCGACGGTACAATGCCAGTGGACAACAGCCTGAGCGACGGTACAATGCCAGTGGACAACAGCCTGAGCGACGGTACAATGCCACTGCACAACAGCCTGAGCAACGGTACAATGCCACTGCACAACAGCCTGAGCGACGGTACAATGCCAATGGACAACAGCCTGAGCGACTGTACAACGCCAGTGCACAACAGGCTGGGCAAGACATCAATACCCATGGTACACTGGATAATCTTCCAGAAGATCTATCAAATACAAAGGAAGAAAATGCTTCCCCACAGAAGCAAAGCGATAGTGTACCAGTCGGGCGGTTCCCTCGATTTCACCGTCAACCCCAGAGGTCAAGAATATAACGCAATGTTAAAGCTTCTCAACCCACCACCACCACCACTCGGCAGCCTGAGAGACGGATCGTCTACCAGGAAATCCCTGACCCTCTGTGGCTTGAGTTAAAGCCAAATGAAAAGCCTAAGGCTGAAGCGGTGAAGAAGGATACTGGTGCCTCCAGTACCATGGGTACCAAGGATGACCCTTCTAAATACCAACGAAAACCCAAGAAAAAGAAGCCCAAAAACAACCAGAATACACAAAAGTCTTCAGGAACTCGGGACAAAAAGGGAAAAGGAAATGGTGCTACTGCAAATAAACCTAAGAAGAAAAAACCTTGAGCAGGCTTCAGCAGAGGATTGAAGGAATGGAATGACTGAGCGCAAGGCTTGGTAAAAAAAAAAAAAAATCAATAGGCAGCCACCTCCACGTAGTGAGTTCTGGGTGTTTAGTATGACTCTTCATAACTCACTTTTTTCTTTGTTTTTCTTACCTTCCTTGTTTCCTTTTACTTCTCCTCCTTCTCTTTCATGTTTTTGTCTCACCCTCCTTATCCCCCTTTTTCTTCTTCCTCCCCATTTATCTTCTTGTTCTTCTTAGTACAAACAGGAAGTTGATCTATCTGGTGTGCAGCAGACAATCAAACCTAGTCTTGTTCTGAATGACCTACATGACCTTAGTGCTTAACACCGATTATTATTATTTATTTCTCATTCCATCTTCTCCTCTTTTTTCTTTTAACTTTCGATAACTGGACTTAGTTATATATTCTTCAATAAAGTTATATTTATTTGTCATGCTCGACTGCCATCCTTCATGTTGACCATCAGTGTTTTGCTACGAATGTTGTTCCACACGATGCTGGTAACAGTGTCAGTAGCTATATGTTGCTATTGCGGCTATATCACCACTAACACCATCACTGATGCTTACCATCACTACCACAATCATTACCCTCATCAACACCATCACTGCTGCCCACCATCACTACCTCATTAACACCATCACTGCTGACACCACCACTACCACAATCACTACCCTCATTAACACCATCACGGCTGACACCATCACTACCACAATCACTACCCTCATCAACACCATCACTGCTGCCCACCATCACTATCCTCATTAACACCATCACTGCTGACACCACCACTACCACAATCACTACCCTCATTAACACCCAACACTGCTGCCACCATCACTACCCTCATTAACATCATCACTGTTGCTTATCATCACTACCACAATCACTACCCTCATTAACATCATTCACTGTTGCTTACCATCAATACCACAATCACTACCCTTATCAACACCATTACCTCTGCTAGCAACACTACTTCGATAACTGAAAGCACAACCATAACCTCTACCACCATAAGCACTACGTCACCATAACTGGTATCACTATCACCACTATGATAATCACATCCACCATTCTTAGCGTGACCATCTCCATCTATTGAACACATCATCACTACCATAATTACCATTTTCAAAATTACCAATATCACCAATGCCACTACCACTATTACCTCAATCCTCACTAGTACAGTATAACCACAACCAGTACTACAAGTATCACTACTACTAATACTACAATTATTACCACTACTACTGCAAATATCACCACTACTAATAATATGTTATCATTGCTAGTACTACAACTATCACAACTACTAGTACCAAAAATATTACCACTACTAGTACTACAACTATCACCACTACTAGTACCACAAATATTACCATTTTGGTTATAATATTTTATATTTCAATCTTCCTCTTACCTTAAGAAATAGCCATCCTGTTCTCAACTTTAACACATCCCCTCTCCATAGGGCTTACCCTTCTACACAACCATTCTTATCTGCATACTTTCAGGTCTGTTCAGACCCTCTTCTGATTTTCATATATTTTATTTCTAATTTTTTTAGGAGGAATATTAATTTTGTTCATTTATGTCTCTTCTCTAGCTTCCAACGAAGCCTTTAAAATTCACTTAAAGTCTAGCCTATTAATTATCTTATCCCTTCCTTTATCCTCTATCCGAATCTTTTTGGATCTTTTACTTCTTCCATCAAAATTTTTTAGATCTACACTATTCTTAACTTTAGAAAGTAAAAGGAATTTAACCAGCTTATCAAAAAGCTCCATCTACTCCCTTCCTTCCTTCCCTCTTACTATCCTAGTAATTTTATATCTGCTACTTACCTTAATTGTTATTGTTAGTATTATTAATATTACATCAAGACCTTTGCGGCCTTCAAAATTCTAAACAGAAAATAGTTTACTTTAAAATATTAATTTTGGAAATTAAAGAAAAAGTATTTGCTTTTTTTCTGACTTTTATTAAAACTATTTCAATTATTTAATCCTTTCGTACTAAAATAACTTAAAACTCCTTAGAAGATAGAAACCAACCTGGCTCACGCCGGTCTGAACTCAAATCATGTAAAAATTTGAAGGTCGAACAGACCTTCTGTAACTGCTACACCACAAAGAAATTTTTAATTCAACATCGAGGTCGCAAACTCTTTTGTCGATAAGAACTCTTAAAAAAAATTACGCTGTTATCCCTAAAGTAATTTACTCTTTAATCCTAAAAAGGGATCATATGAACAGATATCTCTGATTTAAACAAAAAACAGTTATATAATTTATATCTTAGTCGCCCCAACTAAACATCTTGCTAATAATAAACTTTAATATTCCAAATCACTCTTAACCTTTTATAAACCCTTTTAAAATTAGAAAGCGAAAGATTGCGTTTAGTTTCGACCTAAATTTTGGTTACAAACCTCTAATTTATTTGACAGAAGCCAAAAACCAGAGGCATATCACTGTTAATGATAAAATTGAAATTTTTTTCCTGTCAAAGAGAATTAGGCCAGCGAAAAAGCTTCTAACTTATTTCCTGAGCAGTTAAATTCCGTTCACTTCTCTTTTTTATAGTGTATAAAGCATATTACATTTTCAATGTAAAGCTGAAGATTTTTCTTCTAAAAATGTCACCTACAGGCTAATAACCACCTTTGCAGCTTCAATGCAAAATTCTAATTTAAAATATATAAGTAAACTAAACAAAAAATAAAAATATATAACAACAATTCAAATAAAAAATCTTTATATATAAATTATAATCATATTCTCCTGTCTCAATTGTAAGTAAACAGAACCTCTTATTATCCCATTAAATCCTCCCTCACCTCCAAAATATTCTGACCAACCTTTATCTCCAATCTTGAAAAAAGACTCCCCCCTCCTTAATCTTCAGTGAGACACCCTAAACGTCGACAAAATTGGTATAAACCATATAGACCCTATAAACACAACATAAAAATAAAATCCAACAGACTTTAATCTAGTTCTTGACCTGACCATGTTAGTTATATAACCTAAAAGAGCCCCGAACCCTCTCACTAATAAAGCTAAAATTTTTAAAAAGGGCCTCAAACAAATCATATAAGGTTCTGGAAATACCACTCAAGCTAAAACACACCCCCCTACTACCGCTCCAACCCTTAATATTATTATACCCTTCAGCATTTTTCTGTGACTTTCCCTAACAAATATTATAGACCTTATATTAGAAAAACACCTTATTCTATAATAGATTAATCGAAATGTGTAACATACTGTTAAACCAGTGCTGAAGACATATAAAAAAAATCTAAAAATATTAATTTCCCTTATAAATGCAACTTCTAAAATCAAATCTTTAGAGTAAAATCCAGCCAAAAAAGGTATACCACATAGAGCCAGGTTAGCTAAATTTATACAAACCCTAGTTAAAGGTATACATATTACTAGCCTGCCCATATTCCGAATATCTTGGTATTCTTTAACCCTGTGAATTACCATTCCCGCACACATAAACAATAAAGCCTCAAATAAAGCATGAGTTAGTAAATGAAGAAAGGCTAGATCAGTGAATCCTAAAGATAAGATACTCATTATCACACCCAATTGTCTCAAAGTTGACAGAGCAATGATTTTTTTCAAATAAAACTCAAAATTGGCCCCCAAGCCCTCTATAAATATAGTTAGACAAGAAACAATTAACAAAACTCTTTGTACACACGAACCCTCCAAAGCTCCACTAAACAGAATCAAAATGTAAACACCAGCTGTCACTAGCGTTGAAGAATGAACTAAAGCTGAAACCGGAGTAGGAGCAGCTATAGCTGCTGGAAGCCAAGCCGAAAACGGAATTTGAGCTCTTTTAGTTATAGCAGCAACACATACAAAAACTTTCAATAATAAAAAATTCCCCACTCAAGTATCTTTCACAAAAAAATAAAATTTCAACCCCCTAACATAAAACGTAAAGAAATACTCAATAAAATCCCAACATCTCCAATTCGATTTGACAAAACTTTTAGTATAAATGCATTCGCAGATTTTTCTTTACTACAAATTTCCCCACTATTAGTATTTAAAAAATGTTGCACTTTTAAATTATTAAAATAATCCCATATGACCACAAAAAATTGGGCACTATTATTTCTACAAATTTTTCCATACTAAAACAAAAAATTTGCAAATTTTTTACTACAAAATTCCCATATTTGTACCACAATTTTTAAAACCTCCTAGAAAACCAAATATACCACTCTTGTACTACAAATATCCCCCTATAGTACCCAAATTTTTACCCTATTTAGTATACAAATTCCCCATCTACAAAGTACTAAAAATTTTCACCCTACTAGTCCCACCAAATTTCCCACTACTAGTACCACAAATTTTTCCTAGTACTACAATACCCCCATATTAGTCCCAAAAAATATTCCACTACTAGAACCCAAATATTCACTACTAGTACTACAAATTTTAACCTACTAGTACGAAAAATTTATTTCTATTTTTGGACGAAAAATTTTCCCCAAAATTAGTACAAACTTACCCAGTAAACAAAATATTCCCAAAATCCCAACACAAACATTCCCCACTTTTTTTTCAAAAAAAACCACTACTAGTCCCACAAATTTTTAAAAAACCACTATATTTATTTAAAAATTAAAAAAAATATTTTTTCCAAAAATATTACCATACTAGTACAAAAACCCTTTCAAATTTACTGTAAACAAATCTTCCCCCTTTTTTGGAACCAAAAAAATATCTTCACTATAGTAATACAAATATCACCAAACTAGTACTAAAAAATATTCCCACTACCCATACCCCCAAAATAAAAACCCAATTTAAGCCTAAAAAACATTGCCATATTAGTAAAAAAAAAATTTTATAAACTTACTAGTACCAAAAAAATATTCCATACTGTTAAAAAATTTCCCCATATTATTTCCCCTTTAAATTTTTACCACAAAATAGACTACAACTATCACCACTACTAGTACAACAAATTTCCAAAAAAAATTGAAAAAAATTATTTCATATTTGGAATACAAATTTCACCACTACTTTTTCTAAAAAATATCCCCTTTATGTACAAAAATTCCAAACATAGAACTCCCAAAGTATCACAACTAGTACTACAATACCCACAATTTGTCCAAAAAAATTTATCACAATTTAGTATTACAACTATCCAACTAGACTACAACTTTCAAAACTAGTACTATGGGTTTTAAATTTGTATTTCAAAAAATTACCGCTATTAGACTCAAATTTTTACCACTTTTAAATTATTTAAAAATTTTTTAACCACTATTATCTAAAAATTTTATATCACTACTAGTAATAAAAACCCCAAACTTTGTGCTACAAATATACCACAAATAGAAACTTAAAATTACCAACCCCTTAGAATACAAGTATCCAATTAGTACTAAAAGTTCAAACTAGTACTAAAAATACCCAAAAATTTGACTAAAAACTATCAAAAATAGTCACCCATACAACTTTAAAAAACTGGTTTAACCTGTACTACAAATTTTTACCGTTTTGTACTCAAAATTACCATTTTGGGTTCCCTACAAAAATTCCACAAATTAGTACTACAAAAAAATTACCATACTAATGCTACAAATTGACTATTTTACTACAAATTTTAAACCACAAATAGTTTGTAATGTAAAAGAACACAAGTGCAACTAATGTAACATTTTTGTGGAAAACGTTTCGCTCTCCAGGACCCTTTTTCAAGCCTTACAAAGAAAAACATGGACAAGAGGGTATTTTAAAAGGTCGGAGTGAGGTGAAATTTACTAGTAGGTAACTTTCATTTGTACAAAAATTTAATTTCCCACTAGAAATGCTACAAATTTCATTTTACATATTTTTAAATTAACAAGTACTCCCAATTTCCAATATATTTACTACAAGTATCACAACTAGTACTAAAAAGTATCACAATTTTGTTCTACAAGTACCAAAAAATGAAATTTTTAAATTCTTTGTTAAAAAAAAAAAAAGTAAACCAATGTGGGTTTATTCTTTGCTACTTGGTAGTAAAGGTTTTGATCTTGTCTGCGCCTACAGTTTCGGCTTCCAATTTGTCCCCTTCGGGTTGCTGTTTTTTCCCAATTTTATAACTTTTTAAAATTCCTATACATTTTTTTAAATTTTTAAAATTAAATAGTATACTATAAAAAGTTTTAAAAGTTTTAAAAACCCGTAGTTACCCAAAAATTTTTTAATAAAAAGGGTGCTATTTATCTTTCTTTGCGGCTGTAGCTTTTTTTTTGCTCATGGATGACAAAAAAAAAAGTTTCTGGATAAATCTTTTGTAAAAACCTTCCCTTCGTAGAAAGCCTTCGTTTGGGAAAGGGTGCCCTCGAGATCTGGGGGCGTAAGAGCTGGTGGAATTTCTTTGAAAGTTCCACACGGGGCGAGGTGATGCGAATGGTGGCTGGACCACCATCTGAGAGTACCTCAGAGGCTATCCCACAATTAAAGACATATGAATGGAATGTGTTAGGAATTTGTTCAGGGCTTATCAAGCCTACAGTGAGATCCCTGCTCTAAGGAAAAGGCTGGGGAACTAAAGAAAGAAAGATGAAGCTTACATCTTTCAATGATGGTTGTGCAGGGAGTTTCTCTCCTCATCGGTGTAATGCTTTACATCTTCATGCCCTAGTCTGACCCAAGGGCCTGCCGAGGCAGGGTTTAAGACTGTGATTGAGGAAGATCATTAAGATGAGAATGTAAAATCATGAGATCAGGGGAAAAAAAATCGAAATCTAGATGCTGAAAATGAGAAAGGGAAAATCCGGCCACAAGTAAGAACATCCAGTCAGGTTCTCAAATTAAGACAGAAACAGACATTCACCCAAATCTGAACCGTTACGCTCACCCCCGCACAGCAGCCTGTGCAGTTATCAATAGTGATGCAAAACATGTTCAACCCACCAGTCCACAACAGCCTGAGCGACAGTACAACGCAGGCACAACAGCCTGACGACGGTACAAAAGCCAGTGCACAATAGCCTGAGCGACGGTACAACGCCAGTGCACAGCCTGAGCGGGCGGTTTCAACGCAGTGCACGCCTGAGCGACGGTACAACGCCAGGCACAACAGCCTGAGCGACGGTACAACGCAGTGGGACAACAACCTGAGCGACGGTACAATGCCACTGCACAACAGCCTGAGCGACGGGACAACGCCAGTGCACAGCCCTGAGCGACGGTACATGCCAGTGCACAACAGCCTGAGCGACCCGGTACAACGCCAGTGCACAACAGCATAGCGACGGTACAAGCCAGTGCACACAACCTGAGCGACGGTACAATGCCAATGCCCCAACACCTGAGCGACAGTACAACGCCAGTGCACAACAGCCTGAGCGACGGTAACAATGCCAGTGGACAACAGCCTGAGCGACGGTACAAGCCTGTACAACAGCCTGAGCGACGGTACAATGCCACTGCACAACAGCCTGAGCAACGGTACAATGCCACTGCACAACAGCCTGAGCGACTGTACAACGCCAGTGCACAACAGGCTGGGCAAGACATCAATACCATGGTACACTGGGAATCCTTCCCGAAGATCTATCAAAACAAGGAGAAAAATGCTTCCCACCAGAAGCAAAACGATAGTGTACCAGTCGGGCGGTTCCCTCGATTTCACCCTAACCCAGAGGCAAGAATAACGCAATGTTAAAGCTTTCAACACCACCACCTCCACTCGGCAGCCTGGAGACGGATCGTCTACCAGGAAATCCCTGACCCTCTGTGGCTTGTGTTTAAAGCCAAATGAAATGCTAAGGCTGAAGCGGTGAAGAAGGATACTGCGTGCCTCCAGTACCATGGGTACCAAGGATGACCCTTCTAAATACCAAACGAAAAACCAAGAAAAAGAAGCCAAAAAACAACCAGAATACACAAAGTCTTCAGGAACTCGGGACAAAAAGGGAAAAGGAAATGGGCGCTACTGCAAATAAACCTGAAGAAGAAAAACCTTGAGAGGCTTCAGCAGAGTGATTGAAGGAATGGAATGACTGAGCGCAAGGCTTGGTAAAAAAAAAAAAAAACTCAAATAGGCAGCCATACCTACACGTCGTGAGTTCTGGGTGTTTAGTATGACTCTTCATAACTCACTTTTTTCTTTGTTTTTCTTACCTTCCTTTGTTCCTTTTTACTTCTCCTCTTCTCTTTCATGTTTTTGTCTCACCATCCTTATCCCCCTTTTTCTTCTTCCTCCCCATTTATCTTCTTGTTCTTCTTAGTACAAACAGGGAAGTTGATCTATCTGGTGTGCTGAGCAGACAATCAAACTAGTCTGGTTCGAATGACCTACATGACTTAGTGCTTAACACCGATTATTATTATTTATTTCTCATTCATCTTCTCCTCTTTTTTCTTTTAAACTTTCGTTAACTGGCTTAGTTATATATTCTTCAATAAAGTTATATTTATTTGTCATGCTCGACTGATCCTTAGTTGACCATCAGTGTTTGATAGAATGTTGTTCCACACGTGTGGTAACAGTGTCAGTAGCTATATGTTTGATATTGCGGGCTATATCACCACTACACCATCACTGATGCTTACCAATCACTTACCACAATCATTACCCTCATCAACACCATCACTGCCTGCCCACCTCTCTACCCTCATTAACACATCACTGCTGACACCACCACCTACCACAATCATACCCTCATTAACACCATCACGGCTGACACCATCACTAACCACAAATCACACCTCATCAACACCATCACTTGTGCCCACCTTCGCCTATCCTCATTAACACCATCATCTGCTGACCACCACCATACAACAATCACTACCCTCATTAACCCCCACCAACACTGCTGCCACCATCACTACCCTCATTAACATCATTCTCTGTTGGCTTTTCTTCACTACCACAATCACTACCCTCATTACATCATTCACTGTTGCTTACCATCAATACCACATTCCCACTACCCTTATAAACACCATTACCTCTGATAGCAAACACTACTTCGTATAACCTGAATGCACTACCATAACTCTACCACCATATGCACTACGTCACCATAACTGGTATCACTATTCACAATATTGATAATCACATCCACATTCTTATGCGTGACCATCATCCATATATTGAAAGCACATCAGTCACTACTTAATTACCATTTTCAAAATTACCAATTAGTACTAATTAGTACTACAAATTAGTACTACAAATATTACCACTACTAGTACCACAAATATTAACACTACTAGTACTACAAAATATCACCACTTACTTGTACTACAAAATATCACCACTACTAGTACCCACAAATATTACCACTACTAGTACTTCCAAATTTCACCATACTAGTACTACAAATATCACACTACTAGTACCACAAATATTACCACTACTAGTACCACATATATTACTAGTTTATACATATATTGCCAACTATTAGTACCACAAATATTACCACTACTAGAAACACAATATTAACACTACTAGTACTACAATATTACCACTACTATATAAGACAAATATTACCACTATAGTACGACAATATCACACTACTTGCTACTACAACATACCACTATTAGTACAAAAATATTACCATACTTAGCACTACAAAACATTGGCACACTATTAGTATCAAAAATATTACCCTACTAGTACAACAAATATTACCATACTTAGTAATACAAATAATTACCACTATTAGTACCCACAAAATTTTACCATTATTGTACTACAACTATCACCACTACTAGAATACAACAAATCTTACCACTATTGTACCACAAATATCATCATACTAGTAATACAAATATCACCACAACTAGTATACAAATATTTACCACTATTAGTACCAAATATTACCACTACTGCACTACAAACATTGCCAACTATTAGTATAAAAAAATTAACATACTAGTACCACAATATTACCCCTACTAGTACTACCAAATATTCCATATTAGTACCATAAATATTACCACTACTAGTACTACAACTTATCACCAACTACTAGTACAACAAATCTTACCACTATTGTACACAAATATATCACTACTAGTAATACAAATATCACCACTACATAGTGCTACAAATATCACCACTACAGTACTACAATTACCAACACTAGAACTAAAGTATCACAAATAGTACTACAAAACTATCACAAACTAGTACTACAACTATCACAACTAGTCCTACAACTATCACACTATTCTTAGGTATAACTAGCACTACAAATATTACCGCTATTAGTTCTACAAATATTCCACTTTTATACTCAAATATTAACCACTATTAGTATTACAAATTCATCACTTACTAGTAATACAAATATCACCACTATAGTGCCTCACAAATATCACCACATACTAGTACTAATGTACACATAGAACTACAAGTATCACAAGTAGTACTACATGTATCGCAACTTAGTACTACTCAACTATCACAACTAGTACTACAACTATCACAACTTAGTTACTACAGGTATCAACTAGTACTACACAATATTACCGCTATTAAGTACTACAAATAATTAACTATTAGATATACAAATATTTACCACTATTAGTACTACAAAATTTTACACTACTAATGTACAAATATGAATATACTATACTACAAATTATTACACACTACTAGTAGTAAAGTAAATGAACACAAGGTTGCAACTAACTGTAACATTTATTGTGGCAACGTTTCGATCTCACAGGAGCTTATCAAGCCATTACAACAATAATGGGACACAGAGGGTATATAAAGGCTTTGAGTGAGGTGCAATTTTCTTAGGGAAGGTAACATTTCACTAGTTCTGTACAAATTTTACCACTTGTAATGCTACAAATTATATACTAAAATATTACTAACACAGTACTTACAATTACCAATACTAGTACTAACAAGCGTATCACAAATAGTACTTCAAGTATCACAACTAGTTCTACAAGTACCACAAAATGAAAATTTTTATTCATGTTAACAGCTAAACCAATGTGGGTTATCATTGCAATACTTGTAGTGAAGGCTTGATCCTTAGTCTGCTGACCTACAGATACTCGGAGCTTCCATTTGTAATCCTTCAGTTGCTGTTTATTCCACTATAATAACTATTTAAAAATCCTATACTTTTTATTAACATTAATATAATAAAACTAGTATACTATAGAAAGGTATTAAGGACTTTAAGGACGTAGTTATCCAATAATGTATTAATAGAAAGCGTGCTACTTATCTTTCTTTGCCTGCTGTAGCAAAGGCTTGTGCTACATGGGATTGACAATAAAAGTATTCTGGATCAATCTTTGTAGAAACCTTCACTTCAGTACGAAAGCCTTCGCTTGGAAGTGCTCCTCGAGATCTAGGGCAGTAAGGTGGTGGAAACATCTTGTAATGTTCCACACCGTGGGAGAGGTGATGCGAATGGTGGCTGGACCACCATTGAGAGTACCTCAGAGGCTATACACAATAATGGAATATGAATGGAATGTGAGGTAGGATGTTTGTACAGGGCTATTCAAGCTACGTGAGATACCTGCTCTAAGGAAAGGCGGATAGGACTTAAAGAAAGAGTAGAAAGATGAGGGCCTTACAAATCCCCTCAATGAGGTTGAGCAGGGAGTTTTCTCTCCTCATCCCGGTGTCATGCTTTACACTTCATGACAATAGTCTGACCCACAGGTCCCTGCCGTGGCAGGGGTCAAGACTGTGATTGAGGAAGATCATTAAGATGAGGAATGTACATCATGAGATCAGGGAAGAAATTCTGAAAAATATAGATGCTGAAAATGAGGAAAGAAAATCTCGGCCACAAGTAAGAACATCCTCGTCAGGTTTCCTCAATTTAAAGCACAAGAAACAGACATCACACCACAAATCTGAACATGCTTACGTCACCACCGCCACAGCAGCCTGTGCAAGTTATCAAAGTGAGTGGCAAACATTTTCAACCCACCAGTCCACAACAGCCTGAGGACAGTACAACGTCAGTGCACAACATACTGAGCGACGTGCAACGCAGTGCACAATAGGCCTGTAGCTGACAGTACAAGCCAGTGCACAGCCTGAGCGACGTACAACGCAGTGCACAGCCTGAGCGACGGATACAACGCCAGTGCACAACAGCCTGAGGACGGTTACAACGCCAGTGCCCACAACAACTGAGCGACGGGGTATAATGCCACTGCACTAACAGCCTGAGCGACAGTACAACGCAGTGCACAACAGCTGAGCGACGTTTTTACTACGCCCAGTGCACAGCCTGAGCGACGGTACAACGCCAGGAACAGCCTGAGCGACGGTACAAACGCCAGTGCACAACAGCCTGAGCGACGGTTTTACTAACGCCAGTGCTCAACAACCTGTGCGACCGGTACAATGCCACTGCACAACAAGCCTGAGCGACGGTACAACGCCATGTGCACAGCCTGAGCGACGGTACATGGCCAGTGCACAACAGCCTGATTGTTGAGCGACGGTACAACGACAAGTGGCACAACAGCCATGAGCGACGGTTACAAACGCCAGGGCACGACAAAACCTGAGCGACGGTTACAATGCCACTGCACAAACAGCCTGAGCGACAGTACTAAGCAGTGACACAACAGCCTGAGCGACGGACAATGCCAGTGGACAACAGCCTGGGCGACGTACAATGAACAGTGGTCAACAGCCTGTTCGACGGTACAATGCCACTGCACAACAGCCTGAGAAACTGTACAATGCCATTGCACAATCAGCCTGAGCGACTGTACAACGCCAGTGCACAACAGGTTCTGGGGCAGAACATAAAGTTCCAATGGCTACACTGGGATAATCTTCCAGAAGATCTATCACAATACAAAGGAAGAAAATGCTCCCCAAGTAAGCAAAGCGATAGATGTACCCGTCGGGCGGTTCCCTTCGATTTTCACCGTCAACCCCAGAGGTCAAGACCATATAAACGCAATGTTAAAGCTTCTCAACCCACCACCACACATCGGCAGCATGAGAGGACGGATCGTCTACCAGGAAATCCCTGACCCTCTGTGGTTGAGTTTAAAGCCAAATGAAAAGCCTAAGGGGAAGCGGTGAAGTAGGTTACAGGTGCATCCAGTACCATGGGTACCAAGGATTGGACCCTTTTATACCAACGAAAACCCAAGATAAAGAAGCCAAAACAACAGAATACACAAAAGTCTTCAGGAATCGGGACAAAAAGTGGAAAAGGAAATAACATGGCGCTACTGCAATAAACCTAAGAAGAAAAAACCTTGAGCTGGCTTCAGCAGAGGATTGAAGGAATGGAATGACTGAGCGCAAGGCTTGGTAAAAAAAAAAAAACTCAATAGGAGCCACCTCCACGTATTGTGTTCTGGGTGTTAGTATGACTCTTCATAACTCACTTTTTTCTTATGTTTTTCTTACCTTCCTTTTTTCCTTTTACTTATCCTCCTTCTCTTTCATGTTTTTGTCTCACCCTCCTTATCCCCCTTTTTCTTCTTCCTCCCCATTTTATCTTCTTGTTTCTTTTGTACAAACAGGAAGTTTGATCTATCTGTGAGCAGCAGCATCAAACTAGCCTTGTTACTGAATGACCTACTTGAAACCTTAGTGCTTAACACGATTTTATTATTATTTCTCATTCCATTGTCTCCTCTTTTTTCTTTTAACTTTCGATAACTGGACTTACGTTTATTTTCTTCAATAAGTTATACTTTATTTGTCATGCTCGACTGCCATCCTTCATGTTGACCATCAGTGTTTTGTACGAATGTTGTTCCACACGATGCTCCGAACAGTGTCAGTAGCTATATGTTGCATTGCGGCTATATCACACTAACCACCATCACTGATTGGCAACCATCACTACACAATCATTACCCTCATCAACACATCTACTGTGCCCACCATCACTACCTCATTAACACCATCACTTCTGACACCACCACTACCACTCACTTCCCTCATTAACAACCATCACGGCTGGACACCATCACTTACCACAATCACTACCCTATCAACAACCATCATGCTGCCCACCATCACTTTCTCATTAAACACCATCTTGCTGACACACCACACCCACAATCACTACCCTCATTTAACACACACTGCTCCACATCACTACCCTCATTAACATCATCACTTGTTGCTTGATCATCACTACCACCAATACTTCCCTCATTAACATCATTCACTGTTGCTTACCATCAATACCACAATCACTACCCTTATCAACACCATTACCTCTGCTAGCAACACTACTTCGATAACTGAAAGCACAACCATAACCTCTACCACCATAAGCACTACGTCACCATAACTGGTATCACTATCACCACTATGATAATCACATCCACCATTCTTAGCGTGACCATCTCCATCTATTGAACACATCATCACTACCATAATTACCATTTTCAAAATTACCAATTAGTACTAATTAGTACTACAAATTAGTACTACAAATATTACCACTACTAGTACCACAAATATTAACACTACTAGTACTACAAATATCACCCCCCCCCCAACTTAACTTGGTACTACAAATCATACCAATACTAGTACCACAAATATTACCACTACTAGTACTACAAATATCACCACTACTAGTACTACAAATATCACCACTACTAGTACCACAAATATTACCACTACTAGTACCACATATATTACTAGTACTACAAATATTGCCACTATTAGTACCACAAATATTACCACTACTAGAACCACAAATATTACCACTACTAGTACTACAAATATCACCACTACTAGTACCACAAATATTACCACTACTAGTACTACAAATATTACCACTACTAGTACTACAAAACATTACAATATTAGTACCACAAATATTACACTACTAGCACTACCAATCATTGCCACTATTAGTATCAAAAATATTACCACTACTAGTACCCACAAATATTACCACTACTAGTACTACAAATTTATTACACTATTAGTACCACAAATATACCCTACTAGTCTAAAACCATCACCACTATGTACAAACAAATCTTTCCACTATTGTTCCACAAAAATATCATCACTACTAGTTATACAAATATAACCTCAACTAGTACTACAAATATTTACCACTATTAGTACACAAATATTACCACTACTAGCACTACAAACATTGACCACTATTAGTATAAAATAAAATATATTACCACTACTAGTACCACAAAATATTACCACTACTAGTACTACAAATATCTAACATTTATTAGTACCATAATATTACCACTACTAGTACTACAACTATCACCACTACTAGTACACAATTCTTACCACTTATCTGCTACCACAAAATATCATCACTACTAGTAATACAAATATTCACCACTACTTGTGCTACAAATATCACCACTATAGTCTCTACAATTACCAACACTAGAATAAAAGTAATCACAACTAGTACTAAATACCTATCACAAACTAGTACTACAACTATCACAACTAGTACTTAACTATCAAAACTAGTACTATAGGATCAACTAGCACTAACAAATATTACCGCTATTATGTACTCAAATATTACCACTATTTTACTTCAATATTACCACATACTTAGTACTACAATATCATCACTACTAGTAATTACAAAAATTTCCCACTACACAGGGCATACAATATCACCACTATAGTTACTACAATTACCAACACTAGAACTACAAGTATCCAAAGTAGGTTACTTACAAGTATCACAACTAGCTACTTTCAAATAATCACAACTAGTACTAAACTATCACAACTAGTACTACAACTATCACAAACTAGTACTTCAGGTATCAACTAGTATACACATTATTACCGCTATTAGTACTTACAAATATTTACCACTATTAGTACTACAAATATGAACACTATTAGTACTACAAATATTACCACTACTATTGCTACAAATAAGACTACTACTATTTACTACAAATATTACCACTACTTGTATGTAAAGTTAAAAGAACACAAGTGAAAAAACTAATGTAACATTTATTGTGGCCAAGTTTCGCTCTCCCAGGAGCTTTATCAAGCCATTACAAACAATACATGGACACAGAGGTATTAAAGGCTCTGTGTGTAGTGCAATACTAGTGACGGTAACATTTCACTAGTACTAAAATATTACCAAAATAGTAAAGAACAAATATCCTACTACAGATATTATAACACAGTATACAATTACCATACTAGTACTAACAAGTATCACAACTAGATACTACAAGTATCACAACTAGTTTAACAAGTTTCCATCACAATGAAAATTTTTAATTCATGTTAAACAGCTAAACCAATGTGGGATATTCATTGCAATACTTGGTAGTGAAGGCTTGTCCTTAGTCTGATCTGACCTACAGATACTCGAGGCTTCCAATTTGTACTCCTCAGTTGCTGTATATTCCATATAAACTATTTAAATTTCCTATACATTTTATTAACATTAATATAATTAAACTAGTTTACTATAGAAAGTATTAAAGCTTTTAAAGAAAGTAGTTATCCAAAAGGATTAATTGTAGCGTGCTATCATATCTTTCTTTGCTGCTGTTGCAATGGTTGTACATGGATGACAATAAAATATCTGGATCATTCTTTTGTAAGAACCTTCACATCAGTACGAAAAGCGCCTTCGCTTGGAAGTGCTCCTCGAGATCTAGGGCAGTAGAGCTGTGGAAACATCTTTGTAATGTTCCACACGTGGGCGAGGTGATGCGAATGGTGGCTGGGACACCATTGAGAGTACCTCAGGGGCTATCCCACAAATTAAAGACTATGAATGGAATGTGGTAGGAATGTTGTTCAGGGCTATATCAAGCCTACAGTGAGATACCTGCTCTAAGGAAGGCTGGAGGAACTTAAGAAAAGAAAGATGAGAGCTTACATCTTTCATTGATGGTTGTGCAGGAGTTTCTTCCTTCATCGGTGTCATGCTTTAATACTTCATGACCTAGTCTGACCACAGGCCCTGCCGAGGCAGGGGTCAAGACTGTGATTGAGGTAGATCATTAAGATGAGAACGTACATCATGGATCTAGGGAAGAAAATTCTGAAAATCTAGATGCTGAAAATGAGAAAGAACATCCTGGTCCACAAGTAAGAACATCAGTCAGGTTTCTCAATTTAAGGCACAAGTACCCAGACATCACACCACAAATTGAACCTGTACGCTCACCACCGCACAGCAGCCTGTGCAAGTTATCAATAGTGATGGCAATACATGTTCAACACACCAGTCCACAACTGCCTGAGCGACAGTACAACGTCAGTGCACAAACAGCCTGAGCGACGGTTACAACGCAGTGCACAATAGCCTGGGTAGCGACGGTACAACGCCGGCTGCACAGCCTGAGCGACGGTAAACGCCAGTGCTCAGCTACTGAGCGACGGTACAACGCCAGTGCACAACAGCCTGAGCGACGGTTACAACGGCCAGTGCCAACAACCTGAGGAACGGTACAATGCCACTGCACAACAGCATGAGCGACGGGACAACGCAGTGCACAGCCTGAGCAAGACGGTTACAATTGCCCAGTGCACAACAGCTGAGCGACAGGGTATCAACCGCCGGGCACAACAAGCATGAGCGACGGTACAACGCCAGTGCACGACAACCTGAGCGACGGTACAATGCACTGCACAACAGCCTGAGCCGACAGTACAACGCCAGTGCCACAACACGCTGAGCGACGGTACAATGCCATGTGGACAACAGCCCTCTGAAGCGACGGTGCAATGCCAGTGGACAACAGGCCTGAGCGACGGTACAAATGCCACTGCACAACAGCCTGTGCAACGGTTACAATGCACTGCACACAGCCTGTGCGATGTACAACGCCAGTGACCCCAGGCTGGGCAAGGACATCAATACCCATGGTACAATGGATAATCTTCCCATAAGATCTCTCCCACCCCACCGGAAGAAAATGCTTCCCACAGAAGCAAAGAGATAGTGTACCAGCTCGGGAGGTTCCTCGTATTTCACCGTCAAACCCCAGAGACATTGAGAGGTCATGAATATAACGCATGTTATAAAGTTCTCAACCACCACACCACCACTCGGCAGCATGACGAGACGGATCGTCTACCAGGATATACCCGGACCTCTGTGGCTTGAGTAAGCCAAATGAAAAGCCTAAGCTGAAGCGGGAAGAAGGATAACTGGTGCCTCCAGTCCCATGGGTATTCCAAGGATGACCCTCTAAATACCAACGAAACACCAAGAAAAAGAAGCCCAAAACCTCAACCAGAATACACAAAAGTCTTCAGGAACTCGGGACAAAAGGGAAAAAGGAAAATGGCGCGCCTACTGCAAATAAACCTAAGAAGAAAAAAACTTGAGCGGCTTTCCAGCTGAGGATTGATGGAATGTTCAAATGACTGAGCGGCCAGGGTTGGTTTAAAAGAAAAAAAAACTCAATAGCAGCCACCTCCACGTAGTGAGTTCTGGGTTGTTTAGTATTGACTATTTAATAATTCACTTATTTTCTTTGTTTTTCTTAACCTTCCTTTTTTCTTTTTCTCTTCTCCTCCTTCTCTTTCATGTTTTTGTATCACCATCCTTATCCCCTTTTTCTTATTCTCCCCTCTTTATCTTCTTGTTCTTCTTAGTACAACAGGAAGTTGATTATATGGTTGTGCAGCAGCGCAATCTACCTAGTCTTGTTTGAATGAACTACATGACCTTAGTGTCTTAACACCGATTTTATTATTATTATTTATATTCCTCTCCCTCTTTTTTTCTTTTAACTTTCGATAATGCGACTTTAGTTATATATTCTTCAATAAAGTTATATATATTTGTCATGCTCGACTGCCATCCTTCATGTTGACCTTCAGTGTTTTTCTTACGAATGTTGTTCCACCACGATGCTGGTATCAGTGTCCAGTAAGATATATGTTGCTATTGCGGCGATTATCACCACTACACCATCCTGATGCTTACCATCAATCCACAATCTTTCCTCATCAAACCATCACTGCTGCACACCATCAATACCTCATTAAACACCTCACTGCTGACACCACCACTTACCACAAATCAACTACCCTCATTAACTCCATCACGGCTGACACCATCACTACACGAATCACTACCCTCATCAACACCATCACTGCTGCCCTCCCTCACTATCCTCTCTAACACCATCACTGTGACACCACACTACCCACAATCACATACCTCATTAACACCAACACTGCTGCACCATCACTACCCTCAATTAAACATCATCACTGTTGCTTATCATCACTAACCAATCACTACCTCCTTAACATCCATTCACTGTTGCTTACCATCAATACACAAAACACTACCCTTATCAACACCATTACTTGCTAGCCAAACACTACTTCGATAAACTGAAAGCACAACATTAACCTCACCACCCATAAGCACTACGTCTCCATAACTGGTATCACTATCACCACTATGGATATTCACATCCACCATCTCTTAGCGTGACCATCTCCATCTATTGAAACACATCATCATACCCATAATTACCATTTTCAAAATTACCATTGTACTAATTGTACTTCAATTAGTACTACAACTATTACAACTATAGGTACCACAAATATTAACACTACTAGTACTACATATACACATCATACTTGTACTACAATTTCACCTACTAGTACACAATATTACCACTACTAGTACTACAAATTCAACACTATAGTACTAAATATATCAACCACTAATAGTACCACAAATATTAACCACTACTAGTACCACATATATTACTAGTACTACAAATATTGCCACTATTAGTACCAACAAATATTACACTACTAGAACCACAAATATACCACTACTAGGTATACAATATTACCACTGACTTAGTACGACAAATTATTACCACTTCTAGTACGACAAATTCACCAATACTAGTACTTCAAACATTACCACTTATTAGTACACAATTTTTACCACTTCTTAGCCAAAAACTACAACCATTGCCACTATATATCAAAATATTACCTACTACTAGTAACCACAATAATTACCCACACTCTAGTACTACAAATATTTACCACTATTAGTAACACAAATATTACCACTAATAGCTACTAAAACTTTCACCACTATAGTACAACAATTCTTACATATTGTACCACAAATATCTTCACTACTAGTATATACAAATATCACCACAACTAAGTATACAAATATTTACAACTATTAGTACCTAAAACTATTACCACTACTAGCACTACAAACATTGCCAATATTAGTATAAATTTATATTACCTTACTAGTACCACAAATATTACCACTACTAGTACTACAATATTACCACTATTAGTACCATAAATATTTAACCACTCTAGTACTACTAATATCACCACTATAGTTACAACAAATAATCTTACACTATTGTTACCACAAATAATCATCAACTACTAGTAATTACAAATATCACCACTACTAGTGCTACAAATATCACCACTACTAGTACTACAATTACCAACATAGAACTACAAGTATCACAATAGTTATAAACTATCAAAAATAGTTACTACAACTATCACAACTAGTACTACACTAATTCACAACTTGTACTATAGGTATCAATTCTAGCACTACAATTATTACCGCTATTATGTTACTACAATAATACCATTTTATTACTTCAAAATATTACAACTATTAGTACTTCAAATATCATCACTACTAGTAAACAAATATCACCACTACTAGTGCTACAAATATCACCACTACTAGTACTAAATTACCAACACTTGATACTACAAGTATCACAAGTTGGAGTACTACAAGTATTCACAACTAGTACTACAAATATCCAACTAGTACTATAACTATCACAACTAGTACTACAACTATCACAAACTAGTACTACAGGTATCAACTAGTACTACAAATATTACCGATATTTGTAACTACAAATATTACCACTATTTAGTACTACAAATATTACCCACTATTAGTACTACAAATATTACACTACTAATGCTACTAATATGACTACTACTATTACTACAAATATTACCACTACTAGTATGTAAATAAAAAGTACACAAGTGCAACTAATGTAACATTATTGTGGCAACGTTTCGCTCTCCAGGAGCTTTATCAAGCCATTACAAACAATACATGGACTCAGAGGGTATATAAAGGCTCTGAGTGAGGTTGCAAATACTAGTGAGGTAACATTTCACTAGTACTACAAATATAACCACTAGTAATGCTACAAATTATCACTACTACCATATATTACTAACACAGTACTACCAATTACCAATACTAGTACTACAAGTATCACAACAGTACTACAAGTATTCGCAACTTAGTTCTACAAGTACCACCAAATGGAAAATTTTTAATTCATGTTTACAGCTAAAACAATGTTCGGATTTTCATTGCATTACTTGGTAGTGAAGGCTTTGATCCTTAGTCTGCTGACACTACAGATACTCGAGTTCCAATTTTGTACTCTCAGTTTTGCTGTTTATTCCAATATAACTATTTAATTCCTATACATGTTATTAACATTAATATAATAAACTAGTATACTATAGAAAAGTATTAGCTTTAAAGACGTAGTTATCCAAAATGTTTAATAGAAACGTGCTATCTTATCTTTCTTTGCTGCTGTAGGCAATGGTTGCTACATGGATGACAATAAAAGTATTCTGGATCAATCTTTTGTAAAAACTTCCACATCAGTACGAAAAGCCTTCGCTTGGAAGTGTCCTCGAGATCAAAGGGCAGTAAGAGTGGTGGAAACATTCTTGTAATGTTCCACAACGTGGGGCGAGGTGATGCGAATGGTGGCTGGACCACCATTGAGAGTCCCTTTCAGAGGCTATCCCCCAATTAAAGACATATAAAATGGAATGTGGTAGGAATGTTGTTCAGGGCTTATCAAGCCTACAGTGAGATCCCTGCTCTAAGGAAAAGGCTGGGGGAAACTTAAAGAAAAGAAGATGAGAGCTTACATTTTTTCAATGATGGTTTTTGCAGGGAGTTTCTCTCCTCATCGGTGTCATGCTTTACATCTTCATGACCTAGTCTGACCCACCAGGTCCCTGCGAGGCGGGGGGGTCAAGACTGTGATTGGAGGAAGTCATTAAGATGAGAATGTACATCATGAGATCAGGGAAGAAAATTCTGAAAATCTAGATGCGGGAAAATGAGAAAGAACATCTGGCCTCAAGTAAGAACATCCAGTCAGGTTTCCTCAATTTAAGCACAAAGGAAACAGAAATTCACACCACAATCTGAACTGCTACGGGTCACCACCGCACAGCAGCCTGTGCAAGTTATCAATTAGTGTGGCAAACATGTTCAACCCCAGTCCACAACAGCCTGAGCGACAGTACAACGTAGTGCAAAACGCCTGAGCGAGGTTTTTAAAGCCAGTGCACAAGCCTGGGGCGACGGTACAACGCCAGTGCACAAGCCTGAGCGACGGTTACAAACGCCAGTGCACAGCCTGAGCGACGGTAAAAACGCCAGGCACAACAGCCTGGAGCGACGGTACAACGCCAGTGCCCCAACAACCTGAGCGACGGTACAATGCCAATGCACAACAGCCTGAGCGACGGTACAACGCAGTGCACAGCCTGAGCGACGGTACAATGCCAGTGCACAAAAAAGCCTGACGGACGGTACAACGCCAGTGCACAACAGCCATGAGCGACGGTACAACGCCAGTGCACGACAACTGAGCGACGGTACAATTGCCACTGCACAACAGCCTGAGCGACAGTACAAACGCCAGTGCACAACAGCCTGAGCGACGGTACAATGCCAGTGGGGCAACAGCCTGAGCGACGGTAACAATGCATGGACAACAGCCTGAGCGACGGTACAATGCCCCCTGACAACAGCCCCGAGAACGTTTTCATGCCCCCTGCACAACGCCTGAGCGACGGTACAATGGCCATGCACAACGCCTGAGCCGGGACAAGCCATGCACAACAGCCTGGCAGTACTTTCCCGTTACCCCTGGACCCAATG
>NC_069484.1:23082235-23128256 GCF_026875155.1 Cherax quadricarinatus
TTTGTATTGTGTCAAACACTTGGTGGTGTTACTCACCTCTCCGTTGTTTCTGGAGGTCCCTCTGTCTCCTCTGTAAACATCTTTGAATCTCTTGTTGAGTTACTCGCATACTTCTCGGTCGTTTCTTGTGATCTCTCCTCCTTCCTTCCTTAGCATGATTACCTGGTCCTTGAAGTTTTTCCTCCTGATGTGGTGTTCAACAGACTTCGCGTAAAGATTTGGCTTTCCTGCTATGTCGTTTTCGTATTGTCGTGGGCCATCCCTTCTTACCTTGTACATATCATTCTGGGCTTTTACGACCGCTCTCTTATTCGCCTGGGTCCTTTGCATTCTAATACTTCTTCTATTCTGCACACTTGATTTTGGCCTCCTGCACCTTTGGTGTGAACCAAAGGGCTCATCCTGACATTTTTCATTATTCCTGTTACCCTTGGGTACCAAAAACCTTTCCTCAGCTTCCTAGCATATTGTTGCCACATATTCAATTATCTCTGTTTACTGACTTTCCCTGCAGTTCTCTGTCCACTGAACCCCGTTCAGGGAAGTTCTTCATTCCCGTTGTTAGTCCCCTTTATTGTAGTTTAACTTCATTCGTGGCTTTTTCCTGCTTTCCCCCTCCACTTGTAACTGTGTGTGTGTGTGTTGTGTGTGTGTGGGTGTGTGTGTGTGTGTGTGTGTGTGTTGTGTGGTGTTGTGTGTGTGCGTGACCGGTTTGGCGTGCGTGCTTGTACTCACCTAATTGCAGGGGTCGGAGGTCACCAGGCTCTGCTCCACGCTTCACCGATCGCTACCAGGTCCGCTCTCTCCTGCTCCATTGAGCCTTATCATCTCTTAAAGCAATGTATGGATCTATGCCTCTATTACGTCACTTTCTTATACTATTCCACTTGTGTGTGTTGTGTGTAGTGTGTGTGTGTGGTGTGTGTGTGTGTGTGTGCGTGCGTGCGTGAAAATTTTTTCCTCTTTTGGGATTTTGTTAGTAAATGGTATATTGTTCGTATTGGTGTCTTCGTAATGGTGCGTTCGTGTTGGGTGTGTTGTGTTGGGTGTTGAGAATGTCAGACAGTACAAGACCACGTAAGCAGACAGTACATATGTTAACATTGTTACTAACCTACTTAAATGCACTTGTAAAAATAGTGTGAATTTTAAAAGCTAAGAGGAAATGTATGGTTGATTAAAACAGGGTCAACTACCGTATTGTGTAACGCAACACTAATGCAACCAAATGAACAACAACGGCTGAATTAATTAGCAGCTGCGCTGCAATAATAACAGCAGGCTCTGCAACTATTACAGTAGTTGGTGCATTTATATCAGGAGCTGCAACAATAACTGCATCAGCTGCTACACAGCATGAAGCTGCCAAGTTAGCAACAAGCAAGCAGCAAGCATCACACAGCTGTGCAACCGAAGCTCGGGGGGTCGCCACATTCACTTGTTCTCACCTGTTAATTTATCGAATCAGAAGTTGTGGTCTCGGTTCTAGTCTTTATATTAGTGTCATCCAATGATTACCCACGAGTTTGATGAGTATTGATTCATTTTTACCGGGGGGGGGGAGTCACAACTAAACCTAATGGGACCTTTTTCCAGTGACCTTTCCTAACCAATATTGGGACTTTTTGTGACTTAATGTTACTGTGTCCTTTCCAGGGTCACACGGTTAATTGGTGTCATTATGGCCTGTACTTTTCACCATTCTAACCTCTGGCATCGTCAATGCTCTTACGCCCTTTATCTGAACTCCTCGCTGACAGCCCCACCTGTGACAAGACTCCCTCTTTGATTTTTGCTCTCAGTGTCAGCTTTATTACGCTAACTTTGATTTATATACACTTGAACACTCCTCACTACCACTGAAAACCTTTGCTCACCCTCTACAGCACAGTTGTTATCAATGATTTTGTTAATTTATACCATGAATTAAGGAAGATCCTTGATTCCACCTTACGAAGTGACAAAGAAAATGCAATTGTAATTATGGAAAGGTTAGATTATTAGGAAAACAGGATAACTGACGTGCCCTTAAAGGCGTCGACTATCATGGGTTTAAAGTATTACGGTACTGTTTCGCTACCAGGACAAGACTACTGTAAAACATAAAATATGGATTTAAACTCTCAGAATATTTACAATTGAGGTAATATACCTCTCATTGTATATACGATGCATTATTTCCCGCTTTGATATGAAATTTAGTTTGTCAAAAATATCTTTAACTAGTGAAAGGCATGTGCCGTGCGACACAGTAAGAGGGAAACTTTTACAACATCAGAAGATATAAACACTGCTGGAACAAATGTAGAAGTCTTCAACAGGAAACTGGACAAGTGCTCCACCCAGGCTGACAAGACGAGCCTGGCCCATAGCCAGGTCATCGACTAGGAAAACATCTTGGAAATCTTCATCAATGTATGACTCACGAAAATGTACTGACCCGTTGCTAAACAAACTACACGGGCGGGGGTTGAACCCGCGATCAGAGAGCCTCAAAATCCAGACCGTCGCGTTAGCCACTGAAACCAGACTAGCGACGGTCTGGAGTTTTGTGAGGAGAGACTGACGCGGGTTCATCCCCGCCCGTGGTTGGGTTTATCAAAGGTTATCAGTGGAATTTACTGCCAGTATATTATAACTATAATATTTCGTTTATAGTAACAGGCGTTATCGATGTTTGATGTTGTTGTTTTCAATTATTATACGTTTTTTGCGGGTTCACTGATGAAAAAGCACTAATCTGTTTAGAGGGTCACTGCAAGACTGGTTGTGATAAGTTGCCACCGACACTCATTCCTACGGCTCACCTCCTACCCCATCCCCCACCTTCACTCCCTCCCCACCGTCAATCCCTCCCCCACATCCACTTACTAACAGTCTTCAGAGTCACCATTACTAGCTCTCTCTTACTCTCAGGTGTCGTGATCACTTTCATTTCCGTCTGCATCACTACTGCACCTTGATGATAATACACACGTTGACAGACGCAAGCTTTTCTTGGGGTGGTTTCGCTCAGTGTTGACCTCTACACATGGCGAACGGAGTTGGGTCTTAATTAAAAGGACTGTTCCGTAATGTTTGTTTTTCGCTTTGTTATCGACAGAATCTTCTTTGGTACAGGTACGGGCATGACCAGTCCTTACAAGTTGTCGAATAAAAATATATATTTACCTTGTTAGGACCTTTAAATTAGGGAGACGTTTCGCGCACTAGGGCTGACGGGCTTTTTTCGGTCTAGTACAGAGCACAGAAAAAACACAGATTACTTGGAGGAGGAAAACATAGGTAGTCAGGTAAAGGCAAGTAGTGTGAAGTGGAGTGATGTTCAGGGTATTTTTAAGTGTGATGTGTGTGGTGTGTGTGTGTGTGTGTGTGGACTTCACCTAATTGTGGTTGCAGGTCGGACTGTCTCCTGGCCCGCCTCTTACTGATCGCTATAGGTCCTCTCCCTCTCTGACTTCTGTACCTTTGTATAACCTCTTCTTAAAACTATGTATGGTTCCTGCCTCCTGTGGGTGTGTGCTGTGTGTATGTGTGTGTGTGTGTGTTGTGTAAGGGTACAGTAAGCCTGGCCACTATTTCTGAGATTATAAAAGGACTTGACTTGAGGGTAATGTGTTGGTAAACCTCGGACCATGAGTGATGTTTCTGACAGATTATACACAACCCACTCATAGGAGAGAGAAGTTTACGACGGACGTTTCGGTCCGTATAGGACTATTTACAGAGTCACACTAACATAGAAGATTGAGGGAGTCAGTATATATAGGCAAGAGGAATTAGGGGGGGGACCAAGAGAGGAAGAAAAAGTAGTGGTAGTGGTAGTGCTGGTACCAGTAGTGGTATTGTCGGAAATGCTTGGTTACCAGTAGTGGTAGTGGTAATGCTGTCAAACCTGGTACCAGTAGTGGTAGTGGTAAGTGATGTTACAGTTGGGGTTAGTGCTGTTACCAGTAGTGGTAGTGGTAAGGCTGTTTCCAGTAGTGGTAATGCTGTTTACTCCAGTAGTGGTATTGCTGTTACCAGTTAGTGGTAATGCTTTCCCAGTATTGGTAGTGCTGTTACCAGTAGTGGTAATGCTATTTACCAGTTAGTTGGTAATGCTGTTACAGTAGTGGTTAATGGCTTATTTCCAGTAGTGGTAATACTGTTACCAGTAGTGGTAGTTGGTAATGCTGTTACCAGTAGTGGTAAGTGCCCCCATGGTAATGTGTTACCAGTAGTGATTGTGGTAATGCTGTACCAGTTAGTGGTAGTGGTAATCTGATACCAATAGTGGTACTGGTAATGCTGTTCAGTAGTGGTAGTGTAATGCTGATTACAGTAGTGGTTGTGGTAATGCTGTTACAGTAGTGGTACTGGTAATGCTGTTTACCAGTAGTGGTAATGCTATTTACCAGTAGTGGCCAGTGGTAATGCTATACCTGTAGTGGGTAGTGGTAATGTGTTACCAGTAGTATGGTAGTGGTAATGCTGTTACCAGTTGTGGTAGTGTAATTGCTATTACCACTAGTGGTAGTGGTACTGCTATTACCATAGTGGTTGTGGTAATGCTATTACCATAGTGGTAGTGGATTGCTATACCATTGTGGTCAGTTGGTTAATGTATTTTACTATTACCACTAGTGGGATTGGTAACGCTGTTTACCGGTAGTGGTCTTTTGGTAATGCTAATTACCAGTATTGTAGTGGGAATTTCTATACCAATAGTTGTAGTGTAATGCTATTACCACTAGTGGTTAGTGGTAATGCTAATACCACTAGTGGTTGTGGTAATGCTATTACCAGTAGTGGTAGTGTATGCTGGTACCAGTCAGTGTAAATGCTGTTACCAGTAGTGGTAGTGACTGTTACCAGTAGTGGTATAATGCTGTTTCCAGTATTGGTAATGTGTTACCGTTGTGGTTTATTGCTGTTATCAGTAGTGGTAATGCTGTTAAAAGTAGTGTTAATGCTGTTTCCAGTAGTGGTTATGATGTTTCAGTAGTGGTAATGATGTTACCAGTTAGTGGTTTATGCGTTACACAAGTAAGTGGTAATGCTGTTACGAGTTGTGGGTTAATGCTGATACCAGTAGTGGTATTGACTGTTAATCAGTAGTGAGTAATGGCTGTTACCCCACCAAGTGGTTTAGATGGTTATGTGTTTTCAGTTCCGTGGTTCATGAGTTATTACACAGTAGTGGTAATGCCTGTTACCAGTAGTGGTAATGCTGTTATCCAGTAGTGGGTAATGCTGTTACCAGTAGTGGTAATGCTGCTTACCAGTTGTGGTAATGCAGTTAATAGTCTAGTTGGTAATGCTGATACCAGTATGGTTGTGGTAAGCCTGGTAGTGGACGCAGTACTACTTGTTCCGGTCACGATATTGTACTTTTTTGGTGTGCAGATTGTTCTTCACGACCATATTGGCATATGTCTGTATAGCCACTTTGGGTTTTAGTGCTTTAATTTTGATCTAGTAGTTGCGTCTTTCCGTCTCGTCAAGTTCCCATGTGATTATGTTATTACAAAAGCGATAGCCATATTGTCTATTTACTGTGAGAGTATTTGTGTTCGCCTTGGTTCAGGCTTTGACTCTCAATAGCATAATTCCTTAACATATTTACTACGAAATAGTAATAACTCGATTGCAAACAATCCTTTATCTACGGGCGGGATAGAACCCGCAGGTTCTATCCCCGCCCGTAGTTTGGTTTGTTTACCTTAACAAATTCCCAGTATGGGATATACGTGCGCACTTGCGCTCGGTCTAATGCAGTCTTGGTCTCTTCCTAAACTACTAAATACTTCGTTTGTTGACATGAGAAGATAGTGGTCACAGTCTTTTCATGTAAATTTTCTGGCTGATTTCTCCATTAAACAATAAGAAAGAGGAAGAGGAAACGTTGAAAATTGTATAAATAGCGACAAATAAAAAAAAAGCTAGAATTCACGTCGGAATGGATCGATACACGTTAATATAATAATTCCACCACCCTCTTCCTGCCTATAATAAGCCGTCCTGCTCCACTTCTGGTTAGTGTGACTTTATAATGGTCCATGTCGGTCCGAAACATCGTCGTAAGTCTTCTCTTCTATGTGCGGTTATTTGTGTATGTTAATACGACAAGTTGACGATAAGAGCATCTAATTTCCTGGTACGGTGGAAATACATTAGAACGTGTTTCTTAAGACACCTGCTGTCATGTTCTCATAGCAACAAAAACCCCCTGCTGTCCATGTTCACCTAGACAGCTATAAAATGGGTATCTGGGTGTTAGTCGATGGTGTGGGGTCGCATCCTGGGACAAAAAACTGGACCTAAATTTTGCGGAAAATGCTCTGCCATAACAACGCATTTCTTTATGTCATTGATGTCAACTGTGGTCTGATATGCCTTGTCATGTAGAAATAAATATATTATTTATTATCATATGCAACAGATGGGTATTATTGTTGAAACGTTTCTTCTACGCAGTAGGGTTGATGAAACGGGTCAACAATAAAGATGTCCGACTGTTGCACATGTTTCAATTCATCAGTAAGAGGAAGGTATGTAAAGTAAAAAAAAAGGGGGACACAATGATGCAACTAATGTGACATGTATTTGGCAACGTTTCGCTCTCAGGAGCCTTTTCATGCCATTACGACATTTATGTGGACTAACGTTTTCGCTCACCAGGAGCTTGATAAAGCTCCTGAGAGCGAAACGTTGCCACAATAAATGGTGATACAAAGCTCCTGGAGAGCGAAACGTTGCCACAATAAATGTCACATTAGTTGCACTTGTGTCCTTTTACTTTACATATTGTCGGTAATTCTACCAACTTTATTACAAGAGGAAGGTAGCTGGAGGGTGATGCTTCCCGTGTGGCCGCCTCCAGCAGTCACAAGTGTGAGGAGAAACTGAAGGCGTGTGAACACTTGGTCATCGTGATCATATTCCACTATTAGGAACGGTAAGCTGCAAATTTCGTGCTCTTTAAGACCTCGATGATGACTCTCATTTAGCCCGTGTATCGTTGGTGCGAGTAATAATGCCACAGGGCCTGTGTCCCAGTTCCCTGCAGAGTGAAACCATTGGGACGATGTTGTTTCCACCTGTTGGTCTATGTTCCCCATCAGTAAATGGGTAACCTGGGTGTGTCGATGGTGTGGTTCGCATCCTGGGGACAATGACTAAGGAGGCCTGGTCACAGACCGGGCCGGCCGCGGGGGGCGTTGACCCCGGAAAACTCTCTCCAGATAAACTCTCTCCAGATAAACAGGTAATCCTTGTTTTGTGGGTGTCCTGTACACTTCGATAGGTGAGTCTTGTCCCCTCCAGTCCCTACTTAGTTGTCCTTTTTCTTGAGAGTAAATTTGTTACCTCTTCACTCTTGAACTGGAAGCCCTCTTAATATCTAGACGTTTAGGAACGACTTTTAGAATTGTGTTGGGTAAAGTAACACCATGTACAACTAATGCAACGTTCCACATTTTATTGTGTTATCAGAAGCTTTGTCAAGCGAGGGAACGGCTTGAAAAGGCTCCTGGAGCAGCAAAACGTTACCATCCAATATAAAACCTGCCCAGCAACAAGTAGCCACACTCCTCCTGCTCCCTACTCACATATTCGCTCGCCGCGCGCTCTCTCTTTCTCCCTGATATTCTACTTATCTACTCTATGGCCATCGCAGACATACGACTTCCGGGATAGCGGAACACATGTGAGCTTGCTGGGGAATTATGGGTAACAGGCCGTTTCAGTTTTTACCAGGGCCGCTGTTACACTTTGTGAGACCTTAAGTTATGACATGATGAATTACACCACGTGTTGCAACATCTGGGTATGGTATAATCCTTGTAATAATACCGACAAGTTCGTTTAGCAATAGACACGTAAGCAAAACACTATGACATATTTATTAGAAAAACGTTTGGTCCTGGACCTTGTCAAGGGCCAGGACCGAAACGTTTTTTTCTAAAATAATTTGCCATAGTATTTGTTACGTGTTCTTTTCTAACTAATCTGGGTTTATATTTATATGTAGACGTTATTTCGCCATCCAGTGGCTTTATCAGTACAATTACAGGGATATAATGTGAAGGAAATGTATACAAAATTAGAGGTAATCAGTCCTCAGGCTTGGAGTTGAAAGTCACCGTAGTTTTGATGGAACTGAGACACTGAATCACAGGTGGTTGGTAAGGTAGCTACCAAACATGTCGGTTCTCTGAAACATTCTCATCTACACACCTACTCAGGAAGCTTCATTTAAAACAATATTGCGGCAGGCCTATGACCCATATAGGCAGGTCCCTCTCAAGCCTAGCCCATCTTACCAAAAAATATTTGGACATCCAAAATGGTTTACAATACCGACTGGTTTGTTAGGTAAGACTAATATGCAAACAGTTAGACAACTTTATTCCGAAACGTTTCGCCTACACAGTAGGCTTCTTCAGTCGATACAGAAAGTAGGCAGGAACCTGTAGAGATGTGAGACGTTTAGTAAAACGACCATCACCCTTGTAGTCGTGATATTTGAGGTTGTCAGTCCCTCGGCATGGGAGAAAGTAGAAGTTCAGTTCACATAGTCAGGAACTTTAGTTCCTGGGACTATGGAACTGAATTACATCGTCTTCACATCTCTAACTGTCCTGCTACTTTCGGTATTCGGACTGAAGAGCCTACTGTGTAGGCGAAACCGTTTCGGAAAATTAAAAGTTGTATAATGTTGCTATGTGTACTTACCTAACAAAAAATATATGGGCTGGGCAAAAAGTTTGTTAGTGGGTTTGGGTTTGGAAGACTACTAGTTTGGCCAGTAGTACAATTCTTGTATACTACTACTACTACTACTACTACTTCCACTACTTCTACCTCCACCTATAAATAACAAAAAGCTCAAATACCGTGACTGGATCGATAACAAATAACCCGCACATAAAAGATCAGAAGCTTACGGACGACGTTTCGAGTTCCGCGACTTGGGACCATTGACAATGTCCACACTGTGTAGTGTTACTGTAGTCAATTTGGGAAGGATCCTACTTCCACTGGGATTCCCGCTACAGTGACTATGCCATGTCTGCTTACACGTTCCCTTTTCACGACGCCTATATAAGGCCTGTCATCCTTGCCTGTGCTTCGAATCTCTACAACACGGTGCTCTAAAAATCTACCACATCCAAGGCTGAGGGACTGATTCCTCATCTTTTGTATATAGTTCTTCGTTTTTCTTATTATGTCCAAGAATTTGTATTGATAAAGCCACTGGATGGCGAAACGTCTACAATAAAGATAACCAGATGTTGCACAAGTGTCTTAACTTTCATGGGCCAGTAGACCTGCAGCAGTGTTCCTCGTTTTTTATGAGCGAGGTGAAACTGACTTGGAGAGCTATTTCCTAAAGAGTCGCCACTTGTTGGTTGTAGATTCATCTTTTTATCTCATAGGTCGACTCCCATCAAGTGTGACTCAAAGAATCACACCTCGTTAAATTAGACACATGTGCAACTCTTGGGTATCTTTATTGAGGAAACGTTTCGCCACACAGTGGCTTCATCAGTCACTTGCCTAACCCTTGGGCACGACCTACTTCCACATTGGACAAATGTGACACCACCTACGACTGCTGCACCTCTCCTGCCTTACGGTTTATAAGCTGCTTCTCCGCTCATTTGCCGTATTCAATTCAAGATTGATGGACTGACCAAATCGGACACTAGGTTGAGGGACTGTTACCTCATTTCTCCTCCTGTTCTTCAAGTTTATCCTTTGTATGGACTAATGGAAGCACACTGTGTGGCGAAACGTTTCCCAATAAAAGATACCCAAGAGTTCACATGTGTCTAATTTACAAGTGACGGTTCTTTGAACCATTCCATCTATGAAGTTAAGGACCACATGTGCAAATCTGGATTTCTTTATTTGTAGACGTTTCGCATTCAGTGGCTTTATCAATAACAGATTTCAAGGACATAATAGGAAGGACAGTATAGAAACTATATACAAAAGATGAGGTAATCAGTCCCTCGGCTTGGGTTGGGTGTTCACTGCTTCGTGGTTGGAGGGAGAATCTGAAGCAAAGGCTAGAAGACTGGAGTTTATATAGGCGTAGTGGAAGGACGGGCAGCAGGACGAGAGGCAGTCACTGGTTGGGGGATTCCCCAGTGGATGTAGTCCTTCCCAAAGAGATGGGTCAGTTGATAGCAGCGTGATGAAGTCTTGTAGATGTCTCTGAACCAAGATTCCATGATGTTGCAGTGTCTGACAAGTTGTGCAAGAAAGGTATAAAATACCGACAATATGAATCTGTATTGATAAAGCCACTGGATGGCGAAACGTCTACAATAAAGATATCCAGATGTTGCACATGTGTCTTAACTTTCATATTGTCGGTATTTTATAACTTTCTTGCACAACCATTCATCTAGAAACACACCTCATAGGTCGTCTCCCTTCATGGGTGACTCAAAAGAAACACCATTAACTATGTTCCATAACATAAATGCGTAGATATCACAACTGAAGTGACAGTTCGAACTGCATCAACCTCCAACTTTCCTTCAGATTCAATATCATGTTATAATTGAATCTTTTTCAGTAATATAACACATGCAGTATATTAAAAAAGACACAATACCGTTTTCTGGAACGATACACAATTAACCCGCACATAGAGAGGTTATTCTGTTCAAGGATTGTTGGGTCGGATAACACATCGAACAAATACTCAAGGTTTTATTTTGGGTGAGGGACTGTGTTCAAATCATTCTCCTCCTGTTCTTCAAGTTTCTACCCACCCTTTGTATGGACTGATGAAGCCACTGTGTGGCGAAACGTTTCCTCAATAAAGATACCCAAGAGTTGCACATGTGTCTAAGTTATCAACATGTCTGTTCTCCTGAAACCATTTCATCTACAACAGAGAGAAGAAGCTTACGACTTTGGTAGGTAAGACACATAGGCAACTTTATTCCGAAACGTTTCGCCTACACAGTAGGCTTCTTCAGTCGGGTACAGAAAATAGGCCAGGAACAGTAAAGATGTGAAGACGATGTATCAGTCCATCACCCTGAAGTGTAGATTTGAGGTTGTTCAGTCCCCTGCCTGGAGAAGTTCTCAGCTCCTTATCTGGACTAACCGAAGATCAAGCGGACAATGTTGAGACTTTATACTATCCGGAAGGAGAGGTGCAGTAGTAGTAGTAGTGAGAAAGCAGCCACTGAGAGGTCACCGTCCCTCTCAAGATCAAACATTTATCACTTGGAAAAAGTTGCCCAAGGTTTTTTCTGTACCAAGATGCCATTGTGTTGCAGTGTCTTGACAGGGTGATATTCATAAATGGTTTACAATACCTGTCGGTATTTTAAACATTTTGATTTCTGCTTACGTCTTTGTGAATGGTCCAAGTCGGACCCGAACGTCGTGGGGAAAGCTCCTCTCTTCTTGTGCGGGTTATTTGGTGTATAATGCAGTATATTTCAGTGAGGACCAGACATCTGTCCTGTGACAATATTGTAAGTTTTCACAATTACTATCTTTTAGCGCAATTATGATTTAGTCTTAAAGTCTGCATCTAAAGTCATTTAAGCTTCACACACTTGACAATAATTAAGAATACTCTCTAATACAAGTTGAAGTACATTTTCAGTGTATATTGTTTTATGTTAATAAAAAGACAGTGTATAATTAATGCGACATTTTTTTTGTGGTATAGTTGATCTCAGGAAGCTTTTGTCGAGCTGTTAGTGTCACGTTAGTTGCACCTTGATGTCTTTTTCTAACATATTGCGGTAATTCTGCCCACATCTTATTTCATTATTTTTATATTTGTTTCACGAATAAATAACTTTCTATTATTATCTTATTATGATTATTTTTATTATTAAGTATCAAAGTGGAAGCATAAATCCGCTGAAGTCAAACAGTGCATGGGGGAATGGAATGATGGCGCGCGTAATCAGATTTGATCAGCTAAAAAAAAGGAATTGGCTTCCAATTCTTGGATCAGGTGCCACTTCACTGAGGGCACTCCGTTTAGAGGGGGTTGAGTGACATCCAACGCCACACCAGTATGATCAAGATTAGACCGTTCCCCAAGATAATATGGCCGTGTGTCAGGGCCAAGGCTGCAACTTCAACAACTTTTGCAAGTCTTGTTATGGGTTAATGAGGCACTAAAATCCGGTGAGTCATTCAGAGCAGGAGGTTGGTGCTCGAACCTCAGTTTTAGCCTAATAAGGAAACACATTAACTGGATATTTTTCCAAACCGCTCTTTTTTTAATGTTCTTGACAGAATATTGTTCTCAGCAGGCAGTGTGTGGAAACCTCTGATGTGCTGGAGTGTCGAAGGTATAAGTGGATAAACAAATGGTGTTGTCTGTAAGCTAAGAAGTGATAATATCAAAGATACATAGCAGGGGAAGCCTTTATATATAACGTTTGACTCACAGGGAGGCCTTATACCCCCTCACCCTTGTGGGGTGAAACGTTCCGTTTTTAACAAAGGCATTCCCTGTAAAAGTATCATTGTGATTAGAAAGCACAGGTACATTATTTTCCTCGTCTTAAGTGCACAATAGCTAAGCATCACCTCGTATATACACATGTATATAACCGTCTATTTTCTAATATGTCTAGTGTTTGCTCAGGTGAAGCAAGGTGTGGCAGACCAACTCTCTCTCCTCCGATCTGGCAGAGAAGGACGGCAGTCAGGTCTGGAAGTCACTTGAAATTACGGGGAGTGAAAAAGACATTTGGCTTCCCCTGCAGACACAATATCTTGAAGATTGAGACACTTGTGCAACATATGGGAATCTTTATTGAAGAAACGTTCCGCCACACAGTGGCTTCATCAGTCCAATACAAAGTGGAACTGGGTAAGGAGAGGAGAGTTTGAGATAATCAGTCCCTCAGCCTGGAGGCTGGGGACTGATTACCTCAATGAAGTTGGGAAGTCAGTTCAACTACGAGTAGTGAGAGACACTGGCTTCTCTACAGACATAATATCTTACAACTGGGTAGTGGAAACACTCTAGGCTTCCTTGTAAACATAGCATTTCACGACAGAGCTCTCAAATTCAAATTATCAACGAGTCTTGTGAAAAACACCAGCCTTCCCTGCAACAACCAAACAAGCTTCTGCAGCTGAAGTCTGGAAGTCAGTTAGCAACTAGTGCTGGTGGTGAGAAAAAACTAGCCTTCGTTGTATATATAATGTCTTCACTACTTGTCTACATCATCATTTATCCTACTAGTACCGGTCTAAGAAGCATCAACAAAATGGGATTTTTTTTTGCTACACGTGTGTGGAGTAATTATGTAATTTATCAGCGAAAGATTTTAAGTCGCTAGGAAGATCAGCATAAGTTTCAATTTTTAGTACAAGAAATATCTTGTCAAATAATAGTTCAAATTAAAAATAATGATTAATAATAATAAAATTATCACAATAAAAAACCAAAAAAAATAGGGTCCCTCATTAATTATTATTTTATTTTATTTTATGGGGAAACCGAAAAACGCGTAGGGATTATTACCCCTGAGAGAGGGGAGTGATGGAGTTTCTTCCGGGAGATAGTACCCCCCAAATTCCATTGATGGAGAATCTTTGAGTGTTGAAAAACCCTGGTTGAAGGAGCCGCTTGGAGGGACCCTGCTTGGGGGAGCCGGGTTTTGAGGGACCTCTTGAAGGAAGCGGCTTAAAAGGCCCGCTTGGAGGGGGCGGTTTTTGAGGGACCCGCTTGGAGGCCTGGGTTGGGGGGCCCCTGCTTGGGGGAGCCTGGCTTTGAGGGCCCTCTTGAAGGGGGCTGGCTTGAAGAGCCCCCCTTGGGGGAGGCGGGTTTTGGGGGACCCTGTTTGGGGGACCTGGCGAGGGCCCTGCTTAAAATATAGCTTAAAGGGTCCCGCTAAAGGGGTGGCTTGAGGGGACCCTGCTTAAGGGGGTTTTTTGCTTGAGGGGACCCTACTTCAAGGAGGTTGGCTTGGGGGACCCTGCTTCAGGGGGGTTTGGGTTTTGAGGGGGCCCTGCTTAAAGGGAGGTTGGCTGAGGGGACCCGCTTCAAGGGGGTTTTGGCTTAGGGGGCCCTGCTTCAAAGGGGTTTGGGCTTGATGGCCCCCTTTTAAAGGGGTTGCTTGATGGACCCCCTGTTTCAAGGGGGTTGGGTTTGGGGGACCCGTTTCAAGAGGTTGGTTTATGGACCCTGCTTAAAGGAGGGGGGTTGAGGGGGACCCTGCTTCAAGGAGTGGGCTTGAGGGACCCTGCTTAAAGGAGGTGGCTTATGGGACCCGCTTCAGGAGGTTGGCTTGATGGGACCCTGTTTAAAGGGAGGTTGGTTTTGAGGGGGCCCTGCTTCAAGGGGGGGGCTTATGGCCCGCTTAAAGGGAGTTGGCTTGAGGGGGCCCTGTTTAAAGAGGGGGGCTTGAGGGGACCCTGCTCAAGGGGGTGGGCTTAAAGGGCCCCTGCTTAAAGGAGGTGGCTTAGGGGCCCGCTCAAGAGGTGGGTTTGAGGGACCCGCTTCAAGGAGGTTGGGGGTTTGAGGGGACCCGCTCAAGGAGTTGGCTTGAGGACCCTGCTTCGGGATTGGCTTGAGGGGGGCCCGCTTCAAGGGGGTTTGGGGCTTGATGGGACCCTGCTTCAAGGGGGTTGGGCTTGATGGACCCTGCTTAAAGGGAGGTTGGCTTGATGGGCCCCGCTTCGGGGGTTGGCTTGAGGGGACCCTGCTTCAAGGGTGGGCTGAGGGGGCCCTGCTTCAAGGGGGTTGCTTGATGGGACCCTGCTTAAAGGGAGGTTGGCTTGAGGGGGCCCTGCTTCAAGGAGGTTGGTTTGATGGGACCCGCTTCAAGGAGTTGGGCTTGAGGGACCCGCTTAAAGGGAGGGGGGCTTGAGGGGACCCTGCTTAAAGGGAGGTTTGGGCTTGATGGGACCCTGTTTAAAGGGATTGCTTTGAGGGGGCCCTGCTTAAAGGGAGGGGGGGTTTGAGGGGCCCCTGCTAAAGGGAGGGGGCTTGAGGGGCCCTGTTTTAAAGGGAGGTTGGCTTGAGGGGACCCGCTTCAAGGAGGTTGGCTTGATGGGACCCTGCTTCAAGGAGGTGGGCTTGATGGGACCCTGCTTCAAGGAGGTTGGCTTGATGGGGCCCTGCTTCAAGGAGGTGGGCTTGATGGGACCCTGCTTCAAGGAGGTTGGCTTGATGGGACCCTGCTTCAAGGAGGTGGGCTTGATGGGACCCTGCTTCAAGGAGGTTGGCTTGATGGGGCCCTGCTTCAAGGAGGTGGGCTTGATGGGACCCTGCTTCAAGGAGGTTGGCTTGATGGGGCCCTGCTTCAAGGAGGTTGGCTTGAAGGAGTGTTGCAAGCGCCGTAGTAATGCTAGTAGCCTCAGGTGTCAGCCTCCTGGGATGACAAGCTGGTGGTGGGAACTCTGCCTCAGGCTATCTCCCTCACTCTCCCTCCCTCTCTCCCTCACGGTCTCCCTCCCTCTCTCCCTCACGGTCTCCCTCCCCGCCACTCTAATACCCCTACCATCCCCACAACATCTGACGATCATATTCTCTACATCCTCTACTTTCCCATATATTTTGTCCTTGCTTCATGCTGTGTAGAATATATCACAACACTGTAGTTGTCAACAATATATCACAACACTGTAGTTGTCAACAATATATCACAACACTGTAGTTGTCAACAATATATCACAACACTGTAGTTGTCAACAATATATCACAAGATGAACATCAAAATGGTATACAATACCGACAGGTTGTTAGGTAAGACACATATGCAACAGTTAGACAACTTTATTCCGAAACGTTTCGCCTACACAGTAGGCTTCTTCAGTCGAATACAGAATACTGTTCCTGCCTATTTTCTGTATTCGACTGAAGAAGCCTACTGTGTAGGCGAAACGTTTCGGAATAAAGTTGTCTAACTGTTGCATATGTGTCTTACCTAACAACAATATATCACAACTACAATAATTCAAGTGAACCCACAAACCTGAAACTCGTAATAATGTTGGTAAAATTACCGATAATATGTTAAGTAAAAGGACACACGTGCAGTATTTGGGTATGTTTATTAAGGAAACGTTTCGCCACACAGTGGCTTCATCAGTCCTATACAAAGAAGAATGGTGAAGATCAGGAGTTTAAGGATCTTGTTACAGGGAATCCTTCACTTCTAACATACAAGCATGACCCGCCTCCATATGTGGATTTATCCACTGTGACTCCGCCTACGACTGCTTCACCTCATCTGTCTACAATATATAAGCCACTTCTTCGCTCATATGCTGTATTCTTTTCAAGATTGATGGACTGATTACATTGACTCCAGGCTGAGGGACTGATTACCTCAAACTTCTTCTGATTTTCACTATTCTTCTTTGTATGGACTGATGAAGCCACTGTGTGGCGAAACGTTTCCTCAATAAAGATACCCAAGTGTTGTACATATGAATAATTTGTCAACCAATGCGACATTTTATTGTGGCAACGTTTCGCTCTTCAGGAGCTTTGTCAAGCCGGAGAGCGAAACGCTGTCACAAAAAGTCACGTTAATAGCACTTGTGTCTTTTTACCTAACAATTGTGAAAATAGCAGATGTTACCGCGTGTTCTGGATCATATTATTTGATATAAATGAAGCGCTTACTGTTGGATGTTGAGTATACTCCAGACCCCTGCCATACCTACTCTTGAGGCTGTGTATAGTGTATGCCTTAGCCACTTCATTTTGTACGTTCTACTTCTCACCTTAAGACTGACGAAGAATTTCCTTGTCTATCGTTCATGGAAAAAACATAAATGCGACCGTCCATTGACTGCATTTCGCCCACACAGTGGGCTGTATCAAGTAACAAATAGATCTGACTTGATAAAGTCCACTGTGTTGGCGAAACGTTGTCAATAAAGGATCACAGTATACCGCATTCAGTAGTGTCAGTCTGAGCTGGCAGACTTCAGTAGTGTCAGCTTGAGCTGGGAGACTTCAGTAGTGTCAGCTTGAGCTGGGAGACTTCAGTAGTGTCAGCTTGAGCTGGCAGACTTCAGTAGTGTCAGCTTGAGCTGGGAGACTTCAGTAGTGTCAGCTTGAGCTGGGAGACTTCAATGGTGTCAGCTTGAACTGGGAGACTTCAGTAGTGTCAGCTTGAGCTGGCAGACTTCAGTAGTGTCAGCTTGAGCTGGGAGACTTCAGTAGTGTCAGCTTGAGCTGGGAGACTTCAGTAGTGTCAGCTTGAACTGGGAGACTTCAGTAGTGTCAATGAAGGTATCGTTAAGTATTGCAGTTAGCGTCCATCAGCTTCAAGGTTAACCGTCCAGCTGACTTGACAGAAAACCTTTGAGAATTTCCATCTCTCAGAATGTTCTATCCCATATATAAGAAAACTGGACCTTTTGTGAAGGTAAGGGAGGGGGGGGGGTAAGCCAGTGGAAGGTCTCGGTCAGATGGCCAAAAGCTCCAGCTGTTTACCTGGAGAGAGTTCCGGGGGTCAACGCCCCCGCGGCCCGGTCTGTGACCAGGCCTCCTTACCTGGAGTTTACCTGGAGAGAGTTCCGGGGGTCAACGCCCCCGCGGCCCGGTCTGAGACCAGGCCTCCTGGTGGATCAGAGCCTGATCAACCAGGCTGTTGCTGCTGGCTGCACGCAAACCAACATACGAGCCACAGCCCGGCTGATCCGGAACTGACTTTAGGTGCTTGTCCAGTGCCAGCTTGAAGACTGCCAGGGGTCTGCTGGTAATCCCCCTTATGTGTGCTGGGAGGCAGTTGAACAGTCTCGGGCCCCTGACACTTATTGTATGGTCTCTTAACGTGCTAGTGACACCCCTGCTTTTCATTGGGGGGATGGTGCATCGTCTGCCAAGTCTTTTGCTTTCGTAGTGGGTGATTTTCGTGTGCAAGTTCGGTACTAGTCTCCCTAGGATTTTCGAGGTGTATATAATCATGTATCTCTCCCGCCTGCGTTCCAGGGAGTACAGGTTCAGGAACTTTAGGGGCTCCCAGTAATTGAGGTGTTTTATCTCCATTATGCGCGCCGTGAAGGTTCTCTCTACATTTTCTAGGTCAGCAATTTCACCTGTCTTCAAAGGTGCTGTTAGTGTGCAGCAATATTCCAGCCTAGATAGAACGAGCGACCTGAAGAGTGTCATCATGGGCTTGGCATCCCTAGTTTTGAAGGTTCTCATTATCCACCCTGTCATTTTTCTAGCAGATGCGATTGATACAATGTTATGGTCCTTGAAGGTGAGATCCTCCGACATGATCACTCCCAGGTCTTTAACGTTGGTTTTTCGCTCTATTTTGTGGCTGGAATTTGTTTTGTACTCTGATGAAGTTTTAATTTCCTCATGTTTACCATATCGGAGTAATTGAAATTTCTCATCGTTGAACTTCATATTGTTTTCTGCAGCCCATTGAAAGATTTGGTTGATGTTCGCCTGGAGCCTTGCAGTGTCTGCAATGGAAGACACTATCATGCAGATTCGGGTGTCATCTACAAAGGAAGACACGGTGCTGTGGCTTACATCCTTGTCTATGTCAGATATGAGGATGAGAAACAAGATGGTAGCGAGTACTGCCTTGTGGAACAGAGCTTTTCACCGTAGCTGCCTCGGACTTTACTCTGTTGACTGCTACTTTTTGTGTTCTGTTTGTGAGGAAATTATAGATCCATCTACCAACTTTTCCTGTTATTCCTTTAGCACGCATTTTGTGCGCTATTACGCCATGGTCACACTTGTCGAAGGCTTTTGCGAAGTCTGTATATATTACATCTGCATTCTTTTTGTCTTCTAGTGTATCTAGGACCTTGTCGTAGTGATCCAGTGGTTGGGACAGACAGGAGCGACCTGCTCTAAACCCATGTTGCCCTGGGTTGTGTAATTGATGGATATCTAGATGGGTGGCGATCTTGCTTCTGAGGACCATTTCAAAGATTTTTATGATATGGGATGTTAGTGCTATCGGTCTGTAGTTCTTTGCTATTGCTTTACTGCCCCCTTTGTGGAGTGGGGCTATGTCTGTTGTTTTTAGTAACTGGGACGACCCCCGTGTCCATGCTCCCTCTCCATAGGATGGTAAAAGCTCGTGATAGAGGCTTCTTGCAGTTCTTGATGAGCTCGGAGTTCCATGAGTCTGGCCCTGGGGCAGAGTGCATGGGCATGTCATTTATCGCCTGTTCGAAGTCATTTGGCGTCAGGATAACATAAGATAGGCTTGTGTTTACCAAATTCTGTGGCTCTCATAAAAAATTCATTTTGATCTTCGACTCTCAGTCTGGTTAGCGGCTTGCTAAAAACTGAGTCATATTGGGACTTGAGTAGCTCACTCATTTCCTTGCTGTCATCTGTGTAGGACCCATCTTGTTTAAGTAGGGGCCCAATACTGGATGTTGTTCTCGACTTTGATGTGGCATAAGAAAAGAAATACTTTGGGTTTCTTTCGATTTCATTTATGGCTTTTAGTTCTTCCCGCGATTCCTGACTCCTATTCGATTCTTTTAGCCGTGTTTGGAGGTCTCTTGAAGTTTCGCCCACATAATTTGTTGCAGTCATTACAAGGGATTATGTATACCCCTGCAGAGGATGGAGGCTTGTCCTGTCTACTACTGGTGATGTCCTTGATGGTCGTGGTTGTGGAGGTAGATACTTGGAATGATGTATTGGAAAAGATGTTGGAAACATGTTTGGCAATGGAGTTGGTGGGGAGGACTATGTATCTCTTCTCGGCAGAAGGTCTACTCACAACTTGTCCAATACCCCTGCCAAGCTACCCAAGACTCTATAACTCCACCCGGTAGATCATCAGATGCAGCATTCTCCACCTGACCTCAACATTCTGAACATGACTATAAATACTCCCGTACCTTCCACCCCAGGTAGATCTGTGTGTGACCTGAAAAAGCCCACTGTGTGGGTGAAACGTTGTCAATAAAGGATCACATTATACTGCATATGTGTTTATATTTCCACCTATGGTAGGTTATTAGGTCAACACTGTGTGTGGAGGTAGGAGACAGCAGGTACCTATGGTAGGTTATTAGGTCAACACTGTGTCGCTGCCAGACTTTCTCTTGTGTGCTACTGGGGCTCCTTCATTCTGCCCAGTACTCTCTACATTAGAACATAAGAAAGGAGGAACACTGCTGCAGGCCTACTGGGCCCAACTAGGCAGGTCCTTCTCAAACCCAAACCCACTAACAAAAATATTCACCCAACCCATTTTTAATGCTACCCAAGGAATAAGCTTTGATGACCCTATTAACTCGTGTGCATTTCTCACTCAAATCCATCCCTTCTCATTCATGTATTTATCTAACTAAATTTGGAGTACCTCAGCTCATGAACGGTTCTCCAGGCTGAGGGACTGACCACCTCAAATACTTTTTCTCCAAGGTTGATGGACTAATTACATCAACTTCATTTCACTACTACGCCTGCTGCCTCTGTATCTGACTGAAGAAGTCTACTGTGTTGGCGAAACGTTTCAACAATAGAGATACCCAACTGTTATACATGTCTTAATCAGCGCCGCCTCAGTCCTCGTCCTTCAGGGTAGGTGTCTTGATACTGGCAAAGGGGTTTTGATACTGGCAAAGGGGTTTTGATACTGGCAAGGGGGTCTTGCTACTGGCAAGGTGGTTTTGATACTGGCAAAGGGGTTTTGATACTGGCAAAGGGGTTTTGATACTGGCAAAGGGGTTTTGATACTGGCAAAGGGGTTTTGATACTGGCAAAGGGGTTTTGATACTGGCAAAGGGGTTTTGATACTGGCAAGGGGTCTTGATACTGGCAAGGGGGTCTTGATACTGGCAAGGGGGTCTTGATACTGGCAAGGGGGTCTTGATACTGGCAAGGGGGTCTTGATACACATGACTGAAGCTACTCCACACCAAATCCTAGTTCTTGAACCACAACTGTTCATTATCTACGTATTGGAATATTAGACGTGTGTAACACTATAGTAGACATTTCGCCATCCATAGATGGCGAAATGTCTACAATAAAGATTGAAAATAAACACAAATGCAGTATAATGTGATTATTGACAACGTTTCGCTCACACAGTGGGCTTTATCAAGTCACAAACAGATCTGTTTGTGACTTGATGAAGTCCACTGTGTGGGCGAAACGTTGTCAATAAAGGATCACATTATACTGCTTATGTATCTATTTTTCCATCGTTTCGGTATTTTATACCATTTATCTCTGTCTACAATAAAGATACCCAGATGTTGCACATGTGTCTAACGCTTCTAAATGTAAATTTAGAAAGCATTTAGGAAAGTACTGGTTGGGTAATACTCTTTAGAAAGGCTGTAAGAAAGTGCTGGTTGGGTAATACTCTTTAGAAAGGCTGTAAGAAAGTGCTGGTTGGTAATACTCTTTAGAAAGGCTGTAAGAAAGTGCTGGTTGGGTAATACTCTTTAGAAAGGCTGTAAGAAAGTGCTGGTTGGGTAATACTCTTTAGAAAGGCTGTAAGAAAGTGCTGGTTGGGTAATACTCTTTAGAAAGGCTGTAAGAAAGTGCTGGTTGGGTAATACTCTTTAGAAAGGCTGTAAGAAAGTGCTGGTTGGGTAATACTCTTTAGAAAGGCTGTAAGAAAGTGCTGGTTGGGTAATACTCTTTAGAAAGGCTGTAAGAAAGTGCTGGTTGGGGAATACTCTTTAGAAAGGCTGTAAGAAGTGCTGGTTGGGTAATACTCTTTAGAAAGGCTGTAAGAAAGTGCGGTTGGGTAATACTCTTTAGAAAGGCTGTAAGAAAGTGCTGGTTGGGTAATACTCTTTAGAAAGGCTGTAAGAAAGTGCTGGTTGGGTAATACTCTTTAGAAAGGCTGTAAGAAAGTGCTGGTTGGGTAATACTCTTTAGAAAGGCTGTAAGAAAGTGCTGGTTGGGTAATACTCTTTAGAAAGGCTGTAAGAAAGTGCTGGTTGGGTAATACTCTTTAGAAAGGCTGTAAGAAAGTGCTGGTTGGGTAATACTCTTTAGAAAGGCTGTAAGAAAGTGCTGGTTGGGGAATACTCTTTAGAAAGGCTGTAAGAAAGTGCTGGTTGGGTAATACTCTTTAGAAAGGCTGTAAGAAAGTGCTGGTTGGGTAATACTCTTTAGAAAGGCTGTAAGAAAGTGCTGGTTGGGTAATACTCTTTAGAAAGGCTGTAAGAAAGTGCTGGTTGGGTAATACTCTTTAGAAAGGCTGTAAGAAAGTGCTGGTTGGGTAATACTCTTTAGAAAGGCTGTAAGAAAGTGCTGGTTGGGTAATACTCTTTAGAAAAGCTGTAAGAAAGAGCTGGTTGGGTAATACTCTTTAGAAAGGCTGTAAGAAAGTGCTGGTTTGGTAATACTCTTTAGAAAGGCTGTAAGAAAGTGCTGGTTGGGTAATACTCTTTAGAAAGGCTGTAAGAAGGTGCTGGTTTGGTAATACTCTTTAGAAAGGCTATAAGAAAGTGCTGGTTGGGTAATACTCTTTAGAAAGGCTGTAAGAATGTGCTGGTTTGGTAATACTCTTTAGAAAGGCTGTAAGAAAGTGCTGGTTGGGTAATACTCTTTAGAAAGGCTGTAAGAAAGTGCTGGTTGGGTAATACTCTTTAGAAAGGCTGTAAGAAAGTGCTGGTTGGGTAATACTCTTTAGAAAGGCTGTAAGAAAGTACTGGTTGGGTAATACTCTTTAGAAAGGCTGTAAGAAAGTGCTGGTTGGATAATACTATTTAGAAAAGATTCAGGAAAGTACTGGTTGGGTAATACTCTTTAGAAAGGCTGTAAGAAAGTGCTGGTTGGGTAATACTCTTTAGAAAGGCTGTAAGAAAGTGCTGGTTGGGTAATACTCTTTAGAAAGGCTGTAAGAAAGTGCTGGTTGGGTAATACTCTTTAGAAAGGCTGTAAGAAAGTACTGGTTGGGTAATACTCTTTAGAAAGGCTGTAAGAAAGTACTGGTTGGGTAATACTCTTTAGAAAGGCTGTAAGAAAGTACTGGTTGGGTAATACTCTTTAGAAAGGCTGTAAGAAAGTGCTGGTTGGGTAATTCTCTTTAGAAAGGCTGTAAGAAAGTGCTGGTTGGGTAATACTCTTTAGAAAAGCTCTAAGAAAGTGCTGGTTGGGTAATACTCTTTAGAAAGGCTGTAAGAAAGTGCTGGTTTGGTAATACTCTTTAGAAAGGCTGTAAGAAAGTGCTGGTTGGGTAATACTCTTTAGAAAGGCTGTAAGAAGGTGCTGGTTTGGTAATACTCTTTAGAAAGGCTATAAGAAAGTGCTGGTTGGGTAATACTCTTTAGAAAGGCTGTAAGAAAGTGCTGGTTGGGTAATACTCTTTAGAAAGGCTATAAGAAAGTGCTGGTTGGGTACTCTTTAGAAAGGCTGTAAGAAAGTGCTGGTTGCGTAATACTCTTTAGAAAGGCTGTAAGAAAGTGCTGGTTGGGTAATACTCTTTAGAAAGGCTGTAAGAAAGTGCTGGTTGGGTACTCTTTAGAAAGGCTGTAAGAAAGTGCTGGTTGGGTAATACTCTTTAGAAAGGCTGTAAGAAAGTGCTGGTTGCGTAATACTCTTTAGAAAGGCTGTAAGAAAGTGCTGGTTGGGTAATACTCTTTAGAAAGGCTGTAAGAAAGTGCTGGTTGGGTAATACTCTTTAGAAAGGCTGTAAGAAAGTGCTGGTTGGGTAATACTCTTTAGAAAGGCTGTAAGAAAGTGCTGGTTGGGTAATACTCTCAGAAAGGCTGTAAGAAAGTACTGGTTGGGTAATACTCTTTAGAAAGGCTGTAAGAAAGTGCTGGTTGCGTAATACTCTTTAGAAAGGCTGTAAGAAAGTGCTGGTTGGGTAATACTCTTTAGAAAGGCTGTAAGAAAGTACTGGTTGGGTAATACTCTTTAGAAAGGCTGTAAGAAAGTGCTGGTTGCGTAATACTCTTTAGAAAGGCTGCAAGAAAGTGCTGATTGGGTAATACTCTTTAGAAAGGCTGTAAGAAAGTGCTGGTTGGGTAATACTCTTTAGAAAGGCTGTAAGAAAGTGCTGGTTGGGTACTCTTTAGAAAGGCTGTAAGAAAGTGCTGGTTGCGTAATACTCTTTAGAAAGGCTGTAAGAAAGTGCTGGTTGGGTAATACTCTTTAGAAAGGCTGTAAGAAAGTGCTGGTTGGGTAATACTCTTTAGAAAGGCTGTAAGAAAGTGCTGGTTGGGTAATACTCTTTAGAAAGGCTGTAAGAAAGTGCTGGTTGGGTAATACTCTTTAGAAAGGCTGTAAGAAAGTACTGGTTGGGTAATACTCTTTAGAAAGGCTGTAAGAAAGTGCTGGTTGCGTAATACTCTTTAGAAAGGCTGTAAGAAAGTGCTGGTTGGGTAATACTCTTTAGAAAGGCTGTAAGAAAGTACTGGTTGGGTAATACTCTTTAGAAAGGCTGTAAGAAAGTGCTGGTTGCGTAATACTCTTTAGAAAGGCTGCAAGAAAGTGCTGATTGGGTAATACTCTTTAGAAAGGCTGTAAGAAAGTGCTAGTTGGGTACTCTTTAGAAAGGCTTTAAGAAAGTGCTGGTTGGGTAATACTCTTTAGAAAGGCTGTAAGAAAGTGCTGGTTGCGTAATACTCTTTAAAAAGGCTGTAAGAAAGTGCTGGTTGCGTAATACTCTTTAGAAAGGCTGTAAGAAAGTGCTGGTTGGGTAATACTCTTTAGAAAGGCTGTAAGAAAGTGCTGGTTGGGTAATACTCTTTAGAAAGGCTGTAAGAAAGTACTGGTTGGGTAATACTCTTTAGAAAGGCTGTAAGAAAGTGCTGGTTGCGTAATACTCTTTAGAAAGGCTGTAAGAAAGTGCTGGTTGGGTAATACTCTTTAGAAAGGCTGTAAGAAAGTACTGGTTGGGTAATACTCTTTAGAAAGGCTGTAAGAAAGTGCTGGTTGCGTAATACTCTTTAGAAAGGCTGCAAGAAAGTGCTGATTGGGTAATACTCTTTAGAAAGGCTGTAAGAAAGTGCTGGTTGGGTACTCTTTAGAAAGGCTGTAAGAAAGTGCTGGTTGGGTAATACTCTTTAGAAAGGCTGTAAGAAAGTGCTGGTTGCGTAATACTCTTTAGAAAGGCTGTAAGAAAGTGCTGGTTGGGTAATACTCTTTAGAAAGGCTGTAAGAAAGTGCTGGTTGGGTAATACTCTTTAGAAAGGCTGTAAGAAAGTACTGGTTGGGTAATACTCTTTAGAAAGGCTGTAAGAAAGTGCTGGTTGCGTAATACTCTTTAGAAAGGCTGTAAGAAAGTGCTGGTTGGATAATACTATTTAGAAAAGATTCAGGAAAGTACTGGTTGGGTAATACTCTTTAGAAAGGCTGTAAGAAAGTGCTGGTTGGGTAATACTCTTTAGAAAGGCTGTAAGAAAGTACTGGTTGGGTAATACTCTTTAGAAAGGCTGTAAGAAAGTGCTGGTTGCGTAATACTCTTTAGAAAGGCTGTAAGAAAGTGCTGGTTGGGTAATACTCTTTAGAAAGGCTGTAAGAAAGTGCTGGTTGGGTAATACTCTTTAGAAAGGCTGTAAGAAAGTGCTGGTTGCGTAATACTCTTTAGAAAGGCTGTAAGAAAGTGCTGGTTGCGTAATACTCTTTAGAAAGGCTGTAAGAAAGTGCTGGTTGGGTAATACTCTTTAGAAAGGCTGTAAGAAAGTGCTGGTTGGGTAATACTCTTTAGAAAGGCTGTAAGAAAGTGCTGGTTGCGTAATACTCTTTAGAAAGGCTGTAAGAAAGTGCTGGTTGCGTAATACTCTTTAGAAAGGCTGTAAGAAAGTGCTGGTTGGGTAATACTCTTTAGAAAGGCTGTAAGAAAGTGCTGGTTGGGTAATACTCGTGAGTGGGTCAACAGCGCTGCTTCACGATAACACTTGCCACATAAATCATTCTGAATGTTTTCATCTCGGGTTTTACAAGAGATGTGAATGATGAGTATGTTATTACCCCACATTCTTCAATTGATTTCGAGTCATGATATTTATCTGTAACTTGCATTTGTGGTCACAGTGGTGGCTTGTTCTAACCTTCCTATAGTGGATAAATATACCTAATTGAATGAATGTTATTTTAGCCAGCTGGCCCAGTGGTTTACGCACTGGCTTGGAGTTTTACGACTCACTGGCCATGGGTTCGAACCTCACCCGTTTGGTTTGTAGTTCTTAGAGTTATGAGGAAGCGATGACTTACAATAAAACCTTATTGCTTAAATGTAAACACGAATGAATACTGTGAATATAATGGACTCGTAAACAGTACTGATATATTTATAAGTAAGACACATGTGCAACAGTTTGGTACCTTTATTCCGAGACGTTTCGTCTACACAGTAGACTTCTTCAGTCGAGTACAGAGGAGACAGCAGTAGCAGTAGAGATGTGAAGACGTTATAATCAGTCCATCTAATTTGAAGACGTAGTTTTGAGGTGGTCAGTCCCTCAGCCTCGAGTCGATGAAATCAGTTCATTCTTCTTTGTACTTGACTGATGAAGCCACTGTGTGGCGAAACGTTTCCACAATAAAGCTACCCAATTCATCGTACCTCTTCTTAAAGCTGTGTGTGGTACCTGCCTCCACTGCCTCACTTTTCAGACTATTCTACTTTCCGACAACTCTTTGTGTGTGTGTGTGTGTGTGTGTGTGTGTGTGTGTGTGTGTGTGTGTGTGTGTGTGTTTTGCAGGTCTTGTATCTTTCCTACCGTCAACAGTGCCATCATCAGTTGCGTTGCAACACTGAGAAATGGTCCGGTGATACCAACAAGGTGTGGAAAAAGGCACTTATGTATAGTTCAGGACATTTATTACAGGAAACGTTTCGCCACGAATGTCTTCTTCAGTCCCGTATCTCGGTTGGTAGGGCACTCAGCTGACACATTGAGGTCCGTGGTTCGATCCCCGGTACGGGTGGAAACATTGGGGGCGTGATTCCTTAAGACACCTGCTGTCCCTCTTCACCTAGCAGTAACTAGGTACCTGGGTGTGAGTCGACTGGTGTGGGTGGCATCCTGGGTACAAACGTAAATTACGGGAAATGCTCTGCATAACCAGGGACTTTCAATATAGTATGTCATTGATGTCAGCTATGGTCTGTATAAGTTGTATCATGTACTTGTAGAAATAAAGATTATTATTATTATTATTATTATTATTATTATTATTATTATTATTATTATTATTATTATTATTATTATTATTGCTGAAGTCACTCGTGGCGAAACGTGTCCTATAATAAATGTCCTGAACTATATATGTCTTATTGCAAATGTTGCAACACTGCTCGGTTATTCAGTTTTGCTTAAACAAGTCAGAACACGTGTTCCTTGCTCACGATATATGCTGGGTAACACCCCTGCACGCTCACCCCTGCACGCTCACCCCTGCACGCTCACCCCTGCACGCTCACCCCTGCAGGCTCACCCCTGCAGGCTCACCCCTGCAGGCTCACCCCTGCAGGCTCACCCCTGCAGGCTCACCCCTGCAGGCTCACCCCTGCAGGCTCACCCCTGCACACTCACCCCTGCACGCTCACCCCTGCACACTCACCCCTGCACGCTCACCCCTGCAGGCTCACCCCTGCACGCTCACCCCTGCACGCTCACCCCTGCACGCTCACCCCTGCACGCTCACCCCTGCAGGCTCACCCCTGCACGCTCACCCCTGCACGCTCACCCCTGCGGGCTCACCCCTGCGGGCTCCCCCCTGCAGGCTCCCCCCTCCAGCTCACCCCTGCACGCTCACCCCTGCACGCCACCCCTGCACGCTCCCCCCCTGCCGCTCACCCTGCACGCTCCCCCTCACGCTCACCCCTGCAGGCCCCCCCTGCAGGCTCCCCCCGCAGGCTCACCCCTGCAGGCTCACCCCTCCCAGGCTCCCCCCTGCACCTCACCCCTGCACGCCCCCCCCGCACACTCCCCCCTGCACATCACCACTGCCCCCTCCCCAAATGCACACTCACCACTGCCACTAACCCACTGCACCTCACCACCACACTCACCCCTGCACCTCACCCCGCACATCCCCACTGCACATCACCACTGTACACCACCACGCACACTCCCCACTGCACATCACCCTGACACTACCCCGCCACTCACCATGCACACTCACCACTGCCACTCACCACTGCACACTCACCACTGCACACCACCCGCACCTACCCCTGCACCTCACCCCTGCACACTCCCCCTGCACATCCCCACTGAATCCCCCTGCACAACCCCTGCACACTCACCACTGCCCACTCACCACGCCATACCCCTGCCACTCCCAGCCATCACCCCTGCACATCACCACTGCACACTCACCCCGCACACTCACCACTGCCACTCACCACTGCACACTCACCCCTGCACATCCCACTGCCCCTCCCCTGAAACCTCACCCCGCACACTCCCCACTGCACCTCCCATGACACTACCACTGCCCCACACTGCCACTCACCCCTGACACTCACCACTGCACATCCCCACTGCACATCACCACTGCACACTCACCACTGCACATCCCCTGCACACCCCACTGACACTCACCCGCACACCCCACTGCACACTCACCACTGCACACTCACACTGCACACTCACCACTGCACACCACACTGACCTCACCATGCCACTACCCCTGCACCTCACACTGCCACCACCCTGTAACTCCCCACTGCCCCTCACCATGCACCTCACCACGCACACTAACCCCCACCTCACCACTGCACACTCCCCCCCTGACACTCACCACTGCACATCACCCCGCACCTCCCCCCGCACACTCACCCCGCACACTCCCCCCTGCACACCACCACTGCCATCACCACTGCACACTCCCCACTGCACACTCACCACTGCACACCACCATGCACACTCCCCCCGCACACTCACCATGCACACTCACCACTGCAACTCCCCCATGCACATCCCCCGCACCACCCACTGCACACTCACCATGCACATCACCCGCACACCACCACTGCACACTCACCATGCACACTCCCCCTGCACATCACCACCACATCCCCCCTGCACCCCACCATCACACTACCCTGCACATCACCACTGCACATCACCATGCACACTCCCCACTGCAACTCACCACGCACACTCACCCCTGCAACTACCACTGCACACTCACCACTGCACCTCCCCTGCCACCCCCACTGCACCTCACCACTGTACCTCACCCTCACACTCCCATGCCACCACCATGCACACTCCCACTGCAAAAACCCACCACTGCACACTACCATGCACACTCCCCCACTGACATAAACCCTGCCACCACCTCCCACACTACCACTGCAATCCCCCTGCACATCACCATGCCCATCACCCCTCACACTCACCACTGCACACTCACCACTGCCACTCACCCCGCACACTCACCCTGCCACTCCCATGCACACTCACCACGCACATCACCACTGCCACTCACCACTCACCCACCCACTGCACACTCACCCCCCACATCACCCGCACACCACCACGCACACTACCAGCACCCACCACGCACACCCCCTGCACACTCCCCCCTGCACACTCACCACTGCACCTCACCACGACATCACCCTGCACACCACCCTACACTCCCCCCTGCCACTCCCAGCACACTCCCCCCCTGCACACTCCCCCTGCACACTCCCCATGCACACTCACCCCTGTACACTCCCCCCTGCACACTACCACTGCACACTCACCACTGCACACTCACCCCTGACACTCACCCCTGCACACTCACCCCTGCACACTCCCACTGCACACCCCACTGCCACTACCCCGCACACTCACCCTGACACTCACCCCTGCCCCCTCACCCCCTGCACACTCACCATGCCACTCCCACGTCCCTCCCACTGCACACTCACCCCTGCACACTCACCACTGCACACTCACCACTGTACATCACCCCTGCACACCCCCACGCACATCACCACTGCACATCACCCCTGCACACTCCCCATGTAACTCCCCCCTGCACATCCCCACTGCACATCACACTGCCCTCCCCCCTCACCTCACCACCCCAAAAATCCCCACTGCCCCTCACCCCTGCACACTCACCACTGCAACTCACCCCTGCACACTCCCCACTGCACACTCCCCTGCACACTCACCCTGCACACTCACCACTGCACACTCCCACTGCACACCACCACGCACACTCACCCCTGCACACCACCACTGCACACTCCCCCTGCACACTCACCCTGCAACTCACCCCTGCACACTCCCCTGACATCACCACGCACCTAAACCCTGCACACTCACCATGCCATCACCCTGCAACCACCACGCACACCCACCACTGCACCCACCATGCACATCCCACGCACACTCCCCCTGCACACTCACCACGCACACTCACCCCTGCACATCACCACTGAAACCCCCTCCCCCCTGCCACTCCCCTGTACACTCCCCCCTGCACACTACCACTGCAACTCACCACTGCACACTCCCCCCTGCACACTCACCACCCCACCTCACCCCTCCCACCTCCCCCCCCCACTGCACACTCACCACTGCACATCACACGGCACCTCACCACTGCACACTCACCCCTGCCACTCACCCCTGCACACTCACCACGCACACACCATGCACACTCACCATGCCACTCACCCCTGCACATCACCCTGTACATCCCCCATGCACCTCACCCTGCACACTCACCACTGTACATCACCCCTGCCCTCCCCTGAAACACCACCACTGCCACTCACCCGCCACTCACCACGCACACCCCCCCCCCTGCACACTCACCCCGCACACTCACCCACTGCACACTCCCCACTGCACATCCCCACTGTACACTCCCCCCTGCCCCAAACCACTGCACACCACCCCTGCCACTCCCACTGTACATCCCCCCTGCACACTCACCCTGCACACCACCACTGTACACTCCCCCTGCACACCACCCCGCACACCCCCCACTGTACACCCCCCCCTGCACACTCCCCACTGTACATCACCCTGCAACCCCACTGCACCCACCCCTGACATCACACGCACATCCCACTGCCCCTCACCACTTACATCACCCCTGCCACTCACCACTCACATCACCCCTGCAACTCACCACTGTACACTCCCCCTGCACCTCACCACTGCCACTCACCACTGCACACTCCCCCACTGTACACTCACCCCTGCCACTCCCACTGCACACTCACCCCTGCACACTCCCACTGCACATCACCACTGCAACTCACCACTGCACACTCCCACTGTCACTCCCCCCGCACATCACCACTGACACTCACCCCTGCCACTACCACTGCACATCACCATGACCCACCACTGTACATCACCCCTGCCACTCACCCCTGCACACTCACCACTGCACATCACCACTCCCAAACCCACCACTGTACACTCCCCTGGGTAAAAATTTGGGTAAAAATCCGACAAGTTGGTTTTTAGAAAGACCGTAAGAAAAACACTATAACAATTTATTAAAAATTTTCGGTCCGGGGCCCTTTTTGATCATTCTAACATACAGAGGTAGAAAGACTTTATATAATAGGCGGAGAGTGAGATGTGACGCACGGACCTGAGGAAATATCTAGAACAAAGAATGGGGGAACACTGTAAAAGGGGCCACTGGCCCATGCGAGGCAGGTCCTTACCCAAAAAAAACCTCTCCCTTGATGGGGGCCCAGTAGACGATGAAATCTTTTACCCCTGTGTTGTTGGTTTGGTGCTGTTAAGTATCATGTATGAAAATTTTTTTGAAATTTTTTTGTTTCCCCAGTGTTGGTTCATAGTGTCGGTGACGGTGATTGTGAGGTTCAGGCACCGTCGGGGGGGTCTGGTTGGGTGGAAGAGTTGTGCTCTTTCCGTTCTCAAATCCCCGTGGAGTTTTGGAGGACACAGGCGTACCTTAATCTTTGTTAGAGGATTTCGTGCCATTCAGGCGGACTGAAGATCTTGCCTGTCCGCCTACAATTTCTTGGGACAGAACCCACGGGGGATATGTAAGCCTGCTGTAGAAGTTAGAGGTGTGGGGCTGCGTTTAGTAGTGGGGTCTTTGATAGAGGATGTGTTATGGTGGAAACGTTGATGTTAATCATAGCAAGTGCCCGGCGAGTATTCGTGGCAACATCGCCACATGGGAGTACTATGAACTGTTTTGGGGGCTGTTCCATGGGCGGTTTGTTGAGGATAGCTTGTGCCTTGAGTCTGCAATCTCGGATGAAGAAAGATGGGAACTGAAGACGTGTAAAGGCTTGTGTTATGTAAGTGCATTCTTCTTCTAGAAAACAAGGGCTGGAGTGCGAAGAGCTCTCAAGAAGAAGCCAATGGGGAAATCCTCTCTTTAGTGCGGGTATCTTGGTGTGAATAAAAGTGTATAAGATCGTCCTTGTTGGTAGGTTTTCTATACACTTTGAAGAGAAGTTTGTCACTGTCGGGAGATCTTGCTCTTCGCATCTCCAGCCCTTGTTTTCTAGAAGAAGAATGCACTTACATAACACAAGCCTTTACACGTCTTCAGTTCCCATTTTTTCTTCATCCGAGATTGCAGACTAAAGGCACAAGCTATCCTCAACAAACCGCCCATGGAACAGCCCCTAAAAAAGTTCATAGTACTCCATGTGGCGATGTTGCCACGAATACTCGCCGGGCACTTGCTATGAGTAACATCAACGTTTCCACCCTTAAAATCCTCTATCAAAGACCTCACTACTAAACGCAGCCCCACACCTCTAACTTCTACAGCAGGCGTCTACACTATCCCCTGTGGGTTCTGTCCAAGAAAATATGTAGGCGAGACAGGCAGAGATCTTGCAGTCCGCCTGAATGAGCATCGAAATGCCTCTAACAGAGACGATGTAAGGTACGCCTTGTCCTCCACAGAGACTCCACGGGGCATTTGATGAACTGGAACGAGGCACAACTCGTTCTCACCGAACCAGACCTCAGACGCCGACGGTGCCTAGAAGCCTCACTAATCACCGTCACCGACACTATAGAACGCAACACTGGAAACTACAAAATTTCAAAAACATTGGCATACATGATACTTAAGCAGCACCAACCCAACAACACAGGAGTCACATGATTTCATCGTCTACTGGTCCTCATCATAGGCAGAGGTTGTTTTGATAAGGACCTGCCTCGCATGGGCCAGTAGGCCTTCTACAGTGTTCCTCCATTCTTATGTTCTTATGATATTCCTCAGGTCACGTGCGTCACATCTCACTCTCCGCCTATATATATAATGTCTTTCTACCTCTGTATGTTAGAAGTGATCAAGGTCCCAGGACCGAAACGTTTTCTAATAAATATGTTATAGTGTTTGCTTACGTGTCTTTCTAAACCAACTCACCACTGTACACTCACCCCTGCACACTCACCACTGCACACTCACCACTGCACACTCACCACTGCACACTCACCACTGCACACTCACCCCTGCACACTCACCACTGCACACTCACCACTGCACACTCACCACTGCACACTCACCCCTGCACACTCACCCCTGCACACTCACCACTGCACACTCACCCCTGCACACTCACCACTGCACACTCACCCCTGCACACTCACCCCTGCACACTCACCCCTGCACACTCACCACTGACGTGAAAGCATTTGAACTTAAGAGTACATGTATTCTGTGTTATGTAACTTTGTGACTTACAACACAGAACGGGTTGGACTTGAGCCCATGGCAAGTAAGTTCTCAAGTTCAGGTCAGTGTGCTGACCACTGGGCCAGCTGGTTCTAATAAGATTAATTTAGTTAGGTATATTTCTATACACCATAGGCAGGTTAGTATGGGCCACCACTGTGACCACACATGTTGGTTTTAACAGATGAATCCCTCACATTTACACAACACAACACAACACACACACACACACACACACACACACACACACAAAACACATCACATACACACATCACAACACACATCACACACACACATCACACACACACATCACACACACACATCACACACACACATCACACACACACATCACACACACACACATCACACACACACACATCACACACTCACGCACACATCACACACACACCACATCACATACACACATCACACACACACATCACACACACATCACACACACACATCACACACACACATCACACACACATCAACACACACACATCACATACACACATCACATACACCCCATCACATACACACATCTCACACACACACACACACACACACATCACACACACACATCACACACACATCAACACACACATCACACACACACATACAACACACACACATCACACACACATCACACACACACATCACACACACACATCACACACACACATCACACACACACACCACACACATCACACACACACATCACACACACACACATCACACACACCATCACACACACACATCACACACACACACACACACACCACACACACACACACACACATCACACACACACACACACAAAACACACACACACACACACACACACACACACACACACACACACACACACACACACACACACACATTCACTCTCACCTTTCACAAGTCTTAAACAAAGACTTGTGTGCTAAGGTAGTTGTCACTGAGATTGTTGTGGCGGAACAAATACTGTACTTGTTGGTATGTAAACCAGTGATTGAACGTTGCATGAAGTGTGACAGTCCAAGACAATGTGTGTGTGTCTAACACACCGACACACGACAACCACTGGCGTCCAAACTCTCACTGTCCACCGTACATTGTCTACAAATCCATTTGTGGTTACTGGGGGTCGAGACTCGGCTCTTGGTCTTGCTGCTTGCCAGGTTGACTCTTTCCTAGCCTCGTAGGCCCTGTCATACCTGTTTTAGAAACTGTGTGTGTGTGTGTGTGTGTGTGTGTGTGTGTGTGTGTGTGTGTGTGTGTGTGTGTGTGTGTGTGTGTGTGCGTGCGTGCGTGTGTGCCAATGACTTAACGTGAGGAGTTACGTGAGGATGCTGGCACTCCGGGGAGTTGCTTGTCACGGATGGATGTTGCTGACACTGTGTTTTAGTCTCTGGCTCACCAACACTACACCAAACTTTCCATTACATAGTCAAGATTATTATTTTATATCTGGGGAGTGTTTCGGGGATCAGCGCCCCCCCCCTGGCCCGGTCTGTGACTAGGTTATTATTATTATTATTATTATTATTATTATTATTATTAATGTATCCCGGAGTGAATCGCCATGGTTGTTGATTGTCTTTTTCCTCCAAGGTTTGAGTCTGATAAACTTGAAATGCTTTGTCTGATCGGCTTCAAACTTTCAACATTCGTGTCTTTTAAAGAAAGGTGGGATTATGTGTGGGTTTCAATTTATCAACTTAGTTTAAAAATTCAGTGCGATAATTTAAGAATGCCTCTTCTAATCGCCTTGAAACCTTCAAAGACTGATGAATATATCTTAGAGGAAGAGTCGGAGTGCTGTTGGAGTGTGTTCAGTAGTCGCAGTTTATCCAAGGACTTTTTACCCTGAATAATAATAATCTTAATTTCTACAAGTACATGATACAACTTATACAGACCATAGCTGACATCAATGACATACGATAGCTTACCTGGAGTTTACCTGGAGAGAGTTCCGGGGGTCAACGCCCCCGCGGCCCGATCTGTGACCAGGCCTCATGGTGGAACAGGGCCTGATCAACCAGGCTGTTACTGCTGGCTGCACGCAATCCAACGTACGAGCCACAGCCCGGCTGGTCAGGAACCGACTTTAGGTGCTTGTCCAGTGCCAGCTTGAAGACTGCCAGGGGTCTATTGGTAATCCCCCTTATGTATGCTGGGAGGCAGTTGAACAGTCTCGGGCCCCTGACACTTATTGTATGGTCTCTTAACGTGCTAGTGACACACCTGCTTTTCATTGGGGGGATGTTGCATCGTCTGCCGAGTCTTTTGCTTTCGTTGTGAGTGATTTTCGTGTGCAAGTTTGGTACTAGGCCCTCTAGGATTTTCCAGGTGTATATAATGTATCTCTCCCACCTGCATTCTAGGGAGTACAGGTTCAGGAACTTCAAGCGCTCCCAGTAATTGAGGTGTTTTATCTCCGTTATGCGCGCCGTGAAGGTTCTCTGTACATTTTGTAGGTCAGCAATTTCACCTGCCTTGAAAGGTGCTGTTAAGTGTTCAGCAATATTCCAGCCTAGATAGAACGAGCGACCTGAAGAGTGTCATCATGGGCTTGGCTTCCCTAGTTTTGAAGGTTCTCATTATCCATCCTGTCATTTTTCTAGCAGATGCGATTGATACAATGTTATGGTCCTTGAAGGTGAGATCCTCCGACATGATCACCCCCCGGTCTTTGCGTTAGTTTTGCTTATTTGGTTTTGGCTGAAATTTGTTTTAACTCTGAGAATTTTTAAATTTTTCCCCTCATGTTTACCAAATTCGGAGAAATTTAAAATTTTCATTTTTTGAACTTCATATTTTTTTTCTAAACCCCACGAAAGATTTGGTTTTGAGGGCCCGCCTGGACCCTTGTGTCTGCAATGGAAGACACTGCATGCAATTCGGGTGTCTCTCAAAGGAGAAAAAGGGGATGGGTTACACCCTTTGTCTATGTCAGATATGGGATGGGGAAAAGAGGGGAGTATGTCCTTGTGGAACAGAGCTTTTCCCCGTAGCGCCTCAGACTTGACTGTTTCTACTGCCTTTGGTTCTATTTGTGGGGAAGTTAAGATCCACTACAAACTTTTCCGTTATTCTTTACACGCATTTTGTGTGCTATTACCCATGGCCCAAAATTGTCGGGGGGCTTTTGCAAAGTCGTATATATTACATCTGATTCTTTTTGTCTTCTAGTGCATCTAGGCCCTTTGTCGTATGACCCAGTGGTTGAGACAGACAGGAGCGACCTGCTCTAAACCCATTTGCCCGGGGTTGTGTAATTGAGGGGTTACTAGAGGGTGGCGATCTTGCTTCGAACCTTTAAAGATTTATGATATGGGTGATAACGCATCGGTCTGTAGTTCTTTGCTATTTCTTTTCTTCCGCCTTTTTGGATGAGGCTATAGAATTCTTTGGTTTATGCAAACATTTCCTCAACTTACCCTTTAAATTTTTGTCCCCGGGTGCCACCCCACACCATGCAACACCCAAGTACATACTGCTAGGGGAACAGGGACGCAGGGGTCTTTGGGGGAATACGCCCAGCCCTCATTCCCCCTTGTAATGGTAGGCCGCCCCCTTTTCTTCAAACAGATTGAAACCTTTGTGCATGGGGTTTAAAGGGGCTGGGAAAAATAACTTAGAGATTCTTGTCCACGTTGACATGATAGCATCACGCAGTTGCTGCAGATACGTTGGTTGCACACCTTGGTGTGAAATTAAGATTTTACCACATCCCAAGTTTATTCCAATTCTGACCCATCATCTATATGCGCCGCAGAAATTATGATCCAGACTAGGGGACGTTTTTTTCCAATCTTTAGGTGTCCTGTGCCCCTGTACATCAGTTTCCTGTTTTTATGACGGGAGTGGAACCCCGTTGGGGCCTTCTGCTGCTGTAGCCCTCCACTTCAAGGTTCGACGTGCTGGCATTCAGAGTGCCTTACGCATACCATTGTTGCGCATGTGGGAATTTGAGTTATGTCAATTTTTTTTGTCACTTAACCATCTGGGCATTTTCTCTTACCTCTCACAAGGGTTTTTTAACTTAGAAAAAGTTTTGTGAAAACTCAGATCACAGTAGTTTCTGATTATTCAGACCATCCTATCTGGCACCAACAACCATTCCACGGTCAAAATCACTTAGGTCACATTTCTTCCCAATTCTGATGTTCGGTCTGAGCAACAAGTGAACCTCTTGACAATGTCTGCACGATTTTGGGGGATTGAGGTGCTGCCCCGTGTTGGTTGATAAATATTTAATTTACGAGAGGGGCATAGGGGTACCTAATAAATAACCACTGACTGCAGGTAAAGTTTATGGATCTGGCTGAAGCTCGAGGACATCAGAGCTACGAGGCTGTAAACCCACACGTTTCCCTCAGAGTTTTTGACAAGCTCTCACCGAGCCAAACTTCGTCTTTTTTTTTTTTAATAAAGTTCTGGTTTGTGTTCATTTCTTTGATTTATTAGAGTAATGGTTAGTCTGGCACTGCTCACTTCTGCTGTGTATAGTTCTGCAAGACTGAGGGACTGATTACCTCATCTGCTGTGTATAGTTCTGCAAGACTGAGGGACTGATTACCTCATCTGCTGTGTATAGTTCTGCAAGACTGAGGGACTGATTACCTCATCTGCTGTGTATAGTTTGCAAGACTGAGGGACTGATTACCTCATCTGCTGGGTATAGTTCTGCAAGACTGAGGGACTGATTACCTCATCTGCTGTGTATAGTTCTGCAAGACTGAGGGACTGATTACCTCATCTGCTATCTTTTTGTGTATGGTTTTGCAAGGCTGAGGTATTGATTACCCCCTGTTATCTTCTGTGTTTAGTTCTGCAAGACTGAGGACTGATTACCTTATATTGCACTGCCTTTTGTTTATAGTTCTACAAGACTGAGGAACTTATTACCTCCTCATCTACTGCCTTCGCATATCACCTCTGTACTGGACTGACAAAGCCACTGATGGGCGAAACGTCTTCAAATTAAGATACCCAGGTGTTGTACATGTGTGTTAATTCCTGAGCAGTGAGCCGTCAACACTGAGTCTGGCCCACCGTCAAGCCAGGCTGCTAGCTCCCTGATAAACATTTACTGTACACAGCACCTAGCATCCGTTATTCCATTAACAGAAATCTGGTAGCTGCTACAGCCACATTGTACTGCACTAGAGACTGGTTGACTGGTGTACTGGCTTTAAATTGTGTGGAGTGTATGCCTGTTGTACACAACCAGCCAAGGATAGTTTAATACGTAAGGTAGGGATTACAGTCAACTAGGCACGTTTACACTTGAAAATGTTTGATTTACTAGGTTTAAACTTATTAAGGCTACGTATCACCTTCACACCAGCAGTCAACTATACTTAAATCCCATTACAGGGATTACATTAACTAAACCTTAATACTGAAGTATATATTGTTCACTATTTCTCTCAGAGCATATACATGAAAATTGATGTACTCCTAAGAAGAAACACTTTCATCATCACTCATTCCATTACTGTCTTGCCAGAGGCGTACCAATACCACAGTTCAAAAACTGCAGCACATCTCCACCCCTCCTTCAGAGTGCAGGCACTGTACCTCCCACCTCCAGGACTCATGTCCGGCTAACTGGTTTCCCCTGGATCAAGTCATAAATATTACCTTGCTCTCACCCCAACATATATATATATATATATATATATATATATATATATATATATATATATATATATATATATATACACACACGAGTATCTGCTGCCAAACTTAGAACCTTTGTCCCAGATGCTGCTGATGAACTAACATCGTTAGGTGCTTAATCTTAATAGGAATTAATAGGGCAGGTAGAGAGAGATTGGATTAACAGGACCAGGATGAAGGTGACACAGGTGGAAGTTCAAGATATGGATGATTTATAGGGATGTCAGGAAGTGTTTAGTCTCAGGATGATTGATGGAGGCAGACTCAAGACACAGCTTCAAGAGTAGATACGTTAAGACCCTGAGAGGCCAGAAGTCGGTGATATTGATCAAGGTGTTCTAAGAGGCGGGGGGCCAGGAGCTGAGGCTCGACCAGTGACTACTTGGTGAACACATATACACATACACATACACATAAACACACATACACATACACACACATACACACACATACACACACATACACACACATACACACACATACACACATTTCACACAACACACACACACACACACACACACACACACACACACACACCACACACACACACACACACACACACCAAAACACAGGACGAATGAAGCCAAACTACAAGAAAGGAGACTACACAGGAATGAGGAACTTCCTGAACGGGGTTCAGTGGGACAGAGAACTGGCAGGGAAGCAGTTAATGAGATGATGGAATATGTAGCAACAAAATGCAAGGAGGCTGAGGAGAGGTTTGTACCCAAGGGTAACAGGAATAATGAAAAAGCCAGGATGAGCCATGGTTTACCCAAAGGTGCAGGGAGGCAAAAACCAAGTGTGCTAGGGAATGGAAGAAATATAGAAGGCAAAGGACCAGGAGAATAAGGAGAGCAGTCGTAGAGCCAGAAACGAATATGCACAGATAAGAAGGGAGGCCCAAAGACAATATGAAAATGACATAGCAGCGAAAGCCAAATCTGACCCGAAACTGTTGTACAGCCACATCAGGGGGAAAGCAACAGTCAAGGACCAGGTAATCAGGCTAAGGAAGGAAGGAGGAGAGGACAACAAGAAATGACCGTGAAGTATGTGAGGAACTCAACAAGAGATTCAAAGAAGGTTCACAGAGGGGGACAGAAGGGGCTCCAGAAGACGGAGGGGTGGGGGCACCACCACCATGTGCTGGACACAGTGCACACAACCCGAGGAAGAAGTGAAGAGGCTTCTGAGTGAGCTAGATACCTCAAAGGCAATGGGGCCAGATAACATCTCCCCATGGGTATTGAGAGAGGGAGCAGAGGCGCTATGTGTACCCCTAACAACAATATTCAATACATCTATCGAAACAGGGAGATTGCCTGAGGCAGGGAAAGGGACAGCAAATTTTAGTCCAATCTTTAAAAAAGGGAGACAGAATGAATCATTAAACTACAGACCAGTGTCACTGACTGTATAGTATGCAAAATCATGGAGAAGATTATCAGGAGAAGAGTGGTGGAACACTAGAAAGGAATGATCTCATCAACAGCAGCCAACATGGTTTCAGGGACGGGAAAATCCTGTGTCACAAACCTACTGGAGTTCTATGACATGGTGACAGCAGTAAGACGAGAGAGGGGTGGGTGGGTTGATATTCTTGGACTGCAAGAAGGCGTTTGGCACAGTTCCACACAAGAGATTGGTGCAAAACTGGAGGACCCAAGCAGGGAAAAACAGGGAAGGCATACAATTAAAATCAGGGAATACTTGTCAGGAAGACAGCAGCGAGTCATGGTACGTGGCGAGGTGTCAGAGTGGGCACCTGTGACCAGCGGGGTCCCACAGGGTCATTTCTAGGCCCAGTGCTGTTTCTGGTATTTGTGAACGACATGACGGAAGGAATAGACTCTGAGGTGTCCCTGTTTGCAGATGACGTGAAGTTGATGAGAAGAATTCACTCGTCGAAGACCAGGCCCAGAACTACAAAGGGATCTGGACAGGCTGCAGACCTGGTCCAGCAATTGGCTCCTGGAGTTCAATCCCCACAGTGCAAAGTCATGAAGATTGGGGAAGGGCAAAAAAGGGACCGCAGACGGAGTACAGTCTAGGGGGCTAGAGAACTACAAACCTCACTCAAGGAAAAAGATCTTGGGGTGAGTATAACACCAGGCAATCTCCTGAAGCACACATCAACCAAATAACTGCTGCAGCTTGGGCTCCTAGCAAACCTCAAAAACAGCATTCCGACATCTTAATAAGGAATCGTTCAGGACCCTGTACACCGTGTACGTTAGGCCCATATTGGAGTATGCAGCACCAATTTGGAACCCACACCTAGCCAAGCACGTAAAGAAACGTGTACTTGGCTCTGTGAAGACCTGTTTGCGTGCTCTCTAAAATTGAAGCAAGATGCCCTCCATCGAGCAACTTTACCAACAACTTAAGGAAGAATTGAGGTTGGCGAATATGGAAATTCGGCGACTGACCGAGGAAAACAAAAAGATTCGGAGTGGTCCTCCTGTTTTGAGTCCTCAGGTCAAGAAGGGAAACTGGTCAGTGGCTGGACAGCAGGGAAAGAAGTTGACGATCAAGAAGACGAATGGAAAGGTAGAAACGATGAAGAAGAAAGAGAACTGCCGTGGAAACTGTTGTGGAAACATCCAATACATTCTCAGTGCTACCCGACGAATGTGAGTCGAACGACACCAAGGAAGGTAAGAATATTGTTGTTGTTGGGGATAGCCAAGTTAGGTATATGGATAGGGCGTTCTGCTTGAAGGACAGGAGTAGGAGACAGAGAGTTTTGCTTCCTGGGGCTGGGATGGAGGATATTGTTAGCCGTCTGGATGACATCATGAGAGGTAATGGGAGCAATCCTATTATCTGTCTCAGTGCTGGAGGCAACGATGTTGGCAGATGTAGGAGTGAAGACCTGATTAGCAGGTATAGGTCAGCAATAGAAATAATTAGAAGTAAGGGTGGGAACCCTCTCATATGTGGTATTTTGCCAAGGAGGGGATTTGGGAAAATTGAATGGTTGTCCAGGGCAATTGGTGTCAATTTGCTGGCTGGACAAAAAAAGTAAGGAAAATGCGGTAACATTCATTGACAACTGGGACCTCTTCTATGGCAGAAAGGGACATGTTGCTAGGGATGGGGTTCACTTATCTAGGTGTGGGGTGGGAGCACTGGCAACTGCAGTGGAGGGAGCAGTTAGGACTTTTTAAACTAGGAGTGTTAGTGGTATGGGTTTTGGCAGAAAAACAGTGAAGTCCAGTGTAGTAATTTTTACGAGTTCTAGGGGAATAGTAATAAGCAGAACGAGGTAGATATTGAAAAGCCAGGGACCTTGGGGTGATAAGGACAGTAATAGGTTTAGTAAAAAATTTGAAATGAGCAGGAAGGGTAAAGAGAAAGGAGAGTCTTTCATGTTTATTATGCTAATTGCCGTAGTGCTAGGAATAAAATGGACGAGTTGAGATTAGTTGCTAGTGTAGGTAACATTGATGTATTTTGCCTTAACTGAGACGTGGTTTAATTCAAAAAGTCGGGACATGCCTGCGGAATGTCATATTCAGGGTTTTAAATTGTTCCAAGAAGATAGAAGTATTGGGAGGGGGGGGGGGTGGTCATTGTATGTCCGAGATCGCTTGAACTGTTGCATTAAAAACGGGTATTAAGTCTGAGTAACACATACAGAGTCTGTTTGGATAGAATTTTCAGAGGGGCATGAAAAACTGATTTTAGGAGTGAATATACCGTCCCCAAACTTAGATAGGGACCAGGGAAACTACTATGGGAGGAAATTGTTGAGGCCACAAGGCACGATAATGTAATTCTAGGAGACTTTAACTTTAGTCATGTTGATTGGAATCTCTTGACTGGGAATTTAGAATCATACGACTTCTTAGAAGTATTTCAGGATGTTTTTTGAAGCAGTTTGTGACAGAACCTACAAGGGAAATAACCTGCTTGACTTAGTTATGGCAAACAATGAATCCCTTGTTAATTTTTTAGAAATTTCAGAGGAACTGGGTGCTAGTGACCACAAATCAATTACATTTTGCATTGAATGGAAGTACGATAGTAGCGATAACTCAGTAACAGTCCCAGATTTTCGTTAGCAGATTACGATGGGCTTAGAGAAACTTATCATCTGTTGACTGGGGTACGAAGAGAGCTATCAAATGACAGTTTTGAACACTATACATGCTGCTCAAAGAGCGTTTATCCCATATAAAGAAATTAGATCAAATAGAAATTGACCCAAAATGGATGAATAATAGGCTCAAATATACTAGGGCATAAGAAAGGAATTATAGGCTTATCAAAAGAGGTGAGGGTCATCTTATGAATCAGTATATTGACATTAAGAGGGACATTAAAAAGGGGATAAGAAAAGCTAAAAGGGACTATGAAATTAAAGTTGCTAGGGATTCTAAAACTAACCCAAAAAGTTTTTCCCGGTCTATAGAACAAAAGTTAGAGATAAGATAGGTCCCCCTTAAAAATAACTATGGGCACCTTACTGACAAAGAGAATGAAATGTGCTTGATTTTAATAATTATTTTCTTTCAGTTTTTACACAGGAAGACACTAACAATATTCCAGTAATTAATTTTTACAGTGGGCTAGAAGAAAATAAATTATGTAACATCACAGTCACTAGTGAGATGGTTGTGAAGCAGATAGACAGACTGAAGCAAAATGTCGCCGGGTCCTGATGAGGTTTTTTCAAGGGTTCTTAAGGAATGCAAAATGGAACTCTGTGAACCATTAACTAATATTTTTAATTTATCTCTTCAAAACAGGTGTAGTGTTCTGATATGTGGAAGATGGCTAATGTAATTCCCATTTTTAAAAAAGGGACAAGTCGTTACCGTCAAATTACCGCCCCAAAAAGCCTGACCTCAATGTAGGCAAATTACTAGAGTCAATTTTTAGCTGAGATTATAAGAAGCCATCTCGATAAGCATTAGCTTGATTAATGATACTCAGCATGGATTCCAACAAGAGGCCGGGTTCTTGTCAAACTAATTTATTAACTTTCTTCAGTAAAGCTTTTGAGGCTGTTTACCACAATAAAGAATTTGATATTATTTACTTAGATTTTAGTAAGGCTTTTTATAGAGTTCCGCACCATAGACTGTTAAAGAAAGTGGCAGCTCATGGCATTGGGGGGGGAAAAATCCCCTCGTGGATCGGTCATGGCTCACTGACAGGAAGCAGAGAGTGTCCATAAATGGGGTTAAATCCGAGTGGGGATCTTTTAACAAGTGGCGTTCCACAGGGATCGTCTTGGGCCCTTGTTGTTTATAATATATATCCCAAAGATTTTTGATGAGGGATTACTAGTGATGTGAGCAAATTCGCCCATGACACCAAAAGATAGGTAGGATAATTGATTGAAACGTAGATGTTATGGAACTTCATGAGGATTTAAACAAACTCTATTCTTGGTCAGAAAAGTGGCAGATGCAGTTCAATGTAGATAAATGCAAGGTTCTGAAGCTTGGGAGTGCCCATAACCCTAGTACTTATAAGTTAAATGATGTAGAACTTAGCCATACAGATTGCGAAAAGGACTTGGGGGTTATGGTGAGCAGCAACCTTAAACCAAGACAGCAATGCCTAAGCGTACGTATTGTAGATGAATGGTTCAGAGAACCGACATGTTGATAAATTAGACACATGTACAACTCTTGGGTATCTTTATTGATACCCAAGAGTTGTACATGTGTCTAATTTATCTAAGCGTACGTAATAAGGCAAATAGATTACTGGGATTTATATCAAGAAGTGTAAGCAACAGAAGTCCAGAGGTCATACTGCAGCTTTATACATCATTAGTAAGGCCTCACCTAGATTATGCAGCTCAGTTCTGGTCTCCATATTACAAAATGGACATAAATTCGTTAGAAAACATTCAGCGTAGGATGACTAAATTAATACATAGCATTAGAAATCTTCCTTATGAAGAAAGATTGAAGACTCTTAAGTTACATTACTTGTTAGACGAAAAATGAGGGGGACCTGATCGAAGTGTATAAGTGGAAGATAGGTATTAATAAAGGGGATATTAATAAAGGTCTTGAGGAATGTCTCTCCAAGAGAGAACCCCCAGTAATGGATTTAAATTAGATAAAATTTAGATTTAGAAAGGACATAGGAAAGTATTGGTTTGGAAATGGGTAGTTGATGAGTGGAACAGTCTACCCAGTTGGGTTATTGAGGCTGGGGACTTTGGGTAGTTTCAAATCTAGGTTGGATAAGTACATGAGTGGGAGGGGGTTTGGGTTTGAGGGGGACTTTCACATCAGAGCTTATTTCTTGGGTGGCATTGAAAATTGGGGGTTGGGCAAATGTTTTGTTAGTGGGATTTAATTGTTTAAAAGGACCTGCCTAGTATGGGCCAAAAAGGCCTGCTGCAGTGTTCCTCCTTTCTTATGTTTTATGTTAAAGTGCAAAGGTTTTTCAACAAGACTAGTCCCAGAGCTAAGAGGTATGTCTACGAGGAGAGGTTAAGGGAAATCAACCCGACGACATGGAGGACAGGAGAGATAGGGGGGACATGATAACGACATACAAAATACTGAGAGGAATTGACAAGGTGGACAAAGACAGGATGTTCCAGAGATTGGACCCCATAACAAGGGGCACAGTTGGAAGTTGAAGACACAGATGAATCACAGGGATGTTAGGAAGTATTTCTTCAGCCACAGAGTGTCAGTAAGTGGAAAAAGTTTGGGAACGATGTGTGGGGGCAGGGGATCATAATAGTTTAAGCAGAGGTATGTAAAGCTCGGGTTCAGGGAGAGTGACCTAGTAGCGCGG
>NC_069484.1:23128756-23155603 GCF_026875155.1 Cherax quadricarinatus
AGAACTATCCCTTTGGAAAACGTCATATCGGCAATCATCACCACCTACCTGACCCATAGTCAGGTCATTCCAGTTCAGCCCACCCAAGTAATTTTTCAGTCCTATGAAATCAGCCAAGCAGAAGTCAGGGACAGAGACTTGATTGCCATTATTAGGGAAATTCCATGATATATTAAACTGAGTGATTTGTGATCACTTTCCCCAAGTTCATCATTAACCTCAAGATTATTAATTAGTGTTTCCCTACTGCAAGAACCAAGTCAAGCAGGTTATTTCCTGTAGTTGGTTCTGTCACAAACTGTTTTAAAAAACAATCCTGAATTGTATCAAGAAAGTCACTTGACTCTAAATTTCCTGTCAAATTGCTCCAGTCAATCTGTCCTATAGTTGAAATCTCCCATTAGCAACAACATTTTCGTATGTAGATGCCTTACGAATTTCGTCCCATAGAAGTTTACTGCACTTCCTATCAAGATTTGGGACCCTGTAAATCACACCCAAAATTAGTTTTTCACGGCCCTCGAGAAACTGTAACCAAACAGATTCAGTGGCTGACACTTCTAATTTTATATCTTGTCTAACACAACAATTTAAATTGTCTCTGACATACATCGCTACTTCACCACCCTTCCTATTGACCCTGTCAGTGTGGAATAATTATATAGCCTTGTATGTGACATTCAGAAGGCATCTCTCTATCTTTCAGATTGAGCCAGGTCTCTGTTATAGCAATAATATCTATGTTTCCTGCACTTGCAATTAATCTTAGCTCATCTACCTTATTTCTTACACTCCTGCTATTAGTATAGTAAACCTTAAGGGAGCTAGTCCCTTGCTGCCCTCTGCTGTCCCCCTTTGTTTGCTGACCTGATCTATTGTCCTTTATTATAACTTCATGATGAATGTCTTTTATACATTTACTGTTTTTCAACCCTAGTGTTGCAACCTGCCTGTTTCCCACACACACCTATACCCCTATCTTCTATCAGTTTAAAAATCCTAGGCATTTCAGCAAGGGCCCTCTCGATCGAGTTTGCAAGTGCTACCACCCCTGCCCCAGAGAGACATAACCCCATCCCTTGCTTACATATCATGTTTGCCATAAAAGTTGTCCCAGTTGTCAATGAATGGAATTGAAGTTCCTTGTAGTGTCTGTCTAGCCAGCTAGCCAATAATATAAAACATAAATGAACACTTAACAGTGCTGATTGGTAACTCACATGCAGACACCGAAGCAACGGTGGAATATATCTACATGTTTTTAACCTCCAATTAAGGGCTGCCTTGTTTAAGGACCTTTTTTTTTTTTTCTTGTAGCTTGGTTAAATACTATCTACTTCAGTCTTGATTAAGAACTACCTATGCCATTAAAAGCTATCTCCTTCAGTGTTATTAAGGACTACCAACTTTTCATTAAAGACTCTCTACTTCAGTCCTAATTAAGTTCTGGTTACTCTTAATTAAGGACTATCTACTTCACTCTTAATTAAAGACTATCTACTTTTATCTTAACAAGGGTCATACAGCCTGACTGGGTATAAATGGGATAAATCTGGACTTTAAATTGAGTTGAAATAGGATTATGGCAATTAGTCTGTACATTCAGTAAGTGGAGGTGGGATTACACACTCAGATGAATCACAAGGATGTTAGGAAGTATTTCTTCAGTCACAGAGCTGTCAGGAAGTGGAATAGCCTGAGTAGTGATGTAGTGGAGGCAGAATCCATACATAGCTTTAAGAAGAGGAATGATTAAGCTCAAGGAGCGGGAAGAGTGATTGAGTAGCGGCCAGTTGAAGAGGCGGGGCCAGGAGCTGACTCGACCCATGCAACCACAACTAGGTGAGTACATTTAGGTGTATACCTGGAGAGGGTTTCAGGGTCAATGCCCCTGCAGACCAGTCTGTGACCAGGCCTCATTGTGGACCAGGGCCTGATCAACCAAGCTGTTACTGTTAGGTAAGACACATATGCAACAGTTAGGTATCTTATTTTGAAACGTTTCGCCTACACAGTAGGCTACTTCAGTCGAGTACAGAAAAGTTGATAGAAGCAGAAGATACTTGAAGACGATGTAATCAGTCCATCACCCTTAAAAGTTTTGAGGTGGTAAAGCCCCTCAGTCTGGAGAAGACATTGTTCCGTTGTCTGAAACAATATGTGTCTGAAAAAAATATGTTTCAGACAACGGAACAATGCTCTTCTCCAGACTGAGGGACTGACCACCTAAAAAACTTTAAGGGTGGACTGATTACATCGTCTTCAAGTATCTTTTTGCTTCTATCAACTTTTCTGTACTCGACTGAAGTAGCCTACTGTGTAGGCAAAAACGTTTCAAAATAAAGATACCTAACTGTTGCATATGTGTTTTTTACCAAAACAATCTGTCGGTTTTTTATACCATTTTAAATGTCAAGCTGTTACTGTTGGGTAAACGTAAACCAACGTATAAACCACACCCCCGGCTGATCAGGTACTGACTTTGGGTATATATATACACATCCCACGCCTCTAAGTGTATAGAAAGAGAAACATTTCCAGGTATAATACACCAAGATACACACCTCTGTGTGTGTCGGTGCATATACACAGATGTACACATTTTTCAGATCTCCAGTTGAATATGCACTGGGAGATCCCCACCTCACAGCAAATACACTGGGAGATACCCATCTCACAGCATATACACTGGGAGATCCCCACCTCACAGCATATACACTGGGAGATACCCACCTCACAGCATATACACTGGGAGATACCCACCTCTCAAACTATACACTGGGAGATACCCACCTCACAGCATATACACTGGGAGATACCCACCTCCAGCATATACACTGGGAGATACCCACCTCACAAGCATATACACTGGGAGATACCCACCTCACAGCATATACACTGGAGATACCCCACCTCACAGCATATACACGGGGAGATACCCACCTCACAGCATATACACTGGGAGATACCCACCTCACAGCATATACACGGGGAGATACCCACCTCTCAACATATACACTAGGAGATACAAACAAACTGTGTAAATACAGGTGGACCCTCAGTTAACGATTTTAATCCATTCCAGAGAGCTTGTCTTTAACTGATTTTATCGTTATCCAAATTTTAAATTTTCCCCATAAGAAATAATGGAAATCCAATTAAACCGTTCCAGAAACCCAAAAGTACAAAAAAAATTTTTTTTCACGTGAAATAAAACATTTTCTTACACAGAAAACAGTGGACGTGAAGAATAAATCCATGAGAATAATGACACTTACCTTTATTGAAGATTTATTGATGATGATGAGATGGGAGGAGGGGAGATGATGGAGGTGTATTATTGTTTGGAAGGGGAAATCCCCTTCCATGAGGACTTTAGGTAGAAAGTCCTTTCCGGGGTTACTTCCCTTTTTTTGTTTTTTAATGCCACTGGAAAAACTTGACAGTCACTGGACCTCTGTTGCACCAAAAATTCTGTCCATAGAGCTCTTTTTTCTGCTTTCCCTTTTAAAGATTTCCCAAAATGGGACACAACTTGTCATTGTAAAAGTCACTAGCAGGGCTTGCAACAGCTGTGTCAGGGTGATTTTTCATCCTGAAGGCTTGAAACCTTTGTCCACATTGTACAACTGTCCTTAATCTTTGAAGAAGGCAACTTCCTCCATCTCTCTCCTCTCCCCTCCTCTGAAGCAATTTCCTCAGCTGTGGTCTGTTGCTGTTGCAGATGCTCTTGCAGCCATCAGCTCAGCAGCTCTTCATCATCATCCTCCACCAACTCTTCCACATCCTTGCCACTCACCTCCAACCCCATGGGCTTCCCAAAGAACAATAGATTCCACAACTGGTATAAGGCTCCTCAGGGTTAGCCCCAAACCCTTCAAAATCCCTCTCTTGTACAAAATTCTGGCCACAATTTTCTCCAAGCAGAGTTCAAAGTCCTGCAAGTCACTCCCCCCAAGCCTTACCTATAAGGTTTATGCAACTGAGGATACTGAAGGGATCTTTCCAAAACTCTCTTAGGGTCAGTTCAGTTTTCTGGGGTCACTTCAAAGCACCTTGGAAACAATGCTTTGGTGTACAGTTCTTTGAAATTTGAAATGGCCTGGAGGGGGAGGAGTGGTATTAGGAGGTAAAAAACCTGACTTTTATGAAACTCAACTCCCCCCACAAATTGCTCTTGCAAGTGTGGAGGATGGGGCAAGAGTATTGTCTAATACCAGGAGGCACTTGAGGTCCAATTTATTTCCAGGAGGTATTTTTTCGCAGTTGGGCCAAACACGTAAATAGACCCAATCATGGAAAATGTCCCTAGTGACCCATGCCTTACTTTTTAAACCCTCCACATCACACCAACAAATCAGTCTTGACAACACTGTTTTTTGAACACTCTGGGAGTTTCAGAGTGATACACCATTAAAGGGCTTCACTTTGCAATCCCCACTGCATTACTACAAAACATAAGAGTTAGCCTGTCTTTCATAGGGTTGTGTCTGGGAGTGCCTGGGAAATGTAGGCCCTGTTTGGCATTTTCCTTCCAAAACAGGCCTGTTTTGTCACAATTGAACACTTGTTGGGGTTTTAATTTTTCAACCTCTATGTACCCCTTAAAGTCCTGCACATATTTTTCAGCCGCTTTTTGGTCACAACTGGCAGCCTCACCATGCCTTATCACAATGTTTATGCCACTACGATTCTTAAATATCTTAAACCAACCTTTGCTGGCCTTAAATTCGCTAACATCAGCACTAGTTTCAGGCATTTTCTTTATTAAATCATCATGCAACTGCCTTGCCTTTTCACATATGACTGACTGTGAAACACTATCTCCTGATTATTGTTTGTCATTGATCCACACCAATAACAGTCTCTCCACATCTTCGAGTATTTGCAGTCTCTGTTTTGTAAGCACATTTGCACCTTTCGCAACAACAGCTTCCTTGATTGCCTTTCTGTTGGCCAAGATAGTAGCAATGGTTGATTGGGGCTTGTTTTACAAACGGGCCAGCTCGGAGGCATGCACTCCACTTTCGTACTTTATGATTATCTCTTTCTTCAGTTTGATAGTATTTCTCACCCTTTTTACCACAGAGTTGGCACTAGAAGCTTTCTTTGGGCCCATGATGGCTTATTTAGCAGTTTCAAGCACTAAAAACACTGGAATAATGAAATGTATAGCATGTACGGGTGGAACCGTCCTCACTGGCTTGTAAACAATGGCACACTGGCTGTACATAGGGGCCGGGCGGCTGCGGGCAGCCCAGGCCACGCGAACATGTTCGGGACAAATGTCCTTAACTGAGTTTTTCATCGTTAGCCAAACCAATATTTTTACATAAAAACGCATCAGTATCCGATTTTATCGCCATCGGATAGCATCGTTATCTGAGGGTCCACTGTACACTGAAATACGCACCTCTTGGTGTATATTCACTGAGAAATAAACACCTGTGTCATTCTTGCGTTTGTTCTGAAGTGAGTGGAGGGAAATGATTTTGGGGACCTTGCGAGCTGTTGGAGTGTAAGCAAGGCAACATTTTGTGAAGAGATTCAGGGAAACTGGTTAACCGGACTTGAGTCCTGGAGGTGGAGAGTATGGTGCCTGCACTCTAAACGAAGGGTGGGGATATTTGCTGTATGGAGAGTCATCTGAATTATTGTACTTATACATCGCTGGCAAAACAGTGATAGTGTAACTGATGGCAAAAGTGTTTCTTTTTCGGATCACCCTGCCTTGGTGGGACATGGCAAGTGTTATATATATATACGTCGTGCCGAATAGGCAGAATTTGCGATCTTGGCTTAAATAGCAACGTTCATCTTGCCATATAGGACAAGTGAAAATTTGTGTATGCAATAATTTTGCCAAAATCGTTCTGATCCTAACGAAAAAAATATATTTCACTGTGTTTGTTTAGTATTAAATTATTGTAAACAAATCTAAAATATATTTCGTTGGGTTAGGCTAAAATAAATTACGCTTGTTATAATAAGGTTAGGTAAGTTTTCTAAGTTGCTTTTGGTGCAAAATTATAAATTTTTACGTCAACATTAATGAAAAAAATATTCTTTAAACATAAAAAGAGAAAATTTAGAAAGGCTTAAATTTTTAAAAGAGTTTTTGCTAATTGACCAGTTTTACATATCGGCAAAGACATATATATATATATTTATATATATATTATTTTTTTAATTTTTTTTTTTTTTTTATCCACCGGCCCGATTCCCACCAAGGCAGGGTGGCCCGAAAAAGAAAACTTTCAACCATCATTCACTCCATCACTGTCTTGCCAGAAGGGTGCTTTACACTACAGTTTTTAAACTGCCCAACTTAACAACCTCCTTCAGAGTGCAGGCACTGTACTTCCCATCCCAGGACTCAAGTCCGGCCTGGGCCCGGGTTTTCCCTGAATCCCTTCATAAATGTTACTTTGCTCACACTCCAACAGCACGCAAGTATTAAAAACCATTTGTCTCCATTCACTCCTATCAAAAACGCTTTAAGCATGCCCCGCTGGAAGTCCAAGCCCCTCGCACACAAAACCTCCTTTACCCCCTCCCTCCAACCCTTCCTAGGCCGACCCCTACCCCGCCTTCCTTCCACTACAACGGATACACTCTTGAAGTCAAATTTTGTTTCGCTCCATTCTCTCTACATGTCCGAACCACCTCACAAACCCTTCCTCAGCCCTCTGGACAACAGTTTGGTAATCCCGCACCTCCCCCTAACTTCCAAACTACGAATTCCTCTGCATTATATTCACACCACACTTGCCCCCCAGACATGACATCTCCACGCCTCCAGCCTTCTCCTCGCTGCAACATTCATCACCCCCCGCTTCAAAACCCATATAAGAGCGTTGGTAAACTATACTCTCATACATTTCCCCTCTTTGCCTCCAAGGACAAAGTTCTTTGTCTCCACAGACTCCTAAGTGCACCACTCACTTTTTTTTCCCCCATCAAATTTTATGATTCACCTCATCTTTCATAGACCCATCCGCTGACAAAGTCCACCTCCCAAATATCTGAATACGTTCACTCCTCCATACTCTCTCCCTCCAATCTGATATTCAATCTTTCATCACCTAATCTTTTTGTTATCCTCATAACCTACTCTTTCCTGTAATTCACCTTTAATTTTTCTTCTTTTGCCCCCACCCTACCAAATTCATCCACCAAATCTCTGCAACTTCTCTTCAGAATCTCCCAAGAGCACAGTGTCATCAGCAAAGAGCAGCTGTGACAACTCCCACTTTGTGTGTGAAATTTTTTTCTTTTAACTCCACCCCCTCTTGCCAAGACCCTCGCATTTACTTTCTTACAACCCCATCTATAAATATATTAAACAACCACGGGGACATCAAAACATCCTTTTTCTAAGGCCTACTTTTTCTGGAAAAATTTCCTCTTTTCCTACATACTCTAACTTGAGCCTCACTAATCCTCGTAAAAAACTCTTCACTGCTTTCAGTAACCTACCTCCTACACCATACACTTGCAACATCTGCCACATTGCCCCCCCTATCCACCCTGTCATACGCCTTTTTTCCAAATCCATAAATGCCACAAAGACCTCTTTAGCCTTATCTAAATACTGTTCACTTATATGTTTCCTGTAAACACCTGGGCCACACACCCCCTACCTTTTCCCAAAGCCTCCTTGTTCATCTGCTATCCTATTCTCCGTCTTACTCTTAATTCTTTCAATATAAACCCACCATACACTTTACCAGGTACACTCAACAGACTTATCCCCCTATAATTTTTGCACTCTCTTTTATCCCCTTTGCCTTTATAACAAAGGAACTATGCAGCTCTCTGCCAATCCCTAGGTACCTTTAAACCCCCTTCCCCTACATTTATTAAACAATTGCCCCCAACCACTCCAAAACTATATCCCCACCTGCTTTTAACATTTCTATCTTTATCCCATCAATCCCGGCTGCCTTATACCCCCTTTCATTTTAAACCCACTGCCTCACGAACTTCCCCACACCACAACTGGCTCTTTTCCCCACTCCTACAAGATGTTATTCCTCCTTGCCCTATACACGAAATCACAGCTTCCCTATCTTCATCAAAATTTAACAATTCCTCAAAATATTCCTTCCATCTTCCCAATACCTCTAACTCTCCATTTAATAACTCTCCTCTCCTATTTTTAACTGACAAATCCATTTGTTCTCTAGGCTTTCTTAACTTGTTAATCTCACTCCAAAACTTTTTCTTATTTTCAACAAAATTTGTTGATAACATCTCACCACTCTCTCATTTGCTCTCTTTTTACATTGCTTCACCACTCTCTTAACCTCTCTCTTTTCTCCATATACTCTTCCCTCCTTGCATCACTTCTAACTTTGTAAAAACTTCTCATATGCTAACTTTTTCCCCTCCTTACTACTCTCTTTACATCATCATTCCACCAATCGCTCCTCTTCCCTCCTGCACCCACTTTCCTGTAACCACAAACTTCTGCTGAACACTCTAACACTACATTTTTAAACCTACCCCATACCTCTTCGACCCCATTGCCTATGCTCTCATTAGCCCATCTATCCTCCAATAGCTGTTTATATCTTACCCTAACTGCCTCCTCTTTTAGTTTATAAACCTTCACCTCTCTCTTCCCTGATGCTTCTATTCTCCTTGTATCCCATCTACCTTTTACTCTCCGTGTAGCTACAACTAGAAAGTGATCTGATATATCTGTGGCCCCTCTATAAACATGTACATCCTGAAGTCTACTCAACAGTCTTTTATCTACCAATACATAATCCAACAAACTACTGTCATTTCGCCCTACATTTCGCCCTACTGTCATTTCGCCAGGGAAGTACTACCGTCCTGCCAGATGACTGTGAAACAAAAACCTGTAACTGTTTTGCATGATGGTAGGATTGCTGGTTTCTTTTTCTGCCTCATAAACACGCTAAGATAACAGGGATATCTTGCTACTCCTACTTACACTTTGGTCACACTTCACAGACACGCACATGCATATATATATATACATACATCTAGGTTTTTCTCCTTTTTCTAAATAGCTCTTGTTCTTTTTTATTTCTTCTATTGTCCATGGGGAAGTGGAAAAGAATCTTTCCTCCGTAAGCATGCGTGTCGTATGAGCGACTAAAATGCCGGGAGCAAGGGGCTAGTAACCCCTTCTCCGGGTATACAATTACTAAAAAAGAGAAGAAGAAAAACTTTATAAAACTGGGTTGCTTAAATTTGGTCGTGGATGTAGTGCGGATGACAAGAAACAGATGATTGTTTGATGTTATGAATGAAAAGAAGTTGGATGTCCGGGCCCCCTAAGCGAAACAAAGCTGAAGGGGGTAAGGAGAGTTTCAGTGGGGGAAATAAATGGGATTAAATCTGGAGTATCTGAGAGAGTTAGAGCAAAGGAAGGGGTAGCAGAAATGTAAATGATCATTATGGAGGAGAAAAGAGAATAAATGTGTAAATTCAAAAATTTAAATGGATTAAAGTAAAGGTTGGATGCGAGAAGTGGGTCATAATAAGCGTGTATGCACCTGGAGAAGAGAGGAATGCAGAGGAGAGAGAGAGTTTTTTGGGGATGTTAAGTGAATTATAGGAGCCTTTGAACCAAGTGAAGAGAAATTGTGTGGGGGATTTGAATGCTAAAGTAGGAGAAACTTTTAGAGAGGGTGTGGAGGAAAAGTTTGGGTGCCAGGTTTAAATGATAATGGGAACCCTTTGATTGAACTTTGTATAGAAAGGGGTTTAGTTTATAGGTAATACATATTTTAAGAAAAAGAGGATAAATAAGTATACACGATATATATATATATATATATAATATATTATATATATATATATATATATATATATATATATATAAAATAAAATATATAAAAAACAGTATAATGTATATATACTATATAGATATATATCAGGAACTGAATTGACCCTTGTAATCACATATAGGCTGAGGGACTGACCACCTTCTGTCAAGGCTTAGGGACTGACCATCTTCTATCAAGGCTAAAGGACTAATCATCTATCAAGGCTGAGGGACTGATTACCATAAAATCCCTCTCCACTTTTACTGCTTCCATTGTTATAATCACATGTACTCGACCGAAGAAATCAGCTGCACAGGCGAAACATTTCTATAATAAATACAGCCAAGTGTTCGTTGCCTCATTTGGAATATTGCTCGGTACTGACGGCCCCATTCAAAGCAGAAAAAATATCAGAGCTGGAACAAATACAGAGATCGTTTATGGCTCACACTGAGCCACTAAAGCACTTAAATTACTGGGAATGCCTTAGAGTCTTGAACATGTACTTACTGGAGCTTAGAAGAGAGATATTTGATAATATACACATGGAAGGTACTCGAGGGCCTGGTCCCAAATCTGTACACTGCCATAACAACATACTGGAGTGAGAGATATAGGAGGAAGTGCAAAATATACCCAATGAGCAGCAGAGGTGCGATGGGGACAATAAGGGAACACTGTATCAACATTCGTGGCCCCAGACTATTCAACATCTTACCAGAAGATATCAGAAACACTGCTGGAACAAGAAGCCTTCAAGAAGAAGCTGGACAAGTATCTTCATTAAGTGCCAGATCAAACAGGCTGTGATGGATATGTGGAGCAGCGGGCCTCCAGCAGCAACAGCCTGGTTGACCTGGCAAGCACCAGATGAGCCTGGTACATGGCCGGGCTCAGAGTAGAGAGACTCTCGAAACTCATCAAAGGTATTGTTGGTATTCAAAGTGAAGCACTGGATTGCGAGATGGTTTGGTCATGTAAAAAGGATGGAGACAGATAATACATTATTCATTGTTGCTTTACAGAATATGTATAAAAGATTTTATTTCCAACAACTTTTTAGCCCTGGCTTGGTTGGTAGCACACTCGCCTCACATACTGAGTGTGTGATTCAATCCCCAGCATGGATGGAAAACTTGGGCGTGTTTCCTTACACCTGCTGTCCCTGTTCACATAGCAGTAAGTAGGTACTTAGGTGTTAGTCACTTTACACTTGCTGTTAGTGTTCACCTAACAGTAAGTAGGTGCCTGGGTGTTAGGGGGCTGGTGTGAGTGGCATCCTGGGTGTTAGTGGACTGGTATGTGTGGCATCCTGGGTGTTAGTGGACTGGTGTGGGTGGCATCCTGGGTGTTAGTGGACTGGTGTGGGTGGCATCCTGGGTATTAGTGGACTGGTATGTGTGGCATCCTGGGTGTTAGTGGACTGGTATGTGTGGCATCCTGGGTGTTAGTGGACTGGTGTGGGTGGCATCCTGGGTATTAGTGGACTGGTGTGGGTGGCATCCTGGGTGTTAGAGGAATGGTATGGGTGGCATCCTGGGTGTTAATGGACTAGTATGGGTGGCATCCTGGGTGTAAGTGGACTGGTATGGGTGGCATCCTGGGTGTAAGTGGACTGGTATGGGTGGCATCCTGGGTGTAAGTGGACTGGTATGGATGGCATCCTGGGTGTAAGTGGACTGGTATGGGTGGCATCCTGGGTGTAAGTGGACTGGTATGGGTGGCATCCTGGGTGTAAGTGGACTGTTTTGGGTGGCATCCTGGGTGTAAGTGGACTGGTATGGGTGGCATCCTGGGTGTAAGTGGACTGGTATGGGTGGCATCCTGGGTGTAAGTGGACTGGTATGGGTGGCATCCTGGGTGTAAGTGGACTGGTATGGGTGGCATCCTGGGTGTAAGTGGACTGGTATGGGTGGCATCCTGGGTGTAAGTGGACTGGTATGGGTGGCATCCTGGGTGTAAGTGGACTGGTATGGGTGGCATCCTGGGTGTAAGTGGACTGCTATGGTGGCATCCTGGGTGTAAGTGGACTGCTTATGGGTGGCATCCTGGGTGTAAGTGGACTGGTATGGGTGGCATCCTGGGTGTAAGTGGACTGGTATGGGTGGCATCCTGGGTGTAAGTGGACTGCTATGGGTGGCATCCTGGGTGTAAGTGGACTGCTATGGGTGGCATCCTGGGTAAGTGGACTGGTATGGGTGGCATCCTGGGTGTAAGTGGACTGGTATGGGGTGGCATCCTGGATGTAAGTGACTGGTATGGGTGGCATCCTGGTTGTAAGTGGACTGGTATGGGTGGCATCCTGGGTGTAGGTGGACTGGTATGGGTGGCATCCTGGGTGTAAGTGGACTGGTATGGGTGGCATCCTGGGTGTAAGTGGACTGGTATGGGTGGCATCCTGGGTGTAAGTGGACTGGTATGGGTGGCATCCTGGGTGTAAGTGGACTGGTATGGGTGGCATCCTGGGTGTAGATGGACTGGTATGGGTGGCATCCTGGGTGTAAGTGGACTGGTATGGGTGGCATCCTGGGTGTAAGTGGACTGGTATGGGTGGCATCCTGGGTGTAAGTGACTGGTATGGGTGGCATCCTGGTGTAAGTGGACTGGTATGGGTGGCATCCTGGGTGTAAGTGGACTGGTATGGGTGGCATCCTGGGTGTAAGTGGACTGGTATGGGTAGCATCCTGGGTGTAAGTGAACTGGTATGGTGGCATCCTGGGTGTAAGGGACTGGTATGGTGGCATCCTGGTGTAAGTGGACTGGTATGGGTGGCATCCTGGGTGTAAGTGAACTGGTATGGGTGGCATCCTGGGTGTAAGTGGACTGGTATGGGTGGCATCCTGGGTGTAAGTGAACTGGTATGGGGTGGCATCCTGGGTGTAAGTGGACTGGTATGGGTGGCATCCTGGGTGTAAGTGGACTGGTATGGGTGGCATCCCTGGGTGTAAGTGAACTGGTATGGGTGGCATCCTGGTGTAAGTGGACTGGTATGGTGGCATCCTGGGTGTAAGTGGACTGGTAATGGGTGGCATCCTGGGTGTAAGTGGACTGGTTATGGGTGGCATCCTGGGTGTAAGTGGACTGGTATGGGTGGCATCCTGGGTGTAAGTGAACTGGTATGGGTGGCATCCTGGGTGTAAGTGGACTGGTATGGGTAGCATCCTGGGTGTAAGTGAACTGGTATGGGTGGCATCCTGGGTGTAAGTGGACTGGTATGGGTGGCATCCTGGGTGTAAGTGGACTGGTATGGGTGGCATCCTGGGTGTAAGTGAACTGGTATGGGTGGCATCCTGGGTGTAAGTGGACTGGTATGGGTGGCATCCTGGGTGTAAGTGGACTGGTATGGGTGGCATCCTGGGTGTAAGTGGACTGGTATGGGTGGCATCCTGGGCGTAAGTGGGCTGGTATGGGTGGCATCCTGGGTGTAAGTGGACTGGTATGGGTGGCATCTTGGGTGTAAGTGGACTGGTATGGGTGGCATCCTGGGTGTAAGTGGACTGGTATGGTGGCATCCTGGGTGTAAGTGGACTGGTATGGGTGGCATCCTGGGTGTAAGTGGACTGGTATGGGTGGCATCCTGGGTGTAAGTGGACTGGTATGGGTGGCATCCTGGGTGTAAGTGGACTGGTATGGGTGGCATCTTGGGTGTAAGTGGACTGGTATGGGTGGCATCCTGGGTGTAAGTGGACTGGTATGGGTGGCATCCTGGGTGTAAGTGGACTGGTATGGGTGGCATCCTGGGTGTAAGTGGACTGGTATGGGTGGCATCCTGGGTGTAAGTGGACTGGTATAGGTGGCATCCTGGGTGTAAGTGGACTGGTATGGGTGGCATCCTGGGTGTAAGTGGACTGGTATGGGTGGCATCCTGGGTGTAAGTGGACTGGTATGGGTGGCATCCTGATGTAAGTGGACTGGTATGGGTGGCATCCTGGGGTAAGTGGACTGGTATGGGTGGCATCCTGGGTGTAAGTGGACTGGTATGGGTGGCATCCTGGGTGTAAGTGGACTGGTATGGGTGGCATCCTGGGTGTAAGTGGACTGGTTACGGCTAAACTCTCAAATTAACGAAGTTGGGATAACAATTCTTTGTAAAATTGATTTGTTCCCCCCAAAATAATAAAATTATATAATTGTACAATAGTGGGCCGAAGAATATTTCGAATTATTCCGACGGGCCAACTGTTATTTTTTTATGGGAAGCGCTAAACTCGTAGGGGTCGTAATACAGCAATACGAGGCAATAGGTTTGAATCATAGAAAGGAAGGACAAGTCCAATTCCTCGGATCAAGAGCCGCTCACCAAGATCAAGGAACGTCTCTCGAAGGGAATTGATAACCTGGAGAGGGTTTTGGGGGTCAACGCCCCTGTGGTTCGTTCTGAGACCAGGTCTCATGGTATATCAGAGTCTTGTCAACCAGGCTATTACTGCTGGCCGCACGCAAAGTGACGTACGAACCACAGCCCGGCTGGTCAGGTACTGACTTTAGTGCCTTCTTGAAAACAGTTAGGAGTCTATTGGTAATCCCCCTTATGTATGCTGGGAGGCAGTTGATTGTTCCACCATATTGTGCTACTACTACTACCACTAGTATTACACCTCACACTAAGCCTATATATACCCTCTGTGTCCATGTATTGTTTGTAACAGCTTGACAAAGTTCCTGGTGAGCGAAACGTTGCCACAATAAAATGTTACCTTAGTTGCATGACTCACGAAATCGTAATGACACGATTGCAAACAAACCATACCACGGGCGGGATTTGAACCCGCGGTCAGAGAGTCTCAAAATATCTAGCCAAGACAGGACTCGCAACAATGATTTTAAGTTGGAAAAATTCAGATTCAGGAAGGATATAGGAAAGTACTGGTTTGGTAATAAGAGTTGTGGATGAGTGGAACAAACTCCCGAGTACTGACATAGAAGCTAAAACGTTGTGTAGTTTTAAAAATAGGTTAGATAAATACATGAGTGGGTGTGGGTGGGTGTGAGTTGGACCTGACTAGCTTGTGCTGGTTGTCTGATGCCGTGCTCCTTCCTTAAGTGGATGTGACCTGGACATAACTAAACTGGGTCAGTGGCATGGGTCGGGAGGTGTCTTGGACCTGCCTCGCATGGGTCAGTAGGCCTGTTGCAATGTTCCTTTTTATGTTATTCACCTATTTTTGGTTACAGGGGTCGATTCACAGCTCCTGGCCCCGTCTTTTCGGTGTCTGTTACTAGATCCACTCTCTCCTTGCTTCAAGGCTTATCGTACCTCTTCTTAAAGCTATGTATTGATCCTGCCTCTACTACCCCAATGGAATTAGGTCACCTTGCCTGACTTTTCTGGGGGGGGGAATTATCGTGGGAATTTTACATCATGAATAGCGAAATTTATGTGACCTGTACCTAAAAAGCTTACATCACCCCCAATTTGTTCCCTTTCCTGACAACTCAAAGGGCTGAGAAACCCCCAACACCCCTAGGCTCATCTATTCTCTCCAGCTCCGTGATCAAGGCTGGAGTGTGGTGTGTAGTAACTTTTGGGGTTAACAGAAGAGGCTGAGGCCGGATAAAAAGGTTTGGGAATTCTACTGCCCTAGGCAGATGTACACCGGGGAACGGACTCCTCACTCCTTAACAACAACCCTTTAATTTAAACTTTACAAAAAAAATTCCTTTACACAATTGTGGGCAGGGAAATCCCAATATCACAGAATAAACATAACATTTTAAACTAAAAATAAAAAAAAAAATATTTTTAAATAAAAAGGTTTTTAGACTCCTCTTCCCCCGGGGTAGGGGGTGCCCCGGGGGGGGGGGTGGAGGCAGGTGTGTAACTCCTCAGAAGTTTTTGTAGCTCAGTGGGGGGTTGTGTGCTTCTCCTTTTCTCCCTTTCAAGGACTTTTTTAAACCAGCGGACTTACCAGGGGCCTGAAGCGTCGGTAATCTGAGGTGAGTGTTGGTGTGTCGGGTTAATAACTTTGTGGGGGCGCTTTAGGTCCCGGGGCGCGTCCCCCCTTTTCAAAACCAACACCAGAAATACATGAAGTGTTTACGGGATATATACACATTGTTTTTCCGGATACATACACAATGGTGTTTCCAGGATAATACATTGGGTATTTTTCCCCAGGATAAATACATTAGATTGATTTCCAGGGATAAAAATTTTTGAGATGTGTATTTTCCGGGATATGTACATTGAGTTTGGTATTTCCATTTATATACATTGAGAAGAATTTCCGATATATACATTGAATGTTATTTCCAGAAAATACTTTGAGATTGATTCCCCAAAAAAACATTGAGATGTTATTTCCAGGATATATACATTGAGATGTTTTTTCCAGGATTATACATTGAGAGTGCATTTCCGGGATAAACATTAGTTTGTGTATTTCCGGATATAAACATTGAATGTGTATTACAAATATAATAATTGGGGTGGTATTTCCGGGTATATACAGAGGGGTGAAATTTCCAGATATAACATTGAGAGTGTATTTCCAGATAAAACTGAATGTTATTTCCAGGATAATACATTGAATGTTATTTCCAGAATATACACGAGATTGTTTCCAGGTTTAAATACTCGAGAGTGATTTCCAGGATATAACATTAAATTTGGTATTTCCGGATAAAACATGAATGTGTTTTCCCAGATATATACATTGAGAGTGTATTTTCCAGGTATATACATTGTATTTCCAGGATATATACATCGGAGGGTGTTTTTCCAGGATATTACTTTGAGATTGTATTCCGGGATATATACTTGAGATGGTATTTCCAGAAATACTTGAATGTGTTTTCCAGGATAATACTTTGAGATGTTATTTCCAGGATAATACATTAAAGTGTTTTTCCAGGATAAACTTGAATTTTTATTTCCAGGATATATCATTGAGATGTGATTTCCAGATAATACATTGAAGTGTATTTCCGGATATATACATTGAATTGTATTTCCGGATATACATCGAGATTGTATTTTTCCAGGATATAACATCGAGATTTATTCCAGTTTTTAAACATTGGATGTTATTTCCAGAATAATACATTAAGTGTTTTCCGATATATACTTGAAGGGTTTTTTTTTCCGGATAAACATTGTTTTCCGGGATAAAAAACCCGAGATGTGTATTTCCGGGATATAACATTGAAGTGATTTCCGGGATAAAATTAAGTGATTTCCGGATATATACAGAATGTTTTTTCCAGGATATTACATTGAGATTGTATTTCCGGGATAATCATTAAGATGTGTTTTTTCCGGATATATACATTGGATTGTTTTCCAGGATAATACATTGAGATGTATTTCCGGGATATTTTCATTGAGATGGTTTTTCCCGGGATAAACATTGAAGTTTTTTTCCAGAATATAAATACATTGAGAGGGGTATTTACGGGATAAACTTAGGTGTTTACGGATAATACATTGAGGTGTGTTTTTACAGGATATATACATTGAGGGTGTATTTACGGGATATAACATGGGGTTGATTTCCAGATTTACATTGAGGTGTGTATTCCGGGGAATTAAATTGGGGAGTTTTTCCAGGATATATCCCTTGAAGGTGTATTTCCAGGAGGGATACATTAAAGGGGTGTATTTCCGGAAAATACATTGAAGGTGTAACAGGTCATTGTCGTGTTCCTTCCTTTAAGTGAATGTGACCTCCCTGACTGGGTTGGGCTTTGGTTTTAAGCCGGAGGAGATTTGGGACCTGCCTCGCATGGGCCATAGGCCTGCGCAGGTTTTCCTTCTTTCTTTTTTTTTATGTTCTTGATAAAATATTGAGAAAGGGGTTTTTTCTTTCTAAGTTTTTTTCCTGTTTAAGCGGTTCAAGTATTTGGCGAAAACGCCTACATGCAGTGTAGTGGATAGGCTTGAAACTCCCATTAATCAACCCTAGGGGGTGCCCTTTATGCCGATGAGGGGGGGTTTATCTAAGGAATTGATCCCCTTTTTTACCTTTGGGAACCCCTCCCCCCTCTCCAGTCGCTCTCTGACCTTTTCGGTTTAGCGCTTTCCTTTAAACGGTCTTGATCACTGTGAATAACAAAAAGGCCATGATTACTAAATCCTGTCGGAGGTAATAAATTTTGATCCGAGGAAGAGTGGGGGGCTCCAGCTCCTTTGATTTTGAGCCCATAAGAGGATGACCCCCGGGCAGGAAAGCATAAGCCCCCCACAAGGGCAGGGGCACACAAAAAAGGTTCCTCCATGATTTTGGTTTTTGGGCCCCTGGCTCCCCTTTTCTCGGGGCACCCTTCAACGGGGCCTTGAAGCCCTAAAAATTTTTGCTTTAAAGGGAAATTTAAAATAACTTTTTATGAATGTTATATAATCTTTAAAGGGGGTTTGTTGGCGGGGAAGCCAGTCAAGGGCCCCAGTAAAATGACCATAATTTCAGGAAAAGCCCAGACAAGAAGAAGAAACACGACACAGACTACTTCTCAACAGGGTGGTTTAACTCGCACCCACTTTTCGTACCCGTCCAGTACAAGGGTTCTCGCTTTCCTGACCCTACCTGGGGGTTCGTTCCCCCACTACAACTGTTCTAAAAACCCGATTTCGAACCCAAGGGTAGGGTTTATTGGGGTAGGCTTTACCTTTTAAGCCCACCTGATGAAATGGTATTGAAAAAAATTCTTGCACAATGGTCTTTTTTTCCCGTGTCGATTTTTTGCCTTGTTTACCAAAAACTCCAATAACGAGTCAAACATAAACCTAAAAACCCACTTTAGGAGGTATTTCCTAAAGTGGGTTTCCTGTTTTCCGAAAATCTTTCCCACCCAACCCCTCTCATCTAAAATAATAAACTCGCCTACCCAACCCAGTCCCAAAACCCAACCTAACCAAGGGTTTGGGGTCATTTTTTCTGACTTTTGGGGGTTTCCCCCATTACCACCCATTCCCCAACATTGCATAATCCTACGGGTTTTCTGCTTCTCTTTACTAATAAATATAAACAGCCATGAGTAATTACTTTAAAAATTATATTCATAAATTCTAGGGGTTTCATAACCGTATAGCAATCTTTTAGGGGGAAGAAAGGAAAAAGGGGTCTTGGTTCAGGGATTTTGAGCTGCTCATCCTTTTTTCGGGTCAAACTGATTTCAAAACCCCCCCCCATTCCCCCAGGGGACGATATCCGTACTCACTACTTGCTGCAGGTTAGTGATCAATGACCAACGTCACACGTCCCAGGTCGAAATTGAAGGGGCAGCCCTTGGTTGGTGCCACAACCTTATCAACATGATTTTTCATGGGATAAATCTTGGTAAAAAATACCGACAATTGGGGTAAAAAGACACTAAGCAAACACTAGACAATTTTTTAGAAAACGTTTGGGCCCTGGACCCTATCACTGCTAACATACACCCTCTCCGCCTATACGTAAAGTGATCAAAGGGCCCAGGACCGAAAAAGTTTTCTAATAAAAATGTCCCCAGTGTTTACTTTCATGTTATCATACCTAGTTTTATCTGAACCATGGGACCATAAATTTGCAAGATGATGGCTACCACACCACGGGAAAAATTACTTTTGCAAGTCACCCTTTTGAAGGTTTGGGGAAAATGAATTAAAAGTTCCCGCCATACTGATAGGATATGGAGGGGAGGCAGCACACAACATAGGTGCAGTGATGCAGCAGCAACATAGGTGCTCTGACACAGTGATGCAGCAGACTGATGTGAGGACGCAGAACAAAGAAACAGCAGATTGATGAGGACAACATCAAGAAGAACCAAATAGAGATATTATCAGGGAGACAATACGAGACATTATCTGAAAGCCATTTATACACTTACTTTTTATCTGGGGTGCAGATGTATACAAGGGCTGAGCGTTAATGAGATGTCAGTGTGCAGTGTGTGCGGTGGTGGCCATGGTGACCTCAGATCCATGACTCAGCCCTCGGGTATGAAGGAGAGGCCTGCTGGGTAGGGCCGCACCTTATTCTAACCACTACCCTACCTTCCCTTCTTCGCTGCTTGCGCTAATTCACCACTTTTCTTATATATTTTAGAACACCACTACGTACGTAGTGATCCACTTTTTTTTAATGGGGTGTAAAACCTAGCTGGAGAAGGATAGCGGATGCTTAGCGGTTAATCGGTCAACGTGTGACAAAGACTACATAAGAACATAACTGTGATCTGATAGTCTCTTTAATGTTAATGGAAATAACTCAGGTTAACTTATTCCTAGTATACCATCTCCTATTATTGTTTTAATAAGTTACTACACGCACGAAAATCACTCCCCATGAGAGCAAAAGACTCGGCAGGAGATGCAACATTCCCCCAATGAAAAGCAGGGGTGCCACGAGTACACTGAGACAACACAGTAAGTGTCCTGGGCCCAAGACTGTTCAATTGCCTCCCGGCATACATAAACGGGATTACCAATAGACCCCTGACTGTCTTCAAGAAGGCACTGGACAGGCACCTAAAGTCAGTGCCTGACCAGCCGGGCTGTGGTTCGTACGTCAGTTTGCGTGTGGCCAGCAGTAACAGCCTGGTTGACCACACCCTGATCCACCACGAGGCCTGGACTCAGACCGAGCCGCGGGAGCGTTGACCCCCTAAACCCTATCCAGGTAAGGACCCCAAAGGAAACAAGTCACTTTGACCTTTTTTTTGATTATCCTAGGTAATTTATACCATGTATGTATGATAATTGTACTTTATTAAACTTATGGGAATCTTTATTAAGGACACATTTCGCCACACAGTGGCTTCATCAGTCTATACAAAGTAGAGGGGGGGTAAGAAGAGAAGTTTGAGACCACACAATAAGTGTCAGGGGCCCGAGACTGCTCAACTGCCTCCGAGCATACATAAGGGGGATTACCAATAGACCCCTGGCAGTCTTCAAGCTGGCACTGGACAAGCACCTAAAGTCGGTACCTGACCAGCCGGGCTGTGGCTCGTACGTTGGTTTGCGTGCACCCAGCGGGAAACCCGCCGGGTTGATGGGCTTGTTTCCACCAGGGGCCCTGGTCAAAACCCGGGCCGCGGGGCTTTTGCCCCCCGGGAACTCTCTCCAGGAAAACTCCAGGAATAGTCCCTCACCGGGAAATGGGATGTTTTTCAGCCCCCATCAGTCTTTTGGGAAAGTGCAGCTTAGGGCAGTAGAAAGTAGTTTTTATACTGTAGTCAGGTGAGGGGAAAGGGCAGGGGGGGGCGGGATCATAGGGGAAACCCAAACCACTAGTGTAAGTAGGTCTTTGCCAAAAAGGTTGGACAAGTTTGAAAAATTCCTTGTTCAAATCCTATGATGCAGTTTTGGGTAGTGTGAAAAAGGTTTTGGGGAAAACCGTAATTTTAAGTTTGAGAAACTAAGAAAACCATAGGGGAATGTTTTTAAAAGGGAAAAACCCCCTTTTTTTGGCGTGCGGCCAGCAGAAAACAGCCTGTGACCGGCCGTTACTGCTGGCCGTGACCGGTCTGTGACCAGGTCGGACTGGGCCCTTTTTAAAATCGGGGCCCGGGTCAAGACCCCCGGGGGGGCTTTGGGACCCCCAAAAACCGCCTCCAATTTTTATGCAGGTAAAATTTACTCGGGTTTTTCGATGGCTACGAAAATTTTTGTTAACTGAACGGGGTCACATTGGACTTCAACTCAGCACGCCCCCTGAATTGTTGTCACCCCCACGAACGTTTTTGGGATCTTTGACAACAGGTTTAAAAGGACTAAGATCTCATCGCTGCTATGTGAGTGAGAGTCGTCCTATAAAATTTGTAGACGAGTTTCAAAAAAATCGACAAATTGAAAAATTTTAGAAAAATGTGAAAACACTTTTCTTTTTTAAGGGAAAATTTTTTTGCTTCCTCGGCCCCGTTTCCCACCCCAGTACGAGAAAAAATGAAAACTGAGACACAGGGTTAAAACATCGGGATATCTTTATTGGGGACTTTTCGCCACCCCAGCGGTTTTATCTTTTATGGGATTCTAGGACAAAATTTTAAAGACAGAAAAAGCTAAATACAAAAGATAGTAGACTCTCATCTTTTGTATATTTTACTGTTTTTCACATTATGTCCTGGGGTTATTGATAAAAGGCCACTGGAGGGCGAAAGTTTTACAATAAAAAATACCCCATACTTTTGCACTTGACCCATTTTCATCTTTGCCCGGTTTTGAAATCCATTCTTGTACAGAGAAGAATGGTTGAAAAAATCGGATATTTTTGAAACAATAAATTCCCTCAGCCTGGAGAATGTAACCCTAAATCAATCTCTGAATCATTTATAAAACCCCTGTCCGAAGCAGCATTTTGGGGATATTTTTAAAAGGAAATACTCCCGCTTGCCAAAAACCCAGGGGGTTTTTTCCAAAGGGGACACCGTCTCGATATTTTAAAACCTTACTTGTCTACAGTACAAAGCCCCTTCGCCCCATATGCTGTATTTTTACCCTAAAATTGATGGACTGTTTTACTTTAAACCCCAAACCTGAGGGGGACTGTTTCCCTAAAAACTCCGATTTTTCAACCATTGCTTTTTTTGTATTGATTTTTAAAAACCCAAATTCTTTCTGTATTGACCCTTCAACCATTCCCTTTCTGTATTATTTTTAAACCTTTCCCTTTTCCCTGTTTTGGGAAACTTTTTTTAAAAAACCCAAATTGTGGGGGGGAAAACCTTTCCCAATAAAAATAGGAAACCCAAAGGTTTACATGTTAAAATTTTTTAATGAATTTCCCGTAAACTTGCATTTTTAGCCCAAGGGGGGCCCATGCCAGCCTCTAAACTTTTTTAAATTCTGTTTTTTGGGCCCGGGCTTTAAATGTTTTCCAAAAAGTTTCTGCTTTTAACCCGGTTTTGGGTTTAAACAATCCCAAATTATGTGAAAACTGAATATCTTTTAAAACAGTTGAATTGGTTGTTATCCCCCTCCCTGGAGTTTTATTTTGGGGGGGAATTCCAGGGTTCAATGCCCCCGCGGCCCGGCCCAAAGGGCCCGGGGGTCGGGGGTTCTGATAAACCCCAGGTGTTACTGCTGGCCGTCCCAAAGTCCAAACATAAAACCACAGTTTGGGGCTGATCCGACACTGACTTGAAGTATTCGGGCCCGGCCCCCTTTCAAAGGCGCCGGGGTTCTTTTAAAATTTCCCCCTTATGCATGGGGGAAAACCTGTTGAAAAATTTTGGGTCCCGGAAACTTACGTTTTTCTTTTAGTTTTCCTTTTGGCCCCCACTTTTAATTTTGGGGGTTTTTTGAAACCCCCTTTCCCCAATCTTTTGATTTCGGGGGAAGTGATTTCTGTTAAAGTTTTAAGGGCCCCCTTTCCCTTTCTGGGGAATTTCCCCAAGTGTAATTTGATATAATCTTTTTCCTGCGTTTAAAGCAAAGTACAAGTTAAAGTACTTAAACCTTTTCCCAGAGTTGGGGTGTTTGATGGAATTTTAAATTCGTGAAGTAAAAAGGTTTCGTACATTTTTTGATCTGAGTTTCACCTGTTTTAAATGGAAAATTTTAATGTCCCCAGTATTTAACCTAGAGAAAAACCAAAAAATTTTTAAAGATTTCTTGGGCCTGGCTCTCTTGTTTTGAACGTTCTAAATTACCCCCTATCATTGTTTTCCCACATTTTGTGATAGTGGCCCGTTGGATCCTTGAAAGGAGATCCTCAAAACCATTACTACCCCGGGGTTCCCTCACTTTAAATTTTTCCAGTTCTTTTTGAAATGTTTTAAAGTTTTTGTGTATAGTAAAGTTCTGATTATTATCGGGGCGATTAAAATTTTATGATTTCCTCACTCTTCTGTACTTGTGTGGAGTTTTCCCCAGGTAGGTGGGAGGCCGGGGTTTTCGGGTTGCAAATAGGGGGGTTGTTTTAGAGTCCAGGTGCAAGATAAGGGGTTTTTTGGGGGGCCCAGATGCAAGTAAAAGGGGGGTGTGTGTGGGGTTTAGTGTGGCGTAAGAGGGTCGGGGAGGGGGGGGACCCAGGGGGGCAGGGGTAAAGGGGGGTGTGTGTTTGGGTTTGGTTTCCTTTGGTATAATTTAGATAAAGGGTCTAAGCCTTTTAAAAAAGGGAAGGGGGGGGGGGGGTCCAGGCGTTTGGAGGGAAAAGGGGGTTGGAGGTCATGGTGGGGAAAAGGAAAATGTGTCAGGGGTTGGGGGGGTTTTCCCAAGATGAGTAGAGGGGGGATCTGTGGGTGGAAAGGTTTTATTTTTGATTCAGGGGTAAACGTCCCCTTTCCCCAAAGGGCCCGTTAGCTCACCAGAGCGCATCTTTATTCAAAGGGGGGCCCTTTTGGGGACCAAATTACTCTGCCAGCCCAAAAAACCTTGGGGTTAAGGTCCGCAAGGTATCAAGCTTCCCTGCTTTTCCCTTTCCTAGTGTGTGACGTTCCCCGGGCCCCTGTTACGGGCGATTCTCCTTAACCATTTTTTAAAAACTTTAAAGTTTTTGACCAAGTTTTAAAATTAATGAGGAAAGGGCTCTGGATATTTAACAGCTCTTTCAACCAACAAGTTCCCCCAAAGAACTACAAAAGGGCACTGGGATACCTCACCCGGGGATTTGGTGCTGGGGAAGTACAGAACTCTTTTCGTGAGAGCTAATGCAGGGGACTTTTCTGTTGGTCACCCCCAAATTCCTTTTTTTTGGCGAAGTTCGACCCAATACCAAATTTTTAATTTGGGGTTGCGGTTTTTTCCCTGTTACCAAAAGAGTCCCGTATTTCAAACCCCAGAGCTCCACCCCAAACCTCGCTGTTCTTGTCTTGATACTGGCTTGTTTAATCTCGGTTTTACTGCCGCTCTGATTTTCCCTCAAACGCAGGTTTTTTTGCAGTGCCCTCGGCAGGGCCGATTTGGGTACCCTGGGGCTTTTTTTCCGTAAGGGGTTTGGGGGTATAGGGGTCGCAGGGAAGAAGATTTAGATCATGAAGAGAAGCCCTTTCAATTAAAGGGCTGAGCAAAGAGAGCGCGCTGGAAAAAACAAGCGGGCAGGAAGAGAGATCCAACTAAAAAGCAATCCCAAAACGAGGCAAACGAGGGTTGGGGGAAAGCTCTGCAAATGAACTCAGGACTCTATACACAAAAAACCCGCACATAAAAAAAAGAAGCTTACGGGCGAAAGTTTTCCCGGGCCCCCATGGGCCATTGACCGCCTTGGGAAAAATATTTAGCCCTCACCCCATAACCGCACCTCCTCGCCCCCTTTTCCCCTTGGGAAAGCTTTATCGAGTGGGTTTTGGGCTGAGGGTTTTCAAAAGTGAGGTTTGGGGGGTGCGTCCGTGGTTTTTACAAGGAATTTAGGCGGGGAAAAGGGGGTTTATAAAAAAGGGGCTGGTCCGGGTCCTGGATTTTTGGGTTTTTTGGGGGGTTTTGGGAACTGGGAGTTGGGGAGTGTTTTCCCCTTTTCTTCATAGCCTAGGGCCCGTGGTCCCAAACCCTTTTTTTTACTCCCCACTCCCCCCTTTAAAATTTTTTCTCTAACCTTTGCCCCCCTCCCCAATTAAAATTTTTTCAAGGGTTAAAGGATGTGAAATCAAACCCAAAATTTTTTTCAAAAGAAGGGGTTTTATTTCACTTTCCCAAAAATATGTGAAAAAAAAAATCAACTTAAAAGAAAAGAAACATTTTCACAAAAAATGATATTTGGGAAAGCAAACCTTACAAAAATAATAAATCGTGCTTGAAATATTACAAAAATTTAAAAACAAGGAAATAGCTTATAAAAACGGAAGCTTTTCCCCACCCCCAGGGGGTGCGGGGCCCCCCTGGTTGGGGGAAACCCCCGGCCCAGGTTTCCCCGACGTTTTCGTCCATAAAATGTAAAACACCTTTACCAATTTGGGGAGTATAGTGTTATTTTAGCTCTTTGTTTTTTGGTTTAAGCCCTCAATAAACCAAAGGCATACAATTTTTCCCTTTGATATATCCTTGATGAAATTTTTAAAAGATTTTTTTTTTTTTTTTTCCTGAGCCTGGCCCTGGGCCAGGCTTGGCTGGTAATCAGGCCCTGTGTTTGCGGGCGACCCGCTGGCCCACATACCCCTTTTAGCAAATTATAACGAGACTAGAAGACGTTTCAGTCCATTTTGGGAAATCATCATGAAGTTAGCAACGAGATGTTTCATCCATGGTTATTGTGACTTGCTCTTCAGCACACTGAAGTTCCTGAAAATTACTCTAATATGATACTCTGTTTTATTTTACCAAATACACAAAGGTTATGTTAATATGGTGATATAACATTTTTACTACTGTCAACAAATGGAAACCACAAAATGGACCAATGTAAATTGGAGGCAACAGCTTGGGTTTGGGCCAGGCAAGCACCAGATGAGCCTGCCCAGGCCGGGCTCCGAGAGTAAGTGGAGCTCTCGAGACTCTCTAAAGTAAGGTATACCAAAGGGTTTAAAAGTTTTTTAATATGTGTGGCGGCTATTATATTTATGTGGAAGCGCAAAAACCATTAGAGTCATAGAGCCCGTGATCAAAAGCCCTTCACCCGGCACCAAAGGGATTTCATGAAAGGAGTGTAGCAGGTACGGTAGTTTCCAGTTTGATTCGCCGGGCCCAGTCCCCGGCCCGGCACCTTGGAATGTCAGGGTTTCATTGTTTACTTCTTCCATATTAAACCAAAGGAACGGGTGAGGTTTGAACCCATGGCGAGTACGTTGTAAAAAAGCACTGCCTGGAGTTTTAAAGATTCACTCGCCTTGCGTTCAGACCAACCCCTACCGTGGCTCGTTTGGGGTTCATTTAATACGAATTCGCCAGTCATGATAACTTTTCCCTATTATTTTATAAATTAATTATTAGGAAGACGGGAGATACTACCTTATAATTAATGAAAGGTCTTATTACTAGTTTGTAAATAACGTTTACGTATAGGAACACAAAAAAATCACGACAGTAAGTTTGAGTGAAATATAACATGCACCCGTATCAGGATATTTTTTTTTGACGTTTATTAACGTTTCCTTAATAAAATATCCTATTCCGTATATCTTATTTCACCTTGTCGTTATTTTATACCATATCTTACCCAGTAGTCCTACGGCCCTGTAGCGGTCCAAT
>NC_069484.1:23156103-23231103 GCF_026875155.1 Cherax quadricarinatus
GATTCACTGCCTCACTACCTCCCTCACTGATTCACTGCCTCACTCCATCCCTTATTGATTCACTGCCTCACTACCTCCCTCACTGATTCACTGCCTCATTCCATCCCTCATTGATTCACTGCCGAGTGGATAGGCGAGCAATGTGGCAGACGTTGCAAGTATATGGAATAGGTGGTAAGTGACATGACACACATGGCACTTTCCTCTCCAAGTGGTGCCTCATAGAAGGATTAACGGCACCAGAGTGCCAGGAAGAAACCACTACCTCCCTCATTAATTCACTGCCCCACTACCTCCCTCACTAATTCACTGATTCACTGCCTCACTCCATCCCTCATTGATTCACTGCCTCCCTCACTGATTCACTGCCTCACTCCATCCCTCATTGATTCACTGACTCACTACCTCCCTCATTGATTCACTGCCTCACTCCATCCTCACTGATTCACCGCCGAGTGGATAGGCGAGCAATGTGGCAGACGTTGCAAGTATATGGAATAGGTGGTAAGTTACTAAATGCTGTAAAGAGTTTTTATGAGGATACTGAGGCTCAAGTTAGGGTGTGTAGAAGAGAGGGAGACTACTTCCCCTTAAAAGTAGGTCTTAGACAGGGATGTGTAATGTCACCATGGTTGTTTAATATATTTATAGATGGGGTTGTAAAAGAAGTAAATGCTAGGGTGTTCGGGAGTGGGGTGGGATTAAATTATGGGGAATCAAATACAAAATGGGAATTGACACAGTTACTTTTTGCTGATGATACTGTGCTTATGGGAGATTCTAAAGAAAAATTGCAAAGGTTAGTGGACGAGTTTGGGAGCGTGTGTAAAGGTAGAAAGCTGAAAGTGAACAGAGAAAAGAGTAAGGTGATGAGGGTATCAAATGATTTAGATAAAGAAAAATTGGATATCAAATTGGGGAGGAGGAGTATGGAAGAAGTGAATGTTTTCAGATACTTGGGAGTTGACGTGTCGGCGGATGGATTTATGAAGGATGAGGTTAATCATAGAATTGATGAGGAAAAAAAGGTGAGTGGTGCATTGAGGTATATGTGGAGACAAAAAACATTATCTATGGAGGCAAAGAAGGAAATGTATGAAAGCATAGTAGTACAACACTCTTATATGGGTGTGAAGCTTGGGTTGTGAATGCTGCAGCGAGGAGGCAGTTGGAGGCAGTGGAGATGTCCTGTTTAAGGGCAATGTGTGGTGTAAATATTATGCAGAAAATTCGGAGTGTGGAAATTAGGAGAAGGTGTGAAGTTAATAAAAGTATTAGTCAGAGGGGCTGAAGAGGAGTTGTTGAGGTGGTTTGGTCATTCAGAGAGAATGGATCAAAGTAGAATGACATGGAGAGCGTATAAATCTGTAGGGGAAGGAAGGCGGGGTAGGGGTCGTCCTCGAAAAGGTTGGAAGGAAGGGGTAAGAGAGGTTTTGTGGGCGAGGGGCTTGGACTTCCAACAGGCGTGCATGAGTGTGTTCGACAGGAGTGAATGGAGACGAATGGTATTTGGGACCTGACAATCTGTTGGAGTGTGAGCAGGGTAATATTTAGTGAAGGGATTCAGGGAAACCAGTTATTTTTATATAGCCGGACATGAGTCCTGGAAATGGGAAGTACGTACAATGCCTGCACTCTAAAGGAGGGGTTTGGGATATTGGCAGTTTGGAGGGATATGTTGTGTATCTTTATACATATATGCTTCTAAACTGTTGTTTCTGAGCACTTCTGCAAAAACAGTGATAATGTGTGAGTGTGGTGAAAGTGTTGAATGATGATGAAAGTATTTTCTTTTTGGGGATTTTCTTTCTTTTTGGGTCACCCTGCCTCGGTGGGAGTCGGCCGACTTGTTAAAAAAAATAGTTGGTGTCCCACAGGGAAGTGTCCTTGGCCCTCTTCTCTTTCTCCTATACATAAATGACCTTCCAAATGCTTCGCAATTACTCAAACCCACACTATTTGCAGATGACACTACATACGTCTTCTCTCACCCGAGCCCAGTCACGCTAGCCAATACTGTAAATACCGAATTACAGAAAATATCTACCTGGATGAGGACTAACAAACTTACACTAAACATTGACAAAACCTACTTCATTCAGTTTGGTAACAGAGCTACAGATGTCCCTCTTAACATAATGATAAATGGATCACCTATCACAAAACTAACAGAGGGAAAATTCTTAGGAATCCACCTTGATAATAGACTCAAATTTCATACACATATACATCAAATTTCTAAGAAAATTTCCAAGACTGTAGGCATACTATCGAAGATACGGTACTATGTTCCACAGTCAGCCCTCCTGGCCCTATATCACTCTCTTATTTACCCCTATCTCACCTATGGAATTTGTGCATGGGGCTCAACAACAATTAACCATCTCAGACCACTAATTACCCAACAAAAGGCTGCAGTTAGAATGATAACAAATTCTCACTACAGGCAGCACACTCCACCAATATTCAATACACTAAACCTACTCACCATACAAAACATCCATACTTATTACTGCACCTATTACATACATAGAACACTTAACTCTGATATTAACCCTCCCCTCAAACATCTCCTTGCCAACCTCAACAGAACACATGACCATAACACAAGGCACAGATCACTCTTTGATGTTCCTCGTGTCCATCTCACACTATGCAAAAACTCAATGCACATAAAAGGCCCTAAAATCTGGAATTCATTACCTGTAAATATAAAAGAAACACAACCTGTTTATAAATTCAAGTCTCTTCTCAAAGATTACTTACTCACCCAAAACCAAATAAATACTGAATAACTGAACATTATAAATTGTATATCTTAAATGTTTCTCACAATTATATCACATAAATGTTAAACCTAAAACCCAATCTAACTTATTATTTTTTAAATACACTACCTAACAGAATCACTACCTAACTGAATGCAACCATATGAACTGTCTTTGTAATACTCACTTGTGCTTTATAGTTATCTGTTTACATTAATGTTTTATCACTGATTTCATCATTGCTTAGTAGCAGCGCTGTATAGTCCTTGTGGCTTAGCGCTTCTTTTTGATTATAATAATAATAATAATCATTGCTTAGTTAATCTTAAGTTAATTTTAAGCCAGCCCGTAATGCTATGCATAGTATAAGTGGCTTTGGCATACTGCTCTTATCTGTATTTTTTTGTACCTCTGTATGTATGCACAAATTGGAAATAAATAAATAAATAAATAAATAAGAGGGCAGGGGAGGATAGGGTTCATGTATCCTAGACTTTAGTGGATGATGTACAGGACATCACACCTCTCACTCGCCACTACCAACACACTACAGGCAGGCCCGCTTTACAGCACTGCTATAAGGCGTTTTGCTAATTCAGCATTTTTCAGTATACCATTCTTCGTCTACTCAGGCTTCTTACAATAAATATATTCACCACTTACTATAAGCTAAGGACGAAAATATTTTAAAAGTAAGTAATGTGTGTACTGTTTATGCATTTTTTAGGCCTGGTTCTATTGGTCACTTAATATATGATAGTGTAAACATGTATCAGGCTCTTAATCAGAGAAAAAAAAAAATAATGGGGGCTATGTTTCACTTTACAGCGATTTTTGCTTTACAGCATTAGCCTGGAACCTAACCCGCTGCATAAGTGGAGCTCTACAGTAACCCGGAACCTAACCTGCTGTATAGGCAGAGCCCTACAGTAGTGTGGAACCTACCTACTGTATAAGCAGAGCCTACAGTAGCCCAGACACTAACCTGCTATATAGTGGAACCGTACAGTAGCCAGAAACTAACCTGCTGTATAAGTGGAACCCTACAGTAGCCCAGAAACTAACCTGCGGTGTAAGTGGGACCCTACAATAGCCCAGAACCTAAGCTGCTGTATAAGTGGAACCCTACAGTAGCCTAGAACCTAAGCTGCTGTATAAGTGGAACCCTACAGTAGCCCAGAACCTAACCTGCTATATAAGTGGGACCCTACAGTAGCCTAGAACCTAAGCTGCTGTATAAGTGGAGCCCTACAGTAACCCAGAACCTAACCTGCTGTATAAGCTGAGCCCTACAGTAGTGTGGAACCTAACCTGCTGTATAAGCAGAACCCCAGAGTAGCCCAGAACCCAACCTGTTATATAAGCAGAGCCCTACAGTAGCCCTGAACCTAACTTGCTGTATAAGCGGAACCTTACAGTAGCCTGGAAACTAACCTGCCATATAAGTGGGACCCTACAGTAGCCCAGAACCTAACCTGCTGTATAAACTGGGACTGCATGTACATACCTTCATTGGATTTATTATGCCAAAACCTGTTTTTCTTGCTGTTAAGGTCTTTATTATGAAAGTTGACATAAATCAGTCATACAAATACATTTCCTACCATTCAATGAAGAAAGTGCACCATGTCAGAGGTTACTTTACCATCTAAAAGTGCAAATTATCTGAGTAGCTTCCAAAATATATACAGCCTCTCCTCAATTAACGACAGAGTTCCGTTAAGGCAGGAGCAGGTTGCTCCTGCCTGTCCCAACTACTGGACCACTATGACAAGATCCTGGATGCTCTAGAAGACAAAATGCAGATGTAGTATACACAGACTGTGAAAGCCTTTGACAAGAGTGACCATGGTGTAATAGCGCACAAAATGCATGAGAAAGGAATAACATGAAAAGTTGGTAGATGGATCTATAACTTCTTAACAAATAAAACACAAAAAGTAGTAATAGAGAAAGTAAATTCTGAGGCAGCTACTGTGAAAAGCTCTGTTCCACAAGGCATAGTACTCGCCCTCATCCTGTTCCTCATCCTCATATCTGATATAGACAAAGATGTAAGCCACAGCACCATGTCTTCCTTTGCCGATGACACCCAAATTTACATGACAGTGTCCTCCACTGAAGACACTGCAAGACTCCTAATGGACATCAACCAAATCATTAAATGGGCCGCAGAAAACAAAATAAAGTTCAATGATGAGAAATTTCAATTACTCCAATAAGGAAAATGTGAGGAAATTAAAACTATATCAGAGTATAAAACAAAGTCCAACCAAACATTAGAGTAAAAAACTAATGTAAAGGACCTGGGAGTGATAATGTTAGAGAATCTCGCTTTCAAGGACCACAACACTGCATCAATCGCATCTGCTAGAAAAATGACAGGATAGATAATGAGAACCTTCAAAATTAAGGATGCCAGACCCATGATGACACACTTCAGGTTGGTTGTTCTATCTAGGCTGGAATATTGCTGCACATTAACAGCACCTTTCAAGGCAGGTGAAATTGCTGATCTAGAAAATGTACAGAGAACCTTCATGGCACACAAGTGCAATAAAGCACCAAAATTACTGGGAATGGTTGAAGTTCCTCTACCTGTATTTCCTGGAATGCAGGCAGGAGAGATACATGATTATATACACTTGAAAAATCCTAGAGGGATTAGTACCATATTTCCACATGAAAATCACTCCCTATGAAAGCAAAAGACTTGGCAGGCATGTAACATCCCCCCAATGAAAAGCAGGGGTACCACCAGCACGATAAGAGATAACACAATAAGTGTCAGGGGTCCAAGACTGTTCAACTGCCTCCCAGCATACATAAGGGGGATTACCAATAGACCCCTGGCTGTCTTCCAGAAGGCTTTGGATAGGCACCTGATCAGCTGGGCAGGGTTTCACAAAATACCACAAAATAATCAGGTTTGAGCCAATGAAAAGGGAGTAACTCTGATTTACTGGATAAAGAATCTTTAATCAGCCTCATGGAAGTGGACCAGCAAACTTAACTCTTTTGTAAAATTAAAGCAGGAAGGAGTACATATAACTTACTTGTAGAGAAGCTGGAGTACATATAACTTACTTGTAGAGTACCTAAAGTACATATAACTCACTTGTAGAGTAGCTGGAGTCAGATGGATATCTTCTTTCACCTTTACTGGTGTCGAAGTAAATGGTATTGGACTTTCCCCTTTATGAACTGGGTGATAAAGCTCATATTTATCTCTACCTGGGTACTGTGAGCTGGAAAACACCTAGCAAAACAAATTTATCATTATTACATTTTATTTTAGGTCGTAACAACTCACTGTTCGAACTATAAAAATTCATTGAATAAGGTTAAGATTTTCTAAATACGAGTAATAAAACTATGAAAATTAATTAAGTTATTTGGGATTATAAATGTTTCAGTGCACATATCTGATTACTGTATAGTAAATAACAAGTTTACACTAACATATATTAAGTTAGCACTAAAACTAGGCATTAAAAAACAATAAAACGTAAAATACACACACAGTACACTCATTACCTTAAAATATTTGTAGTCTTACTGTAGAGTAAGAGAATAACATCCAGTATTGGGCCCCTACTTAAACAAGATGGACCCAATGGAAATAAGTCACTCTGTCTGACTTTTTTGGGTTATCCTAGGTTCTCTACACATATGCTGCTATGTATGATAATTCTATGTAACTGTATTTGTGTATACCTGAATAAACTTACTTACTTACTTACTTACTTATTCCTACACAGATGACAGCAAGGAAATGAGTGAGCTACTCAAGTCCCAATATGACTCAGTTTTTAGCAAGCCGCTAACCAGACTGAGAGTCGAAGATCAAAATTAATTTTTTATGGGAGAGCCACAGAATTTGGTTAACACAAGCCTATCTGATGTTATCTTGACGCCAAAGGACTTCGAACAGGCGATAATTGACATGCCCATGCACTCTGCCCCAGGGCCAGACTCATGGTACTCCGTGTTCATCAAGAACTGCAAGAAGCCCCTATCACGAGCTTTTACCATTCTATGGAGAGGGAGCATGGACCCTGGGGTCATCCCACAGTTACTAAAAACAACAGACATAGCCCCACTCCACAAAGGGGGCAGTAAAGCAATAGCAAAAAACTACAGACCAACAGCACTAACATCCCATATCATAAAAATCTTCGAAAGGGTCCTAAGAAGCAAGATCACCACCCATCTAGATACCCATCAACATGGCAACATGGTTTTAGAGCAACATGGGTTTAGAGCAGGTCGCTCCTGTCTGTCCCAACTACTAGATCACTATGACAAGGTTCTAGAAGCACTAGAAGACAAAAAGAATGCAGATGTAATATATACAGACTTTGCAAAAGCCTTCGGCAAGTGTGACCATGGCATAATAGCGCACAAAATGCGTGCTAAAGGAATAACAGGAAAAGTTGGCAGATGGATCTATAATTTTCTCACAAACAGAACACAAAGAGCAGTAGTCAACAGAGTAAAGTCTGAGGCGGCTACGGTGAAAAGCTCTGTTCCACAAGGCACAGTACTCGCTTCCATCTTGTTTCTCATCCTCATATCTGACATAGACAAGGATGTCAGTCACAGCACCATGTCTTCCTTTGCAGATGACACCCGAATCTGCATGACAGTGTCTTCCATTGCAGACACTGCAAGGCTCCAGGGGGACATCAACCAAATCTTTCAATGGGCTGCAGAAAACAATGTGAAGTCCACCGATGAGAAATTTCAATTACTCCGATATGGTAAACATGAGGAAATTAAAACTTCATCAGAGTACAAAACAAATTCCAGCCACTAAATAGAGCGAAAGACCAACGTCAAAGACCTGGCAGTGATCATGTCGGAGGATCTCACCTTCTTGGACCATAACATTGTATCAATCGCATCTGCTAGAAAAATGACAGGATGGATAATGAGAACCTTCAATACTAGGGATACCAAGCCCATGATGTCACTCTTCAGGTTGCTTGTTCTATCTAGGCTGGAATATTGCTGCACACTAACAGCACCTTTCAAGGCAGGTGAAATTGTTGACCTAGAAAATGTACAGAGAACCTTCACGGCGTGCATAACGGAGACAAAACACCTCAATTACTGGGAGTGCTTTAAGTTCCTGAACCTGTCTCTTTGGTGATGACACGACTTATGTCATCTCCCACCCTAATCTTGCCACCCTCAACACCATTGTTAACGAGGAGCTGCTCAAAATATCAACTTGGATGACAGCCAATAAACTTACACTTGACACTGACAAAACCTACTATATTATGTTTGGTAGCAGAGCAGGTGTTGAGCAACTTAACATTAAGATCGACAACACTCTAATTGCCAGACATAATGAGACCAAATTCCTTGGCCTATACCTTGACAACAACCTAAATTTCAGCACCCACATCCAACACATAACAAAAAAAGTATCCAAAATGGTGGCGATCCTCTCCAAGATATGATACTACGTGCCGCAAACTGCCCTTTTCACGCTATACCATTCACTTACATATCCATACCTCACCTATGCTATCTGTGCTTGGGGTTCAACTGCAGCAACACACCTATAGCCAATAATAACCCAACAAAAGCCGCAGTAAGAATAATCACTAAATCCCATCCCTGGCAACACACCCTCCCCACTCTTCATAGATCTAAATTTACTCCCTGTTCAGAACATCCACATGTACTACTGTGCAATCTATATCTACAGGACATTAAATTCCAATATTAACCTTGACCTAAAATGCTTTCTTGATAGTTGTGACAGGATCCACAGGCATAATACCAGACACAAACATCTCTATGACATTCTTCGTGTCCGACTAAACCTTTACAAAAATTCAATGTATTTCAAAGGACCTAAAATCTGGAACACCCTACCTGAAAACTCTAGAACTGCAGACACACTCATCACTTTCAAAACTATAGTTAGAAAACATCTTATCTCCCTGATACACCCCGACAACTAACTACATGATAACCACCTGGTGGTTCACAATTACACTCACTCACCCACTGACTATAAACACAGAAATACTAATCTTAATCTTAAAATAATGAATCCTAACTAGTCATAAGTTTGCCTATGATACTCCAATATAGACACTTTGTATTGTGCCAAAACAAAAGCATTCACATTGCTAAACTCACAAATTACAATGTAGTCACCTAGCCTTAATACCATAATCTGTAAGGATTTTATGTTAAGTATTAATCTAAGTCTGCCCAAAATGCCTAGCCATGCTAGGTGTCCTAGTGGCCCCCTCTGTAATTAGTATTTTATAACAAGTAAACCACAAAATATCCAAATCCTGTAAACCCCACATTGTAACCCTTATAGAGAATAAACTTGATTTGATTTGTACTCCCTGGAATGCAGGCAGGAGAGATACATGATTATATACACCTGGAAAATCCTAGAAGGACTGGTACCGAACCTGCACATGAAAATCACTCCCAACGAAAGCAAAAGACTCGGCAGACGATGCAACATCTCCCCAATGAAAAGCAGGGGTGTCACTAGCACCTTAAGAGACAACACAATAAGTGTCAGGGGCCCGAGACTGTTCAACTGCCTCCCAGCATACATAAGGGGGATTACCAATCTTCAAGCAGGCACTAGACAAGCACCGAAAGTTGGTACCTGACCAGTCGGGCTGTGGCTCGTATGTTGGATTGCATGCAGCCAGCAGTAACAGCCTGGTTGATCAGGCTCTGATCCACCAGGAGGCCTGGTCACGGACCAGGCCGCGAGGACGATGACCCCCGAAACTCTCTCCAGGTAAACTCCTGGTTATGGTTCAAACACGTTCATTTCCATGTTTGCGAGTGAATAAGTTTTTATTCAGGTACAGGTAAACATAAATACAGTTACATAGATTATCATACATAGCAGCTTATGTATAGATTACCTAGGATCACCCAAAAAAAGTCTGAGTGACTTATTTCCATTGGGGTGAAGCTTATACCATAACTGAAACACCTTACAAGTTGCCTCCACGTTGGTAAAGTAGAATAAATGAAGAGCAACACTCCCATTCTCTTGTAACACACCATTTTTAGAAGGAATAATGCTCAGTGAAGGCATATGAAAGGAATAATTTCCTACAGTTACCCCCAGTAATAATATTGTGTACACATTTTCTTTGGTGTTGAACTAGAGAAAACATTATTCTTCCCAACACTCTGACAAGACGACTGGAAAAACATCTCATATTTCTTCTTCTTCTTCTTCTTCTTCTTTCAACAAGCTGGCCGTATCCCACCGAGGCAGGGTGGTAAAAAAAAAAAAAAAAAAATAACTTTAGTAATGTATACAGGAGAAGGGGTTACTAGCCCCTTGCTCCTTACATTTTAGTCACCTCTTATGACACGCATGGCTTACAGAGGAAGAATTCTGTTCCACTTCCCCATGGAGATAAGAGGAAATAAACAATAACTAGTAAGAAAATACAAGAAAACCCAAAGGGGTGTGTATATATATGCTTGTACATGCATGTGTAGTGTGACCTAGGTTTAGGTAGAGGTAGCAAGACGTAGTTGAAAACTAGTATGTTTACGAGACAGAAAAAAGACAGCAGCAATCCTACCATCACATAAAACAATTGGCAGGATGGTAGTACCTCCCTGGGTGGCTGCTGTCTACCAACCTACTACCTAAGCATCTCATATTTATGTTAATGTATTTTACTGTGGGGCGTATTTATCATGATTACACGTATATGTTAGGTAGCGTGCTTATTATATAATTTTGAAAAAATATCATACATGATATTTAATGCATCTCTGAGTGATTATTGTGCGTTATTATTATTATCATTATTAACCCTATCAGGGTCCGTCCCGTACATCTATGGCTTTATGTTCAGGGTCCAAACCGTAGATCTATGCCATGAGCTCAGCTCACTCTGATAAACTGTGAGTGGTAAATTTGGGCCTAGATATGAGAGAATACATCTATGTGGTATGTGTGCACCACATAAAACAAATCCTGCAGCACACTGTGTATAATGAGAGAAAAAACTGAGACCGCGATTTTCGATTAAAACAGCGACTTTGCAGTGTTTTTTCGTATGTTTTTTATAGTTGTATTTGCGATTTCTTGGTCTCATTTGATAGAATGGAAGACATATTACAGAAATAGAGATGATTTTGATTGGTTTTACACTGGAAATGGCTTGAAACTGAGCTCAAAGTAGCAGAAATGTTAAATTTTTGCCGATGTTCAAGAGTAAACAAACAACCTCAAGTCTAATACACACCAGCTGATGGGTCTAATATACATTCACAAATGTGGTGATGATATTTACACAATTATTACAATATTGCATAACAGTAAATCTTCTATTTTTTGGTGTGAATAAAAATTCATTATGTGAATAAAAAATCAAAATGGAATTTATTTGTAAAGTCTCAAAACGTAACTAATGAACAGAGGTAATGTTAGTTTAGTGCCAGGAATACCTACATTGTTTATTCTGGACCCTATTTTGAAATTGGAATATTTTGAACTTTGTGTTAAATTGGCCAAAGTACCAATCTCCGATCACTTTATTTTGTAGTTGAAACAGTTGACTTGGCAATTTCTTGTGCTCAGTCGATAGAATAAAAGCAATACTAGTGAAATAGCTAAGAATCTGGTTGACTGGAATAATGTAATTGGTCTAAAATGGGAGTCAAAGTCGGCAAAATCGCCGATTAGTAAATATTGCTGACACATCAAAATTCGCGAGAGCATAATTTCATAAATTTTCCATCAAATTTTGTACTTTTTGTTTTATTACCTTCACAAAAAGAATCTCTACCATTTTGTAAGAAAAAATAACAAATTTTTTTTTTTAAATTCTTGGACACTGGGGCACCACTTCAGATTTTGGCCTTGGACCCTGAAAGGGTTAATATGGCATCTTTAAGACTAATAAGATGCTCTTAGTGATTTTAATGTGTACCTATACAGCAGTGTGTAAGTTTATTTAGGTGCAGATACACATAATTTAGGTAGTAGGTTGGTAAACAGCAACCGCCCAGGGAGGTACTACCGTCCTCCCAAGTGAGTGTAAAACAGAAGCCTGTAATTGTTTTACATGATGGTGTCCTTTTTTCTGTCTCATAAACATGCAAGATTTCAGGTACATCTTGCTACTTCTACTTACACTTAGGTCACACTACACATACATGTACAAGCATATATACACACACCCCTCTGGGTTTTCTTCTATTTTCTTACTAGTTCTTGTTTTTGTTTATTTCCTCTTACCTCCATGGGGAAGTGGAACAGAATTCTTCCTCCGTAAGCCATGCGTGTTGCAAGAGGCGACTAAAATGCCGGGAACAAGGGGCTAGTAACCCCTTCTCCTGTATAAATTACTAAATTTAAAAAGAGAAACTTTCGTTTTTCTTTTTAGGCCACCCTACCTTGGTGGGATATGGCCGGTTTGTTGGAAAAAAAAAAGATACACACAAATAAAATTATCAGAGTATATATATATAATATGAAATAATTTAAAACATATAAAATTTTGGAAAGTTTCCAGACATAACAGAGAAATGTGCTCACGGAGAATGTAAACAAACAAACCGGGTGGTACTCGGTGACCGTATTAGAAAGTCAGGTGGGGGAGCCATATAGCAAGTTTCGATCATAATTTGAAATGTCTGTACATGTATTAGCGGAACGTCGTAAGGTGAAATGCCATAAAGCGGGGCCCTACTGTATATCAGATGTTTATTGTAGGCAATACAAACAATAAGGATAAGTGTGCACCCATGCATATGTGTGTGTGTGTGTGTGTGTGTGTGTGTGTGTGTGTGTGTGTGTGTGTGTGTGTGAAAAACTACCTATTACTGATGTGTTCAATAAATAAATATTTAACATTTCCAGTGATTGTAAAACTTGGTAAGCTGTTCAATAAATAAATTTTTAGCATTTCCAATTATTGTAGCACTTTGTAATTTTTTTTATTAACACATTGACCATTTCCCACCAAGGCAGGGTGACCCCAAAAAAGAAAACTTTCATCATCATTCACTCCATCACTGTCTTGCCAGAGGCACGCTTACACTACAGTTATAAAACTGCAACATTAACACCCCTACTTCAGACTGCAAGCAAGCACTGTACTTCCCATCTCCAGGAATTAAGTCCAACCTGCCAGTTTCCTTGAATCCCTTCATCAATGTTACCTCATTTACACTCCAACAGCACGTCAAGTCTTAAAAACCATTTGTCCCCATTTGCTCCTATCTAGCATGCTTGCTTGAAGTCCAAGCCCCTTGCACACAAAACCTCTTTTATCCCCTCCCTCCCTTCAACCTTTCCTAGGCCAACCCCTACCCCTCCTTGCCTCCACTACAGATTTATACACTCTGAAAGTCATTCTATTTTGTTCCATCCTCTCAACATGTCCAAACCATCTCAATAACCCCTTCTCAGCCCCTTGGATAATAGTTTGGGTAATCCCGCACCTCCTCCTAATCTCCAAATCACGAATTCTCTGCATTATATTTACACCACACTTTACCTTCAGACATGACATCTCCACTGCCTACAGTCTTCTCCTTCTTGCAACATTCACCACCCATGCCTCGCACCCATACAAGAGCATTGGTATAACTATACACACATACATTCCCCTCTTTGCTCTCATGGATAAAGTTCTTCGTCTCCACAGACTCCTCAGTGCACCACTCGCCTTTTTCCCCTCGTCAATTCTATGATTCATTTCATCTTTCATAGACCCATCTGCTGACATGTCCACTCCTAAATATCTGAATACATTCACCTCCTCCATACTCTCCCTCCAATCTGATATCCAATCTTCTGTTACCTAATTTTTTTGTTATCCTCATCACCTTACTCTTTCCTATATTCACTTTTAACTTCCTTCTTTTACATACCCTACCAAACTCATCAACCAACCTCTGCAACTTCTCTACAGAATCTCCCAAAAGCAGAGTTATCAGCAAAGAGCAACTGTGACAACTCCCACTTTGTGTTCGATTCTTCATCTTTTAACCCCGCACCTTTTGCCAACACCCGAGCATTCACTTCTCTTACAACTCCATTTATAAATATATTGAACAACCATAGTGACATCGCACATCCCTGTCTAAGGCCTACTTTTACTGGGAAATAATCTCCCTCTCAACTACATACTCTAACCTGAGCCTCACTATCCTCATAAAGACTCTTCATTGCTTTCAATAACCTACCTCTAAGGCTGGAGGCAGTGGAGATATCATGTCTGAGGGCAATGTGTGGTGTGAATATAATGCAGAGAATTCGTAGTTTGGAAGTTAGGAGGAGGTGCGGGATTACCAAAACTGTTGTCCAGAGGGCTGAGGAAGGGTTGTTGAGGTGGTTCGGACATGTAAAGAGAATGGAGTGAAACAGAATGACTTAAAGTGTGTATCAGTCTGTAGTGGAAGGAAGGCGGGGTATGGGTCGGCCTAGGAAAGGTTGGAGGGAGGGGGTAAAGGAGGTTTTGTGTGCGAGGGGCTTGGACTTCCAGCAGGCATGCGTGAGCCTGTTTGATAGGAGTGAATGGAGACAAATGGTTTTTAATACTTGACGTGCTGTTGGAGTGTGAGCAAAGTAACATTTATGAAGGGGTTCAGGGAAACCGGCAGGCAGTTCTGGAGATGGGAAGTACAGTGTCTGCACTCTGAAGGAGGGGTGTTAATATTGCAGTTTAAAAACTGTAGTGTAAAACACCCTTCTGGCAAAACAGTGATGGAGTGAATGATGGTGAAAGTTTTTCTTTTTCGGGCCACCCTGCCTTGGTGGGAATCGGCCAGTGTGATGATAATAATAAAAAAAAAATTATTCCATACATTTGCAACATATGCCACACTGCCCCCCTATCCACCCTATTATACACCTTTTCCAAATCCATAAATGCAACAAAAACCTCTTTACCCTTGTCTAAATACTGTTCACCTATATGTTTCACTGGAAATACTTAGTCTACACATCCCCTACCCTTCCTAAAGCCTCCTTGCTCATCTGCTATCCTGCTCTCCATCTTACTCTTAATTCTTTCAATAATAACTACAATACACTTTACTGGGTATACTCGACAGACTTATTCCCCTATAATATTTACACTCTTTTGTCCCCTTTGCCTTTATACAAAGGAACTATGCATGTTCTTGGGTAGCTTTAGGTAGAGGTCGTTTTGATAAGGACCTGCCTCGCATGGGCCAGTAGGCCTTCTGCAGTGTTCCTCCATTCTTATGTTCAATCCCTAGGTACCGTACCCTCTTCTATACATTTATTAAATAAAACACTAACCACTCCAAAACTATATGCCTACCTGCTTTTAACATTTCTATCTTTATCCCATCGATCCCAGCTGCTTTACCCCCTTTTATTCTACCCACTGCCCCACGCACTTCCCCCACACTCACTACGGGTTCTTTGTAATTTGTTCAGTAAATAAATTTTAACATTCCTAATGTTTGTAGCACTTTGTAATTTGTTCAATAAATAAATTTTTAACATTCCCAAAGACTGCAGCACTTAACACCTCTTTTTTTTAAATTGTTTCATTGGTTAACCACTCTGTTTCTGAAAAAAAAATTCTAGTATTCTTGGATGCACTCTTTCCTCAGTTTGCAACTGTGGCCTTTTACAATCCATGATGCTGCTTTACATTCCTTATCAGAAATTCAATGCTCAAGTGTCATATCTATCTGGTTTTGAATTTCAGTATTTTATTATGAATCCACAAGAAAAAGTTTGCAGTTCTCATGACTCATAAAACCGTAATAACACAATTGTAAACAAACCACGGTATAGGTGGGGTTTATGCAGAAGCAGACTGGGTCTTAAAATCAGCCCTGACATCCATCTACCACTGCCAGTGCAACACTGACTAACACCACTGACTACTGAAGGTCAGAGGCATGTTTTCACTGCTCACCTGAGGCGAGTTCCATTTTTGTTTCACTCTTTGTGCAGTGGCTGTGACTTCAGTTTTTCATGACAATTTTTCAGCTTTTTTTTTTATCCAGCCCAGTGGCCCACTGGGCACTGCCCAAATACCTATATGGCCAGTCCACCTCTGTGCTTACACAATGGCCTAGAGTTTTACGACTCACCTGCCATGAGTTCAAACCCCCACTTGTTGTTCATTATATCCAATTTTCATTTTGACATTTTTTAACTTTTTTCAAGATACAGTGGAATCTCTACTTACGAGTTTAATCCATTCCATGACCTTGCTCGCATCTGGATTTGCTCGTTTGCAGAGTCAATTTTCCTCATTTAAATTAATTGAAATGGAATTAATTCATTCCAGTGGAATTCCAGGCATGGGAAAATACTTCAATAATTTCCTGAATATTAACTCTATGGCTTATTTATCTAACAAAACTCATGTAATATGACATAATAAACAATATTAATGACAGAAACACGATATATACACTAGAATGAATAAAATACATGTCATTACGTATGTGGCTAATGGTGGCGACAGCGGCCATTGTTGTAGTTGGGGTTTATAGGGCCACCACAGGGGCTATTCCTGCTCCTGACTACATGTGTAGAGAACCTAGGATAACCCAAAAAAGCCAGACAGAGTGACTTATAAATGCTACACTCTTAATGCTACACTTAATTGCTACACTCTTAATGCTACACTTTGCCACTGCTGCTTCATGCTGTCTGCCACTGCTACCTCATGATGTCTGCCACTGCTGCTTCATGTTGTCTGCCACTGCTACCTCATGATGTCTGCCACTGCTGCTTCATGTTGTCTGCCACTGCTACCTCATGATGTCGGCCACTGCTGCTTCATGATGTCTGCCACTGCTGCTTCATGTTGTCTGCCACTGCTACCTCATGATGTCTGCCATTGCTACTTAATGATGTCTGCCACTGCTGCTTCATGTTGTCTGCCACTGCTACCTCATAATGTCTGCCACTGCTCTCAGTAGTAGTACCAGTTCCTAGTAACCAGTTACCAGTAACCAGTGTACCAGTAGATGACTCACTATCAACCGTCTGCGTGAATCACTGACTGATTATTCATACTGCTGACCATAGCAGGATTTCAAACACTCCTCACCCGTAGGCACTTGAGAGTCAGTCGAAGATAGGGTGCAGAGAGAGGCAGGTCGGCTGTTGGCGCATCCCATACTTCCCGTTATATATTATACGTACTACCAGCCTAAGTGAGTATTCTTACCCCATCCACGTTATCGAAAACCCACTTGACAAATGGTGGCACCGGTGTGGGCATGGATTTAAGGGTATTTCAGACGTTAGAAGACTGTTTGTGGGGTCCTGGCAGGCAGGGTAAACAGTCTCAGTCACCTCCGCTGCAGCTTACCCTCCCCCACACCCCCCTGTTCCCCCCAGCCGCAAGCCTGTTGCAGCTTTTTTTAAAGCTTTTGGTTTTAGTTCGTGTGCTAATTGCTTCAATCTCGAGGGGTTGCCCCGGATTTGAAAATTAAGCCAGTCAATAAGCCGACTGTGGAAGTGACGTAGTCCCCTGCCTCACCCTACCCCCCTGTCCCCTGTATCCCCCTGCTCTTCATGCTGTGTGCATTTTACACGTCTTCCAGTCAGCCATTCCGTGGGAAGCCGTCAGCCAACCCAGTTCCTAACCCAGCTGTGAGAGAGAAGTAAGCACGCAAGTTCCTCTAAAGTATTTTTTCATATATCGCTTTTTTGCTCCCAGTTTGGTGCTAAGAGTGGTCTTTTCCATCCCTGTGGTTTAGAGTGGCTTATCAAGCCCTTGTGGGTAGGAAAGGGGGTGTCGCCAGTGAGAACAGTGGTCAGCTCCTTCACCCACCCACTCACCCACTATTCCTCTTTACCTGTGGGTTTTTTTTTCCCCCTTGTACGGGCCTGTACTGCTTTGGCTCACTAAATTGGTCAAGAGATTGTAGCTAAGCGCCAAAAGATAAAGCCCGTTATGTGATTTCCCCCAGAAAGCGCATTTCTTCGAGACGGTGAGTGTGGAGGCATCATCACCCGCACGGACAACCTTTCCCCATCACTGTCATCGTCTATACTCGGATTCAGTGAAATTTTCGTTAGAGACATTTTCCCTTTCATTTGAAGAATTTGGTGTGCGGACATTTTTAAATGAATTTCTTTTGGGATCTAGCCCGTGTTTTTAGGTAGCTCAGTGTTTTTTTGATCATTATTTTTTGCTTTTTTTTCCGTGTTACGCTAAACTATATTTTTTTTATCTGTTTTTTTTTATGCTACTCTCTGTCTGTAGTATTTTTATTGTGAGTGTACCGTCAGCACTCTGTGTGAAGTAAATTTAAATTTTTTTTTTTTTTTTGTGTTCTTCGCATTGTACTCTCCCCTATTTGTCGCATACCAAATTATCCCTTTTTTCTAGGGGTTTCCCTTTTTTTGTATGCAGCAGTGTCTCTTTCCCTGACTTTTCGCAGACTTGGTACCATTATTTTTTCCCGCAAATTTTTTCGTATCGTCCAGCAAAATTTTCTTGTAAGAAAATACTAAAAAAAATGAAAAAGTGAAATTTTTGTTTGTTTTTGGGGCCCCCCCACTTGTAAGTGTTGTGTGCCCCCCACTTTTAAGTGTTGTTGCCCCCCCACTTTTAAGTGTTGTGTGCCCCGCCCTTGTAAGTGTTGTGTGCCCCGCCTTGTAAAATGTTTGTGCCCCGGTTTAAGTGTTACACTTCCAGTTTTTTTTTTGTTTTTTTTTAGTCATATTTTTTTATATTTCTTTGAAAAAAATTTTACTCTAAGTGTAATTCAATTTTTTTTTTTAAAGTAAAGGTTTTCCTTACTTGTTTGGGACATTGTTTTGTCAATTTACAATTAAGAGTTTAAAATGTTCAATCAGTTTTTCTTATATTTTTTTTTTTTTTAAATTTTTTCTACATTTTTCCCCTGTAAAATTTATTGTGCATTGATTATTTCTACCCTTATTTTGTTGCACTTGTTTGCAGTGAATTTTTTTGTTGCACTTGTTGTGCGTGAATTTTTGTTGCCTTTGTTCTGCAGTGAAATTTTTTGTTGCTTGTTTGCAGTGAATTATTTTGTTGCACTTGTTCTGCAGTGAATTATTTTGTTGCACTTGTTCTGCAGTGAATTATTTTGTTGCACTTGTTGTGCAGTGAATTATTTTGTTGCACTTGTTCTGCAGTGAATTATTTTGTTGCACTTGTTCTGCAGTGAATTATTTTGTTGCATTTGTTCTGCAGTGAATTATTTTGTTAAACTTGTTCTGCAGTGAATTATTTTGTTGCACTTGTTTTTGCAGTGAATTATTTTGTTGCACTTGTTCTGCAGTGAATTATTTTGTTGCACTTGTTCTGCAGTGAATTATTTTGTTGCACTTGTTCTGCAGTGAATTATTTTCTTTTATTGTTATTTTCATGCATTATTATTCTCAGTTCATTATTGTTTGAGTCTTGTTTTTTATTTTATTATTTTTTCTTCATGTTGTCTTCGCATTATATTTTAATTTTGTTTAGGCATTCTTAGAAAATATTTAAATTTCCCAGTTATCTCTCGTTGCATACAATTTAGTGATTTTATTTTATACTTTTTACATTGATTTATAATTTTATTAGTTAATTTCTTTATTAGCAAGAGTACAGACAGCTCATTTTGCATTTAATTCAGTTTCCAGTAATATTTTTTACTTGTAAATTTCAATGTATTTTTTTATCTTGGCCAACAGTCCCTTACATAGAGTTGTCCTTCCTCTTGCAGTGAATCTTAGACATTTTTTTTTATTACTTCTGCTGAATTAGTTGCATCTCTTTTATTTCAATTTTAGCATTTTGTATCATTTTTATTGTTCATTATTTTTGCCTTATTTGTTCTTGTGCAACTTCTTTGCCATTATGTCTCACATAATGGTAACACTGATGTATTTGCCTTAACTGAGACGTGGTTTAATTAAAAAAGTCGGGACATGCCTGCGGAATGTCATATTCAGGGTTTTAAATTGTTCCAAGTAGATAGAAATATCGGGAAGGGGGGTGGGGTGGCATTGTATGTCCAAGATCGCTTGAACTGTTGCATAAAAATGGGTATTAAGTCTGAAGTAACACATACAGAGTCTGTTTGGATAGAATTTTCAGAGGGGCATGAAATACCGATTTTAGGAGTGATATACCGTCCCCCAAACTTAGATAGGGACCAAGGGAGACTACTATGGGAGGAAATTGTTAAGGCCACAAGGCACGATAATGTAGTAATTCAAGGAGACTTTAACTTTAGTCATATTGATTGGAATTTCTTGACTGGGAATTTAGAATCATACGACTTCTTAGAAGTAGTTCAGGATTGTTTTTGAAGCAGTTTGTGACAGAACCTACAAAGGGGGAAAAAACCTGCTTGACTTAGTTATGGCAAACAATGAATCCTTGTTAATAATTTAGAAATTTCGAGGAACTGGGTGCTAGCGACCACAATCAATTACATTTAGCATTGAATGGAAGTACGATTAGTAGCGATAACTCAGTAACAGTCCCCCGATTTTCGCTTAGCAGATTATGATGGGCTTAGAGAACACTTATCATCTGTTGACTGGGGTAACGAAGAGAGCTATCAATATGAGAGTTTTCTGAACACTATACATTTCTGCTCAAAGAATGTTTATCCCATATAAAGAAAATTAGATCAAATAGAAAAAGACCCAAAATGGATGAATAATAGGCTCAAATATCTACTAGGGCATAAGAAAGGAATTTATAGGCGTATCAAAAGAGGCGAGGGTCATCTTATGAATCAGTATATTGACATTAAGAGGGAATTAAAAAGGGGATAAGAAAAGCTAAAAGGGAAATATGAAAAATTAAGTTGCTAGGGATTCTAAAACTAACCCAAAAGTTTTTTCCAGGTCTATAGAACAAAAGTTAAAAAAAGATAGGTCCCCTTAAAAATAACTATGGGGCACCTTACTGACAAAGAGAATGAAATGTGCTCGATTTTAAAAATTTTTTCTCTCAGTTTTTAAACAGGAAGACACTAACAATATTCCAGTAATTAATTTTTATAGTGGGCTAGAAGAAGATAAATTATGTAACATCACAGTCACTAGTGAAATGGTTGTGAAGCAGATAGACAGACTGAAGCAAAGTAAGTCGCCGGGTCCTGATGAGGTTTTTTCAAGGGTTTTTTAAGGAATGCAAAATGGAAAATCTGTGAACCATTAACTAATATTTTTAATTTATCTCTTCAAACAGGTGTAGTGTCTGATATGTGGGGAAAATGGCTAATGTAATTTCCCATTTTTAAAACGGGAAAGTCGTTACCGTCAAATTACCGCCCAATAAGCCTGACCTCAATTGTAGGCAAATTACTAGAGTCAATTATGCTGAGATTAAAAGAAGCCATCTCGATAAGCATAGCTTGATTAATGATACTCAGCATGGATTCACAAGAGGCCAGTCTGTCTAACTAATTTATTAACTTTTTTCAGTAAAGCTTTTGAGGCTGTTGACCACGATAAGAATTTGATATTATTTTTCTTAGATTTTAGTAAGGCTTCTGATAGAGTTCCGCACCATAGACTGTTAAAGAAAGTGGCAGTCAGGGCATTGGGGGAAAAGTGCTCTCGTGGATGAGTAAAGGCTCACTGACAGGAGGCAGAGTGTGTCCATAAATGGGGTTAATTCCGAGTGGGGATCTGTAACAAGTGGCGTTCCACAGGGATCAGTCTTGGGCCCGTTGTTGTTTTAATATTATCAAAGATCTTGTGAGGGAATTTCTAGTGATATGAGCAAATTCGCCGTTTACACAAAGATAGGTGGATAATTGATTCAAAACGTAGATGTTATGGAACTTCAGGAGGATTTAAACAAACTCTATTCTTGGTCAGAAAGTGGCAGATGCAGTTCAATGTAGATAAATGCAAGGTTCTAAAGCTTTTGGGAGTGCCATAACCCTAGTACTTATAAGTTAAATGATGTAGAACTTAGCCATACAGATTGCGAAAAGGACTTGGGGGTTATGGTGAGCAGCAACCTTAAACCAAGACAGCAATGCCTAAGTGTACGTAATAAGGCAAATAGATTACTGGGATTTATATCAAGAAGTGTAAGCAACAGAAGTCCAGAGGTCATACTGCAGCTTTATACATCATTAGTAAGGTCTCACCTAGATTATGCAGCTCAGTTCTGGTCTCCATATTACAGAATGGACATGAACTCGTTAGAAAACATTCAGCATAGGATGACTAAATTAATACATAGAATTAGAAATCTTCCTTATGAAGAAAGATTGAAGACTCTTAAGTTACATTCACTTGTTAGACGAAGAATGAGGGGAGACCTGATCGAAGTGTATAAGTGGAAGATAGGTATTAATAAAGGGGATATTAATAAGGTTTTGAGGATGTCTCTCCAAGAGAGAACCCGCAGTAATGGATTTAAATTAGATAAGTTTAGATTTAGAAAGGACATAGGAAAGTACTGGTTTGGAAATAGGGTAGTTGATGAGTGGAACAGTCTACCTAGTTGGGTTATTGAGGCTGGGACTTTGGGTAGTTTCAAATTTAGGTTGGATAAGTACATGAGTGGGAGGGGTTGGATTTGAGTGGGACTTTCACATCAGAGCTTATTTCTTGGGTGGCATTGAAAATTGGGTTGGGCAAATGTTTTGTTAGTGGGATGAATTGTAAAGGACCTGCCTAGTATGGGCCAACAGGCCTCCTTGCAGTGTTCCTCCTTTCTTATGTTCTTATACCGCCAAGTGATACTTTAGTGAATGGCGACACTCAGACCTCTCAGGCTACTGCTGCTCCTGTCATCAGTCCTCACAGTTCCTTACGGACTGACAGACCAACCCAGACACTGAGACACTATAGTTTTACTCGTGATTCCCTTGATGCGTTACCTTTATTCAATGGCCATGTACATAGTCTTGAAGCATGGTTTACTGCCATTCGTTCTCGTGTTAATGCTCTAGTTGAAGGTCCTCCTTCAGAGGAAAGTCTTATCAGACTTGCGAAAGAAGCTCTTCATCGATCCCCTGCTGCTGTTCACGTTGTTGATCTCCTTGATATGCGAGACTTCAGGAATCTTACTAAGTGGTTACAATATGAGGAACTGATTCGTTCTTTCCTTGTACCAGTAAAAACAGCTGATCCATATGTGGTTCTTCGGGAACTTGTGAATGCTACACCCGTGACTAATGAATCGTTGAGTATATTTGCTGTTAGATTAGACAAACTTTTATCATCATTTATCAGTGCTGTCCAGTCCTCAGCTTTTGTCCCTGATGAGGATAAACCATCCACAGCGTCGTTTGCTAAAATAGCAGCTTTTGGAGCAATCAAAGAACTAATGCCGCCTGCTTCCGTGTGTCCTTATGAGGCTAATCCTCCAACTGTGACGATGGAACCACTTAGAGCCCTAAATCATGTACGTTCCTTGTGCCCCCAGGGTACTTTCCCATGTATCAAAATTTAATTTCACACCTATGCCTCAGCCTGCACCCCCCTCTTTTTGCGCCACAGTGACAAATCGTGGTCGTCAACCATCTCAGCGATCACCAAGGACCAGTGTACAGAGTCATTATAAACCTCGTAGTATTCATAGTACATTCATTTAACCATAGTCAGCGACTTTACAAACTGTGGTTTCCGTGGCCATATTGCAATTAATTGTCCTGAATAGTCACCCTAAGAGGCGTTGTGCTGATGATGATACCAGTCAGATCTTCCCTACTGTACTTATCATAAATACATGGACATGACACATCTGAGTGCAATGCCTCTAAAAACCTTCAGTACTCTAGGTCTTTCCGTGGCCGTTCTAACCGCAGAACCCGTAGAGAAACAGACGTCGGGGTTTCTCAAATAACCAGAACCAGGCTCATTCTTCCAATTCAGGGAATTCGAGCGCCCCAGTCAACCGTCCCATGGTGACAGTAGGTGATAATGAGTACACCATCCCCGTTCACAATTCCTTTGAAGCCTTAAGCAGTCTCGAGGAATGACAACCCTGCTGATGATGTTGCTTCACACATCTCTGACATAGATGATTTTGGGGATGAAGTGGAACAAATCTTTGCTGATGACAATCCACCTTTTCGTTTGCACATAACTTCCAATGCAACCATAGGCCATATAGTGCAAGCATCGTTCATAATGCGCCCATTCTTTTGTTCATGGACTCTGGTGCGCAAGTCAATATTATCAGGTCTAGTTTGTTTAGGATAAGCAGTTACGACATGTCCTTCTCGTAGAACTGAGTCATGTGTCCTCCCTTAGTGGAGTAGCTGGTTCTCACCGGGCGTGTCCGAGGTCGGACTTCCCTCACTTTTCTACCCAAAGTAGAGACTTCACTTCTTCCTTCCTTGTTGTCAACCAGATTACTTTCCCTGGTGACCTTCTACTGGGATTTGCTTCCATGCGAGACTTACGAAATTGTGCTCGCCCCTTATCGATGGCATGCCCAAATTGATGACTTGATCGTACCATTTTGGGGTTACCAGCTTGGATCCGAGATCTGCCATACTGCCGCAGAGTACGACATTCGAATTAAGCCCTTTACAGGCCAGTGCATTTTCCAGTAGTGTACCCAAGCGTCAGGCACTGATGATCCTTCACTCCGTCTGTGTTCCTGCAACTTCAGACTTGCAAGATAGTGTCCAGTTACCTAAAGTGTCCAAGGACGCTCTGACTACCTTGAGTGCTGAGCCTATCCCTGCAATGTCTGCTAGTTCAAGTAGTAGTTTCTTCACAGGGGACGCCTTGTCAGAAAACGATTACTTGCAACTAGTAATGCCATCTCTTGTTGATGTCACATGCTGTCTGCAGAAAGACATTTCTGTCGCAGCTAGTGCCCTCACTAGAGTGTCTGTTGTTGTTCCTAGTGTTCCAGATGGTTATAATGTTCTAGTTGACAGTGATTCTTGCAAAGTAAAAGGTCTATTTGTTGAACCATCCTTACATGTTGTAAGAGATAGTAAGATCCATTTCTTCCTAGCTAACACTTCTGGTCACAGTGTTCGTCTCAGAGCAAATACCAATCTTGTTGACCTTGTTCACTATCCTTACCCTGTTCAGGTAGAAGATGAGTTGTAAACCTGACCAGTGGGTCGGTGCTATTTCTACCGGGGAGACCTCATCCACTTCACGGGATCAATCTGTTCCACCATTTTGGGGAGAAAGACTTAGCTCCCACTGACTTCCCAGATGAAGTCAAGCGTTTGTTTGACTCTGTTGAACAAACGTCGTAAAGCCATTGCCTTACCAGGTGAGAAGACGGTATAACGAACTTATTGTCCCATCGTATTCCACTTGAACCTGGTACTAGACCTATCTATATACCTGCGTACAGAATGCCTCATTCACAAGTTGCTGTCGCAGAAGAATTGAATCAATCAAATGCTTGATGATGGAGTTATTGCACCTAGCAATTCACTTTGGAATGCGCCCTTGATCCTAGTACCTAAGAAGGATGGTACTTGGCGCCCAGTGATTGACTTTAGGAAGTTAAATGCGAAAACTTTTCCAGATCGCTTCCCACTCCCTGTACTGGGTGATCTTTTACGTAATATCGGAGATAACAAAGTCTTTTCAACCCTGGACTTGTTACAAGGGTTTTGGCAAGTCCCTCTTCATGAGGACAGCCAAGAGCTAACTGCATTCTCCACTCCTACAGGTCATTATCACTTCCTCTGTATGGCGTTTGGATTACGATCCTCCCCTATCACGTTCTCAAGGCTCATGACTAATATCTTTAGAGGTCTCATAGGTAATGCACTTATGGTGTACTTAGATGACGTAATCGTCATGTCTAAAGACGTGGATACACACTTGAAAAGACTTGATTGTAGTACTTAGTAAGCTTGAAGAAGCCAATTTAAAGATCAAACTGTCTAAATGCAATTTTTCAGATCAGAAATTAAGTTTCTTGGTCACGTAGTCACTCCTAGAGGGGTTACGACTGACCAAAGTAAAGTAACCCGCAGTACTAAATTTTCCAACTCCCAAAACTGCTGATGCCGTAAGATCCTTTGTGGCCTTAGCAGGTTTCTATAGATCTTTCATTGCCAAAATTTTTTTTCCATAGCTGCTCCTCTAACTGAGTTGCTTAAGAAGTTTCCCTTTTGTTTGGACCTTCCCTCAAAGAAAGAGCATTCCAAACTCAAAAGAAAAGCTAACATCTACTCCAATTTTGAAATTTCCAGATTTTTTCTAAGCCCTTCTATCTGACAACTGATGCTAGTTCAATTGGCAAAAGGTGCCGTACTAGCTCAGAAGACTGATGGCAAGTACAACGCAGTTGCATTTGCTAGCCGAGTCCTTACGAAGGCTGAACGTAATTATACAGTAATGAGCAAGAAGCTTTAGCAATAGTATGGTCTTTAAAGCACTTCCTAGACATTATTTATCAGTACTCTGTTTTAGTCTTGACAGACCATGCTCCACTGATACCTTTATTCCAGAACAAAACACCTACGGAAGGTTAGCCAGATGGACCTTGACTATCCAAGAGTTCAATCCCACCTTTGAACACGTACCTGGCAAGTCAAATGTAGTCGCAGATGCCTTAAACACGACATGTTAGTATAGTAACTGCAGGGCCCTCCATTTAGTGCTGAGGATGTAAAGAATGCTCAACGAACAGATCCCATGTGGTCTGGTGTGATTCGATTCCTGCTCCAGGAAGATCTTATTCTGACTGTGAAGCCACCAGCACCCCTCAGTGACCTTTGTCATGAACCAAGAATTACTGTATCGAACAGCCGAGTTGGGTACTCCTAGCAGAAGAGTATACCAGTTAGTAATTCCACAGTCACTAGTGAATGTAGCCTTACAGCTAGTTCACGATTTTTACCAGGTGTTGCGCACCCTGGTATGGATCGTTCGGTAAAACAAGCCAGATTGAAATATTTTTGGCCTCGTATGGCAACTGATATTTCTGAGTATGTTAAGAAATGTAGTGTCCGCATGCAACATAAAGGTAATGCTAATGGTCCTAATCCAATCCAAGTGTATCCAACTACTAGCGAACCGTGGGAAAGAGTTGCGCTAGATTTGTTAACTAATTTCCAATGTTCTCTCCAGGGCAACAAACATCTATGTGTTATGGTAGACCATTTCACCAGATATTGTGAGTTAGTTCCTATTGCAGATAAGACTGCCGAGACAGTAGCTAAAGTGTTTAAAGAACGCATTATCTGCAGGCATACCACCCCTAAGTCCCTAGTAACAGGTAATGGTGGTGAATTCTGTAATGAGCTTCTTGAAAATTTGTGTACCTTGTACAAGATCTCTAAATCCACCATTGTTCCTCATCATCCTGCCAGCAATGGGGTTTGTGGGAAAGAACCAATAAGAAAGTACTTGATGCTTTAGAGCCACTATCAATCCCCAAAAGTTTAAACTTGGGATGAAGTTATACCTGATGTGCAGTGTGCTATAAATTCTGCTTACAAAAGTTTCCAAGGTGACACTCCATATTTTGCATTGTACGTGTGAGATAAACGTTTGCCTTATGAGTTGTTATTTTCTAATCCGAAACCAAATTACAACCCTGATGATTTCATAGCAACTCGTACCAGCTTAGCTCGAAGTGTTTTTAGAAGATCGTTGAAACACTTCATAAATCAACAGCAGAATTTACAAGAGTCGCAAACACTCGAAACAAAGCCATCCAAAAATCAAAGTATTTTTCTAGAGTTATGCTGACTAACTTTAACAAAAACGTCTGCAATGCCTAAGCTTGATCAAAAGTTTGTTGGTCCTTATCGAGTAGTTGAACATATCACTGGTAATAAGTATAAGGTTAGAGAAATTAGTACTGGTCAGTATAAAGAATCGCATTTAGATCATATGAAGTTAGTATGTGATGATAATGATGTTCCAACCCAGACTAATGTGACAGACTCTGACAATCCTCCTGATCCTGTACTCTCTACCTCTGATACTCAGTCAGACGATCAACCTGAATGTCGTTATTCTCTACGTACACGACAGGTATTGAGAAATCCTCAAGTATCATTTGTTACTTCCAATTCAGATTTGCCTCAAATACAGCATGAGTTAGCCAGTGCAACAGAGTTTGATCCTCTCAGAGATGACACCCATTCTGCATATGTCAATCTCACCCTAGCAGAGTTGGGGTTAAATGTAAATAACCTGTATAAATGAATAATTACAGTATCAACTTATCAGTATTCAAGAATTTTTTTTTTGTGTTCACGTTCTCTCCGAATTCTGAGAGTTAACAGTCTAGATTTGAGTGCACCGAATCTGCCTTTCTGTTAAACACTCTTTCTTTGTATATATTCCTTCCTCAGAATCCGTAGATCACACGAATACAGATCGATCGATCAAATTTTTTTTTATCACTTCTATTGTGTAATCCCAATGTTGAGTTTCATTCGATGAGTTGTGCTATATTATACCTTGCATTGCATTACAGTTTCAGTTACGTAAGCTTCCATTCAAATATTCTACTTATGTATGTTATAATGTTCAATTGTTGTGTACTTTGACATTGTATAGAATCAGCCCAAGCCGTACACCTGCTGTCTCTAGTTTGTATTAGTTGTATGTCGGGACGACATACTTTAGCGTCGCCGAGCTCTCAGTAGTAGTACCAGTTCCTAGTAACCAGTTACCAGTAACCAGTGTACCAGTAGATGACTCACTACCTACCATCTGCGTGAATCACTGACTGATTATTCATACTGCTGACCATAGCAGGATTTCAAACACTCCTCACTCGTAGGCACTTGAGAGTCAGTCGAAGATAGGGTGCAGAGAGAGGCAGGTCGGCTGTTGGTGCATCCCATACTTCCCGTTATATATTATACGTACTACCAGCCAAAGTGAGTATTATTACCCCATCCACGTTATCGAAAACCCACTTGACACTGCTGCTTCATGATGTCTGCCACTGTTACTTCATGTTGTCTGCCACTGCTACCTCATGATGTCTGCCACTGCTGCTTCATGTTGTCTGCCACTGCTACCTCATGATGTCTGCCACTGCTGCTTCATGTTGTCTGCCACTGCTACCTCATGATGTCTGCCACTGCTGCTTCATGTTGTCTGCCACTGCTACCTCATGATGTCTGCCACTGCTACTCAATGATGTCTGCCACTGCTGCTTCATGTTGTCTGCCACTGCTGCTTCATGTTGTCTGCCACTGCTACCTCATGACGTCTGCCACTGCTGCTTCGTTATGTTTGCCACTGCTACTACATGTCTACCACTGCTGCTTCATGTTGTCTGCCACTGCTACTTCATGCTGTCTGCCACTGCTCCCACATGTTGTCTGCCACTGCTGCTTCATGTTGTCTGCCACTGCTACCTCATGTTGTCTGCCACTGCTGCTTCCTGTCTGCCACTGCTGCTTCATGTTGTTTGCCACTGCTACTTTATGATGTCTGCCACTGCTGCTTCATGATGTCTGCCACTGCTGCTTCATGATGTCTGCCACTGCTGCTTCATGATGTCTGCCACTGCTGCTTCATGATGTCTGCCACTGCTGCTTCATGATGTCTGCCACTGCTGCTTCATGTTGTCTGCCACTGCTGCTTCATGCTGTCCGCCACTGCTGCTTCATGTTGTCTGCCACTGCAACCTCATGATGTCTGCTCCCACTTTTGCTAGCGTGTTGAAGAGCTTTCCAATATGTGAAGGTTGAGGGGTAGTGCCAGTCGGACAGGTATTGGATGGTGATATAATTTGTTTACTCTTGAACATCGCCAATGAATTGAACATTTTTGCTACTTTGAGCTCAATTTCAAGGTACTTTTCGTCGTAAAACCAATCAAAATCATATCTATTTCTGTAGTATGTCGAGAATACAACCATAAAAACCATACCACGGGTGGGATTGAACCCGCGGTCAGAGTGTCTCAAAACTCCAGACCATCGCGTTAGCCACGAAAATATACCCCTAAGGGCAGGCTAATGGCTGAGAAGTGAACTCCGTTATATATGGTCCGATTTCTTTCATTTTTGGTGTACACTAAGAAGCATCTTTCCACCATGCATTGCCCAAGTTTCAATAAGATAGGCCAACATATAACTGAGATCCAATTCCATAGATCAAGAGCAAGAGCCCCTCACCAGCGTCAAGGAACCTCCCTTGAGGCCCGCTTGCATCTGGAAATTTTGCTCGCATCTGGAAGCAAAAAATCGACCAAGCGACTGCTCGTATCTGGAAAAACAAGCACGTGGATGCACTCGTACGCAGAGGTTCAACTGTATATTTAATATTTTCTTCAACTTATCTACAATTTCTTTATTGCAGTTGATAAAAAATGCAGATGGCAAAAGTGAAAGACTATGCATAAAGTACTCAAAACCTCACTATATGAGGTCTTTTAAAGAGCAAAAGTAAGGCTAGCTGTACATGTGTCTGTTTTTAGAAAATATATGAGGCCACTACTTAATTGGACCTTGATCAAACTGAATACAGTGGACCCCCGGTTAACGATATTTTTTCACTCCATAAGTATGTTCAGGTGCCAGTACTGACCGAATTTATTCCCATAAGGAATATTGTGAAGTAGATTAGTCCATTTCAGACCCCCAAACCTACACGTACAAACGCACTTACATAAATACACTTACATAATTGGTCGCATTCGGAGGTAATCGTTATGCGGGGGTCCACTGTAATAGGAAAACAAATGCTTCAACAAAACCAAACTAAGCTTACCTGAGTGGCTTTAGAAGCACCTGTCAGCTTGTCAACTTTAGCTTGAGCTGTGGCTGCTCTTTCTTTCAAATTTTGTAAACGGCACGATGTTTCTGTTACAAAAAATTGAATGAGAAATATACATCTCCATGGAAAGTGGAAAAAGAATCCTTCCACTGTAAGCCATTCGTGTTGCAAGAGGTGGCTAAAATGGCCGGGAGCAAGGGGCTAATTACCCCTTCTTCTGTATAAATTACTAAAGTAACAAGAAAAACTTTATTTTTCTATTTTGGTCACCCTACCTTGGTTATCTCTACCACCATCACTACCACCATGTACCATCACTACCACCATGTACCATCACTACCACCCTCTACCACCATCACTACCACCCTCTACCACCATCATTACCACCCTCTACCACAATCACTACCACTCTCTACCATAATCACTACCACCTTCTACCACCATAACAACCACTACCACCCTCTACGACCATCACTGCCACCCTCTACCACAATCACTACCACCCTCTACCACCATCACTACCACCCTCTACGAGTAACAAAGGCAGACTGAGTCACATACATGTGAGCGGGGCCACATCCGGGGCGGGTGGATGCATCTCATACAGACAATTTCTGAGTGGAGGTATGAAACCCAGGGTAAAAATTCACCGAAAAGTGGTCGAAATACGAATTGTATGATATCCGGACTGGACAAAAACCAGGGGTCCACTGCACCTTGATTTTTAGTTTAATAGTATTGTGAATATGATAAGTAAGACACATGTGCAACAGTTAGGTATCTTTATTCTGAAATGACTCGCCTTAACAGTAGACTTCAGTCAAACAGAGGATCGCTGTTTTTGTTTAGTTTATGTAAGGTGATCTTAGGGTAGGCAGAACTGCATTCGTGTGTGTGTGTGTGTGTGTGTGTGTGTGTGTGTGTGTGTGTTTTGTGTGTGTGTGTGTGTGTGTGTGTGTGTGTGTGTGTGTGTGTGTGTGTGTGTGTGTGTGTGTGTTTGTGTTGTTTGTGTGTGTTTGTGTGTGTTTTGTGTTGTGTGTGTGTGTGTGTTTGTGTGTGTGTGTGTGTGTGTGTACTCAGCTATTTCTGGGTGCAGCGGTCGAGTCATAGCTCCTGGCCCCGCCTCTTCACTGATCGCTACTGGGTCCTTTCTCTCCCTGCTCCGTGAGCTTTATTATACCACAGATGAGTCAAAGAGATGTTAGGAAGTATTTCTTCAGTCACGAAGGGGGTTGGATTTGAGTGGGACTTGCACAAGGGGTTGGATTTGAGTGGGACTTGCACAAGGGGTTGGATTTGAGTGGGACTTGCACAACGGGTTTTGGGTTTGAGTGGGACTTGCACAAGGGGTTGGATTGAGTGGGACTTGCACCCAAAGGGGTTTGGATTTGAGTGGGACTTGCACAAGGGGTTGGATTTGAGTGAGACTTGCATAACGGGTTGGATTTGAGTGGGACTTGCATAACGGGTTGGATTTGAGTGGGACTTGCATAACGGGTTGGATTTGAGTGGGACTTGCATAACGGGTTGGATTTGAGTTGGACTTGCATAACGGGTTGGATTTGAGTGGGACTTGCACAACGGGTTGGATTTGAGTGGGACTTGCACAACGGGTTGGATTTGAGTGGGACTTGCACAACGGGTTGGATTTGAGTGGGACTTGCACAACGGGTTGGATTTGAGTGGGACTTGCATAACGGGTTGGATTTGAGTGGGACTTGCACAAGGGGTTGAATTTGAGTGGGACTTGCACAACGGGTTGGATTTCAGTGGGACTTGCACAACGGGTTGGATTTGAGTGGGACTTGCACAAGGGGTTGGATTTGAGTGGGACTTGCACAAGGGGTTGGATTTGAGTGGGAATTGCATAACGGGCTGGATTTGAGTGGGACTTGCATAACGGGTTGAATTTGAGTGGGACTTGCATAACGGGTTGGATTTGAGTGGGACTTGCATAACGGGTTGGATTTGAGTGGGACTTGCATAACGGGTTGGATTTGAGTGGGACTTGCAAAACGGGTTGGATTTGAGTGGGACTTGCATAATGGGTTGGATTTGAGTGGACTTGCATAACGGGTTTGGATTTGAGTGGGACTTGGTAACGGGTTTGGAATTGAGTGGGACTTGCATAAAAGGGTTGGATTTGAGTGGGACTTGCATAAGGGTTGGATTTTAGTAGGACTTGCATAACGGGTTGGATTTGAGTGGGACTTGCATAACGGGTTGGATTTGAGTGGGACTTGCATAACGGGTTGGAGATTGAGACACTTATGCAGCATATGGGAATCTTTATTCAGGAAACGTTTCGCCACACAGTGGCTTCATCAGTGCCTTCCTCTTTGTATTGGACTGATGAAGCCACGTGTGGCGAAACGTTTCCTGAATAAAGATTCCCATATGCTGCATAAGTGTCTCAATCTTCAACTTGTCGGTTTTTCAAACCATTCATCACAACTGTCAGACACTGCAGCATCATGGGATCTTGTTACAAAGAATTTTTCAACACTTGTTCAACCTTTGGACGAAGACCTACTTCGACTTGTGGATGGTACCACTATGACCCCGCCTCCACCTGCTTCACGTCACCTCACTACAGTATATAAGCCACGTCTACGGCCCTATGCTGTACATTCTACAAGATTGATGGACTGAACACATCGACTCCATGTTGAGGGACTGATTACCTATTCTCCTCCTCTCCTTACGCCTTCCTCTTTGTATTGGACTGATGAAGCCACTGTGTGGCGAAACGTTTCCTGAATAAAGATTCCCATATGCTGCATAAGTGTCTCAATCTTCAACTTGTCGGTTTTTCAAACCATTCATAACAACTGTCAGACACTGCAGCATCAGGGGATTCTTTTTAAACCAAAAATTTTTCAACACTTGTTAAACCCTTTTGGGACGAAGACTTACTTCGACTAGTGGATGGTACCACTATGACCCCGCCTCCATCTGCTTCACGTCACCTCACTACAGTATATAAGCCACGTCAACGGCCCTATGCTGTACATTCTACAAGATTGATGGACTGAAAACATCGACTCCAGGTTGAGGGACTGATTACCTCATTCTCCTCCTCTCCTTACGCCTTCCTCTTTGTATTGGACTGATGAAGCCACTGTGTGGCGAAACGTTTCCTGAATAAAGATTCCCATATGCTGCAAAAGTGTCTCAATCTTCAACTTGTCGGTTTTTCAAACCATTCATCACAACTGTCAGAAAACTGCAGCATCACTGGGATCTTGTTACAAAGAATTCTTAAACCACTTGTTAAACCTTTGGCGAAGACTTACTTCGACTAGTGGATGGTACCACTATGACCCCGCCTCCACCTGCTTCACGTCACCTCACTACAGTATATAAGCCACGTCTACGGCCCTATGCTGTACATTCTACAAGATTGATGGACTGAACACATCGACTCCAGGTTGAGGGACTGATTACCTCATTCTCCTCCTCTCCTTACGCCTTCCTCTTTGTATTGGACTGATGAAGCCACTGTGTGGCGAAACGTTTCCTGAATAAAGATTCCCATATGCTGCATAAGTGTCTCAATCTTCAACTTGTCGGTTTTTCAAACCATTTATCATAACGGGTTGGATTTGAGTGGGAGTTGCATAACGAGTTGGATTTGAGTGGGACTTGCATAACGGGTTGGATGTGAGTGGGACTTGCATAACGGGTTGGATCTGAGTGGGACTTGCATAACGGGTTGGATTTGAGTGGGACTTGCATAACGGGTTGGATTTGAGTGGGACTTGCATAACGGGTTGGATTTGAGTGGGACTTGCATAACGGGTTGGATTTGAGTGGGACTTGCATAACGGGTTGGATTTGAGTGGGACTTGCATAACGGGTTGGATTTGAGTGGGACTTGCAAAACGGGTTGGATTTGAGTGGGACTTGCACATCAGAGCTTATTTCTTGGGTAGCATTGAAAATTTGGGTTGTTTTATTAGTGGGATGAATTGTAAAGGACCTGCCTAGTATGGGCCAACAGGCCTGCTGCAGTGTTCCTCCTTTCTGATGTTCTTATGTTCTTAAGAAGCAGTAATGTAAAGATGATGTAATCAGTCCATAACTAGTATTACTATAGTCAGCTTTGATATATGTAATGTACAGTATGTGTAAAAGCATATATGAATGCATGCATTTTACCATGTATAGCATGTAGCTATGAAGAAAGGTTGAAGGTAAAATGATATGCTATCTTAACTGACAGGTGGGAAGAAGATATGGTATCTGCATTTAAAGGATTATAGCCAAATATGAAAGAACTGACAAGGAAGACTTCTTATTACCATCATCTGGAAGAAGAAGAGGCACTAGTTATAACATGAGAAAGAAAAGTTGCCAAAAGGATGCTAGAAAATTTTTCTACCCGCTACCCCTTCCCCCCCAATCAGTCATAAACCTACACTCTGAGGGGTGGGGATATTTGCAGTTTTGAACTGTAGAACTGTAGTGATAGTAAAAGTGTTTTTTTTTTCTTTGGGCCACCCTGCCTCAGTGAGTAATGGCCGGTGTGTTAAAAAACAGTACATTTAATTCCAGAATTAACTTCAGATGCATGAAGGTTTTTTTTTAATTTCTAATAATGTATATTAACGTAAGGGGAGCATAAAGCTCCCTTTACCTTACTTTACTATAGTACTTAGCTTGGTCACCTGTCAGGTGCTATTATGTGCACCACCAGTACATTCTTTTCCTTTATATAAAACTGACTTTGCATACTGGTGAAACTGTCACTAAATAGTATGCAGATGAGACTTTAAAAGTGCTACTTGTAAAAATTAAAAAAAGAATATAAGTCAAGCCAAGGCAATGTTAACCCTTTCACTGTCAGTGCCCGTAGTACTATGGCTTGCAAGCCAGTGTTGGTGCCATAGCATTACGCCAAAATTCTAGAGGCTTCAAATCTAGCAGGAGAACGCTGGTAGACCTACATGTGAGAGAATGAGTTTGCATGGTCAGTGTGCACAGTATAAAAAAATCCTGCAGCACGCAGTGCATGAGAAAAAAAAAATTTACCATGTTTTTGGTTTAAAATGCCAACTTTGAGGTGTATTTTTGTATGGTACATATTTACAGCTGTATTCTCGTTTTCTTGGTCTCATTTGATTGAATGGAAGATATATATTACATAAACAGAGATGATTTTGATTGGTTTCACAATGAAAAGCACCCTGAAATTGAGCTCAAAGTAGCAGAAATGTTCGATTTTTGCCGATGTTCTAGAGTAAACAAATGACATCACCATCCAATACAAGTCCAACTAGCCAGTCTAATACACAGTCACAAATGGGTTGACATTATTTATACAATTATTACAATAATGCAGTAGTCTGTATAACAGTAAACCTTCTATTTTTTGTGTGAATAAAAATTCAAAATGGAAAGCAAAAGTAACATACGAAGGGCCTGAAGACGTGACTAATGAACAGAGAAAATGTTATTTTAGTGCCAGGAATGTCTGCACTGTTTATTCTGGACCCTATTTTGAAATTGGCATCTTTTGAAATTTGTATGAAATAGGCCAAATTGCTAAAGTCTGATCACTTTATTAGTTCGTTGAAATCGGTAAATGGGTGGTTTCTTGTACTCAATCACTAGAACAAATAGAGTTTAGTGAAATAGCTATGAGTTTGGTTGACTGGAACAATGGAATTGGCCGAAAATAGGGCTCAAAGTGGACAAAATCGCCTATGCATATATTGCTGAGACCGCTAATTTCATGAGAGTAATTCTGCAAGTTTTCCATCAAATTTCACGCTTTTGGTGTCAATACCATCGGGAAAAGATTCTCTATCATTTCATGAGAAAAAAATAATTTTGTGGGGGAGGAAAATTCTTCAACAGTAGCAAGTTTGAAAGCGGGAGTCACAGTGAGGGGGTTAAAAAGTAGGGGGCTTTCTAGTCGGGGCGTCAGGAAGCTAAGATATGGAGGAGATTGAGTATGGTCTGATGACTTCGGGGAAAAAAAAAATATTGAAAAAACTGTGTTCCCTTTTTGGGGACAATTACAGCAGAAAACCCACATACAATGAAATCTACAGACACCGCACCACACAGAAAAAATCTACCCTGATACTAGCCAAGTAAATTTTATACAATGAAGATCTTAGAATTTATAGTACAGATCGACCATTTAATCTGGCATCACTGGATCTATAGGGGGCTGAATTATGAATTTTGCCACACACAGGTGGTTAGGGTTTGAAAACTTAGCCCAACCCTATTTTCCCCGAAAACAGTACAAGTTGGTTAATAAAAATTAATCAACTTTACTTACACAAGAAAGTCATCACGCCGCTTCCAAATGAAGAGCTGAAAATTTTCAATTTAAGTACAATTCATTTTTGAGGGGAAGGGTGTTTGGAAATTTCCCTCTTCTTGAGGTAAAGGACTGTCAGCACTACCAAAACTTCTTAGTAAAGGCGTCAGACTACCATCTTCTTGAGGTAAAGGGGCGTCAGGACCCATCTTCTTGAGGTGAAGGGCTGTTCAGGACTGGCCAGCACATCTTCGTGAGGTGAAGGGCTGCAACAGGCCATCATTCCTTGAGTGAAGGGCTGTCAGGACTACATCTTCTTGAGTGAAGAGGGCTGTCAGGACTAACCAAACTTTTGAGGTAAAGAGGCTGTCAGGACTGCCATCTTGCTTGAGGGAAGGGCTGTCAGGACGCCATCCCTTCTTGAGGTTAAGGGCTGTCAGGACTGCCATCTTCTTGAGGTAAAGGACTGTCAGGACTGCCATCTTCTTGAGGTGAAGGACTGTCAGGACTGCCATCTTCTTGAGGTGAAGGGCTGTCAGGACTGCCATCTTCTTGAGGTGAAGGGACATAGTCAGGACTGCCATCTTCTGAGGTGAAGGGCTGACAGGACGGCCATCTTCTTGAGGTGAAGGACTGTCAGACTGCCAATCTTCTTGAGGTAAAGGGTCTGTCAGGACTGCCAACTTCTTGAGTGAAGGGCTGTCAGGACTGCCTCTCTTGAGGTGAAGGCTGTCAGGACATGGCCATCTTCTTGAGGTACAGGGGCTTCAGGAGCTGCCAATCTTCTTGAGGTGAAGGACTGTCAGGACTGCCATCTTCTTAGGTAAAGGCATGTCAGGACTGGCCATCCTTGCTTGAGGTGAAGGAGGCTGTCAGGAATGCCAATCTTCTTGAGGTGAAGGGCTGTCAGGACTGCCATCTTCTTGTGGTGAAAGGCTGTCAGGACACCATCTACTTGAGGTAAGGCTGTCAGGACTAACCATCTTCATGAGGTAAAGGGCTGTCCAGTACTGCCATCCTCCTTGAGGCGAAGGGCTGTCAGGACTTCCATCTTCATGAAGTTGAAGGGCTGGTCAGGACTGCCATCATCTTGAGGTAAAGGGCGGTCAGGACTGCCATCTTCTTGAGGTGAAGGGTCTGTCCATGACGCCCATCTATTTCTTGAGGGTGAAGGACTGTCATGACTGCCATCTTCTTGATGTGGAAGGGCGTCCAGACTGCCATCTTCTTGAGTGAAGGGCTGGTCAGACAACCAACTTCTGAGGTAAAGGCTGTCAGGACGCCATCGTCTTGAGGTGAAGGCTGTCAGGACTGCCATCTTCTTGAGGTGAAGGACTGTCAGGACTGCCATCTTCTTGAGGTGAAGGGCTGTCAGGACTGCCATCTTCTTGAGGTGAAGGACTGTCAGGACTGCCATCTTCTTGAGGTGAAGGACTGTCAGGACTGCCATCTTCTTGAGTGAAGGGCTGAAGGGTCCAGGACTGCCAACTTCTTGAGGTGAAGGCAGACAGGACTGGACCAACTTCCTTGAGTGAAGGGCTGTCAGGACTAGCCATCTGCCCCCCCCCCTTGAGGTGAAATGGCTGTCAGACTGCCATCTTCTTGAAGTGAAGGGCTGTCAGGACACCATCTTCTTGAGGTGAAGGCTGTCAGGACTGCCATCTTCTGAGGTGAAGGGCGTCAGGACTGGCCATCTTCTTGAGGTTGACAGGGCTGTCAGGACTGCCATCCTTCTTGAGGGTGAAGGACCCTTTGGGTTCAGGTACGCCATCTTCTAGAGGTGAAGGGCTTTGTCCAAGGACTGCCATCTTTCTTGAGGTGAATGGGCAGGTCAGAGGACTGCCATCCTTCTTGAGGTGAAGGGCTGTCAGGACTGGCCATCTTCTTGAGGGTAAGGGCAGTCAGGACTAACCATCTTCTTGAGGAGAAGGCTGTCAGGACTGCCATCTTCTTGAGGTGAAGGGCTTGTCAGGACTGCCATCTTCTAGAGGTGAAGGGCTGTCATGACTGGCCATCTTCTTGAGGTGAAGGGCTGTCAGACTGCATCTTCTTGAGGTGAAGGGCTGTCAGGACAACCATCTTCTTGAGGTGAAGACTGTTCAGGACTGCCATCTTCTTGCAGGTGAAGAGCTGTCCAGGACTGCATCTTCTTGAGGTGAAGGGCTGACAATGACTGCCATCATCTTGAGGTGAAGGGCTGGTCAGACTGGCCACTTACTTGAGTGAAGGGCTGTCTGGGCTGCCATCTTCATGCGGTGAGGCTTCAGGACTGCTCTTCATGAGGTGAAGGTTTGTCAGTACTGCCATGTCTTCTTGAGGTGAAGGGCTGTCAGACGGCCATCTTCTTGAGGTGAAGGGCTGTCAGGACTGCCATCTTCTTGGAGTGAAGGGCTGTCAGGATTGCCAATCTTCTAGAGGATGAAGGGCTGTCGGACTGCCATCTTCTTGAGGGTGAAGGGCTGACAGGACTGCCATCTTTCTTGAGGTGAATGAGGCTGGATATCCGAATCTAACATGCGCATCTTCTTGAGGTGAAGGGTGTCAGGACAGCCATCCTTCTTGAGGTGAAGGCTGTCAGGACTGCCACTTCTTGGAGGTGACGGGCTGTCAGGACTGCCATCTTCTTGAGGTGAAGGGCTGTCAGGACTGCCATCTTCTTGAGGTGAAGGGCTGTCAGGACTGCCATCTTCTTGAGGTGAAGGGCTGTCAGGACTGCCATCTTCTTGAGGTGAAGGGCTGTCAGGACTGCCATCTTCTTGAGGTGAAGGGCTGTCAGGACTGCCATCTTCTTGAGGTGAAGGGCTGTCCAGACTACATCATCTTGAGGTAAGGGCTGTCAGTGACGCCATCTTCCTTGAGGTGAAGGGCTGTCATGGAACTGCCATCTCTTGGAGGTGAAGGGCTGTCAGGACACCATCTTCTTGAAGGTGAAGGCTGTCAGGACTGCCTCTTCTTGAGTGAAGGCTGCCAGAATGCCATCTCTTGAGGTGAAGGTGCTGGGTCAGGACTGCCATCTTCTTGAGGTGAAGGACTGTCAGGACTGCCATCTTCTTGAGGTGAAGGGCTGTCAGGACTACCATCTTCTTGAGGTGAAGGGCTGTCAGGACTGCCATCTTCTTGAGGTGAAGGACTGTCAGGACTGCCATCTTCTTGAGGAAAGGACTGTCAGGACTGCCATCTTCTTGAGGTGAAGGGCTGTCAGGAACTGCCATCTTCTGAGGTGAAGGGCTGTCCCAGGACCTGCCATCTCTGAAGGTTGAAGGTCTGTCAGGACTGCCTATCCTCTTGAGGTGAAGGGCTGTCAGACTGCCATCTTCTTGAGGTGAAGGCTGTCAGGACTGCCAATCTTCTTGAGGTGAAGGCTGTCAGGGCTGCCCATCTTCTTTGAGGTAAGGGCTGGTCAGGAACTGCCATCTTCTTGAGGTGAAGGGCAGTCAGGACTGCCATCTTCTCAGTAAGGGCTAGGTCAGGACTGCCATTTTCTTGAGGTGAAGGGCTGTCAGGACTACCATCTTCTTGAGGTGAAGGGCTGTCAGGACTGCATCTTCTTTCTTCTTGAGGTTAGGGCTGTCAGGACTGCCATCTTCTTGAGTTGAATGCTGTCGGACTGCCATCTTCTTGAGGTGAAGGACCTGTCAGGACTGTGTGCCATCTTCTAGTGGTGAAGGCTGTCAGAGACTGCCATCTTCTTGAGGTGAAGGCTGTCGGGACGCCATCTTCTTGAGGTGAAGGCTGATCATGGACTGCCCGCTTCTTGAGAGGTGAAGGAGACTGTCAGGCGCCATCCTTCTGTATTTTTTGGGGGGGGGGAGGTGAGGGCTGTCAGGACTGCCATCATTCTGAGGGAAGTGCTGTCAGGACTGCCCTCTCATGAGGTGAAGGACTGTCCAGGACTGCCTTCCTTCTTGAGGTGAAGGGCTGTCAGGACTGCCATCTTCTTGAGGTGAAGGGCTGTCAGGACTGCCATCTTCTTGAGGTGAAGGGCTGTCAGGACTTCCATCTTCTGAGGTAAAGGGCTGTCAGACTGCCAATCTTCTTGAGGTGAAGGGCTGGTCCAGGACTGCCTTCTTCATGAGGTGAAGGGCTGTCAGACTTGCCTTCATTCTTGAGGTGAAGGGCTGTCAACTGGCCATCTCTTGAGGTGAAGGGCTGTCAGGACGCCATTCTTCTTAAATGAGGTGAAGGTCTCAAACCTGCCATCTTCTTGATGAGAAGGCTGTCAGGACTACCATCTTCTTGAGGTAAGTCTGGTCGGAACTGCCATCTTCTTGTAGGTGAAGGGCTGTCAGGACTAGCCATCTATCTTCCTTGAGGTGAAGGCTGTCAGGACTGCCATCTTCTTGAGGTTGAAGGGCTGTACAGGCTGCCATCTTCTTGAGTGAAGGGCGTCAGGACAGCCAATCTTCTTGAGGTGAAGGGGCTTCAGGACTGCCATGCTTCTTGAGGTGTTAGGGCTGTCATAACTGCCATCTTCTTGAGTGAAGGGCTGTCAGACTGCCAGCTTCTTGAGGTGAGGGGCTGTCATGACTGCCATCTTCTTGAGGTGAAGGGCTGTCAGGACTGCCATCTTCTGAGGTGAAGGGCTGCAGACTGACCCCCCTCCCCCCCCCATCTCTTCAGGTAAGGGCTGTCAGAAGGCCATCTTCTTGAGGTGAAGGACTGTCAGGACTACCATCTTCTTGAGGTGAAGGACTGTCAGGACTGCCATCTTCTTGAGGTGAAGGGCTGTCAGGACTACCATCTTCTTGAGGTGAAGGGCTGTCAGACTACCCAAGACTCTCTTGAGGTGAAGGGCTTTTCAGGTACTGCCAACTTTGAGGTGAAGGCATTCAGACTGCCATCTTCTTGAGGTGAAGGGCGTCAGACTGTGCCATCTTCTGAGGTGAAGGGCAGTCAGGACTGCCATCTTCTTGAGGTAAGGGCTGTCAGGACTGCCATCTTCTTGAGGTGGAAGGCTGTCAGACTGCCATCTTCTTGAGTGAAGGGCTGTCAGGACTGCCATCCTTCTTGAGGTGAAGAGCTGTCAGACTACCATCTTCATGAGGTGAAGGGCTGCAGACTGCCATCCTTCTTGAGGTGAGGGCTGTCAGGACTGCCAGCTTCTTGAGGTGAAGGGCTTCAGACTGGCCATCTTCTTGAGGTGAAGGGCTGCAGGACTGCCATCTTCTTGAGGTGAAGTCTGGCAGGACTGCCATCTAATGAGGTGAAGTGCTGTCATGACTGCCCATCTTCTGAGGTGAGGGCGTCAGGACTGCCATCCTTCTTGAGTGAAGGCTGTCAGGACTGCCAATCTTTTGAGGTGAAAGGCTGGTCAGGACGCCATCTTCTTGAGGTGAAGGCTGTCAAGGACTGCCATCTTCTTGAGGTGAATGCTGTCCGGACTGCCATCATACTTGAGGTGAAGGGCTGTCAGGACTGCCTTCTTCCTTGAGGGGAAGGGCTGCAGACTGCCATCATCTTGAGGTTGAAGGCTTGTCTGGACTACCATCTTCTTGAGGTGAAGGGCTGTCAGGACTGCCATCTTCTTGAGGTGAAGGACTGTCAGGGACTGCCATCTTCTTGAGGTAAGGGCTGCTCAGGACTGGCCGATCTCTTGAGGTGAAGGACTGTCCAGGACTGCCATCTTCTTGAGTGCAGGGCCTGTCAGACTGCCATCTTCTTGAGGGGAAGGGCTTTTCAGAACTGCATCTCTTGAGGTGAAGGGCGGTCAGGACAGCCATCTACATGAGGTGAAGGCTTCAGGACTGCCATCTTCTTGAGTGTGAGGGCTGTCAGGACTGCCATCTTCTAAGAGGTATGAAGGCTGACAGGGAACTGCCATCTCTTGAGGTGAAGGACTGTCAGGACTGCCATCTTCTTGAGGTGAAGGACTGTCAGGACTGCCATCTTCTTGAGGTGAAGGGCTGTCAGGACTGCCATCTTCTTGAGGTGAAGGGCTGTCAGGACTGCCATCTTCTTGAGGTGAAGGGCTGTCAGGACTGCCATCTACTTGAGGATGACGGGAAGTCAGGACTGCCATACCCCTTTTTTTTTACTTGAGGTAAAGTACGCAGGACTGCCAACCTCTTGAGGTGAAGGCTGTCAGGACTGCCTCTCTGCGGTAAAGGACTGTCAGGACTGCCATCTTTCTTAGAGGTAAGGGCAGTCCAAGGACGCCATCGTTCTTGAGGTGAAGGGCTGTCAGGACTGCCATCTTCTTGAGGTGAAGGGCTGCAGCCAACCTTCACTATAATCACAATCAAAATCTAGTCCTAGTTCTTCATGAAAAATTTTGGCTTGTTCCTTCACCAGATCACCAGACAGCTTGATGTACCTTCACTTACACGTAGCTTATACTATTTCATCAGAACTTGATCTAGTTCTGAACTTTATCCTTCCTTCATTATTTTCCTTGTTACACATCTGTTTCTTTGAATCACTGTTAGCAAAGAAACTGAGTAATTTTTCTGTTTTTTGTCATAAACTGCGGAAGAGCCAGAACTGTATCACATAAGCTTCTCACAGACACACAATTGTCGAGTTTTTTAAGTTCAACCTTATCTTTTATGGGCAATGTATGGTATTTGTGCTTTACACAACAAGAAGCATTTCCTTTATTCACTGGAACCATGGCTGGGGTTAAAAGTGAGCAGGTTATAACAATAAATGGAGAAAAACAAATTTGAATGGCTTGCCTATGTTTGCAAGTGATGCCAAAAGTATTATGAAGCAAGTAGCCCCACCAGATATTAAAAAAAAAAAAAAGGGCAAGTAGGGTAGGTGCAACGACCCGGGAAATTTGAAATTACGCTAGACAAAATTAGTGCCGGATGAGTGATGGAACCAGATTAGTGATCGCCAGATAAGTGATGGTCGACGTGTACAATAAAAGAAACAGCAGCAGGCCCTCCACTATCATTGCAGCTAACTAAATTTTTACAGCAGTTTCTCCTTATGTTAGTCTGCAAGTGTAAAGTTTCACTTCTTTGAAAATATCAAACAGAAGCACTATGCCCGATGCCCAAACCCCAAACATTCAAAACCTTACCCATTCCTTCCAACCCCTTCTCCCTCCACCCCCGATTTATACAGAAATAATATATTTTTTTAACAGCAGCCATCTCCCACCGAGGAAAGGTGACCTGAAAAAGAAGAAACAAAGTTTTTCTTCTTGTTATATTTACTAATTTATACAGGAGAAGGGGTTACATTTGCCCTTTACTTCCAGCATTTATAAGTTTGCCTCTTACAACACACATGGCTTATGGATTAAGGATTCATCACTTCCTCATGGAGAGAGAGTTTATACATGTATGCTTTATTTTAATAAAGTGAAACATTAAAAAACTGAAACATTAAAAGCATAATTTAATGTGAAAGCAGTTCATGAAACAAGCATTTCAACACTGTCTTAACTACAGTACTATACTTGCCTTGTAAACGAGAAGTAATAGAATTGAAAACATCATCAACCACCTTCTCTAAATGCAAAAGAACATCAACACAGTTGTTTACTGTTGATGCTCTGCTCTGGTCTGCTGGTACTAGAGGAATCTCATGAGGATGCAGCACCATTATTAATAACTAACACCCAAAACCCTGAAAGGAAATATTTTTATTATATTTTTTACCTTACATTCTAGAAACACAGTTTCTTAATAAGCCTACCTTATATTACTAGATACTAAACACATGGTATAACATTAGATATTTTTAATTATTAAATGTTGACCTTAATTAAGGGGCACATCAGTTCCCCTGTCTTCTAATATGTTATTTTTCCCCTATAATCTACCTTGTCCACAATTACTATCGCATTTACTTTGTCTGCTTTCGTAAGGTGAAGTCCAGGATCTTTCCTTAATTCATGGTATAACTTTACAAATCTTTGAGGACAATTGTGTTGCACAGATCTGAGCTAAGGACCCCAATGGAAATAAGTCACTTTGTTTGACTCTTTTGGGTTATCCTAGGTTCTCTACACATATGCTGCTATGTATGGTAACTGTATTTATGTACTGTATACCTAAATAACTTACTTACTTAGGTTTGTTCAGACCTGTGCAGCACAGGAGACAGGGAAACTCATGCACCTCTTAAGGCCAGGTTTTTAACTTTCTTACTAAAATAACTTGTTACAATAGCACATGCAATCAAAGGTACAAGAAATGCACTGCAGACTAATAGCTTTTTTTTTCTTTTCATATGTTGAATAAATTAAACACATTGCAACACTTGGGTATCTTTATTGAGGAAACGTTTTGCCACACATTGGCTTCATCAGTCTGACACAGCAGCATCTTGGGATCTAAATACAGGGAATTCTTCACTTGCCTAACCCTTGGACACGACCTACTTCCACACTGGACAAATGTGATACCACCTACGACTGCTTCACCTCACCTGTCTACAGTATATTAAGCCACTTCTTTTTCGCACATATGCTGTATTCTTTTACAAGAATGATGGACCTGACCAACATCGACTCAAAGCTGAGGGACTGATTACCACAAACTCCCCTGTTCTACACCATTCTCCTTTGTATGGACTGATGAAGCCACTGTGTGGCGAAACGTTTCCTCAATAAAGATACCCAAGAGTTGCACATGTGTCTAATTTATCAACTTGTCGGTTCTCTGGACCATTCATCTACAGCTTTCTATTGTACCTAACAATATTTTATTATATGTGAACTACATTACCTGTAAACTGCAGACAAGAAATACAAACGAACTGATTTGATTTGAATCTATTGATTACATGCAATGAAAATTGATGGAGTTACAAAGACAACCAATCAAAGCAGATTTTGTCTCACCAACCCCAACACGTAAATCATTATATATGAGCAGGACTTCCCTCACACCAAAAAAAAATGTATCCAGATGGCCCCACCTCCCTTGCACTCCACTAATTTATTCAAATTCAATGTTTTCTATTTATTTTATGCAGTATACAGATAATGCAGTTTAGCATGTAATAAAGTTATTGTTTTATATTAAGCACTAAAGAAAGCCACTGGCAAAGGGAAATACCAAGGAACCTCAATGGAAAATACAAGGACCCTCAATGGACAAACAAGAACACATGAAAATGACATGAACCTCAATGGAAATACAAGAACCTCAATGGAAATACAAGAACCTCAATGGAAATACAAGACCTCAATGGAAATACAAGAACCTCAATGGAAATACAAGAACCTCAATGGAAATACAAGAACCACAAAAAGTGAAAATACAAGGACCTCAATAGAAATACAAGAACCTCAATGGAAATACAAGGACCTCAATGGAAATACAAGAACCTCAATGGAAATACAAGGACCTCAAGGAAATACAAGGAACCCAATGGAAATAACAAGGACCTCAATGAAAAACAAAACCTCAATGGAAATACAAGAACCTCAATGAAATACAAGAACTCTATGGAAAATACAAGAACCTCAATGGAAATACAAGCATCCTCAATGGAAATAAATTACATTGACTTTTTTTATTGGGGTTATAGAGAACCATAAAGAACGAAGAACACTGCAGAAGGCCTACTGGCCCATGCGAGGGCAGGTACCAAGTCTCCTACCGCTTAAGCCTATGCACCCAAGCTCCCCTAGTCAGGATCAGGTCACCATTGACTAAGGGAGGAACACGGCAACCCGACCTGGTAGCCAAGCTATCAGGGTCCAACTCACACCCACCCACATCCACTCATGTATTTATTCCAACCTTATTTTTTAAAGCCTACACAACGTTACTGGCCTCATAACTTGTAGCTCGGAGTTTGTTCCATCTCATCCACAACTCTATTACCAAACCATACTTTCCTATATCCTTCCGAACTGAAAATTTTCCAACTTAAACCATTGCTACGAGTCCGTCTAGCTAGATATTTTTCAGCACACTATTTACATCCCTTCATTATTCCTTTCTTCCAATTTTTAACACCTCAATCATATCCCCCCTAAATTTCTATAACGACTTTTTCTAGAGAGTGCAGATTCCAGGTCCCTTATTCTACCTCATAGGGAAGGTTTCTGATTACATGGGATCAATTTGTTGATACCCATGTACATTTTCAAGAATTTATCCATTCTGTAATAACGGTGACCAAAACGTGCAGCATAATCTAAAGAGCCTAACCAAGGATGTATAGAGTTGAAGAACAACCTGAGGACTCCATTATTTATGCTTCTTGATAGAAGCCAAGGATTCTATTAGCTGTATTGCGAACAACTTATTCCACTGTTAGTCTTGGTTCGATTTCTTTTTACACTCACTTGGCGGGACGGTAGTACCTCCCGGGGTGTTGCTGTCTACCACCATTTAGTGAAGGGATTCAGGGAAACCAGTTATTTTCATATAGTTGGACTTGAGTCCTGGAAATGGGAAGTACAATGCCTGCACTTTAAAGGAGGGGTTTGGGATATTGGCAGTTTGGAGGGATATGTTGTGTATCTTTATACGTATATGCTTCTAAACTGTTGTATTCTGAGCACCTCTGCAAAAGCAGTGATAATGTGCGCGTGTGGTGAAAGTGTTGAATGATGATGAAAGTATTTTCTTTTTGGGGATTTTCTTTCTTTTTTGGGTCACCCTGCCTCGGTGGGAGACGGCCGACTTGTTGAGAGAAAAAAAAAAAATTATATATATGCTTGTACATGCATGTGTAGTGTGACCTAAGTGTAAGTAGAAGTAGCAAGATGTACCTGAAATCTTGCATGTTTATAAGACAGAAAAAAAAGACACCAGCAATCCTACCATTATGCAAAACAATTACAGATTTCCATTTTACGCTCACTTGGCAGGACAGCAGTACCTCCCTGGGTGGTTGCTGTCTACCAACCTACTACGTAGGTAGACACAGATGTCTGAGCAAATCTATTGGTTTTAATGCTTACCCAAAACATTGTGCTTAATACTGTATGGGCTTTGAAAATACATCTGTAATCTGAATAATGTATTTACTTGCAGTTAACTTGTAATCAAACCTACTGTATATACAGTGGACCCCCGCATAACGATCGACCTCCGAATGCGACCAATTATGTAAGTGTATTTATGTAAGTGCGTTTGTACGTGTATGTTTGGGGGTCTGAAATGGACTAACCTACTTCACAATATTCCTTATTGGAACAAATTCGGTCAGTACTGGCACCTGAACATACTTCTGGAGTGAAAAAATATCATTAACCGGGGGTCCACTGTATTATTTTTTTTTTTTTTTTTTTTTTTTGTAAAAAGTATTACCAACATAATTTTTATTACTCAATTTCTGAATGTCAGTTTAGTCATGTTTGTCCTCCAAATAAAACATCATTTCACATTTCAACATCTTAATTAAAGTGGGATAAAATTAAGACTCAAATACAGATACTGTACATATAATTTCTAGATACGGTATACAAAATATTTTTTTCTAAATAAAGAATACAGAAGTAACCAACTAAAAACCAACAAAACACTTTTCTGGCCCTATCAATCCAATCAAATCACTTTTCTGGCATTATCTCAACAATGCACTTTGAAACATTTGTGCACTGTATGACCTATACAAGGCTCAAAATTCTTTTGTGAATATATTATTATTTTTTAACATGCCGGCCATCTCCCCCTCAGGCAGGTGGCCCCAAAAAAAAAACACTTTCATCATCATTCACACATAATACTGTCTTTGCAGAGGCATGCAGATATGACACTTCAGATGTCACTCCAGAGAGCAAATATCCCTAATCCCTCCTTTAGTATAGTAATACAGTAATTTAAATTTTGGTCAGACTTTGTCTCTAAAATTTCTGTAACTGCCTAAGGTTTACCTGTAAATGGTTTAGAATTTCTACTCTAGGAGCCCATGCACTCTGATAAGAACCTTATCAGCCAGGTTAATACAGCTTACAGCCAGGAAGACTCACAGACATTATAACCACACTAATGACACAGCTTGCAGGAACTTCATAGGTTCCTCTTTAAAGACTTGTACGTTTCAATAATACTTCTTATATTTGCTTGTGCAGTAGAAGGTTCAAGTTGTGGGTCTCAGATGCTATCACTATTACTATTAACTTACTAATATATATGAAACACTAATCCTTTATGAATCATTCAATATAAGAGTAGTGAAGGCTCGATCCTCCATTAGCAAGAGACACACACGCTACACAACTTTACTCACCCAGTTGTCTCAATGTCATAAGAGAACCATTTCATTCTTACTTCTAATTAGGTATATCCTGCACCTTTGTATCATATCATATTATTTCACTGTCAGTTAAGGACCTGATCTATAAAGTTATGTACAATCCTTTATATATTAACCCTTAAACTGTCCAAATGTAGATTTACGTTTTTTCAACATTTGAAAGTATGGAAAAAAAACAATCTTTTTTTTTTTACATCTGAAAGCATTTAAAAAAAACTTAGCGTCTACATTTTTTTGTTGTTATATTTGAAAATAGGTAAAAAATTGTAGATCTACTTTTGGAGCACTACGCATGTGAATGTAGATCTATGTTTGGGCAGTTTAAGGGTTAAACATTTAACTGCATGAGCCCTTTAATGCTAAACAAATTAGAGGATGCTTATTTCACTCCTCTACTAATATGAAATTCAAAAGTTTAAAGTTTAGATGCAATACATAAAAAGTAAAATAGTAGATTTAAATAATTTAATAGGTATTAGCACAATTAACAATAAAGTGTGTAATAAAAGTACAAGCCTTTGTCATTCAAAGATTTTTTTTTTTTTATTATCACACTGGCCGATTCCCACCAAGGCAGGGTGGCCCGAAAAAGAAAAACTTTCACCATCATTCACTCCATCACTGTCTTGCCAGAAGGGTGCTTTACACTACAGTTTTTAAACTGCAACATTAACACCCCTCCTTCAAAGATTAACAGGTGAAAATGTACTAGCTAGTTTTGACGTTACAACCCAATAAGAGTAGTGGGTGGTGACTATAGATGCAGATAAGACAGGAAGACGGGTCAGAAACTGAAATGTTACATGTGGATAAGTGTCAATATTTTATAAAAGATTAAGTAACATTAACTTCAAACCATGGAAATGAAACGTAAAAGTAAAAAAATATACCAGTAGAAGAATTCACACGACCAACTCAATTTTGTAAAACTAAGTATAACAAGTTTAGAATTACTTGTCTTGATTAAATTAATCAACATAACTTTTCAATAAATGCAATTACTATAGTTTTTGGTAAGGCCATAGTTAAAATATAATAAGCAATATGGATGTTATATAAAGTACATGATAAAAAAAATATTGCTTTAATATCTCTATATAAAATACATGTATAACATTTTTGCCCACAAAACAAGCTAATGTGCCACATATACAAAGTTGTTTATCTAACCAAGCAAATGTAACATTAAATAATTACAACTCCAAAACTAAGTAGTGTATAGAAATAATTTGTGGCTAGTAAAAACCCTAGCATCAAAAAGACAAATTAGTAAACCCCATAAATGAACATTATATACATCACAGCATATCGGTTTTTAACTCCAGGTATAAGCATATATTTTTTGCCACTCGGGGATATAATCAAGCAATGGCTGACAAACTGTCTGAGCAAATGGTATCCTGTTTCCAATAGTGGTCAAGAAATACTTTATACGTCTGTGAGTGACTGTATGGAATGCCGGAGATCTCATAAGGTAATATATGAGGTTTATTCTTCGGTGAGCAAGTTCGGCTTTCTCGGCTGCTGTAAGCTGTGACTTGTTGTAGAGCTTCAAGCTGATGGGAAACAATAAATTTTATTACAGCATTAATCAAGAAAACACTGGAGATACTCTACATCTTACTACAGTACAAGCATACCTTACTAATGTGGCGGGTTAAGTTCCAGACCATCGCCATAAAGTGAATATTGCCTTAAAAGCAAATCACGACCCTTTTTTTTTCACTTAGTAATAATGGTTGCATCTGTGTCCTTTTGCCTGTAGGCATATAAAAGCCTAAAAACACATTTATAATATAATTTATTAAGTGCACAATAGCACTTGACCTAAAAAAAAAGATACAAAGGTAAAAATTAAAACTGCCAAAAATCATCTTAAGAGCAAGGCAGGTATCAAAAACAATAAACACGAGTATAATTGAAAGTGCCGTGTTAGTGAAGTGCTCTAAAGCAAACGCCATATTAAGGAGGTATACCTGTATTAATCAAGAAAACATTAGAAATACTGTACATCAAACAAAAACTAAAATGAAAAGAGTATGAGACTTTATACAATGCTAATTTCAGATATTGGTAATTCAATATTAAATCTATATCCTATTATAATCACAAGCGCAATTCTGGGGGACCAAAAGAAAATATTTCTACATATGTACAGTAATAAAACAAAATTCTAATGTAATTATAGGGAAAATTAATGAACACTTTCAAAAACCAAATGAGATGGAGTTCAATAAAATAAAAAGATATTGGAAATATAGAGGGACCATTAATTACAGAAATCCAAGTACCATGGCTGGAACAGTTCACAAATAACCCATAAATTCAAGATGAAAGTGGACAATGATTCAGTCCATTCTGCACTATTAACCTAAATGTTGTGGTCCTGGACACACCACAACATATACCTTACTCTTTAATTTATGGATTTGTGTAATACTTCTCACTGCATAATGCTTTGCTATAAGTAAAGCTTTACCACCAGTTGATACCATGTATTACTTTCATCATGAAAACCTTAACAACCCATTGATTATTTTCAGTGTTTCACTCATAGAATGTAAATTGACAGATAAGGTAAATGGAAAATGTTACAATATTTATAAAAAACCTAGGTAGTAGGTTGGTAGACAGCAACCACCCAGGGAGGTACTACCGTCCTGCCAAGTAAGTGTAAAACGAAAGCCTGTAATTGTTATACATGATGGTAGGATTACTGGTGTCCATTTTTCTGTCTCACAAACACACAAGGTTTCAGGTACGTCTTGCTACTTCTACTTACATTTAGGTCACACTACACATACATGTACAAGCATATGTATACACACCCCACTGGGTTTTCTTCTATTTTCTTACTAGTTCTTGTTCTTGTTTATTTCCTCTTACCTCCATGGGGAAGTAGAACAGAATTCTTCCTCCATAAGCCATGAGTGTTGTAAGATGCGACTAAAATGCCAGGAGCAAGGGGCTAGTAACCCCATCTCCTGTATATATTACTAAATGTAAAAGGAGAAACTTTCGTTTTTCCTTTTGGGCCACCCCGCCTCGGTGGGATACGGCCGGTGTGTTAAAAGAATTTTTTTTATTATCACACTGGCCGATTCCCACCAAGGCAGGGTGGCCCGAAAAAGAAAAACTTTCACCATCATTCACTCCATCACTGTCTTGCCAGAAGGGTGCTTTACACTACAGTTTTTAAACTGCAACATTAACACCCCTCCTTCAGAAAAGATTTATAAAAAAAAGACAGAGGAGTTTCTTTAGATTATTAGGCTTAGCTCAATAGCAAGTATTGTTGCTAAAACACTGGAAAAAGACCATCAAAGGAAAGTGGCTGAAACATCAGAATGAACATAAGAAAGAAGGAACACTGCAGCAGGGCTACTGGTCCATGCTAGACAATACCAACTTACACCCACTCCTCTAATACTGTACCCATCCAACCTATATTTAAAGATACCCAAAATTCTCGCCCCAATGACACTATCTGGGAGTTTGTTCCTCATCCACAATAAAAGCAACAACCCTTCAAAAATCAAGCAGTTGTCTGAGGATGAACAAGCATACTGCTGATAGGTACATATAAAGAAAAAAGCACAAGCTGCTGAAGAGGTTTTATTGAGGCAATATTTTACACTACACAGAGTAAAATAATCTCCCAATAAAAGCAAGAAATGGGCACTCTGCATTCTTTTGAACTTCAAAATGTTTTTGAAGTTCAAAAGAAATATTGAAGGAATGAAAAAGACATAATACCATTACAATAGATGACATTCCTTGTTTTAACCCTTAAACTGTCCAAATACAGATCTACGTTCACATGTGTAGTGCTCCAAAAGTAGATCTACCTTTTTTTACATATTTTCAAGTATAAAAAAGAAAAACGTAGATCAAAGTTTTTTACACGCTTTAAGAACATAAGAACATAAGAACGAAGGAACACTGCAGAAGGCCTACTGGCCCATGCGAGGCAGGTCCAAGTCTCCTACCGGCTTAAGCCAATGCACCCAGCCTAGTCAGGTCAGGTCACATTGACTTAAGGGAGGAACACGGCAACCGACCTGTTAGCACAAGCTATCAGGTCTAACTCACACCCACCCACATCTACTCATGTATTTATCCAACCTATTTTTAAAGCTACACAACGTTCTGGCCTCTATAACGGTACTTGGGAGTTTGTTCCACTCATCCAAACTCTATTACCAAACCAGTACTTTCCTATATCCTTCCTGAATCTGAATTTTTCCAACTTAAAACCATTGCTGCGAGTCCTGTCTAGGCTAGATATTTTCAGCACACTATTTACATCCCCTTTATTTATTCCTGTCTTCCATTTATACACCTCAATCATATCTCCCCTAATTCTACGTCTTTCTAGAGAGTGCAGTTTCAGGGCCCTCAGTCTATCCTCATAGGGAAGGTTTCTGATACATGGGATCATCTTTGTCATCCTCCTTTGTACATTTTCCAGAGAATTTATATCCATTCTGTAATACGGTGACCAAAACTGTGCAGCATAATCTAAATGAGGCCTAACCAAGGATGTATAGAGTTGAAGAACAACCTGAGGACTCCTATTATTTATGCTTCTTGATATGAAGCCAAGGATTCTATTAGCTTTATTGCGAACACTTATGCACTGTTGTCTTGGTTTCAGATTACTGCTAACCAGAACTCCTAAATCTTTTTCGCAATCCGTAATATTAAGATCTACATTATTTAGTTTATATGTGGCATGGTTATTGTCCTGTCCAACATTTAGAACTTTGCATTTGTCTATATTAAACTGCATCTGCCACTTCTCCGACCACTGCATCAGTCTATTCAAATCTTCCTGGAGTGCTCGAATGTCCTCGTCAGAATGAATTCGACGGCCTATTTTGGTGTCATCGGCAAACTTGCCGATGTCGCTCTTTATGCCCTCATCTATGTCGTTTATGTAGATTGTGAACAGCAGGGGGCCCAACACTGACCCCTGTGGAACACCGCTCGTGACGCTTCCCCACTCTGATTTCTCCCCATTTATGCAAACTCTCTGCTGCCTATTTGTCAACCATGCCTCTATCCAGGAAAAAATTTCTCCTCCTATTCCATGTGCTTTAATTTTCCTCAATAGTCTCTGATGTGGGACCCTGTCAAAAGCCTTACTGAAGTCCATATACACAATATCATATTCATTACCATGATCTACCTCCTCAAATACCTTAGTGAAAAAAGTTAATAAATTCGTAAGGCAGGAACGCCCCTTTGTAAAACCATGCTGAGATTCGTTGATTAATTTATGCCCTTTCAAGATGGCTACGAACTGCCTCGGCAATTATTGATTCCATAAATTTTCCCACTATGGAGCTTAGGCTTATTGGTCTATAGTTCGAAGCTAAGGACCTGTCACCTGTTTTGAAAATAGGTATCACCATTTGCCATTTTCCACTTATCTGGCACCATGCCAGTTTGTAGTGATATGTTGAAAAGATTAGCCAAAGGTGTGCTAAGCTCCTCTTTACATTCCTTTAGAACCCTTGCATACAGTTCATCAGGGCCTGGGGACTTGTTAGGTTTTAATTTATCTATTTGCCTAAGGACCATGTCACTTGTGACCCTAATAGTGCACAGTTTATTATCGTCCTGTTCTACATAATTTATCATTACTGGAATATCGCTGGTATCCTCCTGTGTAAAAACTGAGAGGAAGTATGTGTTAAAAATTCTACACATTTCCTTATCACTGTCAGTGAGCTGACCCGAGGAACTTTTGAGTGGGCCTATCTTGTCCCTGATCTTACTTCTGTATACCTGTAAGAATCCTTTTGGGTTAGTCTTCGATTCTTTTGCAACTTTAACCTCATAATCTCTTTTTGCTTTTCTAATTCCCTTTTTTATTTCTCTCTTTAACTGAATATATCGATTTCTTAATTGCGCCTCTCCTCTTTGATTTGCCTATATATGCCTCTCTTTGACCAATCAGATATTTAATCTATTGTTCATCCATTTAGGATCATTTTTTGTTTGATCTGATTTCCCCTATTTGGAACATAATTTGACTGAGCAGCTAGAACTATGCCCTGGAAAGCATCATATTGGCAACCATCACCACCTACCTGACCCTTAGTCAGGTCATTCCAGTTCAGCCCACCTAAGTAATTTTTCAGTCCTATGAAATCAGCCAAGCGAAAGTCAGGGACGGAGACTTGATTGCCTTTATTAGGGAAATTCCATGATATATTAAAACTGAGTGATTTGTGATCACTCTCCCCAAGCTCATCTTTAAACCCTCAAGATTATTAATTAGTGTTTCCCTACTGGCAAGAACCAAGTCAAGGAGGTTATTTCCCCTAGTTGGCTCTGTCACAAACTGTTTTAAAAAACAATCCTGGATCGTATCAAGAAAGTCACCCGACTCTAAATTTCCTGTCAAATTGCTCCAGTCAATCTGTCTATAGTTGAAATCTCCCATTAGCACAACATTTTCGTATGTAGATGCCTTACGAATTTCGTCCCATAGAAGTTTACTGCACTCCCTATCAAGATTTGGGGCCCTGTAAATCACACCCAAAATTAGTTTTTCTCGGCCCTCGAGAAGCTGTAACCAAACAGATTCAGTGGCTGACGCTTCTAATTTAATATCTTGTCTAACACAACAATTTAAATTGTCTCTGACATACATCGCTACTCCACCACCTTTCCTGTTGACCCTGTCAGTGTGGAATAATTTATAGCCTTGTATGTGACATTCAGAGGGCATCTCTCTATCTTTCAGATTGAGCCAGGTCTCTGTTATAGCAATAATATCTATGTTTCCTGCACTTGCAATTAATCTTAGCTCATCTATCTTATTTCTAAAAACTCCTGCTATTAGTATAGTAAACCTTAAGGGAGCTAGTCCCTTGCTGCCCTCTGCTGTCCCCCTTTGTTTGCTGGCCTGTTTCTATTGTCTTTATTTATAACTTCATGCTGAATGCCTTTTATACATTTACTGTTTCCAACCCTAGTGTTGCAACCTGCTTGTTTCCCCACACACACCCATACCTCTATCTTCCATCAGTTTAAAATCATAGGCATTTCACCAATGGCCTTCTCAATCGAGTCTGCAAGTGCTACCACCCCTGCCCCAGAGAGATGTACCCCATCCCTTGCATACATATCATGTTTGCCATAAAAGTTGTTCCAGTTGTCAATGAATGGGATTGCAAGTTCCTTGCAGTATCTGTCTAGCCAGCAATTTACACCAATTGCCCTAGACAACCATTCATTTCCTACTCCCCTTCTAGGCAAGATGCTACATATGATTGGGATCCCTCCCTTAGACTTAATGAAATCTATAGCTGACCTGTACTTATCTAGCAGCTCTTCTCTCCTACCCTTCCCAATATCATTTCCACCAGCACTGAGACAGATAATGGGCTTGTTCCCATTACCTGACATGATATTATCCAGCCTGTTGACAATGTCCCCAACACCAGCTCCAGGGAAGCACACTCTATCTCTCATCTTCTTATTCCTATTACAAAAAGCACGGTCAATATATCTTACCTGAGAGTCACCAACCACAAGAATGCGCTTACCTTCATTAGCAGGGGCAGTAGTACCCTTACCTTCACTGGCCACTGAAGTACATTCATCATGGAAAGAAAAGAGAAACGATTTCCTACCTTCAGATCTTCACTCTTAACTTTCCTTACTCTGATGCGCCTCCCATTACTGTGAACAACTCGCCACTTGTAGCAGGTGCTGGGCTGCACCTCACTGCTGGTAGCCGTTGCTACCTCCCCAACTACAGCCTCCTCACAGCGAGAGACAGACTGCACCTCACTGCTAGAAGTCTCATTCCCCACAACTCCAGCCACCTCACACTCTCTCCCAGACCCATTGAGGTGGACCTTCAGCCTCCTAATCTCCTCCTGGAGAAGCAAGACCTCCTCCTTCAACTCTCCAACCTCAGTTTTTAAAACACTGCAGAAGCAAGCCATGCTTTGTAACCGTCCACGCTAATCCCCAAAGCAGCTCAGGGTCTGTGACCTCACGTGACGACTGACCACTGACCACTGACGACTGACCACTAATGTAAAAGAAAAAAAAAAAGATCTACGTTTTTACATACTTTCAAATGTTGAAAAAATGTAGATCTACGTTTGGACAGTTTAACCCGTAAACGGTCGAAACGTATACACGTATATACGTTTTTACCGCTAGTGCCCCAAACATATATAGTATACGTTTTATGTGTCATACATTTAACACTGCCATGATAAGCCTGAGTTGCCTAGACATGAGAGAATGGGTGTGAGCACTCACTGTGAGCCATATTAAAATAATTGAGGATGCCTGGGTATCATATGCTCTTTTTTCCTATTAAAAAACAACAATTTTTTTTTCTCAAAAAAGTTGGGGCAGTATGGTAGTGAACGTATATATACGTTTGGACCGTTTACGGGTTAAGGGTTAAAGAAAATGCAAACCCTTATACAAGGAATACTATTTGTATGGGGCAGTCACTAGTAGAATACCAGAAAACTTAAGAACTTGCTCCAGTAATGTTCCTAATTTGTGTAGACTTGACACAGGGGATGGAAAACTATAATATGTACACTGCTGATACAAGCATTCAGATTATAAAAGAAAATTAAATACTAATTTTTTTTTTTACCATTCTGGCCGTCTCCTACCGAGGTGGAGGGTGACCAGGCAAAGAAACATTTTCACCGTCATTCACACTATCATGGTCTTGTCAGAGGTGCGCATATATGACAGTTTAGATGTCACTCCAAACAGCAAATATCCCAAAACCCCTCCTTAGGAGTGCAGGCATTGTACTTCCCACCAAAGGTCACATGATGGAATTTGGAGAAGTGAAAACAGGCCAAACGAAAAACATAGTATTGATAGTGTGAATAAAAAATACAGTACTGATGGTGTGAATGAAAAATATAATATGTACTGATGGTGTTATGCAGTGATAATTCAACCAGGAAAAGAAGCCATCTAGGGAAGTGTTTTTCATCCAATTTATCATATATCTATCCATTAAGTTTTATTCCACTTACAGCTCCAGTAAGGGTCCTGAGTTCCAGCTTCTACTGGAGTTAAGCTCTGTGCATTTTTTCTGCTGTTTGCCTAATTTGCCACTAAAGAAGGATCCCTAGTGACTCTGAATAACTTTTGTCAACCACTTTCCCATTTAGGGAAGATGTTTTGATGTAGAACAAATATATAGTGATAATTTCACCAACCATGGAGAATAAAAGGGGAGTGTATGAGAGTACAGTGGTACCAATGCTCTTATATGGGTGTGAAGCTTGGGTTGTGAATGTTGCAGCGAGGAAGAGGTTGGAGGCATTGATGTCATGTCTGAGGGCAACATGTGGTGTAAATATTATGCAAAGATTTTGTAGCCTGAAGATTAGGAGGTTGGGAGTTACTAAAAGTATTATCCAGTTTGGGATATTTGCTGTTTAGAGTGACATCTGAATTGTTGTATGTGTGTGTCTCTGGCAAGACAATGATAGAGTGAATGAGGGTGAAAGTGTTTCATTTTTTGGGCTGCCATACCCTGGTGGAAGATGGACAGAATGTTAAAAAAAAATGGTACATTTTTTTATATAAAAAAAAAGTATACAGGCAAGCCTCGCTTATACAGCAGTGTAGGTTACAGGCTACGCTGTAAAGCGAAAATCGCTGTAAAGTGAAACATAGCCTTTTTTCACTTTCAAAAGCATATAAAAGCATGTTTATACTATCATATATTAAGTGAACAATAGAGCTAGGCCTAAAAAATGCATATACAATACACATATATTATTTACCTTAAAATACTTTTGTTCTTAGCTTATTGAGAGTGGTAAATATATTTACTGTTGGAAATATGAATAAATGAAGAATAGATATAATTGAAAACCACTGCATTAGCGAAATGCCATAAAGCGAGATGCTGTAAAGTGGGGCTCTCCTGTATAACAGAAACAAAGAACCAGTATAATAATGCCACTCACACGGCCTCTTTAGCTGAAGAGGCCGTGTGATATGGAGTAACAATTCTGACTCTCTATCTTTGTTAAACAGTGCTTTTTTATCAACAAATATACAATAATCTGGATATGTACCAACCTTGTTACATCCATTCCTAACGACAATATCCAAGGTGCCCAAGACTGCTGTCCAAAGAGGTACATACTACCTAAGTGGCAAATTGGACGCAGTATATGCATAGCCTGCGGTAAACGTATACATTAATCAAAAACTTTTAATTCATTAATTTGGGTAAACATTATTATTAATTACACACATACATCAAACACACTTTCATATTTTTATAGCTAATGCAAAAAACTAAATACATGTAGCAACACATTTAAAATATAATATCTACAGAAAATGCATAAAATTGACTATTATATTAATAAGTTTTAACAGTATTTAGAATACAAATAAACATAAAATAAATAACTGACATACCAGTATGAATACGGAAAGAGGGTAAGGGAAACAGAGGCGGGGTCACGTAACATCTATGGTGAAATGTGTGGATACAGATGTCACCTGTACCACATGTTTTTTTTCCTCTCTTTTTCATTCATATTACTTAGAGAATAATAACTGACCTCTGCTGTCATATGTTTTGCTGAGGGAAATCTAGATATAACAGGCTCATTTTCATTATTGTTGGGAGGCCGTGGAGGGGTAAATGTCCGTAGATGGATGGGCGAGGATCCAGCCAGTGTTCTCATCACTCGGCCAGAATGTGGCAGCTGCATTGCTTCTGAAAATGAGAAACTGTGAACATGCACATATAAGTTACAAATGCCAAAGACATTTGACATAGTATGCAGAAAGAAAAACTATGGGCATCACATTTTCATTTGATTCTCCCCTCTCATGCACATGCAATAAATTACTCTAGTACCTGTTTTTAGTTAAAAGTATTAGAGCTTTTTTTTTTTTAAATATCAGCCATCTCCCAATAAGACAGTATAACAATGTTCACATACAGATGTTCCTCAACTTACAATACTACAACTTTACGATGGTGCAAAAGCAATTACTTTGGAGGTGAATCTTAAGATAATTGCCCAGCATTAAGGTGGGAAGTCCATAAAATGCATTTATTTACCTTTCAATAATGGTACGTATTTAGTTAGTTACAGCAATCATTTGTTTATTTACTAAGTGACAGCAGTTACTTATTTATTTAGCACTTTTTTTAACATATCAGCCATTTCCTACCTAGGCAGGGTGACCTAAAAAAAAGAAAAAAGAAACACTTTCATCATCATTCACTTAATCACTGTCTTGCCAGAGGCATGCCTACACTACAGTTAAAATGCACTGCAAAATATCCCCACCCCTCCTTCAGAGCACAGGCACTGTACTTCCTACCTCCAGGACTCAAGTCTGACTTGCCAGTTTCCCCAAACCCCTTTGTGTTACCATGCTCACACTCCAATAGCACGTCAAGTCATTAAAACTATTTGTCTCCACTCGCTCCTATCTAACACGCTCACAAATGCTTGCTGGAATTCCAAGCCCACACACAAAACCTCCTTTACCTATCTCCAACCTTTCCTAGGATGACCCCTACTCTGCCTTCCTTCTGCTACTGAATTACTTGCCCTAGAAGTCATTCTACGTATTTTGTTCCATCCTCTCTAAATGTCTGAACCACCTCAACAACTCTGTCTGCCCTCTGGATAATACTTTTAGAAACCCCACACCTTCTCCTAATCTTCAAGTTAAGCCTTCTCTGTATTATATTTACACCACACATTGCCCTCAGACAAGACATTTCCACTGCCTTCAGCCTTCTCCTTGTTGCAACATTCATGACCCATGTTTCATACCATATAAGAGTGTTGGTATCACTATACTCTCATACATTCCTTTCTTCCATGGATAATGTTCTTTGTCTCCACAGACTCCTCAGTGCTCCATTCACCTTTTTCCCCCTTATGAATTCTATGATTTACCTCATTTTTCATAGACCCATCTGCTGACAAGTCCACTCCCAAATATCTGAATACATTCACTTCCTCCATACTTCCTTCCTCCAATCTGATATCCAATCTTACCTTACCAAATTTTTTTGTTATCCTTATCACACTGCTCTTTCCTATGTTCACTTTTACTTTCCTTCTTTTACACACCCTTCTAAACTCGTTTACCAACCCCTGCAACTCTTCAGAATCACCCAAAAGCAAAGTGTCATCAGCAACTATTAACTGTGACAGTTCCAACTTTGTGTTAGATTCTTTATCTTTTAATCCCACACTTCTTTCCAACACCCAAGCATTCACTTTACTTACAACCCAATCTATAAATATATTAAACAATCATGGTGACATCACACATCCCTGACTAAGGCCTCCCTTTACTGGGAAATAATCGTCTTCTCTCCTACATAATCTAACCTGAGCCTCACTAGCCTCGTAAAAACTCTTAACCACTTTCAGTAACCTACCATCAATTCTATATACTATTTGCAACATCTGCCACACTGCTTTTTACATTCCTTCGTTAGTAAACATTCAGTGACGAATGCCAAAATTAATTCATTGCATTGGAAATCTTCCGTATGAAAAAAGATTGAAGGGCCCTTAAGTTACATTCACTTGTAAGACGAAGAGTGAGGGGAGACGTGATCGAGGTGTTGAAGTGGAAGATGGGTATTAATAAAGGGGACATAAATAATGTCTTGAGGATCTCTCTCCAAGAGAGAACCTGCAATAATGGATTCAAATTAGACAAGTTTAGATTTAGAAAGGATATAGGAAAGTATTGGTTTGGAAACAGGGTAGGTGATGAGTGGAACAGTTTGCCTAGTAGGGTTACTGAGGCTAAAACCTTGGGTTGGATAGGTTGGATAAATACATGAGTATGCATGTTGTAAGAGATGACTTAAATGCTGGGAGCAAAGGGCTAGTAACCCCTTCTTCTGTATAAATTACTAAATTTAAAAAGAGAAACTTTCGGTTTTCTTTTTGGGCTACCGTGCCTTGGTGGAATACGGCCGGTTTGTTGAAAGAAAAAAATACATGAGTGAGAGGGGTTGAATTTGAGTGGAACTTGCACATGAGTTGATAGAGATATCAAGGCTTATTGCTTGGGTAGAATTCAAAACTGATTTGGGCAAATATTCTAATAGTGGGATGGACTGTGAGGGGCCTGCCTAGTGTGGGCTGGCAGGCCTGTTGCAGTGTTCCTCCTTTCTTATGTTTTTATGGATCTGAGTGGGACTTGCATGTGAGTAAATAGAATTGTTGAAGCTTATTGCTTGGGTAGCATTTATTCTGTTAGTGGGTTGGATTTGTGAAGGACCTGCCCAGCTTTTAATATTTCTATCTAGATCCCATCAATCCCAGCTGCTTTACCCCATATCATTCTATCCACTACCTTACACACCTCCCCCACATTCACAACTGGCTTTTCCTACCAGATGTTATACCTCCCTGCCCAATTCATGAAATCACAGCTTCTCTATCTTCATTAACATTTAACAGTTTCTCAAAATATTTCCCTCCATCTTCCCAATACTTCCAACTCTCCATCTAATAACTCTCCTCTCCTATTTTTAACTGTCAAATCCATTTGTTCCCTAGAATTTCTTAACTTATTAATTTCACTCCAAAACTTTTTCTTATTCTCAGCAAAATTTGTTGATAGTATCTCACCCACTCTCTCATTTGCTCTCCTTTTACATTCCTTCAGCATATCATATTCACAATCAACTTACGATGAGTTAGTCAGAATGTAACCACATCAAAAGTCAAGAAGCACCTGTATTGTGCCTACTGTAACAACATGTCATATGTATTGAGTTTCTAGAGGTTGCAATGCACTTTCTCCTCCTAGAGGTACTCTTGCCTAGTCTTTCCCTATTACCTGTTAAAAAAAACACTAACATTAATGTAAGAAATATTCATTTCACAATTTCAACACACAGGCTGTTTCCCACCGAAGCAGAGCAACCTGAAAAAGAAGAAACACTTTCATCATCACTCACTCCAGCAATGTCTTGCTAAAGGCATGCTGATATTACAGTTCAAAAACTGAAACATATATCCACCCCTTCTTCAGAGTGCAGAAGAGTAAACTTTCAGAAACTATGTTAGGTAGGTAAGGTTTGTCAGGAAACAGGACAAGTGTTTCCTGATGCAGGTCTTAGTTAGATGATGACCCACTGTTGGAGCTTTTGGTCATCTGACCAAGGCCTCCCACTGGCTTACCAGTCCACTCCTTTAATAAAAACTTATTACAACTATAACCATCATTTAATTGCTGCATAGCTCTGCCCTGTACTATTATGAAGCCACAACTGATTATGGGTTAATTGTGCACTGATCCGCAGTACTGTGGTTTTTATTCTTTATATTTGGAAGGTGTATAAATCTGTAGTGGTGGAAAGGCAGCATAAGAGTCGTCCTAGGAAAGGATAGAGGGAGGGGGTAAAGGAGCTTTGTTTGCAAGAGGCTTGGACATCTAGTAGGCATGTGTGAGCAGGTTAGACAGGAGTGAATGGAGGCAAATGGTTCTTGGGACCTGATGAGCTGCTAAAGTGTGAGCAGGGTAACATTTTGTGAAAGGATTCAGGGGAAACCGGTTAGCCAAACTCGAGTCCTGCAGGTGGGAAGTACAGTGCCTGCACTATAAAGGAGGGGCAGGGATATTTGCTCTTTGGAGTGACATCTGAACTGTCACATCTGTGTGCCTCCGGCAAGGCAGTGATATTGTGAATGGTAGTGAATGTTTTATTTTTTCAGGTCACGCTGCCTCATTGGAAGACGGCCAGTGTGTTAAAAAGACAAAAATGGAATTTTGTTCACATATGAAACTACCAAATGTTCCCTTCGAGTTGTACAATTCTAAATCAAGATTTTCAAAAGACCATGTACAATAAAATATCCCTCTATGAGCACATAAAGATATACATACTTGAGAAAAAATAATGTGGTATCTAATATTCACATCTACAGTAGACTGTCATTTAGCACAGTACATAGTTACGTTCTGAAAACGCCGTGTTAGGTAAAAAATCGTGTCAGATGAACTGAAGAACTTATGGAAAAAATAGGGTTACATTCCTGGGAGCCCCAAAAAGCCAAACAACTTTTTTTAGGCCTCCACATCTTACAAAAATAAAAGTGAATATGTAATTGTAGTTCATTGTTGTGATGTATTATGTTGTTTTTACTGCTTAAGACTACAAATGTAACAGAAATAATAGTTGATAAATTAGACACATGTGCAACTCTTGGGTATCTTCATTGAGGAAACGTTTCGCCACACAGTGGCTTCATCAGTCCAAACGTAGGAGAAACTTGAAGAACAGGAGGAGAATGAGGTAATCAGTCCCTCAACCTTGAGTCGATGTGTTCAGTCCATCAATCTGAACACATCGACTCAAGGTTGAGGGACTGATTACCTCATTCTCCTCCTGTTTTTCAAGTTTCTCCTACGTTTGGACTGATGAAGCCACTGTGTGGCGAAACGTTTCCTCAATGAAGATACCCAAGAGTTGCACATGTGTCTAATTTATCAACATGTCGGTTCTCTGAACCAGTCATCTAGAAATAATAGTATTTCTTACCTTAAATTGTGGGTGCTGGTGTTTGTGGATGATTGTGAAGAGAGTGTAGAGTTATGTTGTGGCCCTACTGGGCTGAGGTGGATGGTAGAGGTTCTGGTGCTGAAGTTGATGGTTGTACTGGAGTGTCAAAGTCATTCAGTAAGTCAGGCAAATCACTCAGTAAGTCAGTCAAGTCATTCAATAAGTCAGTCAAGTCATTCAATAAGTCAGTCAAGTCATTTAGTAAGTCAGTCAAGTCATTCAATAATTTAGTCAGTCAAGTCATTCAATAATTTAGTTAAGTCATTTAGTAAGTCAAGTCATTCAATAAGTCAGCCAAGTCATTTAGTAAGTCAGTCAAGTCATTCAATAAGTCAGTTAAGTCATTTAGTAAGTCAGTCAAGTCATTCAGTCAGTAAGTCAGTTAGTAAGTCAGTAAGTTCAGTTCAGTCATTCAGTCAGCCAGTCAATCAGTAAATCAGTCATTCATTATGTCAGTCAGTCATTCATTCAGTCAGTCACACAAACTCATGTTTACCTCTTCTTCTGTGTACAAAGTAACACTTCATTACAGCTACAGGTTATCTCTAGTCTAATATCTTTGTTTCTTTGTTAATTCTAAGACTTAAATGCTTATACCTTTTCTTGCCACTTTCAGCAACACTGGTATGGCTACTGGGTCTCATGACTGCTTGGCAGATAAAAGATATAGTAATTAAAATATCATAACACAATTCACAAACACAGCTAGCTTGCAGCAGAGAAAGACTGGACACCATGAAATATGAAGGCTGGGATGGTGGTGTCGGTTAGTGGCAGAGGATGGCGGGAGGGCTCCCCGGCTGCTCCACAACAAGGAGGCAGCTTGAGCAAAAGAGAATTTTTTTTCCTTCCCACAACTGAACAGTGTTAAATTCATTTTACGATGTGTTACATAAAATTGTGCCGCAATTCTTCAATCATGCACTACCTGAATCGTGCCAAATAAACTCGTGCTAAATGACGGTCTACTGTATAATGTTTCACAGCTACTGTGGTAAATTTATATTTTACCTGGACCTGCTGAACCATGTGTTGCAAACATGAGTCTTTCCTGCTTGGTGTTAATGGCAGCTCTCCTATCCAATGGTTTAATAGGAGGAGATGGCACTATGGGTGTCTTGTACCTCAGCAGTAACAAAAACCGCCCAATGCACCTGAAAAGAAGTAATAGAATACATAAAGAAATCACTATAATGTCCTTTATAAACTGAATATACAAAATAACCACAGTGAAAAAATGGTGAATTCCAAGCACTTTTGTGATTCTCACATTATTAAAAAATGATAATGTGAAAAATCACAAAAGTGCTTGGAATTTCACTATTTTTTCACTCTGGTTACTTTGCATATTGTAATATCACCTGTTTACTGTAATCTTATTGCAGACTGAAAATAAAATACAAAATATATAATAAAAAACCACACACACAATCTGTAGATATACTGCAATAAACACTGAAGACAGGAGTTAAAAATACAATTTATCCAGTAGATTTTGTTATTTCCTAAATATGTTAAAATGAGGCTTTACTAAATATCCATATCTCTCCAATATCGACCCTAAAAAATTTAATTTTATGTAAAAAATTATATTCAAATCCAATATCAGCTCTTGAAAAGTTTAACAAAATTTATAAGTTTAAGCCATGTCCATAACAGCAAATTATTTAATTGCTATACACAAGTATATTTATTGTGCTTACTTGGAAAGCTGTATAATGCTAACTACTGCCCAGCGACCCACTTCTCCCCACAGCTGAACAGCGGCCACCTCAACCAGAACTTCCACATATTCCATCACTGTTAGCAATACCTGAAGAAAACAGTGATGATGATGACAATAAAAATAAAAACAATAATTATTATTTTTATAATTATTTGAGATTCTGGTATCCTTGAGTGCTTGTTCTTGCAAGAAAATTTAAAAGCACTCACACACACTGTAACTGAGAAAACTCAGATAAATTCATAAAATTGACGTACTCTTTTGTTATAATAAATATATTTTGTGTACGTCTCAGGAATATTTAAAAATTCTATTAGAACAATTAGAGAGAAAAAAAAAAAGGCTTTGAAGTAATGAAGGCAATGAATGTTCTTACTTACCAGAGTCACTTTACTAATAAATTAAGAAAAAATTCACATATGATTGCAGGTAGCAACAAACAAGTAAGCAACAATGCATGTCCAAAAAATACAAAGCAATTCTAATCAGAAAGAATAAAAGGGCACAACACTGTGGCTGGAACAATTCACCTAAAACCCGCACTTACAAGAGGAACCTCATAACAGTGTTTTGGTCTGTTCTGAACCACTGTCCAATCAAAGCTTGACAATGACCTGAGAGTGGTGCTGGACAGACTGAAACGTGGTCACAAAGTTCCTCTAACTGCAGGTTTTTGTTGAGTTTTGACTAGAAGTGTCCTGACACAAGACAGTGTATTCCCCTATGTAGAAATAAACTGTCTATGGATTATAAACCAGGATATGACCACAACATCCAGTTAACACCTAGGTTCTTATTTACTCCTCTAAGATATACTTTCCCTTACACTCATTTTTTCTCCATATTTTTTTATTTAAAAAATTTATGATGAAACTCTATGCAAAGCTCTAATTTTTTCTTACACTCCCTATTTTTCTGCTACATCTCTGCATTTTCCTGATAATTTTTTTTGTAAGCAAATTAGAAAGTTTTTTCTGCCTGTCACTGGTTTCATTATTTCATTTATTCCCATTAATAGCTGCCTTTCGCAATTCTCTTTACTTTATCACCATGCTTCAACTGCCACACTGAAATGCTAATGATGATTTTATTCAAGTTTTTTTCCAGACTGCTTCCCTAAGAACAACAGGGTACTATAAGACTACACAGTGAGGCTTTTATAATGCTGTAGATAAATGTGTTCAGAGAACCTGTAAGTTGATGAGTGAGATACTTATGCAACGCTTGGGTATCTTTGTAGAAATATTTTGCCAACAAGTGGCTTCCTCAGTCTGGTATAGAGATAAATGGTGGAAGATGAGGAGGAGTTTAAGGTAATCAGTCCCTCAGCCTTAAGTCAATGTGTTCAGTCCATCAATCTTGATCAAGATTGATGGACTGAACACATCAACTCAAGGCCGAGTGACTGATTACCTCAAACTCCTCATTTTCCACCATTCATCTCTATACTGGACTGAGGAAGCCACTTGTTGGCAAAATGTTTAACAATAAAGATACCCAAGTGTTGCACATGTCTCAATCATTTGATAATGTTGTTTTTGTTTCACAGTATTTAATTTACAAAGAACTACAACCTTTTGGTTATTCAGCACTTAAAAATATTACCAATACTATCACATTTACACTATTAATACCAGATTGCTACTGTCATGACTAATTCACTCACATACTACATAAATCCTAATCACAATGCAAAATCCAATTTTATTAATCTTTAATCCAGACCCATAAAGCATTCCATGTCATTAGCCAGGAGTGTGCGCAAATATAAATGAATGGGGGAAAATCCCTAATATTTAAGCCAAGGGATAAAGGTAAAGGATGCTGGATTCTTTGTCAGGCTACGCCATTGAAATCCTGCCACCATGGTAAGGTTACCCAGTCAACTATATATCTATGGGGTATGATAACATATTGGGCTAAATAAGCTTTGTAAAATTAACAAAATAGCAAGAGGCTTTAACAGCATGAAGAATCATGTATTATCATTAGAATTATTACAAACAACTATAACAGTCTTCTATTTTGAAAACACAATGTAATACAAAACTTTCACCATAGTTAATATACTGGAAATGACAAAAGGTGACACGTCATCCCCTACCTGCAACCTGTTACCTTCCTTTGTAGTGAGTTGTGGTATTGTTTGTTTTATTATGAAATCATTAAACATTTCAAACAGTCTTGATCCAGAATACACAATCTCACAGAGTAAGGTAGAATGCTTCAAACGTCCTGCAAAATATAAATTATTAAACACTGCAAAAAACAATTTTCTGAATTTTACTGTACTTACCGTATTTTCTGGCATATACAGTGCATGAGAATATGAGTCACATAAGACAGTGTTTCAAGGCAGTTGTAACGTAATGTTAATAAAAAACTGCTAAAGCCCAACCCAAAGCCTACCCTTGACACTGGCCTTGAGCACATAAGGCACAGGGTGATTTTCCAAGACTATTTGTGGGAAAAAAAGCATGCCTTACATACCAGAAAATATGGTATGTACATTATTATTATTATTATTACATACAATTTTATATAATTCATTTAGCAAGCTATTTCACATTTTTGGTTGTTTATCTGCACTGTTTCTACAGAGGTTCAGACAAACATGGAGAATATCAGAGGTACTGGTTGAGAGTGTGATGCCTGTGTGAGTTCTCTTACAGTTTCCAGGAAGTGTCTTAGGACAGCATCAGCATTACACTGAAGATACGGAGAGAACTAGTATTATTTATGGCATTTTTATTTATTAGGTTTAGGGATTTGAACAAAGGCATAGTGGGCTGCCAAAAATATGCATTTGTGATAGTTCTGAGTTTACCTGTGTTAACCATGGGGACATCCCATGGGAGGACCTGGGTATACCTGGGACAGCTAAAGCTTCCCCCCTTCCCCTCCAATGCAGGTAGTATTTTTTCAATCAATGGCTAAATTCTGCTACATTATGCTGACCAGTGAAAACAAAAGCATTGTAGATAAAGTCTGCATACATACTGAAAATCATTTTTTTTTTTTTTAATTTTTTTGATTTTTTAATTATCTTATGATTTTCATGCCCACCACCATACTGAAATCCTGGCTTAAGCCCCCAGACTGGATCCTGGCTGCTCCACTGGTTGTGTGATACTTAACCCTTTGACTGTTTACACCGTATAAATACGTCTTACACACCACTGTTTCTGACGTATTTATACGCATAAATTCTAGCGGCTTCAAATCAAGTGGGAAAGGCTTGGTAGGCCTACATGAGAGAGAATGGGTTTCAGTGGTCGGTATACACCCTGTGAAAAAAATCTGGGACTCAGCGGTGCATTGTGGGAACGCCATCTTGGTAGTCCATTTTCACCATGCCTCTCGGTAAGAAGTTCCTCACTCCTCGGCGGATGGAGGTCTTTTGTTCCCAAGTGATAGCTCTAACAGCGATGAAAATGTCAGTGACAGTGAATTCCAGGGTTTTGAAGTGTGTGTGACCGAAAAAAGTGCCCAGGATAACGTAATTAGTGATGAAAACCCAGATGACCCACAACCTTCCACCTCTGGTGCTGGGCCAGCTTGTTCACGTTCACCTTCACCTGTACCAGGACGAAAGAGGAAACTATTTGGTCGTGTACAACACCCAGATGTTAGCAGTGAATGTGATAGTGATAGTGATTTCAAGGTCACTGAAAGCAGTTCTAGTTGTGACAGTGAGGGTGAATATTCCCCAGTGAAGTGGCAGTATGTACGACATAGCATGCGGTCTGGTAGTGTTACATATGCTGTTCCAAGGGGAAGGAGAAACTGGGAGCATATCACGTGGCCCTACACCACGACCTGATAGTGAAGATGACGATATTGTTACGATGGGTATGAATGATGTGAGTGAGGGAGCAGGCAGTGGTGGTGATAGTGATGGTGGCACGACCCATGTGGCACCAGCAGCGGGCCACGCTACTACCCACGCTGCTAACTCTGCACAACAACCAGCCTCACCCGACCCCACACAACCACAACCTGCACAACCACAACCTGCACAACCACAACCACGTTACAATATCCAGAACCCACCAACAGACTGCATCTGGGATTGGCAGGAAGGTGACTGAGTTTGTTTCCAGTCCCCATGACTTTGATGAAACACAAAGTGGAATAAAGCCATCATGTCCACTTGGGAACAATGCTAGTGAACTGGAATGCTTTGAGTTATTCTTCGATGAACCCCTGATGGACATCATTGTCAGGGAAACCAACACATACTATGAATACACCATGGCAAATACAATTCTCTCACCAAGATCACGGCTACACCAGTGGAAGGAGACAAATGTGGCAGAGATGTACCTGTTATTTGCCACAATAATGCTTATGCCATATGTGTATAAGCACACTGTCACCACATACTGGGCAACAGAACGCATGATTTCAACTCCAGGTTTTAGTGACATTATAGGTGTCAATCGTTTCCTGATACTGTTACGTATGTTACACTTTTCAGACAAAACCAGGCCTGACAGAACCGACAGGTTATATAAGATCAGAAATGTGTTTATGTACATGAAACAAAAGTGCTGCATGTATTTTTATCCCTTCAGGAAGCTTGTTATTGACGAGTCCTTGATTTTATTCAAAGGAAGACTCTCATTCAAGTAATATATACCAAGCAAGAGGAAACGCTTTGGTATAAAGTTATTTGTACTGTGTGATTGCAGAAGTGGTCTAGTTTTGGATATCATTGTGTACACTGGCAGAAAATACTTTGAGAGATACCATGAAGTTATTGGGTATCTCTGGTGATGTGGTTAGAACAATGATGGAACCATATCTTGGTAAGGGGCATATGTTATTTACTGATAACTGGTACACAAGCCCCTTACTCAGTGATTTCTTGCGAGTGAACTTGACAGACATGTGTGGCACAGTGCGTGGTAATCGTAAACATATGCCAAGGTTCAACGCTGGCACTCGCAGAGGTGAGGTGCAAGCCTTTGCTGCCAATGACATCATGGCATTTCGGTGGCATGACAAACGTGATGTCACATTGTTGACATCAGTTCACTGAAACGAAATGGCACACAGTGGCAGGCACAACAGAGACCAATGAACCCATTCTAAAGCCTGCAGCTGTCATGGACTACAACCTCAATATGCACTTAGTGGACAAATGTGACATGCAGATTGGGTTTGCTGATTGTGTACACAAGAGTTGTAAGTGGTATATAAAACTTTTTCTCCATCTTGTTGATATCTCCATGCTAAATGCTTATAACATATACAAGTTGAAGACCAACAAAACACCAAAATATGGTGAATTTTGTTTGTCAGTAATCAGACAAATAAATGCAAAGTACCAAGGAGCAACACCTGCAATAGACCAGCGCCCACGAAATTACCAACACACGCCATCTCGTTTCAGGCCTGGTGATCACTACCCCATACAACTGCCTCCTACTACTGCCAAGGAAAATGCTCAGAAGAGGTGTTATGCAAGTACACATACCACAAAACGCCCACAGCGTTTTAGATAGGAGTGAATGGAGACGAATGGTACTTGGGACCTGACAATCTGTTGGAGTGTGAGCAGGGTAATATTTAGTGAAGGGATTCAGGGAAACCGGTTGTTTTCATATAGTCGGACTTGAGTCCTGGAAATGGGAAGTACAATGCCTGCACTTTAAAGGAGGGGTTTGGGATATTGGCAGTTTGGAGGGATATGTTGTGTATCTTTATACGTATATGCTTCTAAACTGTTGTGTTCTGAGCACCTCTGCAAAAACAGTGATTATGTGTGAGTGTGGTGAAAGTGTTGAATGATGATGAAAGTATTTTCTTTTGGGGGATTTTCTTTCTTTTTTAGGTCACCCTGCCTCGGTGGGAGACGGCCGACTTGTTGAAAAAAAAAAAATCCATGTGTAGATCTTTTTTTTTTTAGTTTATCACTAACAATAAGGAAATCACATGGGTGGTCACACAGCATGAGGTAAGAGGAAGACAATTGGGTTTGAGTCAAGAAAGCAAAGAATAACTTCAATTTTTGTATCATTATTATTATTATGGGGAAGCACTAAACCTGTAGGATTATACAGTGCCTGTGGGGGAGGGGGGGAGCTGGGGGAGGAAGGTATTTAGGCTTAATTCAGGGAACTGGAGCACAGATCCAATTCCCTAGATCAAGAGCCCTCACCAGCACCAAGGAACCTCCCTTGAGGGGCCAATCTTTGGATCAAAAGCCTTGATGTATCTAAATGTATCAAGGAACCTCCATGTGAAGACACTCTAGAAGGGTGAGGGTCAAAAGTGAGAGCCTATATGGCAGCAGCAGTGCTGCTGCTTGTTGTTGTTGCTGCTTGCTGGCTGTTGCCACTACAACTATGGCCAGCTGGCTGGCTGATTGCCTGGTTCAAATTCAAATTCAAATTCAAAGTTTATTCTCTATAAAGATTACAATGTTGAATTTACAGAATTTGGTTGTTGTGTGGTTTACATGTAGCTAAATAATGATTACAGAGTGTACCACTAGAACGCCTAGCATGGCTAGGCATTTCGGCCAGACTTAGTTTAATTCTTTATTTTAAAATATTACAAATTATGAGGTAAGTTGGTATTATGGCTAAGTGACTAAATACTAGTTTGTGAGTTTAGCAATGTGAATGCTTTTGTTTTGGCACAGTACATAGTTTCAGTATTGGAGTATCATAGGATTCATTATTTTAAGATTGAGATTAATATTTCTGTTTATGGTCAAATGGGTGAGCGAGTGTAAGTGTGAACCACCAGGTGGTATTCGTGTAGTAAGTTGATGGGGTTTATCAGGGAGATAAGATGTTTTCTAATGGTAGTTTTGAAGGTGATGAATGTGTCTGCAGTTCTAGAGTTCTCAGGTAGGGTGTTCCAGATTTTAGGGCCTTTGACATACATTGAATTTTTGTAAAGGTTTAGTCGGACATGGGGAATGTCGTAGAGATGTTTGTGTCTGGTGTTATGCCTGTGGGTTCTGTCACAACTATCAAGAAAGCATTTTAGGTCAAGGTTGATATTGGAGTTTAAGGTCCTGAAGATGTAGATTGCACAGTAGTAAGTGTGGATGTACTGAACAGGGAGTAAGTTTAGATCTATGAAGAGTGGGGGGGTGTGTTGCCAGGGATGGGATTTAGTGATTATTCTTACTGCAGCTTTTTGTTGGATTATTATTGGCTTTAGGTGTGTTGCTGCAGTTGATCCCCAAGCACAAATAGCATAGGTGAGGTATGGATAAATAAGTGAGTGAGTTATAGTGTGAGAAGGGCATTTTGCGGCACGTAACATCGTATCTTGGAGAGGATCCCAACTGTTTTGGATACTTTTTTGGTTATGTGTTGGATATGGGTGCTGAAATTCAGGTTGTTGTCAAGGTACAGGCTAGGAATTTGCCCTCATTATGTCTGGTAATTAGAGTGTTGTCGATCTTAATGTTAATTGTGCATCTCCTGCTCTGCTACCAAACATAATATAGTAGGTTTGTCAGTGTTAAGCGTAAGTTTATGGCTGTCATCCATGTCGATATTTTGATCAGCTCCTCGTTAACAATGGTGTTGAGGGTGGCAAGATTAGGGTGAGAGATGACATAAGTCGTGTCGTCAGCAAAGAGAATGGGTTTCAGGTGTTGGGATTACGTTTGGAAGATCATTGATGTATATGAGAAGAGCAGGGGACCAAGGACACTTCCCTGCGGAACTCCAGTATCAAGTGGCCATGTTGTTGATGCTGTGTCTTTAATGGTAACATACTGATACCTATTAGTAAGTAAGATTTGAAATAAGCAAGCGCATGGCCTCTTATACCGTAATGGTCAAGTTTGTGGAGTAGGATGTCGTGGTCTACTGTGTCAAAAGCTTTTCTTAGGTCAATAAAAATTCCTAGTGGATATTCCTTATTTTCCAATGCTGTGTAAAGCAGATATCTAGCATTTTTATGATTGCATCATTAGTGCTTTATTTTTCCTAAATCCAAATTGGCAGGGGTTGAGTATGTTTTGTGCTGTTATAAATGAATATAGTCTCCTGTGCACGAGTTTCTCAAAGATTTTGGATAGCAATGGTAAGTTTGATAATGGCCTATAGTTGTTTAAGTCTGTAGGGTCACCACCTTTATGTATTGGTGTAACCCTTGCCATCTTGAGTAGTTTCGGGAAGGTGCTAGTTTCTAGTGACTTGTTAAAAAGTAATGAAATAGCATGCGAAAGGATATGGGCCTCTCGCTTGTACAGTAATGGTGGGACAGTAGACAGATTCCCTGAGTTGTTTTTAAGTGACTTTATAATCTCGGTGACTTCGAGGGCTCAGTTGGTGCAAGATAGAAGGAATTTGGGAAATTCCCATCTAGGTAGTCCCCAGCATGGGCATTAGTATGTGGGATTTTATTGGCGAGATTAGATCCTATGGTTTAAGAAGAAGTCGTTTATCTTGTTAGCTGTGTCAGTGGGATGTAGTGGTGTTTCATTAGGTTTAGTTAGGACAATATTCTTGTTTTTTTCAGTTTGTGGGTCCCTAGAATCTGAGAGAGTGTTTTCCAGGTCTTTTTATATCTCCTCTAGTGTCTGTGAATCTACTGGAGTAGTATAGTTGTTTGGCTTTCTTTATTACTTTGGTGAGAACTGATGAATAGTGTTTAAGAATATCTTTGTGTATTAAGCCCTGTCTATATTGCTTTTCATATTGGTGTTTCTTGTCAATGGATTTCAGAATGGTGCTGGTTAGCCATGGGCAACCAAGCCGTTTGTTTGTGATCCGTTTCGTTTTTATAGGACAATGTTTGTTGTATAGTCTAAGTAATTTGTTAAGAAAAA